>JAKSZU010000004.1:49962088-50704588 GCA_026018925.1 Tupaia tana | reverse complement strand
TAAAGGAACTAGATTCCATTTGGTCAACTGCAGCTTGAATCCCGACCCTAATGGTTTGAAAAACACATTGGGTGCAAATGCGTGTAAGCCCAAAATCCCAATAGGTTGGAAAAACAGAGGAGAAGGAATTGCCGTGTAACCATGGTCCACTGAGGGATGCTTTCTCTCCCCCATCTCTCCCCTCTGACTAATACACATGCTCTTTAGCAATTAAAAGAAACAATTAAGTACAATATTATATTGTATTCAATTTTCTTAAAATGCCAACCAAAGCCAACTAATTTATTGCAAGACCTGCTAAATGGTCATGATGAACAGCAATGACTTTATTGGAGGGTTTTGCTGGCATGAAAATGTCTTGTATGGATATCCCAAGTTATATGAAGGAGGGGCATACTATTCCATAGCATTCATCTGCATTTCCCCAGCATTTCTAGCTTATTGTAAAAAGGTCTTCTGAGTATAACAGAGTTTGGATTAAAGTGAAGAATCAGCTAAAGGAAGCTTACAATCTAGAGTCCTTTAATTCTCTTTTATCATTTAGACTCCATGGGATTCTTGGGGAAGACTTTGCTGAGCAATTAAACACTGAGAAATTCATCTGTATATCTAAATTTGGAAAAGTGATGAATACGCAATTTTGCCTCCAGATACAACACTGGTGTCCTCCTTCTTCCAGTCAAATAAGTGGATGCGTATTGAGTAAGTGTCTCCTACTGTGTTTTCAAGTTAAGTCTAAGTAGGCATCATGACACAAAACGTTATTTTTTCCATGCTCAGGAGGGTTATATCACATCTAATGTGATCAGACTCCTTACTGAGTAATGAATATGGAAATTAGATAATTGGACTAAGTAGAAGGTTAAAATGAACCGCAGACTTTTAAGTAAATAAGGTCAAAGGATATGGATAACTGTGTGTCTAAGAGTGAGAGGGTGTGGCAATAATTTATGTATGAACCACTTGTTTTTTTAATCCTAATTTTTAAAATCATTGTTTAGTGTCTTCAATTGAGTACCACTATAAATTGCTTTTCACATAATGACTTGAGAAGTACACTGGATTTGAAAACTATTTCTCTATTTTACTTACAAATCTTTTTTCCACAACGTAAGTGAATGATTCTGGAGAGATGTCTCTTAAAAGCCAAAGTATAAAATAAAAAACCTGTCAAGTATTTCATGTTCTATGATTAGGTTCTTTCAATTTTAAATCCACTGAACCAATAAGCCAGGTTTAACCAAGCAGCACACGAACAACATTTATTGCCCTCTCTTGCCCCCTTTTTCTATCCTTTGCATTTCTAGTCTTCTTGATTTCCTACTGTTTCGATTTTGTGCATATGGTCACTACTGGTTATAGTTAAATAAGCAGGAGACACCTACATCAATAGCTACCAAATAATTAGGTGGTTATTTTCTTAAGGAAATAAATTAAATTCTCTACGTTCTTTACAATTATCTGTGGCCCCAAGTGTTCTGTACATAAATATGCTTAATGAATACTATTGATGTGCTGACCAGCTGCTCATAAACTAAATATTCTACACATTCTTCCTAGAAAAAGGTTCAAGAGGGTCAAAATTTAATTAACCTTCCTATAAAACCATTCTAATAAAGCCAAACTTAAATTCCAATTCAAGTCACATACTCAAGGGTGGAAGGAAGACTCTTTGAAGTCATTTTGTAAGACAGTCAAAGCTACTGTCCTTGAATATATTTGACTTCAGTATCTACATTTTGTAGATAAATATATGTATGGAATACTTAAATCAAATGCTATATTGCTTTTTTTTTTTCAGAGACATTGGTTCTAGGATGTGTATTTTCACTGGCAAGACAGAGAGAGAGAATGTGAGAAATCAACCCCCAGAGGTAATAGCCATGCTGCAATCCCTTCTCCATTCTCCTCTCAGAATTTGGGCAAGTACACACACCCACCCAGTGTGAGTTTAAGCTGCCAGGTCCAGGACTCAAAATGTGATCAACTATGTGGGAGTTCAGTGATGTAACTATTATGCTACCTGCTGGTCCCAGATGCTATACTGCTTTTAAGAACAGTTTCAGAATAAGTTTTAAATTGATAGATAGTACGGCATAGAAATTTCCATGCTCTAATTACTCTAAATGCACGTGTAAGGATTCACATTAGCACACACACATAAACACACACAAAATGAGAGAGATTAATAGGTAAAAAGCTATAAACTGTGCTTAGGGGTATATTTTAATAACCATCTATTCAATTTCAAATTTTTAATGTAACAAAAATATATATAAAAATAAATATATGTATGTAAGATAATACATATATATATGTTTACATATGTAATAATATGTATATAAAAGTATTGGGTTGTTGGAAAAGACCCGACACATTTTTGTATAGGAAAACATAAAATACACTGTAAAGTTATATGCAATCCAATGTAATATAAACAAGATTATGATGATAATAAAAAATAAATAATTAAAAAAAATCATAAATTTTTTGACAACCCAATAAGTATGTGTATGTGCACACACACAGTCTATGTTATATTTATATGTATATATATATATATATATATATATATATATATATGTATGTGTGTGTGTATATATATATATAAAACACACACACACACACACACACACACTCACTCTGCTTCAGAGGAATATAAAATTTGTTAAATAAAATCATAAGATGTGGGACCAGCAGTTAGTGTAATGGCTATGTCGCTGGACTCCCACGTAATCGACGGCGGTTCGAGTTCCGGACCCGGTGGCTTAAAACTCATGCTAGGCCCATGTGCGTGCATGCCCAAGATCCCGAGAGGAGAACGGAGGAGAAGGGATTGCGGAGTGGCCATCCCCTCTAGGGGGTGATTTCTCGTTTTCTGTCTCTCTGTCTCTCTCTGTCTGTCTGGCGAGCGCACACGCCCTATAGCAAAAACCTCTCCAAAAAAAAAAAAAAGGGAAACAGCAACAACAAAAAAACATAAGATGTATTTTGTCACCTTTGTAATAAGTGCATTCTTTTTTTCTTCATTTGATTAATTGGGTAGCTCTAAGACAGCCTTGTTAAGTTAAAGAACAAAGAAGGAAAAGGGAGGGGTCAGCAGGTGGCATGGTGGTTAAGGGACTTAATTCTCATATGGCCAATTGTGGTTTGGGACCCAGACTTAGGGCTAGTCAGGCTACGAAAGCTTGACCTCTTTTATATTTCAAGCATTGAATATATTTCTACCCTTATTGTAAAGAATAAATTTATTTAAATTTAACATAAAATGTTTGATGTGTGAGGAAGCATATGTGTAGTTTACTGTATCATTTTAGAAACACGAATGAAGATATTTAGAGATTGCTTTCTAGGGCTTTCTATCACAGTGGATGAAGGAAGAAGAAAAGATAGCAGTAAGAATGGCAAGAAGTTTCTATTTGCTTTGGAACTGGTGTCAAAGGACCCGCCTCAACTGCTAGGGAATCCACTCTCACTTTTCCTAGCTCACTAATTTCTCTGTACTCCACCCTCTCATAATCTTCTTCAGGCCTGAGTCTGAAAATGGGAAGAGGATCCTGTCAATAATTCCCCACGGAGACAAAGGAGATAGTCTTGTAAGACTTGGCTGCTCTTTTTATATAAGGTCATTGCAGAAAAGTCTCAATCTTCAGCCTAAAATAAGGTAAAACATTTTTAAAATTTTTACTTGGCAGAACAATAAAAAATGTAAATAAGGATAACTCAATTAGAATTATAGAATAAAAACAATGCTGAGTATAAATTCTTTCCATACTTGGATTTAAGCCCAGAAATAGCTCTTTTTATTCATCTCTTCCTCCTTAGATATGATACATTACTGAGCTCGATTTATTTTACCTTCAAAATGAATGTTTATACATTTCATCCCTACTCTACTGTCAATATTCTTCATCACCATCACGACTCCTTACTTGAAATATAACCTAAGACTATGTGTCTCTACTTCTACTCTTGCTCTTCTTTAATCTTTTCCCTATCAGCCAGCAAGGTCTTTGAAAAACCTCAATCAGATTGTTTCACATTCTCAGTTTTCTTGCTTTTGGAAACAAATTAAAATGCCCACTGTTTGAACAGGACTTTTCATGATCTGGCTCCTATTCTGCAAATTCACCCCATCCCACCTGTTACCTTTATCCAACCACCCCAGTGATTTTCAGTTCTCTGAATTAACTTAATTTCTGGGTCCTGGCGTGAGCTGTACGAATTGCCTCATTTCATTCCTCCTCTCCCAATTCTCCATTTGACTGAATCCTCTGTTAGATCTTAGCTTAATTTTCACCTCTTCAAAGAAATCTCCCCAGATGTCCCAGTCTAAACTAGGTCTGCCTTGTTACTGTTTCCCACTGAGTTTTATGCTTTTCTTCCACTTACCAACATGTGCAACTACATGTGCTTATTTGTTTACCTTCCTCATCAAACTGTGAACTCTTGGAGGGCAAAAACCTTGTGTAGCCTTCTATCCAACACCCAGCACTGCGAATCCTATCAGGTACTTAGCCAATGTCTGTTGACTGAATTATTTCATATTAATAAACAATATAGGTAATTGATTGTCATATCAGTAAATGATCCTAATATAAAAATCGCAATTCTCTTCACTTAAGGAAGAAGGATATCACCTTGAGCAATTCCATGACATAGCTTAGACTGGTATTTCTGGTATTATAGGATATACTGTGGTATGACTTATTAGCCTAAAATTATTTTTTATCTTTCACATCCCAGTGCTGTAGTGCCTAATGCACAGTGATCAGCAGTCTCCATTTTATTAAAATAGCAGTTATATTTTAAACCTCTTTTAGAAAAATACCTTTCTGAAGAGAATCTAAAGAGACAATAATCCATCAATTGGTAAGAAATATGGACAGGCTGCTTCTAATATAAAAAATTCCTCCACACTTAGCAGCTCAGAAATCTGAAAATAATCCAGGTTGACAGTTTTGTTACCAAGATCCTACCTACCATCAGGCCTGGCCAGGACCTGATGGAAACAACTGCTTAGGCAACATATTCATGCCCTGTCCAATAATGGATGACTAGTATAAAAGTGTAAATCCCCTTCAAGTTGACTGCATGATTCCTGAACCAACATCTTTCCAATCCATGTAACTGGAATCACTTAACAGCCAACTGGCAAATTAAGAGCCATCTCTCATTCTTGGAACAATCTCCTTCCTAGAGAGAGGAAATTTATCTTCTTTAGTCTAATGTCTACTGGAGTGAGCCAAAAGACAATTTGCTGGTAGTCCTTTGCTTTGGATCTACATTCTAGAATCTGTTTTGATCCTTCTGAACAAACCTCTTGACTCCAGATCCATTCACCAGAGACTTGGAGATTGCTTTTCCTTTCTTTCTTTTCTTTTTTTACCCCCAGAGATTTTTGCTATAGGGCACGTGCACTCACTGGAGACACAGAAAAAGAGACACAGAAAGCGAGTAATCACACCCTCTCCTCTGCCCAGCAGGGATGGCCATGCTGCAATCTCTTTTCTTCCACTCTTCTCTCAGGATTTTAGGTATGCATGCACACGTGCCCGTTGTCAGTTTTAAGCTGCCGGGTCTGGAACTTGAACCATGGTTGACTACATGGGAGTCCAGCGATGTAACCATTATACCATCTGCTGGTCCTGGTTATTGCTTTTTATCTTGGAATTTTGATAAACTTCTTTCTACTTGGAGTCCTAGTCTTCAGACATAGGATTTCAGAGCTTTAGCTCTGGGGCCAGGGAGATTTGGATGTGAATTCTTATTACAAAATAGTTGTACCTTCCCTCCCCCACCACCAAAGTATATAACCTTTGTAAATCTTAAATTTGTAGAATAAAGAATACAAGAATAGCAGTTTCCTCACAGGAATGTTGTGGGAATTAATGTGATTAGGCATGTCATGTGCTTAGGTTTGCTTTGAAAGTAGTAAAACTCCTTTTCCTGAAGGTGATCAAGCAGTGCCTAGACATTGATGTCTACATCATCCTTAGAGTGAAGAGGGCATCCCAATTTCAGAAGGCAGAACTTTTTCTCAAATTCCTTCACTTATTTTATTTTTCCCCACTCTCTTCTCTGTTAGTTAATAGGATCATAATCTACCAAATTGCTCACGTCCAAATGTCAGGGGTAATTCTTGATTTCTCTTCCCCTCATTCCTTACAGGCAATACTATAGTAAGTCCTCTGAGTTCCACTTCAAAGCATTTCTTTGACTACACATCTCCTGTTTTCACTCTTAACTACCGAAGTTTAAGGACCTGTTGTGGTAGCTTTCAGTTTTCTCTTTTAACCTCATTTCTCACTAATTGACAAATAGATAATGAAAATATATAAACCCTACCATAGTATGCCATGACTTAAAACAATATGAAGGTTTTTCAATGGAATAAAATTCAGTCATTTACCATGATGCTAAGGTTTGAATGTCACCACTAAAATTCATGTTGAGGAACTGACAGGTGGCATGGTGGTTAAGGCACTGGACTCCCACATGCCAATCACATTTTGAGTCCCAAACCTGGTAGCTTGCTTTCTCACTTTCTCTTTCTCTCTGGTCTAATTAAAAAATAATAAATAAATAAATAAATAAATTTTTAAAATTCATGTTGAACATTTAACTGCCAATGTAACAGTATTAGAAAAGGGGGACCTTTAAGATGTGACTAAGTTTGAGGGGTCTACCCTTATGAATGGATTAGTGCTGTTATCATGGGAGTGGACCACTTATTGTCAGGAAAGGCGCTTGATAAAAGGGTATGTTTGGCTCCCATTTTCTCTCTGTCTCATGTGCTTGCTGCTGCCTTCTGCCTTCCACCATGGGATGACTCTTGCCAGATGCCAGAACCATGTTCTAAGACTTTCCAGTCTCTCAAACGTGAGCCAAATAAACTTCTGTTCTTTATAAATTATCTAGTTTGTGGTATTCTGTTACAGTAGTAGAAAGTAGATTAAGGCCCCTGGAGCTCAAGGACCTTTAATCTAGTCTCCAACTAAGTCACTGGCCTTATTTCCTCTATGTTTTGAATTTGTTCAATTTTTTTAAACCTCTCTCTCACACAGGATGAGTATGTTATTGCCTTTGAGCCTTTGCATTTGCAGTTCCCTAGATCTAGAACACTATTTTCCCAGGGCTCTTCCCTGGCTAATTCTTTATTTTTGAGGAATCAGCCTCAACCTTACATCTTCAGAGTTGCCTTCTCTATTACCTTTTTTAAAGTAGGACAATCCCCAATCTAGTTACTCTCTATTCTACTACTGCTATCTTTTTTTTTTTCCCATAGCAATCATTACTATCTGAAGTCATTTTTATTTTTTATTTCGTCTCCCTATCCCTAAGAATATGGACTCCATTATCGCAAAAATCTTCATTCTCCATGTATCTCTAGTGTGCAAAACAATGAAGGCAAATGACAGGTTCATAATAAGTATTGAATACATCTTATTCAATAAATGATATCTGTGAGTCTTGTATCCCTTGCTAATTGCTGCTAGAAACAAAGTGAGGGGGGAAAAAGCTAAAAAGAAGAGTTTGTTCTGCATAAGATTTTGCTACCTTCTAAAAATTAGAGCCACCCACACAAAAAAAGACAAGTTCTGTAGATCTGACCTTTTTAAGATGCTTCTATAACTGAAAGGGTGGATTTTATTGTGTTTTCACCACATTTGCATACTCAGTAAAACAACAGTAAGCAATAAGAGAAACAATTTAGAAAGAAAAGGCAAGAATGGATATTTGTTCATTTATTTGTAGACTATTTTTAGAATTGTTGACAGTTTGTTCTTTCCTTGGAGAACAAATTCATAAGGGGGAATTAATTATGAAAAAATCTGAAGAATAGGTAAAAGTAGTATATAAAACTATGAATTTTTAAAAATCTCTATTTTCCCTTTTTAAGAATTACATTTCAAATTAATTACTTTAAGTTCAATAAAGAAAGATAGATTATCACAGGCTAGTCACATTTTCTCCCAAGGAAAGGAAGCAATTTAAATAATTGTTCTATATTACTCTTACTAAATATTTTGGCATATGCACTGTAGAAAAGGGAGATATTACTGGTGAGCAGAGGAACTGTGAGCAATGGCATATATGAATCTTACCTCAAGGTACATTGTCCCCATGTTCTGATAGGTTCATTTTTTAATAGCTAGGGATCTAGGACATTATTGATTACCAATAAGATCGAAGAGTGTATACAAATATGACTTTTAGCTTTTTTAAATATTGAAGTCTAGATTTGGGTAGACAAAATAGAATAGAAAATTGATACTCTTTCAGTCAATATGGACATTGAATTTTGCCTTAGAACATTTTATTTCGTCTATAGAAAATTTCCAAATCTCTTTGCCTATGTTTCCGTCTTTGTGTCAAAAAAATGACAATAATAAAATAATAAAGAGAATTTTATCTGTTTGAAGGTAATATTTTTTCACATATGTTTATAACCTTGAAATAAACAAAGACTAGATAAAAAATTTTGAAGACATCTTTTAAAAATAGAGATATCCTATGAATTCATTTATTAACTTAAATCAAAATATGCATTTTCATTGCATTTTAAAGAAAAGCCATACTTGGATATCTGCCTTTTAATATGTATCTGTAAATAAGTGAATTTTTACTTGTGAATCAGAATATGCACATAGGTAGATGGTCTTCACTTTAGAAGACCATCTACACAGAAGATGGAAGTAAAAATACCAAGGGTGATGTCAGTAAAATGGTCACCTAGCTGTTTCTAGTGCTGGTGTCCCCAACTTAAAAACAAACAAACAAAAACAATAAACAACTTTGTTTTATCCAAAACGTCTAAGAGAGGGCAGTGGAGAACATCAAAGAAGCAGCCGAAATCCTATAAAACACAGAAACCTAGAAGGCCACGTGGAGAAGGGAAGGAATCATTTGGGCTCTATCCCCTCACCACCCAGTCAGGATCAGCTTGCAACCATAAGGGACTTCTCCCTATAGGGAAGCAAGAAGACCCCAGGAATCCTCATTACTACAGTAGGCATTTGCTGTCTTTGCTACTGGAAACTTCTGCAAATCTCATAGGCTCTGAGACCAACCGAAGAAGCTCCCAAGAGTCACACATTGTATTAGCCCCAAAGATTGATTTGTGCTGTGCCCCCTATCGTTCAATCAGCTACTGTGCTGTGCCACCTTGGAGCCAGAGCCACTTCTAGACTGTGTCTTGATGTAGGAGAGAGTAGCTTATAACTCTTCAATCCCTAAGGCTTTGTACCATGCTGATTCAGTCGTGTGCCATCTATAAACCAAAAGGCTAGTAAACATTGTCCTCTGCATTAAAGTTACTGTGGAGCCTATCTCAGTTGCTGATGAGTTGATGATAAAGTATTCCATCCTGTCAGCAACCTCAGACCTCTGGCATACCAAGAAATCATGTCCTCTGGTGCCAGAGTTGATGGCAGCACTCAACCCCCTAAGGGACCTGAGACTTGACACACTAGAACAGTCATGCTTCCTAGAACCCCAGACAATGTAGTTTCTCACTTTTTATGGAACTAAAGCCTTTGACAACCTGTGTAGTTGCACTGCCTAGGGCTGAACAGATGCAGTACCTTGCATATCAGGGGATCAGAACCTTAACTGAGTTAGAATCTGTTCTTTTACCTTCCATGAAGAATAGCCACAGTACTTACTTCCTAGATTCTGGACTTGATATCTCTGGAGTCTGGGCTGCTAAATTACCCTTCCTCCCTGGAAAGTGAAGTCAGTGCTACACTACTACCCATCACCTGGGGACCAAGACACAACTGTGCCTACCATTTCTGGGTCCTTGTTGCTCTGAAGGCCTCACAAAGCCTGGTTACTGCTGCGCCCTATCACTCCAGGATCCAAATTCACCACTATATAGTGTTTTTATAATTCAAGACCTGAGCTACTGCTATGCTCAGTTGGTTCTGGGTCATAAATTGTAGCTATACTGTTTGAAAATATCTCTTCCAAATTCATGCTTTAGAAACTTCATCCTCAATGCAACAGTACTGGAATGTGAGTCTAATGGGAGATGTTTAGGTCATGAAGGTTCTGCCCTCATAAATAAATTAATATAGCTATAAATAGGGCTTGCAGAGTGGTTTGTTCTCTTTTCTGCTTTTCTGTCATGTGAAGCTACAGTAAGAACATGCATGCTAGGTGCTGGTGCCTTGATCTTGAACTTTCTAGTCTCCAGACATGTGAAAGAATAAATTCCTGTTTTTATAAATTACTCACTCTAGGATATCCTGTTGTAAGAGCACAGAAAGGACTGAAATCTTTCCTGTTCTCTTGGGTTTGAGATTTTGGACAACCCTTCTTCTCTAACAACCAAGGTCAGAACCACAGCTACATTCTTGCACCTTTAGCCTGAGCTGTCAAGGAGTGTCACAGAGCAACAGACCTCAGCTTTGTGGTGAAACTGAATCCACTTGTGTCTTTGTGAACCTGTACCTCAAGTCCTAGGTGCACTGCAATAATTTTGCAAGCCCCTGAGCCCAGGAATCTGCCTCTATAGTCACTCTGAGCACTCGTGATCTGGATCCCAGCACTGCTGCAGCTGCCTATAGGCCATGTTAGATCTGAAACTTAGATAAATCCCCTCAATTGAGAGTCCTCACTGTGAAGAAGAAAAGGGGTATTGCTAAAGCTGCTGTCACCAAAGACCCTAATAAGGTACACTGTCACCATCACTACCACAAACTCCTGCAGCACTGATAGTACAACACCTGCAGCTGTAACTGACATTGATCACAACTAAAGAAGCTGCAATGGAGACCAATGGAGACTACACCATTGTGCCCAGTTGGAACTAGAGCCACTGTACCCTTTCCAACTGGTCATTACAGGTTCATCTGTAGGTAAAATTATCCTTTATGAAAACTACTCTGTAAAGTTCGGAAGAGACAACTATTCCACTAGATGTAAAAGCAATGCAATGGCACAATATATGCGAACAATTAAGGAACATGACACTAGCAAAGGAACACAGTAATTCTCTAGTAACTCACCCAAAAGAAACAGAATTTTATGAATTGCCTGAAAAGGAATTCAAAATAATGATCTTAAGAAAATTTGGTGAGATATAAGACATGTCAATGAAACCCAGAAAATAATTCATGATATAAATGAGAAATTTAGCAAAGAGAGATATAACTTAAAATAGCAAGTAAAATTCTTGAAGTTGAAGAATTCAATCAAGAAATAAAAAATACAGTAGAGAGCATTGACAGCTAACTAATTTCAGCAAAGAAAAAAAAATGAAGACACTCATGACTAAATTGTACCAAAAATTCAAAGAAGAATTAATACCAATAATATAATCATTCCAAACACATTTTCTGAAGCCAACATCACCTTGAAACCTAAGCCAGATAAAGACATCACAAAAAAAAAAAAAAAAAAAAAAAAAAAAAAACACAGAAACCACAAAACATATATAGGCCAATTTCTCTAATTAACATACATACCAAAATTCTCAGTTAAATATTAGAAAACTAAATTCAATAACATATCAAAAAGTTTATACATTATGGTGAAGTGGGATTTATCCTTGGCATATACATCTGATTCAACATATACATATAAATCAATGTGATGTATTTTATTAACAAATAAGAGATTAAAAACCACTCAATTATATAAATTGATGTTATAAAAACATTTGGCAATGTCTAACATCAGTTCTTGATAAAATATCTCAAAACTTTATGTATAGAAGTAAATTTCCTCAACAAAATGAAAGATATTTATGAAAATCTCACAACCTACATTATAACCAATGGAGAGAAACTGAAAAGTGTTTCCACTTAGGTCCTGTACAAGACAAGAATTCGCACTCTTGCCACTCTAACACAGTACTGCAAGTACTAGCAAGAACAGTCAGATAAGAAAAAGAAATGAAAAAACATCTAAGTTGGAAAAGAGGAAGCAAAATTATGTATTGGCATAACATAACTCTGTACGTAAAAAAACCCCACATAGCTGACCCCATAGTACAATGGTTAAGCACAGTGCCCAGGGAGACAGATCTCACACGATTAGTTTAATTCTTGGCTCTGGAAACTTGAAAAAGAGGCTCAGGATCCTGATGGATAGAGAAATGGAGAAAAAGGGACTGTGATTTGACCGGTTCCCTTTATGGTATGCTCACTTTCTCTCTTCTCTCTCTCTCTCTCTTTTTTTTTTTTTTTTTAACTGATGCTTGCTAAAAGACAAATTTAAAACGGAGCCCAATAAACAGATTCCATAGATCTACAAAACAAAGGTTGTAATTATAAATAAATCCAGTAAGTTGCAGGAAACAAAATCAACATACAGGCATCAGTAGCTATTGTATACACGAGCAAAGACATAGATGAAGCAGAGAGAGACCAAGAAAATAATCCTGCTTACAATAGCATCTAAAAACTAATAATATAAAGTATTTGGGCATAAATTTAAGCAAGAAAATGAGTGGTTTTTTTTGTTTGTTTGTTTGTTTTTTGCTTTTTTTTTTTTTTTTTTTACTGAAAACAATAAAACATTGATGGAAAAACTAAAGAAGACATAAATAAATGGAAAGATATCACATGCTCATAGACCAAGAGAATTAATATAGTTATAAAGTCCACACTACCCTAAACAATATACAGATTCAATGTAATCCCTTTCAAAATATCAATGGAATTTTTCACTAATGGAGAAAAACACTAACATTTGTGTTTAATCACAAAAGAACCTCAGGTAGCCAAATCAATACTGTGAAAAAGAACAAAGTTAGAGGCCTCACATTTCCTAACTTAGAATTATACTATGAAGCTACAGTAATGAAAACAACACAATACTGGAATAAAACAGACACACTGATGTGGGAATAACATGGAACCCAGAGGTATGTCAAAACAAACACTTGCTCAGTTAATTTTTTACGAAAGTAAGTACCAAGAGAGTACAATGGATAAATGATAGTCTCTTCAATAAATGGTGCTAGGAAAATAAATTCCACAAGCAAAAGAAGAAAATAGGATCCTTATCTTACACCATACACAAAAAACAACTAAAAATGGATAAAATACTAAATTTAATACCAGAAACTACAACACTCCTAAAAGAGAACGTGGGGAAAACACTTTGACCTTGGCCTTGGCATCGATTTTTTAGATATCAAAACAAAAGTTCAGGCTACAAAAGCAAAAATAAATAAATGGGATTACTTTCAAGAAAAAGAATTTTGCTCAGTAAAAGAAACAATCAACAAAATGAATGGTTTGGGAAAAATATATGCAAATCCTTTATCAGATAGCAGAAAACAAATAATTTGATTTAAAAATAGGCAAAGACCTAAATTGCTACTTCTCTAAAGACATAAAAATGCCAACAGGTATGTGGAGATGCACAACATCATTAGTCATCAGGAAAATTCAAATCAATATGACTGTGAGATACCACCTCACACTCATTAAGATGGCTATTATCACAAAGTCAAGAGATTGGGAGGAGACAAAAGAAAATCCTTGCACATGGATGGTTGGAATGTAGATTGGTGTAGCGATTATGGCAAACAGTATGGTGGTTTCTAAAGAAATTGAAAATAGAAGTACCTTGGACTGGCCCCATAGTTTAGTGGATAAGGGAACCAGATCCCACATGGCCAACCATGATTTGAATCCTGGCCACAGTCACTTGAAAAACATGCCAGGAACATGTGCATGTGTGGCACGAATCCTGACAGTATGGAGAAAAGGAGAAGACATTGTGATATGACAATTTGCCATTGGGGTCTTCTATCTCTCTCTCTCTCTCTGTCTCTTTCTGGTAAGTACATGTGTCTTCTGGCAATTAAAAATATGAGCTAAAGAAGTAGAATTACCATATGACTCAGCAATCTCTTTTGGAAATACTTCCAAAGAAAATGATATCACCACCTTGCAAAATATCTGTACTCCTATGTCCATTGCAACATTATTCACAACAGCCAAGATATGGAAAAAACACTGTCCACCAATGCACAAATAAATAAATAAACTTATACACAAGTGGACAAACAGCATGCACACATAATGGTACTACAAACAAAAAGAGGAGAATTCTGTCATTTGCACAACATGGATAAACTGAAGGGCATTATGTTAAGTAAAATAAGCCAGGTACAGAAAGAAAAAGATTAACTTATATGTGGAGTCTTTTTTTTTTTTTTTAAGTCAAATATACAGAGATAAAGAATAAAATAGTGGTTATTGGGGGAAGGGAATAAACAGGAATGTGTAGATTGCAGAATACAAAATAAAATAGAGCAAACAAATCCAAGGTCTCATGCACAATATGAAGACTACAGGTAATAAAATCGTACTGTATTTTGAATTCCTGATAAATGAGTGGATTTAGCTGCTCTTGTCACAGAAACAAGAATCAAAATAATGGATATTTGTGAGATGATGGATAGGTAATTTTCTTCACCCTAGAAGAGTGAAGTCATTTTACTATTTATATGTGCCATTTTACTATTTACATGTATCCCATAATGTTGTATACCTTAAATGTACACAATAAACTTTGTTTAAAATAAAAACACCTCATAAGCCAATCAATACACATTTCCTGATCATATGATTATAAAGCAGTGGAATGGTGAAGAAAAAAAGGATGAATTTCATTTCGACCCAAACAATTGGTATCTTTTAGGCTCTGGGCATGTGCTGATTTTTCTAGCCATTACAATATCTTTAATAATTTCCACATGCCATATTTCGATCCTTGTGCATAAGGCATATGGGACAGTTTCTGTGATGGTGAGTTGCAGCAGTGGTGAGGAGATAGGGGAGCGATTCCTGAAAGCTACTTTATGATTAGCAGGTTACTAGGGAAAGAAAGATTATCTCAGAAAACTAAAGTTTCACTGTGAAGGTTGTTAAAGATCCCCACCACATGTTAGGTAATAAACTTATTAGAATATAACAATAAAAACATACTTGTTGAGAAGACACTTAGTTTGTAACCTAATGTTGAGAGAGGCACAAATTGAAACATTTTTGTCTCTAAATCACATGCCAAAAATGTCTGGACACTAAAGCTTAGCTGTCTACTGTGAAAGAAGTTCCTTGTGGCAGGGTATAAAACTTACAAATAGTTTTTTTTTTTTTTTTTTTTTTTTTTGAGAGGTTTTCGATATAGGGCACGTGTGCTCGCCAGACAGACAGAGAGACAGAAAGCGAGAAATCACCCCCCAGGGGGGATGGCCACGCAGCAATCCCTTCTCCTCCATTCTCCTCTCAGGATCTTGGGCACGCACACACACGCACCCGGCGTGAGTTTTAAGCCACCGGGTCTGGGACGCGAACTGCGGTCGACTACATGGGAGTCCAGAGACATAGCCATTATGCTAACTGCTGGTCCCAAAACTTACAAATAGTTTTAAAAACATATAATTTGGACAGCTTTTACTATATAGTTCTCATTTAATATATTTTAAGATTAAAACTGGCTAACCATAAAAATGAATTGGAGGTAAATTAAATGACCAGTGAACCACATGTCTTGGATAATAAGGGGAAAATCAGAAAGATCTGAAATGTATACCAAGGAATTGAACACGTGATATTTTAGACCTGATAGTGCATGATCACACAGTTTTATACACTTCATTATAAATAAATGGAAATTATGTCTTAACAACATCAGTTTTACACAGTAAATGTTATTTGAGGCAAGGACTGGGTCTTCAGTTATTTAATGTGAATATATTATAGTAAATGACACATAATAGGATTTTAATAAAGTCTTGCTGTTGAATGACTAACTTTATATCTAGGGAGAATGTATGTTCTTTTTCCATGTATGATTTTATGTAACCAATAACTTCTCTATATATTGAAGACTGATGAACGTCTTTATGGTGCTCATACATCACTAGTGACAAAGCACCCTGTTAATAAGACACATGTTTGATTCTCCAGGTGATAGGTTCTATGTTGTGTAGATTAAACATGTCAATAGTTTTCTGTGTGTCCTAAGGCAACTCATTTAACCTATCTATGATATAAATTTCCCACTTTGAAATGAGAATGATACTACCTGTTTGTTGATTACTTCTATACTTGAGATAGTGGCTGTAAATCATTTGGAACTCACTGGAGAAATGTACTGTTTTGCTACAATTGCTGTTATTTCTTACAGGAGGTTAATGATAATGAGGTGAGGAAGAGATGTCATTCAAGTTATAGTTATAACTTCTAGGCTAAAAGCAAAAACTAAATATGGAAAAAGGAGAGAATAACAAAATTTCTACCAAAGTTAAGGCGGTTAAATTATTTTTGCTTTAATGTTATCAAAAATTAGAGTATTTTCTTTTTAGTAAGCAAAAGGACAATAACCAAATTTAAAAAGTTGAGAATAAGGATTTTTTATGATTTTTATCTTAACAAGGATAAAAATATTTAATATAGAGAAAGTGAACAAGAATCAAAAAGTTTTAATTAGATTTCTAGTTCACTTTTTAGAGACAACTGCCTCATGGTTATATGTTTGTGGCTTATCCACTTTTAGTTCTATCTAGGTTAAATCTGCACCCCTGGGCAGACATCTCCCTTGTCTGTATGTTTCTGGGTCAAGTCCCTCTTCCGGTGCCCTCTCCCTGAGGCAGTTTTAATGTCAACGAATGCAAACCAATTTTAATATTAGCCTAAGGTAAACATAATTAGAGGGTAAATTTTTTGCTGAAAGGGGGTATATCATACAATCCATTTCAAAATCAAGTGTAATTTTTGTAAAAAAAAGTTACATTTTGTACTTCTCTATAATATTATATCAAAGAAGACAAGGGTTAGATATTATCCGTAAATTATTACTATTTGTACAATGAGTTGAGTATCTTTAAAGATTTCTTTTAATCATTAAATCTGTACTTTCTTGCAAAATATTGAACAAATCCTCTAACTTACCAACAAATTGCAGCACTATAGATAAATATATAGAACTCCATAAATACTTAATATCTATAAAACACATTCCAGGTCATTGAAAAATCAGAAGTAAAATGAAGGAGAACAGAAAAATATAAATAGGAAGAGCAATGATTTCATAGTGGAGTGATTTAGTGAATAGGAATAGAAAACTGGCCATCAACAGTGTGGACACAAGCTACTTGAACAGAGGAACTGTGTGCCTTTTTCATGATTATATTCTCTAGCAAGTGGAGGAAAGTCTCATTAAAAATCACTAGCTGAAAGGTAGGATAGATGGGAAATAAAGTAAACCTGAAATCGGTAGTATTGGATAAGAAAAAAACAAAAACTAAAAGAAGGAAAAATATAGGTGCATGAGTAATGTAAATCAATTTCATTTAACTTCTAAAAAGTCTTTCCTTATTTTCTTCAGTTCTATAGATAAATATATTTAGGCTGTGGTTTTTACAGTTACTTTCCACATTTTTGCAATACTCTAGTCAAACTAGTTTGTTTGTTGTGTTTCTTTCTGATGCACATACTTATGATTTTAATGTTGACTAATCAGGGCTTTCTAATTAGCAATACAAGGATCACCAACCCAGATGGTATCTGGGTTTTTAATATGTACCTACCCAACAAGGGTGATTCAGTTCTTAACCCCCAGTTGCTTTGTTTGTCCAATACCTTGTTGTGACAGAGGATGCTGGACTTTTGGGCCAAGAGAAGAAAGTAATGACAGAGCAGGAAATGCTCACAAGACAAGGTTATATAAATTCCAGCAACATCTTATAGCACTTCCTTTCTACATTTTCTCTTATTGTTGTTAATTTTTCTTTTACAAGTAGTTTTTAAAAAATAATTATTTGATTTAATTTAATTAATTTATTATTATTATTCAATTTGAAGAGAGAGAGAGAGAGGTGGCAAGCCACCAGGTCTGGGACTAGAACTGGCTGGCCCAGTGGGAGTCCAGCATTTTAACCACCATGCCACTGCCAGCCACGCTAGGAGCTTTTAAAGATGAACTTCATTCATGACTCTGGTTAATCTTAAAATATGTATAGTTAGAAATTTAACTTGTTCTCTTTTTCCCAAATTAGATGAACTCTCATTCTACTTCCTCTTACTGAAGTAATGTTTTCTGAGGCAATCTGAGAAGAAAGAATGTCAAGATTGAAGAGCCGTTTTGTGTTTCAATATTAGAGTCTGCAATTGGCCTGTTTACTGAGACAGACAATCGTGGGTGGTTTAGGAAGAGTTTGGTGTAGTGGTCTTTCTAATCAGTAATTCTGACTTTTAAAAAATCAACCCAATGGCTCAGGTGTTTTAGTTATTTGAAGTAGCCAAGCTGCGATCTACTGTTGTAATGATACAAAATAATTTTCCAGGAAGTGATCCTTTTGGTGAAGCAGCCCCAGAGTATCACAGCTCTGGATCCTATCTCTGGGTACTTATGGGAAGCAGACAGTAAATTTCAAATTTCGTAAGCAGTTTCTGGGGGAACAAATGAGCCCCACAAGCAAAAAAAATAAATAAATAAATTAAAAAACCCAACAACTAAAAATAGGCAAACTCCTCTGTAAGAATTCAGTGCTGGCCCCTTTGACCTTAGCCCACTGATACAAATGGATCTGCTAAGTTAATGGGGCCTTTATGGATATGAGGTATGGAAAAGAAACCAACCTCCACCATGAATTAAAGGAGTCAATTGCATATTTCTATGACCTTTGGAGACATAAAAAGTTTGTCAACAAGCTGATCTTGCCCATCTACAATTATTAATGACTTTCAGTGTTTCAGAGCATGGCCGTATATTGCGCCCAACATTTCATATTGTTCTGTCTCTGTTTATATCTCCCCTGTAGACATACACACCACTTTAAATAAGAAACACTTCCTAAGAGACAGCCTCAAAACATTCCATTTATGCACACAAGGCTTGAAATAAGACATATCCTAACCCTTAATTATGAATTACTACCTAAGATTCAGAGTGTGAAAAGGGTGGAAAAGTAATGAGAACATCATGCTGATTTTTTTTTAAGATGACAAAATCCTGAGGTTGATTTAACAGGGCTTCTTTGACTTTAAAAGTCATATGCTGAAAGCTCTTGTTAAAAAGAAAAAAAAAAAGATTGGTGCAGGTTACACTGTCAAGGATAAACAATCATTCTTAAGTCTTTTGTTTCAGGCCACAGTGAAACTTAATCCCTGAGGTGTTCCTGTCTGTCCATGCATGCATATGGAACTCACCAGTCTTCTAGTCCTGGTGCTTGCTTTCGAGCACAGAGCTCTGGACTGCAAGGCATTTGATTTCTGGTAATTAATCAGCTCATCATACATGCTGTGTTTCTCCCTCAGGCCCAGCTCAAGTGAGTGATCCAAATCTGGCTTCAGGAAAAAAGAAAGCATTTATGCTCTGAGTGCACAGAATGAAACACTGATAAACAGTTCTTGGTAAAACATTGAATTCAGATGGCATTATTTTTCTTTTTAAGCCATAAGTCATCTTAAAAATAATACACACATAGCAAAAGAACAAAACCAAAACAAAAGCCAAACAAAAACATGTTGGATGCCCTTTAAACAGAAAGCATGTTGTCCTAATAAAAAGAGTTATCAAGATTTGCTGGTATTTGTGAGTCTGGTGCCGCAGCCTCTTAAAGTGTTTGCCTAGAATGTTAATGTTCATTTTTTTAAACACCTTTTTGTTTGACTCTTTATCCATAGTACTATATCTCAGAATTTCTTGTTTGGCTTGCCTCTGTACAACCTAGTTACTATTAATTTTACTGTACAGTTGTGAGCAAGCTGAACTCGTATTAGTAATTCTTCATACTTAGAGATTTGGCAACTTTCCTTTTTTTTTTTTTTTTCCAATTACTTACTTATCTGTTTCAACAGCTATTTGTAAAGTCTGGTTTTATTATTAGAACTGAGAATTCTCTTGTATATTTGTCTTGCAGGTAATTTTGGGCCTTCTTGTTTCTATAAATAATACAATCCTATAATGGATTCCCTTTTCTTGCCAACTATTTTGCTAAAACGAAGATTAATCAGCCAATCAGTTGTCAAAAGCATTTCTGAACTGACTATATTTGATTTATAGAAGCCACACATGAACAGTAAACTGTAGGAAACATGGTAAATCAAAACTATAATAAACATTAATGATTTTGAAGATGGCATGAATTTGAAGCCATGCCAACCCACATACTTTTCTCTAAGTCTAATAATATTACTCATTGTTATGATGCAATAATATTATCTTAAAGGATTACTTTTGTCTTGGCATCTGACTTATAAACTTTAACAATGATAGTTTACATCAGAAATTCTCAGGAGGTATAATTTTCCACAAGACATTTAGCAATTCTGGAGACATTTTTTATTGTCACAACTGGGGAGCGGAGATACTAATAACATCTAGTAGATCGAGGTTAGGAATGCTTTAAAACATCCTTCAATACAAAAAACAATCCCTATAACAAAGAATTGTGTGGTCTAAGATGTGTTTCTCCACATAAGAAAGTGTCTGAGATTGGTAAATCTCGCAGTGTTGAGATTGGTACATCCTGGGTACATATATATGTATTTTTTAAATGTAAAGCTTAAACAAATTTCAGAAATGGAATGCATGCATGTAAGCAACAACAAGACCAAGAAAAACAAGAGGATCTGTACTGGAAGCCCCTGCATGCTCCTTCCCAGATATTACCTTTCAAGGGTAATCACTATCCTGATTTCTTAGGGCATCTAAATGAAATCACAAAGTAAGGTACATATATTTTATATAAATCATATAGACATCTCTTTCTTTCCGTTTGGATCCTAACTTCTACTGAATCCTACTAATTAGGCCAGACTTATTCTGACTCATAGAAACTTTAGGAACTTTGGGTTTAAAATATATTTACTGAGGGCTGTGATTTATTGTTATTATACTTAAGCACCGAAAGAGAAGTAGTTATTTCCAGTGCATTATCTGCTCATGCACCTTTACTCCACCTCACTTCATCCTTCTGGGGCCTGCTGTTGCCAGGTGATAGAAAAACACCTGGCCTCTGGTCAGGGCAGAAGCCCTGTCATGATGAGAAAGGGAGACACAGATTCATAAAAGAAAGCAGCCAGGGGCTGGCCAAATAAAGTGAAGAAGCATTCTCTGAGCTTTTGTTTGTTTTACTTCAAACGAACTCACATACAAAGAGAGCGCCCTTGAAGCCACAAGTAAATGATGCAGACTTTTAGCCAAATGGGAAAAAGTGCCTTATATGGCATGTCTTGG
The DNA here is from genome assembly GCA_026018925.1 of Tupaia tana. Classification (NCBI taxonomy): domain Eukaryota; kingdom Metazoa; phylum Chordata; class Mammalia; order Scandentia; family Tupaiidae; genus Tupaia; species Tupaia tana. The sequence continues at coordinate 50,683,375 of JAKSZU010000004.1, read as the reverse complement.
ACCCTTGTGCTGTTTCCAATTTTTTCTGCCTCTTAGTTCTAAGCATACCATCCATATAAGTTAAATAAACCACATTGGGCTAGAGCTTAAGTTAAATATCAAAATCACTGCATGCTGACCGTGAAAACTCACTCATGCTGAACATTTGTGGGTTATCAGGATCAAAGTAGACTTCGATATTTATCAAAAAATTTAGCCCACCGTGGTTTTGCCTTCATTAACCTGGTATGTATTTGAAGAATTCAATAGAGTTAATGCAGGCCAAGCCTGAACTGAATTTTTTCAACTTAGGAAAACACTTATTCTCTTGAAGAGATAGGTATCAGTTTTTAAATATTGGGAAAGGGCAGAATAACATAAGGTTCACACATGGTTGTCTGTATTCGACGAGCTCAGTCTACGACTGAATTATGCTTTGTACGTGAAGAGACACAGAAATAAATTTGTCTTATACAATGCGTCTAATACTGATCTTAGATATTATGGGAAATCATATTGAGCCTAGACTACATGATTTTTCTAGTTGTGATCTAAAATTATTTTAAATGTGAACAAGCATGGCTACATAATCATTGGTTGCTGCAGGCATCAGAATAAGCAAAAACAATCCTCTAAAAAATTTCATTTACAAATCTATTTTCCACAGAAACATCTGGGTGCTGTGGTTGTTCCTTCTGAATCAGAGAGAGGGGAAGTTTACCTTAAAAAAAAATAAAATAAAAGAGACCTCCTCTTTTGTGGCATAATTGCCTTGCTGCAAAGAGAAGTGGTTAATTAGTCCATCATTTTATTTAAAAGTTTCAGTGTTATAATCACTGGTGTGCTCATTGCCAGTTACCATTTTGGTATATTCCTTTTTTTTTTTTTGGAGAGGTTTTTGCTATAGGGCACATGCGCTCACCAGACAGACAGAGACAGAGAGACAGAAAACGAGAAATCACCCCCCAGTGGGGATGGCCACGCTGCAATCCCTTCTCCTCCATTCTCCTCTCGGGATCTTGGACACGCACGCACACACGCCCAGCGTGAGTTTAAGCCACTGGGTCCGGGACGCGAAGCACGGTCGACTACATGGGAGTCCAGCGACATAGCCATTATGCTAACTGCTGGTCCGGTATATTCCTTTTTAAAAGCAAGAATGATATTTCATTAATTATGTCAGTTTAGAAATGACATTGTGGAGTGAGGGTCGAGTGTGGGGTGAGATCAAAAGAAAAAAATGATTTGCATCAAAAGGCTAAAGAGATTGTCCAGATGTTCCTGGTAATAAGGAAAATGCTCTGAATAAGAGAATGATAGTCAGAGACAGAGGAAGAAGCTTACAAATTCAAATCAAGCATCTAAAAACTTTCCAGGCAAATATTTAGAGTAGCACCTGTCATTAATGAGTTTAAATATGCCATCCTATTTAATTTAAAGACATAAATATAATTTTAGAAATACAAGAAAAGGGATGCTTGGGAAAAACAGTGTTTACTTTGATACATTAATTTTATTTGGTTTTTAATGTGTGAAAATAACATTCATTATTTTCTCCCTAGTTATAATTATAATGTGGTACCACATTACTTTTTTAAAAAGAATAATTTTTTTAATTTTATTTATCATTATTATTTTTAAATTTGCTACAGGGCATGGACACTCACGAGACAGAGACAGAAGGAAAATAAGAAAGCAAGCCACCAGGTCCAGGACTCGAACCTTAGTTGGCCATGTGGGAGCCCAGCATCTCAACCACCATGCCACCTGCTGGCTCCCACATTGCTTTTGAGGTCAGTTTTCTCTTCCACCTCTTTTCAATTGGATTCGTTACTGTCTGCCTCTGAGGAATAAATATAAAAGGTTATAATTATTTGAAAATATTACTTAATTTCTGGAATTATATACTCAATAGCTAAGTCAAAACTTTAATTTAGCTAAAATTGTACTTGTGCTTTTCCTGCTGTCTAGCACAAGGTTTTCTTAGTAAACTTAAGTGTCTGTGGCTATAAACCCACAAGAATCAGTCAGTGAGAATTTTGCATTCATCATAAAAAATATTTCTCTAAGTGTTCTGCAGATCATCTGCATCAGATTTCTTGGAAAACAGGGAGCATTAGGGAAAAATGTATATTCTTGGTCTCCACTACTTTTCTGTTAGATCAGAGTATCTGAGGGTTGTGCCAAACAAAATGTATTTAATGCATTTATGAATAATTCTGAGATACAGTAAAGTTTGCGACTCACTGCTCTAGAAAATGTTGCTATGTTTATACCATCTTCTAAACTACAATCTCTCCAAGAAATAAGAAGTATTTTTATAAAAACTATTTGAAGGCATTCAGAGAGGAACAAATAACTTTGGTAGAAAATACCTAGATGTGAAATAATTTCCAAAATGAAAATTTTCTTCTTTCCCTGTTGTTTACATTTTAAGTTTAACATATAAACAAATATCTGGACTTTAAAAGATAATTTTAAAATTCATACAATCAAACATATTTACATAGCTATCAGCTACCTTTGAATTAGAAACTATTTGTGATCCTATTCTATAATCTAGAAAATTTAGGATCAGAGATGTTAAATGTCTTAGTCAAGGACACATAGCTAATAAATTGCGAAGCTGTCATTTATACTAGGTGACTTGGCACTACTTCATGTAATGTCTCCTGCATTTTCCCTTTGTAAGTATTACCTGTAATATCTGTTGAATCTGATATTTACTTTAGTTAGAGTCAAAGCTGAAAAGCAGAAATGCTAAGGAATTATCCCAAACCTAGCCCTGCATTACTGCTGTCTGACACGGCAATGATACTAGTTAAGCAGAAATGCTAAGGAATTATCCCAAACCTAGCCCTGCATTACTGACACGGCAATGATCTAGAGCAGAAATGCTAAGAATTATCCCAAACCTAGCCCTGCATTATGACATATGATACTAGTTCTTGAATTTCCTATGAGTCTGGGATACCATAGAAGGTAACTGACATTGTTTAGCAATAAACTCTTTATACTTAACCAAAGGGGCCAAGGTTTAGTATCCTTTTGAGTTGCATAAATTGGAAACTATTTTTTTTTTTACATTTATTTCTCCCATGAGAGAGGGAGACAGAGAAAGAGAAAATGAGAGAGACAGAGAGAAAAAGAGAGAGAGACACGTACAGTCAAGAGAGTCTTCATGCCATGAGTTTACCCTCAGCTCCAGCCTGCCAGGACTATGGGCACATGCCTGTCAGCCCAGCATGCACAGGGAGACCTCATGAACCTGGGATTTTTCCCATATGGCCTCAGCAAACAGAACATTACATTACTGTGGTGTCCTCATGGTTTGCCAGAAACTATTTAATCTTCATCCACTGGGAAGGTTAATGGAGAATTGACTACACAGAGGAGAAACTTGCCTCCATAAACTTTCCAAATAACCAGACTGAGGAAACTACAGGTTCAGAGCCATCCCTTAGGAATGCTCCTCACTCAACTCCTCTATGTGTTGACACCCTGTTTGGATTTCTAGGAGCTTCTATAAAAGCATAGGCTTATTACTACAAGAACATGAAGATGGAGGCATAAGTGGTGCCACATGAAATAGCAAACATGAAAAGTACACTGTGAATCATTCAGGCTTGGAATGGGAACACAGGACAGCTTATCAGTGTATTAATGCTGTCACTTAATTCAGTTGCTAGTGAGGAAGTTTATAACATTCATGCCAGTAGCTGAGTCAAATTCTATTACTTGGTATACTAAGAATAAAAGAAGATAGGTACTACCTTATAACTCTATGAAGTGTGCAGAGAATAGGAATTCTTGATATAAAGCCAGCTGAAGAGCCTCTGAGTTATGCCACCATGAATACATTATACATATGTATGGCTAAACTGCAGCTTACATATCATTGACAGCACAGAGCAGAGTTCCGGTATGAAGAACCAGCAGGCCACCTGTCTTTATTGAAAATGACACATTGGAATGTATCTGCAGTTGTTTGAATGGGAGAGTGTGCCAAATTGTTTTACCAGAAATCCTCTCCTAGGAATGGAACGTTTGCACGTGTATATGGTTACCTCACTCAGGGATTGATAGAACACTTCACTATTGTTGGGGACCTGTCTCATCATTCAAGGAATGTGTCTGGCTGGCCATATGGGACATCTCATCACTTTATGGAAGACGTATTCCAAAACGAAACAACAGGTCCAAATGAGACCTCGCTTATTCACTTCTTTGTTTGCTTCTCTGTTTGCTATCCATGTTTTCTCTGGTATTTTTCATCGAAGAAGTCAGTAGACACAATTGTTTACTGAAAGCTTACATGAGAGCAAAGTTTTGTTCTGCAGGCTTTTGGTTATCTGCAATGTGTTATCAAGATGTGAATGCCAGCAGATAGAACACAATTGAGTGCTGTCAAGTCACTCAGAATTATTTTTCTAATAATGAGGGAGAAAGGAAAATACAGCAATAGAGTTCAGGGGTGCGGGGTGGGAATCTTGTACTTAAATACTGTCCAGTTGTTAAGTATTAAGTCATGAATTCTGCCCGCAGCCACCCCCGTGGCTCCATCGCTCCCCAATGCCAGAGCAGCCTCTAACTCGCCGGGCTCCAGTTGAAGCAGCCGGGTAAGTGGTCTCTATACCATGGATCCTACAAAGCAGACAGCCCGCAAATCCACCGGTGGTAAAGCACCCAGGAAGCAACTGGCCACAAAAGCCGCTCACAAGAGTGCGCCCTCTACGGAGAGGTGAAGAAACCTCATTGTTACAGGCCCTGTACTGTGGCACTCTATGACATTAGACGTTATCAGAAACCTATCGAACTTCTGATTCACAAACTTCCTTTCCAGCATCTTGTGTGAGAAATTGCTTAGGACTTCAAAACAGATCTGCACTTCCAGAGCGCAGCTATTGGTGCTTTGCAGAGGGCAAGTGATGCCTATTTGGTTGGCCTTTTTGAAAATATCAGCCTGTGTGCTATCCATGCCAAATGTGTAACAATTATGCCAAAAGACTTCCAGCTAGCCCGCGGCATACCATGGAGGAACATGCTTAAGAATCAATCCACTATGATGGAAAACATTTCATTCTCAAAATTTTTTTTTTATCTTCTTTCTGTTATTGGTAGTTGTGAATGTTATACACACACACACACACACACACACACATATATATATATATATATATATATATATATATATATATATATATTTTAACCATGGGCTCAAGGTAACTAAGTATATGATTGTGAGTGGAAAATAGAGGACAGAAATCTAGTATTGGCAGTTTTTCCATTTTCATTTGTGTGTGGAGTTTTAATATAAATGCGAGATGTAAAGCATTAATGCAAGTCAAACTGTTTCAGTGAACAAGTTTCAGCAGTTCAACTGTATAACAATTCTAAATATATATATATACACACACACATATTCACAGTCTTAAAACAACTGCATTATTTTTCTGATGTCTTTTAAAGGAAAATTTCTCTTGAATGGTAAAAGTTACAATAAAAGTTAAAATTTAAACTTACTAGTTATACGAAAGTTTTTACTTTTGCTTTGATGTATTTTTGTTAAGTTCTCTGCCTAATGCTCTATGAGAAATGTTACTCAGTTGCAGCACTCTTGACATTTTGAACTGCCTACTTGTTTGCTGTGGGGAACTTCCCTGCAACACTACCATTTTCATGCAATTGCAGGATGTTTAGCAGCAAACCTGGTCTCTACCCATTACCTTCTAATAGTATCCCTGTAGGTCTTGAAAAACAAAATGTTTCCAGGCATTGTCACATGGCCAAGAAGACAAAATTGCCCCAGATAGATAGAACCACTGCTCTAGTATTATGTAGAGATGCATCATTAATATGTTTTCTAAATTAGACAAAGAACGATAACATTGTAGTTTTTCATGTCTTTCCCAACATTAATAAAGGCAACATTGAAAAATTTGACTATCAGATATTTTTGAATTTTTTTCTCCTATTTAGAAACATTTCCTTCTAGGGCAGGCAGGTGGCCTGGTAGTTAAGCTGCTAGATTCCCAAATGGCCAACCACAGTTGGAATCAGAGACCTGGCAGCTTGCTTTCTCACTTTCTCTTTCTCTCTCTGGCCAAATTTTAAATAATAATAATAATAACAATGAATAAAATAAATATTCTCACTTTCTCTTTCTCTCTCTGGCCAAATTTTAAATAATAATAATAATAACAATGAATAAAATAAATATTTTTTTAAAAAAGAAACATTTCCCCCTACCAATAGAAATACTAGCCTGTATTTCTATGGTGTATTCATTTAAAAGCAGTTGTTCAACACAACCACAGAGGTCTTAGGTGTCATACTGGGTCAAACTTATTAATCATCTATCCAATCTATGATCTAGCATCTGATGCTCACTAAGGTATATTTTGAGACTTGAAAAAATACTATAACATAACATTCCCCAAAGAATCCCCAAAATCATTCATTTGATTAAAATACCCATTATAAATGAGTTACACCATAAAACTGTAATTAAATTGTTTTTGCATTAAACAGTTTTTACACCAGTTTATATATGAACTTTTTATGTGTTAGAGGAGACACATTTCTAAATGTTGAAGATCTGAAAGGCATTTCTATAGTTTAGCTGTGAGCCTATCTCATATCAGGCTTTTCTCTACATCCTTTCTGTAAACTGCCAAGAATCAGCTTTTTTCTGATAACCACTGCCGCCCATTCTATCTTTTGGGGTTTTGTTATCCACCAAGAAGGAAGGCAGAAGCTTATGAAGTCTTGCCAGTTTGACCCTTAATTTACCTACCTCTGACAGAGATTCACAGACCACTTTTGTTTTAAGGGTTTTACTGCTAATTCCTCTGGGAAAAATATTGAAGAGATAAAAATAACAACCGTGGGAAAGTGAGGAAGGTTACAGACGCTTACAAAGTTCTTACAGTCTTATTCCCTTGTTGATGGTTTTTGACTCTCTTCTGAAGGCAGGAATCAGAAACTTCCCTTTGAATTCTGTCCTGTGATTTTATTTCTAAGAGTGGGGCTAATCCAAATGTCACTGCTCCTCTGAGCCATCTACAGAGTAGGTGATTCACAATCTTTTCTCCTTAAGGGTCCTGGTTCACCACTGGAAAGACTTGAGGCAGATGCAAATGTTCAGGCTTTGCCCCATTAAACTAGTCTCTATTCACACAAGAATTGCACCTTTCAGACACTTCCTCACAGTAATTTACAATCTCCTAGCTATAGTCTTGATTCCTTACTCACACCAAATAATGCATGTTTTTTTTTTTTTTTAAAACTTGAAGGAGTGTTTTCTTATTCTAAGCACTTCATATATTAATCATAACCCTTCTCAGTATTGATTATTTTTATCATTTCTCACATGTAACTATATCTTTCTGTGGGCTAAATTTTTCTTTTCCATACTTTCTTGGAGTGTGACAACAAGGAATACATATAATCCTGTTTTGGTACAAGGTCAGATTCCTTTGTTAAGCAAATGTGTATTATCAGCTGGTAAGTGCAGAGACTGTGAGGCATTGAAGATACAGCTGGGAAGAAAATAAAAACTGCTATCATAAAGGTTACATTCCAGAGGTGGAAACAGACTGAAAACAAATAAATAAAACACATAACATGTTAAATGACGATAAATGCTATAGAACATAGAAAGCAGAGAAGGAGTAGAAATTGCTGATTTGGAGGGGAATGTATGACATTTTAAGTGGAGTATAAGGAAAAACTTTATAGAAAAGAGATATTGAAGACTTTAGGAAGGTAAGAAAGAGAATTGTGTGGCTATTTAGAGGAATAAAAACTAAGAGTATCATCAACTTAGTTTCCACTAGATAAAAGGAAGAGCCAATGCAGATGCCCCAAGATAGGAATATGTCTGGCATATTTGAAGAAGAGCAAAAGCTTTAGTTTGAATGGGATGAAGCACATGAGGGGGATGAAGGTAGAAGATGGAAGAAGTGGAGAAGGGATACTTTTTTCATCTCTATGATTACTATTCTACTTAATATACTCAGTATTTTATAGGCTATTATGACAATAGCAGAAATAGTACAATGTCTTTAAAGATATCCTCAATAACTCAGTCCAGGAATTTATTAATTAGCCTTTGTTAGCAAAGTGCTATATCTGGTGAAACCATTCCATAACTTCCAAAGATGCTCCGACATTTGCCTAATTCTTATATTTCTTCTTGACAAGCACATCACAAAAAAAAAGAAAATCAAAACAAAAACCCAAACCAAAAACAATGGCAAATCAGATAACTGATTGATCCTTGTGGCTAAGTAGCTGAGTACCAATGAAAGCTGGGGAGTATCCTAAGGTTGGTTGAAAATGTTTTCTGGGAGCTCCAGGGACTTCGTGTTTACATGAAGCCACCTAGTGTGACAGAATCAATGTCTTTGTCTCAGAATTCTCAGGAAACACCTGAGGTTCAATCAGATTGGGTAGGAGAAATGCACCCGACAACCTCTGAACACAATTTTATGACTAGAGAACCATCATGTGACAAAATCCAGGAGATACCAGGTTCTTGCAATGATCATGATCTAAGAGTAGGGAGTAGGACCTGATATCCTCAAGACATTTGGGATAATCTTGACCTAAGAAGGGAGAGGACACCAACTAGTAAAAGCTATAAATATACCTATGGTGATAGAATATGAATAAATGGTCTTTGTATTCTTTTTTTTCAAAGAGAGATTTTTGGTATAGGGCACATGTGCACCCTGGAGAGATAGAGAGAGAGACAGAGAGACAGAAAGAAAGAAATCACACTGCAATCCCTTCTCCTCTATCCTCCTCTTGGAATTTTGGGCACACACGCACATGTGAGTTTTAAGCCGCCAGGTCTGGGACTTAAATCATGGTTGGCTAAGTTGGAGTCCACTAATGTACCCATTATGCCATCTGCTGGTCCCAGTTTTTAAATTCTTATGGCTTAGTACTATTTCTGGTATACAATAGATACTTATGATTATGGATTTAATATTGATCATGTTAATATAAAATTATTGAATAAATTAACATTCCTGATGAAGACAATGAAAATAAAATAATGGTTCTTGCCTTTGTATATTTTGTAGAAAACATTATATTCTAAGATCTAGGTTGAAAACTGTGTATGTCAGCTATACTATTTCTAAGAAATGACCTTACCTCTGATTTTACCCTCAAAACTCTCAATAGAATAATTTGGAGGATAACATGAACCTGTTTTGGAATAGCATTAAAGTATTCTGAGAGGAAAGAAGAATTTCATATCCAGAGAAGTTCGGTAAAATTCAAGAAAATATTCTTTGCTTCTCAAAAATAAATAAACAAATAAACAAACCGTTCACTGCCTTTTTCTCTGTTGAGTCATAAGTCAAATCCCACTTTTAAGTAAACCTTTCTCTTTTCCAGACTTCTCTGTTCATCAGGAAGTCGGAGGGTAGTACAAGTTATAGCCAGGCACATTTGTAGATAGCTTATATATGTTATTTTACTTAATTCCCACATAGGTAGTATAGAATGGGATTTAATAATCCAGTTATTAGATTCAGACTGTCTGGGATAAAACCCTGGCTCCTTTACTTGTTAGTTGTGTGACCATCGACTGGCTATTTAATCCTCTGTCTCAATTTCATTATTTGTAAAATGGGGAGATTAAGTTTACGTCTCAGATCTGTTATAAAAAACCTGCCTTATTTTGGTAACAGTGTTATTATGGTAACAGTGTTACAACTTCTGCTCTTCAAATGTAGGAAACTGAGGCTCTGAAAATCAGTAATCCTCCTACTGTCCCAGAGTTGGAATGTATAAAAGAGGATTCAAATGCAAATATGTTCTATGTGCTACTCCCTGGACCTTTCTACCTTTGTCTTTTTACTGACATGTACGTACAAATTTCTGAGTATCACACTGCCATCTGGGTGAAATGAGAGTGCCATCTGGGTGAATGCTCTTCATAAGTACCACAGGATCCTAGCACAGGGTTTCACACCCTGTGGGAGCTCAATAAATACTGCTAACGTGTTCAGAGATGTCCCGCTGCAGGGAATCCTAGCTCCAGGCTGGCACTAGAAAAGACGCAGTGTTAGAAGCTTATAAAATACAGACTTCACCTGGAAACAAGGGCACAAAAGCCTTCCTTATTAGCTTTCTCTCATGACTTAGATGACATAGGGTAGTTTGTCAGATGAACCACTTGTCAATTTAGGCAAATTGTAAGGGCATGGAAAGTCAGGTGACTCAGAGCAAACCTAGCAAGCCTAGAGAAGATGTGGCATGATGCTGTATGCCAAAACTTAATGCTGAGAGTCCTCAAGTTTCCTGAGAAGAACATTGTTGCTCTTCTATGTATTGGGTGCCCAGAATAGTTGTAATAAAGAAAAGCTGTCAATATTTTAAAGAAATGAATAGGAGAAAGCATGCCCAAAATGCCAACAGTGATGGCAGCAGGATTCTAGCTATTTCTATTTTCTCTTGCTTTTCCATATGTGTGCATATGTATGTATGTAAAATGTGTATTTTAAAAAGTTTATTTATTTCTTCCTAGTGAGAGACAGAGAGAGAAAGAGAGATGACCCAAACCAGGTCTTGTCATCACAATCTACCCCAAGCCTCAGCCAGTCCTGGATCATAAGCACACATGTACCCAGCAAATTCCAAGTCTCTAGATGAGAACCTGAAAGCTTCTCTCATGGGTCAGCCTTGTAGAGCATCAGGTTCTACCTCTGTGCAACTGGCCAGCCCTATCGTATACATACATATATATACAAATTTCTGACTATTGAGTTGTCATCTGGGTGAATATTCTTATATAATATATAATATTATATATATATATATATATATATATATATATATATGCGTGTGTGTGTGTGTGTACACACATACATACTGTTAATGTGTTCAGAGATGTCCCACTGCAGGGAATCCTAGCTCCAGGTTGGCTTTAGAAAAGATGCAGTGCTAGAAGCTAATAAAATACAGATTTCATCTAGAAGGAGGAGCACACACACACACACATACAGGCAGGGCCTTGTTATTTGTCATTCTCCTGCCTCAGTTTTCAGAGTAGCTGGGACCACAGCAGCATTTCACCATGCCCAGCCTTTTAAGGGGTGAAATTGTACCCCAATCTCCCATATTCCAGACAGCAGTACCAGCAAGCATATACTACCACACCTGGGCCTCCATGGTTTTCGTTCACGTAGTAGGAATTAGTTTGTAATAAGAAATTTTTGATTTAAAAACATACAGTAACAGTAAACTTTCTACATTACTTGAATTGGCTAGCATAATGTTGAAATATTTTAACTTTAGAAGTCATGTTCATCCTGGTCTATGTTGAGTTATTGATAGCTTCTGAGGAGTTACTCTGGAATAAAACTGCATGAATATGTTTTATATCAAGTAGAAACAATTCTCAAGAGCTTTAATGTGTTTACTCACTGGGGAAACAGAATATACATGTGTGCGTGCACACACACACATGCGTGCACACAAACACACACACATGTATTTTTAAGCACCAAACGTACTGCAAACAGATAAAAGGAAAAATTCAACAAATTCAAATATCTAGATATTTGTCAAATGAGCTAACGATATCAATATATCTTATTTATTCATAGAAAAAATTTTGAGACAAAATTCAAAATTTCCGAACAAGTTGAGTCATCTAAAAGGTAAAAATGTAGAATATAGAAAACATTATAAATTTTAGTCTTTTTTTGTTTTGTTTTTGGAGAGGTGTCCCAGCCTGTGGGACAATTGAGCAGGGTGCCTGAGTGAGAGAGAGCAGAGGTCTGCAACCGGCACAGCGTCACAACACGGGAGCGACACAGTGTCACAGCTCAAGATGGTATGCAGTCGCTCGTTTACTGAGGGCCAAAACACATTCTTATATACACAAGGTAGGAAGCTGATTGGTCGTACAACGAGGGATGCAATTCTACAACCACCAATTGGTTGCTCCGTTAAGGGGTAAAGCCAGGAGGTGAGGTAAAAAGGGGGCGGGAATTGTTGCGGACCTGACTGAGGACCTGCCTGAATGAGGAAGTCTCAGGGTGAATTGTCTATTCCCGAAACAAGGATACTTGAAGGTCCTTGTATGAAGGTCATGTCAGCCATTTTGGTGCATGTGGTGGCTTCCTACAGAGAGGTTTTTGCCATAGGGCGCGTGTGCTCGCCAGACAGACAGCGAGAGACAAAGAGACAGAAAGCGAGAAATCACCCCCCAGGGGGGGTCGCCACGCCACAATCCCTTCTCCTTCATTCTCCTCTTGGGATCTTGGGCACGCACGCACACGCGCCCGGGGTGAGTTTTAAGCCACTGGGTCCGGGACATGAACCGCAGTTGACTACATGGGAGTCCAGCGACAAAGACATTACGCTAACAGCTGGTCCTATAAATTTTAGTCTTAAAAGAGTTTAATTTTTTTAACCAGAGTACAAGGTTATTCTGTGAGTGTGTGTGCACACATGTGTGTTTGTATATGTATGTATATGTCTGTCTTTATCTTTTTAGATGATGTATGAGTTACCCAAAGCATATTAAAATAATTCCACAGGACTGAGAACTAGTTATTTCACAGAAAACATTTGATCTCCCAGTTCATATGTTTCCCTCTCAAATATTTCGAAGAGAGTTTAACAATGAAGACAAATGGAAAGATGTTCCTTGTGTGTGTGGTTGTCAGAGGAATTCTATAATTTAGTAGGATCTAGAACATTTTGCAGTAAATGACCCAAAAGGAGGAAACCAGATTAATCTGATCTCTCACTGTGCTAAGCATGATCAAATTAAGCTACATAACTAACTCAAAATAGCTAGCAAGGGAGATAGGCAACAGGGTAAAAAGTCAGAAAGCAAAGAATTTCTACAGGAAAAAAAAGGGAGAGGGAGCTTTTTCTTTCTTTCTTTCTTTTTTCTTTTTCCCTTTCTTTCTTTCTTCTTTTCTTTTGTAAGGCTCCTGCCAGAAGAGCAGGCCTGCTTTTGAGTAGGATCTAATTCAGAGCATTGAACTCCACAAAATTCCTTTGTCAGCACTTTACTACTTTATACATTTTGTCTATAAACAAAAAGAAAATGGATCATTTTAATGCATTTTCTAACTCTATTTCAATATGTAAGAATCATTCTTACTTCTTTTTCTTCTGGAAACAATTAATATACAGGAGAAAAAGTGATTTTTAAAACCCTAATGCAGATCACGATTTAGTTTAAACCTGTTTTCTTTTGTCTTCCACATTTATAGATTTACAATAATTCTATTTTTAATTCTCAGGAACTTTGGTCCATGGTGCATTACTCTTGTAATTCTCATGCTCTAGTTTCTCTTCAGTTTATATAAATCTTTCTCTAATATAACTGAATACAATGAAATATATTGATATTTATAAACGCTGAGTATTCAGCCCAAGGACATAAACATCGACAGAGGTTATAAGACAGAAGATATCCTGAAGAAGTAAGTATGTATGCCCGGATTTCTTATAACCATTAGCACAAACTCTCAGAATCCATGGTGGTTCTCCAGTTGTTAGAGCTCTCAGTAAAAGGGTGACCTTTGGCACATACCGAGGAAATGGGTCCCACTCTCCATCAAAACTAGTATAATTCTTACTTTGAAGGAATTTTGGAAAGCATGATTGTAGGTCTTATTCTGAGCAGTCTCACTTCCTGTTTTACTTCTTTCAGTGAAACTGTGAGTTACCTTGAGATGGTATCCCCTTGAACCATTTGAGCTTCTCTGGAATTGTACTGAACTATGAAGGTTTTCTTTTCTTCCTCCCCCCCACCCCCCCACTGAATCACAAAGAACGACTCAGGTGTGCACTAAGTCATCCAGCTATAAAATGGGCCTGGCATTTAGAGACGAAGATGCCATTTGGCATGGTGTGCACTGAAATCATGAGGAAACTCTGCCTCCGTTGCCCTGAGACTGGGATGTCATCATCATGCAAAAAGGTTGCTAGACACAGTGGAGGCCATTCTACACTAAAAATGATAAAGATATTGATGTAGTTTTATTTTGTTTTCCACATTCTGGTTAAAAATACGAAACAAACAAGTAAGATAGGCAGATATACTTACTGTGAACCGGAGTCTCAAATCAATATTCAGTATTTGCAACTCTCCCATCTATTCAATCCTCAGCTTTGTGTCTGTCCTTTGCATTGTTATAGCTTTATTTATTTAGTTAGTTGTTTACAACTACTTTATCTTCAGATTTTTCTTAGTCAAGACAAATTGCATTCAAATATACTCAGCTAATCATTAAATGTACTTTATAGAAAAGAAAGACCAAGCAGGTACATCTGAGGCAGTGACAGCCGAACAATCCAATCATTTATTTAAATGAATTAACCTAAATGTTTTATGCATAAAAAGTTCAATAAGTTATAAATCTCAGAACTTAGTCTGTGTTTATCAGAATTTTAAAAGCCTTTTATCCTCTGCAAAGTATTCCTATCTAAATCATGGTCATGACATTTCATTTACAATAAAAGGAAGGCTCTGAAAAATCCCCACAATTCCCCTATTTGTAATCAGGAATACTGATTAACACAAGTTCAGTTTTCCATTACAGGGTAATATAGCGATAAGATAAAGCTTCATTTCAAGGTTGAAATAATACTGCTTAACTCTACTGTGTGTTTTCACCTTGAATATTTTGTTTTTAACTGGAGTAGTTATATTCCAAGTAATTAAGATGCCGCAACTCTCTTTGAAGATCAGAGAATCTAATCACTTAAACAAAAAAGGTCTTATTCCCATAAGCTAACTGTTGGCAATCGCAGATGTTTTTGAGCAACCTTACATTCCAGAGTTCTGCCACACCTCCTGAACTAAAGAATAGGATGGACTTTGCTTCTTAGTGTCCTCCACAATTTTATAAAAAAAAAAAAAGGACTTACTTTGAACTTCACCAAGATGTAGCTCCTAGAGCAGCATATAAAATGATTTTTATGGATTTTTCCATAGTAGGGCAACGCTTTCTAAACATCAAACTCCATCTAGTCATTCCTAAACAAAAATCAGGACTTCTAGTCATTTCTACCTAGGCCTGTTAGCCTGGGTAAACACTTCAAGGTTGACCCTGAAGATGGCCTGACATCATGCAGTGGAGGACTGCCCAAGTTACCAAATTTTGAAATATAAGTGGATAGCAAAACAGGAATTACTAGTAAAATCCATGTGTATAGTACAGTTATGGTCATGCTGTGACAACTGATCTTTGGTCATGGCTTGATATAAGAGAGTTTGGAGAAATCTTCATTAGTACCAATAACACCCTCTAACATGTCATTACTATGATATGTGAAATGAACAAACAAAAAAAGTGCGGCAAATCAAATTAAAACTAATTTCTTTGAAATAAGAATGGTAAATAGAGACTGGTAGATGGCATAATGGTTATGTCACTGGACTTCCACATGATCAATCAGGGTTCAAATCCTGAACCCCAAGGCTTGAAACTTAGGCTGGGTGCATGTGCAGGTGTGCCAAAAATCCCAACAGGAGAATGGAGGAGAAGGAATTGCAGAATAGTCATCCGCCCTGGGGGCGATTTTTTGCTTTCTGTCTCTCTGGTAAGCACACATGCCCTAAAGCAAAAAAATCTTCTTAAAAACAAACTAACAAGAAAACCTTAGAAATAATATTTGGGGGGACCAGCAGATAGCATGGTGGTTAAGGCACTGGACTCTCAGATGGCCAACTGAGGTTCAAGTCTGGAACTGGCAGCTTGCTTTCTCACTTTCTCTGTCTCTCTCTCTCTTTCTTTCTGTCTTTCTCTGGTGAGTGTACATGCCCTAGTGCAAATTGAAAGAGAAAGTAATAATAAACAAAATAAATAATTAAAAAAGAAATAACATTTGGTATCTCCAGGCACTTAAAAATATGTAAAATTTCTCAAAATTAACAATATTTTTATAGATTAGTCTTATTACCTAAAAGTAAAGAAGCCGACAAAAGAATAAACTTAGGTTTTTCATGAAAATTCAATCTTCTTTGGAACAAAAGCCTTCTCTGTTATCAGAAGAGATGAATATGTAATGTATTTGTTGAATGCAAATATGTGTTGACTGAATGCCTGAGCAACTGAATGAATGAATGAATGAGATGCCTTACTCGTATATCTATGACATTATCTACCCTATTCAATCAAGGACATTCTGTTATTTTTAAATGGAAAATCAGAACAATGTTGTTCCAAGACTCCATGTGGCTAAGCCCTCATAAAATTATTATTTATATAATACTTTGTTTATTCTACTTGATGGAATTGCACAGAAGGCCGATAAATTTTTTTCTGACTTCTATTAAAGGGATGTGGGAGAATTAAATTTGAAGAATATTATTCTCTATGTCTGTGACTATTACCCTAGAACTCACCAATTCTTTCATTGATTACACCACATTTGACCTTCATTCTTGCATGTATGACTTAATTGTCTGCAGGTTATTAAAGACAAAAGCTTTCAGTGAGTTCACAGGGTTGGAGACAACAATCAGTAGCAAGGACACTGTCTTGCTAACTTTCAATAAATACCACTTTAAAAAGCCAAAGTAGAGCATGTGTAATGCAGGAGGGTAAATACAGGAGCTGATTAAGAGTTTTGCTTTCAAAATCTGAATATTTCTGATACCATACCAAAACTAAACACATTTTTATCAGAGTCTTAAGATTAATAAATTCTATATTTTCAACATTGATCTGTGTGCTCTTAATTACTAACTACACTGCTGATCATGGACCTTATGATTTGGACTTAGCAGAAGGGATGAGAAAGGCCATTTTTAAATGTGATTTTGCTTTAGATAATGGTTTTCATGAGAAGTGAAACTATGCAGTTTGTTCCTACTCTTGTCTCTATGAATAGCTTTGTTTTGACACTGGACGGTTAAGGACAATCTTCAGATTGCCATTCTTCTGTAACAGTCATCCCTCATATCTGTGGTTTAGCGTCTGCAGATTAAATAGAAAAACAACTAGTTGCATCAGCACTGAACATGTACAGGTTTTGTTGTTGTTGTTGCCATTATTCTTTAAACAACACAGTATAACAACTATGATGGAGCATTTACATTGTATTAAGAGTTATAAAATCTCTAGAGATGATTTAATGTGTACTAGAGGATGTGTATAGCTTACAAATACTGCTGTTTATTTAAGGGATTTGAACATCTCAGATTTTGATGGAGGGGGGAGATACTGAGGGATGATTGTAGCCAGAAACGTCTGCTAGACCTTGAACATTATGGCCATGAAGTTGTTGAAAGCAACCTATGAGCCAAATGTCACCTATGTTCCAAAATAAAGGCAAGATAAGTACAGAGTTTTAACCTTTAAAGTTTTGTACTGACTCTCTTCCAAGGAGCTCAAGGTACATTATAAACACTGTATTATTAACCCTAATACATCCCCAATATGGCTCTGGCCAAATACCTACAGGGTGAAATCCTCTTTCCTTATTCATTTTGTTGACATTTTAATATCTCTCTGAGCTCTCCTAAATAACTTTGATCATAGGTGCCCCGTAGAAATAAATTAGGTGGATGGATAGAAAGGATGAATTAAAGGTTCACCAAGTTTCATGGCTGTTATTATTGAGGATCCATTAACCACCAGTTTTCTACTTAAGCTTTTTCGTTTAGTTAAAAGCTTCCATATTTTTTAGTGAATGGCTTATCATTTCCCTAGCACAAGGCATCACTATTTCAACAAGAAGACTGTAAAACATTTCTGAACAAAAGAAACAATGGAGACTCCTGTGTAATGGATCCCTATTTATTTTTAAAGTAATCAATAGTTGTTTGTAAGTAATTGCACAGTATAATCTGTAAGTAAGGTAGGACTGAAAACACACATTTGAGTTATGTGATGGTCTAATCTGTTCAAATTAGGGGACAGAATATAGATGTTGTTGAGATACCTAGTTTTAGTAAAGTATCAATGTGATCCTTACAGGACTAGTTTTGTATTGTATATTTCTTCTGAATTTCAAAAGAAGAGTAAACTTCCTTGCACTACTAAACTACTATACTAATTGATGTGAAGCACTATATTTTCAATTGAAATCAATAAAGATAATCACACAACTACAGTTCAACATATCCCATTCAGCGGTCTTGAAAATGCTTGAATATACTAATCGGTCTGCAGCTGAGCCATTTTGGTCTTCAGATCCAAGGAGGATGAAGTACCCTTCTAAGTTCACTATATATAAGTGAATAATGAAAGATTTAAACCACAAAGTGTTGTTGCTGTTGGTGCTGTTAAAGAGACTACTCTTGAAATGGTTGCACAGGGTTAATGTCTCTTATTCCTACAGCTTTTAAAATGAACAGTACTGAGCGCTGGAAACGTGGTTAATTATTTTCAAGGAATCAGTGTATTTAAAACTGGAAATTTATCCCCCCCCCCAAAAAAAAGAAGTGTCTTTTATCAGCAAATGAAATTTATTAAGAATATTAACAATTAGTTTCAAAGGACGTACTGAGTTGAGATTGTACTAAACATCTTAGCATGTGTGCTCTGAAAATAATAATTATATGAAGACGGTACTATTATTTTTTTTCCATTTCGAAGATGAGAAAACTGAGGCTTAAGCAACCTAATGTGAGTGTACATTCAGGGTTGCCTGGATCCCAGGGACTTGTGTTTAGACACATAATGCCTATGCTATTCTAGCCAAATGGAATTACTGATTGGCAAGTATTTTGTTTATGGGAGGACAGGAAAGATGTTTTCTTTCTGCACTACTGCTGAGAGGAAAAGCAGAGGCATGAGGCGTGCTGGGGAAAGCTGAAAACATTGATTTTAGACAGCCCCCATGTCTGCTTTATGCCTCAAATAATTGTGGTTCTGTTAATTTGAACTAATCTCTTAACCTTTTTGTCTTCCTTCCTTTGTTCTTAATCCATAAAGTCAAGATGATATCTACTTTTCATATATAGTACAAGAATATTGGAAATATTTCTTGCACTTAAAGAACATAATGAATTGCTTTAACTATTTTGTAACCGTTGTTTCTCAAACAGGAAGTCCAAGGTTGCTCTCTGGGAAGGCCTTTTCAATGATCTCATCAGGGTGTCTAAAATCATGAAAAGTGACTATTCATACGTATTTTGAGAGAAGGAAAGAGGAATATTCTGACATTTTTTTATAGCATGCAATGTCAACCCCTTGACTCTAAATACCCAAAGTAATGTTCCAACTCTGATTTCAAAGATAAAATATTTGGGGATCCTACTATACCAGGAGCAGTTAGTTCCACATACTATCTGACTACTTAAGGAGATAGATGCCCTGCTCAGCCCTGCCGTGCCCACGATATCATGCTTTCCATTCACAAATGAAGTTCCATGGGTGCATTTTATACAGCTGAAGAAGACTGAATTGCCTTTTTGTTCTCCTTCTTTGTCCTCCTTCTTTTTTTTTTTTTTTTTTTTTTTTTTTTTTAATGTACAACCACTGCATGTAGTTACAAACAAAAGAAGTGTCTGCTCTCATAAACTTGCTGTCAATTCCTATTATCTCAACAAGTCAACTCCTTCCTGACTTGCCAAACTCTTGCAGTGGCATCTTCATCTTCCATTCACCAATGCTCAGTAAATTAATTTCTTTTTCAACACATATTTATTGAATGTCATCTTTGGCTCTTCTTTCCAGTCAATTGCCAGGTCAGCCACCTCAAATCCTTTCTAAATGGAATTATCTATAAATAAATTACAAAACCAACCAACAACATCAAATCACCAAGACCTGTTGAATCATTCTCTCCAGCTCTTTGAAGACATTGCTTTCTCTCAATCTTATGTCGTTATTCTACAGACCATGTAAAATATGGAAATTATGGAAAAATTATTATGGTCCTTAGAAAATACTGTTTTCAAGAAACTTCTGAATAAATTCTTTTGAATCATTATTATTCTTTGAGGGAGAGTGAAAATTTCTCTACAGGATCTAGTCAGACAATGATCCCTTTCTTCCAACCCTCGAGCACACTGAATCTTGGGCACTTGTCACACGCTCAGCATATTTCTAGCTGCCCAAGCCAGGGATTTGAACCGTCGTTACCATGTGGGGTCTGGTTTTTCTGGAGTTGACCCTGAGTAAATCCTGTTAATTCTATTTATCGTTTACCTTTGCTGACCTCTTTCCCTCTCCATGCACTCAATCTAGTCTAGCATGTGAGCTGGCATTAAGACATCAATGTTTCCATGAAGTTCTCCCCAATTTCCCTGACTAAGGGAATTCTTCCTTCTTCTGAACATCAATAGCATTTTCTCTCCACTTATGAGAACTTTGTCTTTTGTATTTGTAAAGAATCATGCAATTGCTTTATTATTGATTTGTAAAACTAATAAGGGCAGAGATTATAGTTTACAGCATGGTAGAAGTTTAATAATTTTTTTTAAATTAATGGTTTCCATGTAATCATTCTTCATTAAAACTGAAAAGAAAGCAATTTGATTGAGAAAATTTCTACTAATATGCAAATAATTTAAAAATCATAAGTTTCAGGGCCAGCAGGTGGTATGGTGGTTAAGGACGCTCGACTCCCACAAAGCTGATTGTGGTTTAAGCCTTGGACGTGGCAGCTTGCTTTTTCACTTGCCCCCTCTCTCTCTCTGTCCCTCTCTTGTCAAGTTAAAAATAAATAAATAAATAAAGTTAAATAAAATAATTTCTTAAAAAATTGTATGTCTTCCAGGAGTGCTTGCCTTTTGAAAAAAAGACACCATGCAAATGTGCTGTAGTTTTGTATCATATGTTTCTTCTTCTTGGGATTATGGTGCCTACATTTCCTGGAGGAAAATCCCATTTCTCTTAGATTACATACTTTTGATGTACATCATTGCTACTGTTTCTGTACCAGAATAGTGCAAAATGCATAAACCTAGAAAATGGGATATTTTTATTTCATTAACCTTAATAATTAAGTCAGAGATGGGCAAGTGACCTGGTGACAATGGGACTCATGAAGGCTTTTGCTCAGGTTGCTAAGGAGAAGCAGTTGGTCTTTGCCACAGAACTCCAGACTGGAAGGATGAGAAGCTGGACTGCCTCAGCTATCTTCCGGCATACTTGACGATTCAGTCAAGATAATAAATCCATGTCCCACTGCCCCTCCATCATCATTCCAAGCCCCATCCACCTGCCCAGCAGAGACCTACGGTTCCAAATACTTCCAGATTCCATAGTTCACTGACCCGCATGCCATGTGCCTGTGACTTATTCTGGCAGCCCAGTTCCAGGTACATTTCATCCTCAGAGGTTGTTAGAAAATTCAAGCACCTGAACCTGGCTAGATACACCCTACTCTGATTGAATTGCACATTCTCCTTCCAAGAACACACCCGGGAAGAACTGTTCTTTTCTCCTAACACTACAGAACTTATTTTAAAAAGTAGGAAGCAGTGTGTACTTAATCAGATGACTAAAAATTAGCAGAGACCCAAGAAATATGAAGAAACAAGGAAATATCTCTTCCTCAAGGGAAGACAACTCCTCCTCCTCTACTACAGACAGCACCATAGATCCCACAGAAATATAAGAAAAAGAATTTAGAATATTCATAGTGACAAAGGGTAATGTTTAAGTTTGAACTTCTAAATCCATCTTGTCACACTTATGCCAGGGTGTTTCTGTGATGTTAGGCAAGTAAGTTCTCTGTAAAATTCAGTGTAGCTTATACCAATATGTTAATTAGGATTCACTAGTGAAACAGAACTCACAAGATACTGGGGAACCAGGGGTGGCACAGTGGTAACATACAGCTCCATGATGCCAAGGTGATATGGGAATCCAGGGTTTGGTTCCCAGGTTGACTTGTACATGTTGGGCACACAGGCTGGCTGAGAAGGCTTGATCATAGCCTAAGACCCTGTCTTTTTCTCTTTGTCTCTCTCTCTTGTGAAAAAAAGAAACTAAATAATAGTAATAATAATTTTTTAAAAATCCGACAAGATCTTTTAAGCAGGAAAAAAATTTAAAAGTGAATGAAATGTTTACAAAATTATTGTAAATCTTAGAAGATGGAGCTTTTGAATAGACTTCCAGAACTCTGTAGAATTGTTTTGCCAGGAAGCTATAATCTGGGCTGCATTAGAAAGTATGCAGTGAGGATAGCTGTTACTTCAAGAACATGTGCAAAAGCTACAAATCTGGGGACAAGGATCAGGATCAGGAATCTTTTCACTTTGGAATCTTCTTCCCCTAGCTCCCTACAAAGTTTATTTTTTAATTTTCTTTATTTTTTGGAGAGGCTTTTGCTATAGGGCACGTTTGCTTGCCAGAAAGTCAGAGACAGATAGAGAGACAGAAATCACCCCCCAGGGGGGATGGCAACGGCACAATGCCTTCTCCTCTTTTCTCCTCTTGGGATCTGGGGCACGCACGCACATGCGCCCAGGGTGAGTTTAAGCCACCGGGTCCGGGACTCGAACTGCGGTCGACTACATGGGAATACAGCGACATAGCCATTATGCTAACTGCTGGTCCCCCTACAAAGTTTATTTCTTCAGAGAAAGAGAGTGAGAGGATAGAGAGATATAGAGAGACAGAAAACAAGAGAGAGACAGGCACCCCAACATGTCCCCATATCACTCAGCCTGGATCTGCCGTGTTGTGTTACCATTATGCTGCTGGCTGGTCCCCCTAGAATCTTCTTTTGATCTTATCAGAGCTGTAACATGCACACCAGACCAGGCTGTCTGTTCTACTATGACTGATTCCTAATGCCCACAAGGATAAGATGACACAGTGGTATGATGATGCAGAAAAATTTCTACTTCTTCATGAACTTGCTGGCTAACAAAAAATAATAATTGTTAATAGGAGCATTGAGTTTTTCTCCTTCTCATATACTTTCAGTGCCTCTAATTGGAAGGACCTCTCTTTTCCCCTTTGTGCCTTGAAGCCACGGCATGGAATATGGGAAGTACAGTGCTTAAGTTTTCAATTTTTATTGTAGAAGAATATGCTTTAGGAAAAAGTGAGAAAAGAAGGTGAGTGCCAATTTATCTCAGAGAGTTTGAAGAAGATTTCATTCACTTGACATCAAAAGATTCTTGTTTAATATACAAAGCTCTGGTCAACTTGGGTAAATTTCTAAATGTAGAAATCTTAAGAAGTATAACCAAGTGCAAACATTTCTGCAAAAAGGAAAAAGTCAGGAATTATCTGGAGTCAGTTTCCTAAAATATAATATTAGGCAAGTCATAAGCACTTGGGTAAATGTTTGTTAAGAGTTTTCAGAGAATGAGGTCTCTCTTGTTTCTGTCAATGATATCTTATTCTTCCAGCTATGAATTCAGAGATTATTTTAAAGTAGCTAAGGTTTTTTTATTGTTTATTTGTTTGTTTTGATTTTGTTCTTTTTTTAAGTTTCCAAAGGCAGGAAAAGTGATATTTAGATGAAACATGATGTAGCATTCTTAAAAATGTGAATTAGTTTATATTACTTGTGTCACCTTTTCCACATAACACTTAACTCTAAACATTGAGAAATCTAGATCCTTATTTGATGGCTGTTGTACTTTTCATATCATTAGGTTGAGAAAGTACTATAATACATGCAAAAGAAACTATAATATGTTTTCTTTTATTTTAAAGAATTATTTTATTTTATTTATTCATTCATTTATTTTTTTTTTTATTTTGACCAGAGGGAGACAGAAAGAGAGAGAAAGTGAGAAAGCAAGCCACCAGGTCCAGGACTTGAACCGTGGTCAGTCATGTGGGAGTGTTCAGCACCTTAACCACCATGCCACCTGCTGGTCCCCCAATATGTTTTCTTTTTTGAATTTATTTTTATTAATTTTTTTTTCAAGTCACTAATTCTGGGACTCAAACTGTGCAGTTGGCCGTGTGAGATCTACCTGCCTTAACCACCATGCCAACAGCCAGCCCTACAATAACATTTTCAACGAAGTTCTTTTTAGTAAAACACAGTAGGTACTACACATATTTTGCAGATAGAAATATAGAGAAATATAATAAAAGAATGTGAGCAAGAGAAGATATTAAAGATATTCAGGTCAAAAATATTTTCTATTAAATACATATTATAAGCAGACACCATAATTTATATTAAGGCAGACTATTGACTGATAATAAGGTGTCCCTCTCATATCTTAGTTATGTGAAAGAGTTAATACAGTTTTCAAAGTTGTTGAGAAAATTTGAAACCTAAATATTTGGCCCATGACTAATACAACTTCATATATGTAGAGCAGCTTTTTATTGGAGAGTGACCTAATATAAATTTGGTGACTCTATATTCTTTGCATTTGCAAATAATTCATCAATGACATTATCTCTCCTGGGTTTAAAGAAAAAAGTATAATTTGTGCATGAAGTATTCATCTGTCAAAATTTTAAGTTCCCAACACACATTAACAAAAAATATTTTAGTTGAGTGTTAAAAACTCACTAAAAATAAGTACTAATATACTATTTATGACAGGCTCATATTTTTCCAGACAAAGTATAATATGACTGAAATATAGAAAATATAAAATGATTATAACAATGAAAACTGTCAAATATAAGATGATTCTCTGGGATAGCTCCTTAGTGAAATCTTAGACATTAATTACATATACTGATGCTAAATTGTTTTTCTCACTCTCAAAGAAAATGCATTTTAATATAACTATAATTTATTTAGTTTCTTATTCTTGTTTCATAATACTATAATGTTAGGAAATGAAAATGTAAATTACTTCTGTCACTTATAATCATGTTTGATTAGCAAATAGATACAATCTGATATGACACTTTAACTTAAAAATTTTCTTTCACGGGAACCAGCAGTTAGGTAATGGCTATGTCGCTGGACTCCCATGTAGTTGACTGCGGTTCGCGTCCCGGACCCGGTGGCTTAAAACTCATGCCAAGCGCGTGTGCATGCGTGCCCAAGATCCGGAGAGGAGAATGGAGGAGAGGGGATTGCAGCATTACCATCCCCCCTGGGGGGTGATTTCTCGCTTTCTGTCTCTATGTCTCTCTCTGTCTGTCTCGCGAGTGCACGCGCCCTATAGTGCAAAAAAAAAAACCTCTCAAAAAAAATTTTCTTTCACTATGTTGAATGTTTTACTTAATAAAATTGAAAACATTTTATTCATTAAAGGCTTATTTTCAATGGAACGTGAAATAACGATATCCATGAAACATGCATAAATACAAAATTCACACTAGAAAATAGATTGTTAGAATTTGTGGAAAGACAGGGACCGGCAGGTAGCATGGTGATTACGGGTGCTGGATTCCCACATGGCTGACTGTGGTTCAAGTCCCAGACCTAGTGGCTTGCTTTCTCACTTTCTCTCTCTTTCTCTTTCACTCTGTCCCTCTCTGGTTAAATTAAAATAAATAAATAAATAAATAAATAAATAAATAAATAAATAAATAAATTTAAATAAAATAATAACAAAAAGAATTTGTGGAAAGACAA
The DNA here is from genome assembly GCA_026018925.1 of Tupaia tana. Classification (NCBI taxonomy): domain Eukaryota; kingdom Metazoa; phylum Chordata; class Mammalia; order Scandentia; family Tupaiidae; genus Tupaia; species Tupaia tana. Next base: position 50,657,929 of record JAKSZU010000004.1, on the reverse strand, counting down.
TTTGTGGGGCCAGCAAGTACCTTAGTGGTTGATGTGCTGGACTCCCACATGACCTACTGCAGTTATACAGACCTGGTGACTTAAAAATCACACAGGGTGAATGTGCCTGCATACTCAAAATACCAAGAGGAAAAAGGACTATGGCACCGCCATCCCCACTGGGCGATGATCTCTCACTTTCTCTCTCACTGTCTCTCTCTTCTCTAGCAAGTGCATGTCCTAAGGAAAAATCTTAAAAAAAAAAAAAAAAAAAAAGAAATTCTTTTTCTTTTTTTTTTTTGAGAGGTTTTTGCTACAGGGCACATGTGCTCACCAGAAAGATAGAGAGAGACAGAGAGACAGAAAGTGGGAAATCATCCCCTGGCGGGATGTCCATGTCACAATTCCTTCTCCTGCACTCTCCTCTCAGGATCTTGGGCATGCACACACTTGCGCTCGGTGTGAGTTTAAGCCACTAGGTCTGAGACTCGAACCACTGTCAACTACATGGTAGTCCAGTGACATAGCCATTACATCAACTGCTGGCCCAGAATCCAAAGGTTTTAATACAGTACCTCTCAGATGAATGAGTTTTATTGCTTTCTCTATCCTAGAAACTATTTGCACCTCAGAATAATGTTTTCATTGGTGGAACAGACCACATTTTCCTTGGTGTCATAGCCGATTCTTTCTTTCTTCCTTTTTTACTCTTCCTTCCTTCTTCTCTTTCTTTTCTTACTTATTTCATTTTTCCTTCTTTCTCTTTCTTTCTTCTTTTTCTTTCATAATCACAATAGGGATTATTCCTTGGGCAGATTCTTACTTACATGCATTGACATTGTTTGAGTTACATGGATGCAATGTCGTAAACATAACAACAGGGTTGAGTAATATATTTTAATTTATGTCATAGCTCAAGAATAATTAAATTATAAAAGATGCTTGCAGTTTCAAAGGTCTGGTAAAAAGCCTCATTGTTCTACACCTGAATTCTAAATGAAGTGAAAATAGAAATAGACCAAAGAGAAAAGTAAATAGAAGGCAAACATATCTGCTTTATTATTAATATTGTTCTCAACTGCCTATGTAGATTTCATCTGAAAATAAATCAGCTTCTTGAAATGGCAACTCAAAGCTAAGTAGAATGTCCATCATTCAGACCGGTCCACAGAATCTTCATAGCCAAGTTGATGCTTTGACCATAGCAACTGAGAACCTATACCCTTTCTGGGCAGCTCCGCTCCTGAAAGGGTAGAGAAGTGGCTTGGCATAGCAAGACTAGTTTTAATCCCAAACTCCTCAGTCTGATTAAGAACTCATATCTGAAGAAAGCTAAATGTGGAGGTGGAGAGGCCAGCAATTTGAACAAATAGAGTTTGTTTCATAAAGATGAAAACGTCAGGTTAAGAGAGAGATTATTTCTTCCCAACAAAGGGTATCACTAAAATTTTAGATCCCAAACCTAAGTTAACATTTAGTATTAAACTGCTTAGGGCACAAACAATATATTTTCAATGAAAAATAAATGTACATATAAATAATATCTCAGATCATTAATTCATGTGATCAATACACATTTCTTGAGTGCTCATTATATGCTAGGCACTGGTAATACACAAATCAAATTCATGTTTTCTGTTTTCAAGGTATTTCTAATCCAGTAGGGAGGGTATTTTTTGACTGATCAATGGAATGTGATATTAATTGTCAGAATTGAAATATGCACAAAATAATGTTATATTTTGGTGGAGTAATTTTTGAGTCTAAATACCAAAGTCAGGAAAGACTTCTCAGAGAAAGCAGCCATTGAGTTGAGATCCAAAAGGTACGTAGGAATTTTCTAACTGGCTAGTTAGAGAAAGGTATTTTCTTTTCTTTTCTTTTTTATTTCTTTTCGGGAGAGGTTTTTGCTATAGGGTGTGTGCGCTCGCCAGAAAGACAGAGAGAGACAGAGAGACAAAAAGCGAGAAATCACCCCCCAGTGGGGATGGCCATGCCACAATCCCTTCTCTATTCTCCTCTCGGGATCTTGGGCACGCACACACGCACCTGTTGGGAGTTTAAGCCACCGGGTTCGGGACTCGAACCATGGTTGACTGCATGGGAGTCCAGCGACATAGCCATTACACTAACTGCTGGTCCCAGGAAAGGTATTTTCTTAAACCTAACAAGCAACTGGTATTCAGAGGCACAAATGTATGAGAAAGTCTCTATTGGAGAGGCTGAAGTGTTTGGATCATAAAGTTAATAAAAAGAGTAATAACACAACATTTATTTTATGTTAGAGAGTTTCTCAATGTTTTATGTGGATCATTTCATTTCTGTTCATAATCACACTAGGACCTAATATAATATAATATAGGTTTAATATAATAACTATCTTCATTTTACTAATAGAGAATGTGAGGCTTACAGAAGACTGCTGATGGGCCTGCAGTGCAATTCCAGATAGCTTTCTCTGAGAGCTTGTGGTGCAGCTACTCTGCTATTCTTCATCATCTGAATTTGGGAGTGATAGGAGATGAACATGCAGATGGACACTAAATCTCACAATGGCTCATAATTAAAAATATGTATTTTATCCTGTGATCAACATGGATATATTTGCACTACAATGGGCCAAATCTTTACAAAACATAGAAGCTTATCCTATAAAGATTTTTTTTCTTATCAATTATTCATACATTTAAAAATGAAAACAATAAATTTGTTTGCAGGTTAAAAGTAAAAATAAAGTACAATTCTAATATGCCCATCCAAATCAGAGGGCATTTATTACACCTCTAAAAGAAATTTGACATTATCCAAGGATCCATTTATAGAGAAGGCCACAATCACCTCTACTCTCTGTATTCTAATCGTATATAACTGATTCAGATGGTAATAGCCTTTAGTTAAACTCCTAAGTCATTTGATCAATCATATCTTGTTAAATCACTAATTAATGCCAATTACTTATGAATATATAATTTGTAGAAGGCACTGTTCTAGGCAGTGAGGATATAATAATAAATGAAACAAACAAAACCCAGTCTTCATGAAGCCTACATTCAAAAAAAAAAAAGAAAAAAGAAAGAAAAAAAGCCATGTAAATATAGAAAACATGTAGGATGTCAAATAATAAGTGTTATGGGGTACATAAAGGGGATGAGGTGAATAGGAGAGGCTGGAGAGTTACACTTTTAAACATGGTGGTTTGGGAAAACTTCACTGAGACGGTGTAATTTGTGCAGACCTGAAGGGGATGAGGGAGTGAGCCATGTGGCAAGCATTCTAGGCAGAAGGAACAGCAAGTGTGAAGGTCACATGGAAGTTATAAAGAGGACGAGTTGTGCCTATTTGCCTCAAGGAATTTATAAGGCTAAATACATGTTAGAGATCGGTTAGATCATGTAAGCGACAATATAATGTAATGTAATGAAAGCAGACTCTGGTGTCCACTTACCTTGGTTCGAATCCCAGTTCTTCTTCTTGTTCATTGTTTTATCTTAGACAAATAACTAGCCTTTCTGTGTTATTATCTAAAAAAAATGAATAATAATAGTACCAGTCATAATGTTGTTACTGGATAAAGAGAACAGTGCTTAGCATGTTATGCATGCACAGGAAATGCTAATTGTTCAGAAGAAAATGATCATTTTATGTTATATTTCGAAGAGTACTTTATTATTTTTAAAGTGCCTTTACAGACATGTTGTATTATTTTTAAATTGTTAAAGAAAACAGTTATTATTAAGAAGTTATTATTATCAGCATCGAAAGGAATCAGAGGGCCATAGGGTTAAATGACTTGTTCAAGGTCATGCTTTGCTGTGACTAGAACTAAAACCCAGTCCTTGTTGGTAGTTTCTAGACTTTATCTGTTTCCCATTGCAGCTGCATTTCCTAGTGGACTCCACTTTTCCCACGAGCTATACAAACACAGAGAAATCCTTCCCAGAACAAGTGAGATTCAGAAGGTGGACAGAAAAAACAAACAAACAAACAAACAAAAAAAACGCAGAAGGAAAAACAGAGATTGTCTCTCTAAGAGGGAGAAAGAATTAATATTCAGAAAATTCATGAGGCTGTTTATTGGGGTGCTGAAGAAGTTGGGTGATGGGTTCACAGTAACTAGACCTCTCCGAAGCAGAAGGTTTATATTTAGATGTACAAGGAATGAGGCAGCAACCAAAGGCAAGTTGAGGCCAGATGGCAGAGAACTTTAAATGTCAAGTTAAGGCAGTTGAGCTTTATTTTTGGAACTGAGACACCATTGACGGTTTGTAAGTAGAGGAGTCATGTGGAAAATGTGCATTTTTAAGAAAAAAAATCTGATAGCATGAATAAGGGATAGGTAGGAAAATGAAATAGCCATTCAGAGAATATTAAATGTAATCTGAGGGAAGGAAAAATATTGAGGTCCATATTAGGATAAATTAATCTAGCTAAAATTAAATAGATTTCAACAAAGAAGCTTCCTATTCTGTTAAAGCGAAGCTACCCTGTGTTTGGAAATTCAGTTATTTCCAGGTGCCTCAGGTGGTGTGCAGACATGTAATAGACTCCTTACTGGAGCATTCTGCCTGCGTGCTGCTCTGTTTCAGATGGTGGCAGTTTGAGTGTGATATGTTGCACATGCTGCTTTGGAAACACATAAGGAAATATCAAATGCATGTGCCATGTGATGCATAACTTAGAATAAGACACTTTTTTTCCTCCTTAAGCAGCTGCAGTTAACACTTTTTAGAGTTTGAAATGGCCCAGTATCTCTGGTACCGGCTTCAGTGGCAGCAGCCACAGAGAAACACCACAACAGCTGGCTCCGTAATTCTCAGGGTACATCTAAGGAATGCAAAGCTACTTTATGGGAAGGGGGAAATGGTCCACTGGGAAGCAAAGCATCGGTGAGGAGAGAATTAATAACCAAGGGCAATATGACCTGCAACATTTAGGATTTATCCATATCCCCCCCCCGCCCCCCGTTTATTAGTAGCTTAAAACAAAACAAAAAAAACAAAGGGATGACTATTTAAGGCCAAGTAATAGATTCACCAGCTATCCCTGATTGTTTCTTAGCATGTTCTAGCGCCAAATAATGGAACAAAGCATTGTTTACAGGAGTAACTAGAGAAATAAATTCTTTTACTGAACTCATGAAAAATATCTGTTAATTAGCTGGAAAAAAAAATCATTTTCAGGCCTGCAGCCATTTCTTGTTAGGGTGGGATCTCATTAACTCTCACCAGCTAAGTCAAGTTTGACCTTCCAGCACAGCCAGGGAGAACTCAGAGGCTTCCTCAAGCAGTACCAGTGGATGCTTTGGCTGTCAGAAACGCCAACGGATCTGAACCGCACAAGGTATCAATGTGGCTCCTTTCATAGGCAGATGCAAACTGAGGTAAATATCAGCTACAATTCTCTGTACACATTGTCTTCTAATTCTTCTAATTCTTAACACAATAAAGACTTATGGTATAGGTAAATAAGTATTTTCTTTGTTGCCTGAGTTTCTTTTAAAGATGGGGACCTTGACCTGTTTCATAGCAAGTAATTTGTTTTCACTTGACACTGACTAGAGAATTTTTTTATTCCATAGATAACTGATGAAATTTTAAATGATCAGAAGCCATTTTTTTTCTGAAATTTAGCACAAATGGTAGGAGAAATGGGAGAAATTACCTGGAACATAATTGCTGTATAATTCAGTGGAAAAATGTGAAATTTCCTGATTTTATTTTATTTTCTTTTATGAGAGAAAGATTTTTGCTATAGGGCATGTGTGCTCGCTGGAGAGATAGACAGATACGAAGAGACAGAAAGTGAGAAATCACTCCCCAGGGAGGGATGGTCATGCCACAATCCTTTCTCCTTCATGCTCTTCTTGGGATTTTGGGCACTCATGCCCACATGTCTGGCATGAGTTTTAAGCCACCAGGTCCAGGACGTGAACTGTGGTCGACTACATGGGAGTCCAGCAACTCCGTCTGCTGGTCCCACTGATTGGCTTTTGATGTGGTGTGCTCACTACAGTTCATGTATTACTGGAGCACATTTCTATGTGAAGTGGCGAATAAGTAGAATAAGAAAGAAAAAAGCATTCAGTAGGGAAAAAGAAAAAAGAGGGGAGAGATAGTAAAAAAAAAAATGAAGAAGGAAAAAGCCAGGAGCCAAAAGGAAGTAAGAAAAGAAGAGTATGTTTTTATTACAGGTGGCAATACTCAGTATCCTAGCCTAAGTAGCACCCACATTTTGCCTATTTTTAGAGATAGATTAGTTGTATAACTTGCCTCATGTAATAATTAGTGAGCAACAAATGGTCCTCAAAGTCTAATTATTCTGTATAGCAGAAGTCATTCAGTGCTTCCACCAGAGATGCTTCAGAACTTGCCAAAAATAGCAGGTTAGAGTATTTCCATTTACTTTATGAATTATTTATAATAACCTTATGGTAGAACACACAAGTTGAGTGAAACTCTGCAAAGTGTACTTTCATTCCTCTCATGAAAGTCTTCTCAACCCATATGATTTTATGAGTAAAACTTAAGACTGGCATTTCCACTTCTGACTGCAAGTCTTCAGAACATCACATCATGATGCCTGGAAGAGAGCTCTGTAGGTCAAATTAGACTTTGGTCTACTCTGTTCATTCATGAAGTTGATGCGGTCAATGGAATTGTCCTCAGGATGACAGCCAGCAAACTTGCCTAGGCCAAGATAAATGCATTAGAAAGCAAAAGAGGAATGCAGCTCAATGGGCAGTGAAAATCAATGAGAGCAAATTGGCCCATTTTTGCCTCACTAACTTGTACTGTCCATTAAGCCCTATTTGCTGGTTCATGGTTGTTCACTTCATTTACTTTCTAATCCTTTTTTTGCCAGCTTGGCGCATCTCCAGGTTAGTGCAATCCTGTTAATTGCCATCGCCTGCTACTGACTAACTGTGACACAGGCCTTATCACCTCATTACAGGGATTGGACATGAAACTCTACACATGAAACCCAGCATGGAGCCTGGTTTGTTTAGGATTGGGGCTTAAATCAGACATGATCTCATAGCTTCTTGGGAATGGAGATTTTCCATGTCCTCATACCTCCAAAGGAGCAGGGATTTGTTTTAGCTCATTTGACTTTTATACGGTCTTATTGCCACTGTGATCACGGCACTGCTTTAGAAAGAAAGTTGAAAGAGTAACATATTCTATGATGGGAAAAATGTTTGGAATTTATTTTTGCATATAGATTCTAGGCCCCTTTAGCACTAGAGACAGGGATATATTAATGAATTAATCAATTTATCATACTGTGTTTTTTAGCTGTTGGTTTTCTTGGTTTTTTTTCTTTTGCTTGTTTTTTTTTTTTTTTTTTTTTTTATTAATAGTGATCATCTCATAGGAAAGAGCATGATACATTTTTATCATTTTTATTTTTTATTTCTATAGGCTAGCCCAATGCTGACTAATAATATGTCATTTGAGTATACAACATAGCATTTATTAATCACTTCCCAAAAGCCAAATCATTCTTTTTTTTTTTTTTTTTTTTTTTTTTTTTTGGAGAGGTTTTTGCTATAGGGCATGTGTACTCGCCAGAAAGACAGAGGGAGACAGAGACAGAAAGTGAGAAATCACTCCCCAGAGGGGATGGCCACACTGCAATCCCTTATCCTCCACTCTTCTCTTGGGATCTTGGGCACGCACACACATGTGCCCAGTTTGAGTTTAAGCCTCTGGGTCTGGGACTCAAACCGTGGTCGACAACATGGAAGTCCAGCAAAATAGCCATTACACCAACTGTTGGTCCCAAGCCAACTCATTCTTAAAACAACCCATGGGGCTAAATAGAATCATGTGTCAATTACTAATGAGACTATGTTCTGATAAATGTATCACTGTGCTATCTCATCACTGTGTGCACATCACAGTATGTACACGCATAAGCCTAGGTGGTATAGCCTCCTGCACACCCAGGCTACATGGCATAGCCTTTATGCTGCTTCTGGAGACCAATGTTGTACAAGCAGTATATCGCTGACCAAAACATTATTATGCTGCACTTGACTTTACTACTATTTCAATATATTTGATGTCATCATCACAGTTCCATACTGAAGGTAAAAGTGCTTTAGATTGCATATCTATGATTGGCACAGGTGGAATGAAAATACAGGATGCCTCACTCCAAAGCCCTTAACTTTTTTTTCTAACATAAATGAAAGTTTGTTCATTTGTTTTCTTCATGAGTAAGACAGAGAAAGAGAATCATGAGAGAGAGAGAAAAGCACTCCCAACACGATCTTAATGCCCTGAACCAACCCCACCCTTTAGCCATTATCACATCATGGGCAAGCATGCCCAGCATATTCAAGGAGGTCTCTGGACATGAACTGAGAAGCTTCTCATGTGGGACTGTCTCATAGCATGTTGTGTTGTACACTGCACCCCTATCACCACCCTGTTCCCTCTCTATCTTATATTAAAGAGACTTAATAGATTTGATTTCATAATAAGACCATTAGAAAATGAACCATAATACATCAAAGCATCTTCGGGTAAACTAGAGGAATTACAAAATATTAGTGTCTTCATCAAAGTGTTACATATGTTTAAGTATTTAAAATCACATACAAATCTTATTTTATTACATATCTCAACTTAATAATACAAAATTGAAAACAATCTGCTCTTTTTATTGACGTATAGTAATTGTACATATTTGTGAAGTACAGTGTAATTTTTCAGTACTAGAACACAATGTGTATTGATTAAATTGGGCTCTTTTGAGAACATTTTATTTTAGTCCTATTTTTCTCCCTTATATGGTAAGCCTAGTTATTCAAAGAGAAATCAGCTTGGGGCTGAACTTGATATCCAGTAAGAAAATCAATCTCTCAAAAAATACCTAGTGACTTTGTTTTATGAACACAGGTCACTATCAGATGACTCTCCTTTAGTTACTGAGTAGCAATTGGAACTATAATAGTCTATTATTTAGTTTCTGAGTCAATATATAATAGACTGCAGAGGCACCTCCTCATATGGGATTACACAAGTGTGTTAGCCATCCATAAGCACTTACACATGTGTGTATGATTCGGCGATCCCACAAAGCCTCTGTATTATACATTTTCTCCACACTCCACCTGATGTGCATGGCTCCTACTGCAGTTCAGTTTCCCGGACAGATTCCAACCTGAGTAATTCTTTTCCATCACCTCAGTTCTCCCTACAGTTTCAATTGGACACATTCCTCCTCCTTTAATCTCTCGAACTCTTGCACAATGTTGTTTCCCAGTGTTTGGTAACTTTTTTTTCGGGGGGGGGGTTATCATACCAACTATATCCTGGTTGAAATCATGAAAATACCCACTCTTCAAAAATTTATTTAATGTGAGGAATTTTGGACTTAAAACAAAAACACATTTTCTGTACTACTTTATTTTTTTGGTCATCCTTGCACAAAATTGGTGCACCAAATTTATATGTTTACAAATATTTCCTCATTTTTATTTTTACCTTCTTGCAAAATCACTTTTTAACAGATTGTTTCATCCATTACTCAACTCCACATCAAATTCCCAATTGTGAGAAAAATCCCATTTTTTTAAAAAAAGTGTAATTCTTCTTCATTTTAATTCTGTTTATGCTTTCTTTAAGCTAGTTGTTCAAAGTTACATAAGATATCTCTCCTTTATTAAAATGTGTCTCGATTTTGAAAATCAAACTTCCCAGGGGCAAGACAACAGTTGGCAGTGTTTATCCTGCAACCCGCTCCTTTTAGAATTCCACAATCATTATTTATTTTTGCAGCTCAGAATTCTATTGAGAATTTTGAACAACTTTCTTTTTTAACCAAAATAAATAAATAAAGTTTTATGTACTGAAGGTTCACAAAAAAAAAAAAAATCCCTAGCAATTTTTAGCCCCTCTATCTTTGCATAATTGGGAGTTTTGTAACCCTGTGGTCCCTTTTCTCCTTGCTACACTTACCCACCTAGGACAGTGAAAAGACAGCAGGGACGTATACCATGTATGAATCAAATTTTGCTTCTTATGACCTTGAGTATTTATTTTACCCATTTATTCAGCAAATATATATATATATATATTTGGAGAGGTTTTTGCCATAGGGCGCGTGCGCTCGCCAGAGAGACAGAGAGAGACAGAGAGATAGAAAGCGAGAAATCACCACCCCCCCCCCCAGGGGGGATGGCCATGCCGCAATCCCTTCTCCATTCTCCTCTCGGGATCTTGGGCACGCACGCACACGTGCCCGGCGTGAGTTTTAAGGCACCAGGTCCAGGACGCGAACCGTGGTCGACTACGTGGGAGTCCAGCGACATAGCCATTACACTAACTGCTGGTCCCATTCAACAAATATTTTATTGAATAGCTACTGATGCCAACCTCTCCCTTGGGATTTCTTGGTAAAAATCATTCTTTTCAGACCATGGATATCTAATTTTTAAGTTAGTAATTCATTATTTGGTCTAGACTCAGTTATATTTTTTTCTCCACTAGCCAAACTTGAATTTCAGAAGACTGTCTTCCAGAAAACTCTCTTGACTTTTTCTGAAGACTCTAGTTCCTATGTTTAGTAGGTTGATTTCCAACTGAACATAACACAAAATAAATGTTTTATAATATTCACATTCTCTAATACAGTAGTCTCAGTTTAGATAGCCAGTTTGTACAAGCACTTTTGCAAATTGAAGACATATACCAGTGATAACTTTTTATTCAGCCAAAATATATACATAATGTTTAAACTTGAACAGGCCTTCTAAAATGAAATGGAAGCTAGTTTTGGATTTTTGTCTTTGTTTGTTTTTTTTTTTTTTTCTTTCTTTTTGTTGTTGTTGTTGTTGTTTTTCTGAGGGGATACTGTACCATCAATCCAGAAAATAACTTTCCTATTAAAACCAAGTGAAGGACTGGCTCTGTGACCTGGTAGTTAAGGCATCTGGAACCAATGTGGCCCACCCTACAATTTAAGTCCCAGACACAGTGGCTTGAGAAACATACCATGCATATGTGTGTATGTGTGTGTGTGTGTGTGTCCATAATCTCAATAGCTCAATAGGATGGAGAGATGCAGAAGAAGAGACTGGGACATGAGCATTCCCAATGGGAAATGCTTTCTCTTCTCCCTCTCCCTCTTCCTGTCTCTCTCTGGTAAAATAAATAAATAAATTAATAAATTAAAAAAATAAAACAAACTTTAGTTACCTTTATTTAAAGTGTACATTGAGTTATAGAATTCTAGGCCTCAGGATCAGCAGATGGCTTAATGACTATGTCGCTGGACTCCCATGTAATCAACAGCGGTTCAAGTCTTAGACCTGGTGGCTTAAACTCATGCTGGGCACGTGTGTGTGTGTGCGCCCAAAATCCCAAGAAGAGAATGGAGGAGAAGGAATTGCAGCGTGGCCATCCCCCCTGGGGGGTGATTTCTTTCTTTCTGTCTTTCTGTCTTTCTGGAGAGCACATGTGCCCTATAGCAAAAACCTCTCCAAAAAAAAAAAAAAAGAATTCTAGGCTTCAGAATCTAAGATTTTGTGTTATTTTCAATAAAAATGTTGTATTTAAGTGAGCAACTAGCACATTGTAATATTAATGTAAAAGTATATGAATATTTACATGGCATAGGAGGATATAGACATAGCTTAAGACTTTTAAATATAATATTTATAAACAAGATACTTATAATTATAAACCATATAAGCTAGATAGTCCCTAGAGGTATATGCAAGAAAATAATTATGAAAAGTAGATGTGGAGAGATTCTCAAGGGAAATATTGTTTATGATACATTTTAGTTCTTCAACATATGTTAAAATGAAAATAATATTGTTTGGGTAGATTTCAAAATGATTCACAAAATCAGTATTTTATTTTGATTTTATAGTTAAAGAAATATTAGTTATTTTGAGACCAGCAGTTAGCATAATTGCTATGTCACTGGACTTCCACATAGTTGACCGCGGTTCAAGTCTTGGACCTGGTGGCTTAAACTCACGCCAGGTGCGTGTGCGTGCATGCCCAAGATCCCGAGAGAAGAATGGAGGAGAAGGGATTGTGGTGTGGCCATCCCCCCTGGGGGGTGATTTCTCGCCTTCTGTCTCTCTGTCTCTCTCTGCTTTCTGGTGAGCACACACGCCCTATAGCAAAAACCTCTCCAAAAAAAGAAGAAAAAAATGAAATATTCGTTATTTTGATTTCATTTCAAATGACTTTAGACACACAGAATATTAGACAGAGACATGGAAAGTAAAGGAATCTAAGGCAAGAAGGTGGCATAGTGGTTAAAGTACTGTACTCCCACATGGCCAACTGTGGTTGAATCCTGAACCTGGCAGCTTGAAAATCATGCTTATTGTCTGTGCGTGTGTGCTTAAATCCCAGGAGAAGGATGGGGGAATATGGACTGTGGTATGGTCATCTCTCCTAGGGGGCTGATTTCTCACTCTTCCTGTCTCTGTCTCTCTCCAGTGAGCACACATGCCCTAGGGCAAAACAAAACAAGACAAAAAACAGTAAGAGAATCTAAAAAGTTAGTTTCCCCTTCTTGTTTCTGAGAGAAAAAAGAAAAAGGTGCTCGAGGGACCAGACATGGATATTTTCACATGCGAGTTTCATTGCTTTATTTAATTTTAATGCCAATATCCAATGCTAATAGTTTAATAAAAAGCAAAACACTTAAATCTATGGAAGAAAAAGGTTCCCATAAGGAAGATTGTGTAATAACAAAAACCCTGATGCCACCAATCAAGAAAACTCTTGCCTAAACACAAGGAAAAGAATAAAATGAAGATTAAAAAGTTATGGTTCTTTAAAAAGTTTTTATTCTTCTTGCAATTTTAGAGTTAACAAAATCAAAGATTCTAAACACACATCATTATAATTTTTATAAATGTGCTTATGAATACATTTACAGCTTTAGTTACAACATACATAACGCATAAACAGGTTGCCAAATACTTTTTTGAATTCAATAAATCCAAGAATTAAAATTAAAGCTTAAAGCTGCTTCATAATAATTAATTTGGTTGAATTTAGATATTTTGCACAGTATAATCTCCAAGTAAGGAGATTTTCGATATATCAAAACTACTTTTTCAATCATTATTAATTGTTGCATTTAGTGAATCTGATGATTAAGATTTTCGGCACTTTAAAAATGTGTGCATGAAAAGAACCTTTTATTGAAAAGTGTATAGTTAGTGCAGTTAGGCATCGGGAAGTGAAGACTAATGAACTGTGATATTTTGTGACATTTCATTAGTAAGGTTTTTTCCCCGTTCTTAAATAGTTTTTGTATACTTAGCAATTTTGTGCCAAGTTATGATCAACTAGTGACTAATTTCTTCTATCTTTCCTTTACTCAAGAAATGTGAAATGCCTTTATGTCATAATCAGAAATGGTCTTTTGGTGACTTTAACAGTATTTTCACATTTTACATTATTGGCTAGCGAAGCAGGACCAAAATATCCTGGTTAAATTGGTCTAAATATTTTTTAATCAGTATTTGATGGGATGACACTAAATACTAACTATTGCATACTTAACAATCTCCAATCAAGGGGATTATATCCTGCAATGTTTAAGGTCTTTCATGAGGATGTTGTTACTAATAATTTTTGTTTTAATAACTTAATTCAATAGGGCTTCAGATCTTAGAGCTATTTGCTAAAATGAGTAATCTGGACCTAAGGTGATTAGAAACCACTGACATCTACTTAAAAATTTCATAAAATTGGGACCAGCAGATGGCATAATTATTACATTGCCAGACTTCCACAGTTGACCAGTTCTGGACCCAGCAGCTTGAAACTCACTGTGGGCGTGTGTGCATGAGTGCCCAAAATCCCAAGAGGAGAATGGAGGAGAAGGGATTGTGGCATTGTCATTCTCCCTGGGGAGGGGGGTGATTTCTTACTTTTGATGTCTCTGTCACTCCAGTGAGTGCACGTACCCTATAGAAAAAAATCTCTCTCTCAAAAAATAATAAAATCAGATTTTTATCATAATATGTAGATACTGAAACTTATTTTTCCATAGTGGAATTTAAATATAAATTTTTTTTAACTTTTTCATAGAGAGCATGTACACTCACCAGAAAGACAGAGAGAGAGAAACAGAGAGAGAAAAAGGAGAAAGTAACTCTCAATGGGATGTGGGTATATCACAATCCCTTTTCTATTTCTCCATCTTGTCAGGATTTGAGGCATGCACACAGTCGCACATGATGTGTTTTTCAAGCCACCAGGGCTAGGACTCAAACTATACAGTTAGCTACCTAGGATACAGCTCCCTTAACACCAGCCCATGGGGCTGCCCCATATCTATATCACAATATATAGAGACTGAAATTTTTTATGTTACCATAGTAGAATCAAGCTACAGATTTGTAGAGTTCTTTTTTGCCACTTATCTCTGTATTTTCTGGCATCTTCTTAACTTTGTAATGCCTTGTACAATAAAAGCACTCAATAAATATTTCTTGCTTGCTTACATCCTCGTTGTGCTAAATAATTTTTCTTCTTCTTTATTTTTCAATTTTTAAATGAAAATAAATATGCAAATTTGCTGTTTAGGAAAGTGTGAAGTACAAAGATGATTCTGAAACCCAAAATTGGGGTTTCTGGTATAAAATGAAAGCTTTACTGCCCTATCATAGATGAGTCAGAGTGAGTTAATAGACACATACAAACTGAATAGGGCAAATGGGCGCCCTCTGACTGTGAAGGCAAAGTAATCTGGACCAGGCCTAATGATTCATCAGAACACACCTGTCCAGGCCCAGCAGATGGTTTAGAGCTGAATCTAACTGAAGAGAAGGGTTTGATTTTGATTGGTCAGTTCTGGTGCTCTATTAAATCTTAAACTTTTTAAAGATCAGTCTGTATATAAAGGATTTAGATGGACTTAGATAAAGATTACTTTTAAATGTCTATAGATGAAAAGAGAAAATCATGAGAGGCAGAAAGGGAAAGAAAAATAGCATTTGCCTAGTATCTACATATTCCTGTTCCTACTTAGGACTTTTTATAGAATTTCTATTGTATAAATAAGGAAATTGAGGGCTGGCCTGGTGGCTTCATGGGTAAGAGAGCCCAGATTTCACATGGCTGACCACTATGTGAGTCTGACCAGTGGCTTGAACAACAAGCTGCATGCACGTGTGTGTGTGTGTGTGTGTGTGTGTGTGTGCACGTGCCCCAAATTCAAACAGGATGGAGAAATGGAGGAGAAGGGATTGTGCCATGACCATGCACATGTGGGTACTTTCTCCCTCTTCTCTCTGTCTCTGTCTCTCTAATGACAGCATGTACCCTCTGGCAATAAAGTATTTTAAAATATTTTAAAAAGATGAGGATATTGAAACTCAGGATTTTAAATAAATAATAAAAGTAAAATGTTCAAATCAACCCTCTGCTATTCATAATCATTCATTCAAAAGTTTTAACAGATTTCGAAGCCTGTTATGTTTAATGGAATCTTGTAATCTGCAAATCCATAAACCTATTCCTTTTTAAAAGAGCTTTTAAAAAATGTTTATTTTTTTATCTGTTGTGATTTTCAAGCTACCAGGTCCAGACTTCAACCTTGATGGGCCATATGATAATCCAGTGCTTTAACCATCATGCCACCTGCTGGCCTTCTATAAACCTAACTAAACGCCAGGATTTATACATATAAACTGGGTAGTGCTGTCACAAATTGACTTTCTTAGAAGGAAGTGATAGATGTTTAGAGTGGGAAGTTAGCTTTTTCATGATCTAGTCTAACCTTTTGGTTTTGGGGAAAATGTGAAGTCATATAATTGAAAAATTATGTCTTTTTGGTATTGACAAAAGTAGAATTATAAATTTAAATCTTTTCCAGTGACTTTATACTATGCTATATTATTGTTAAATTGTAATATTGTAAGCTACTACAAATTGAGACCATGTCTTTTATTTTTTCAGAATTAACGTCTTTTTTTTCTTTTTTAGAGAGGTTTTCGCTATAGGGCACGTGCTCTCGCCAGACAGAGAGAGACATAGAGACAGAAAGTGAGAAATCACCCCCCAGCGGGGATGATCACGCTGCAATCCCTTCTCCTCCATTCTCCTCTCGGGATCTTGGGCACGCACGCACACGCACCCGGCGTGAGTTTTAAGCCACCGGGTCTGGGACACAAATTGCGGTCGACTACATGGGAGTCCAGAGACATAGCCATTACGCTAACTGCTAGTTCCCCGGAATTAACTTTTAACCTCCGATATATATTCAGTACTAATGCGGCATTTGTTTACTATTTGGTGGACTAATTCATTCAACAAATATATTTAAACTCTTTATATGATGAATACTGTGTTGAAAAACAGAAATAAAACAGAAACAATGCTTTAAGATGAGATAGACCAAAAAAAAATAAAAAGGAAGTAATTATTAGACCATATACTAAGTACGGTGGTGGGAGAGTCATATGAGCTAATGGCAGAAAGGCTGGGTTTAAATTTTGTTTTTGTAAATGTTAACTGTACATCTTGCAGAAGTTACTTGGTCTCACTGAATGTCCATTTCCTCATCTGTAAAACACAGATGCTACCTAATCTGCTTGTTCTATGGCTTAAATGAGAAAATGTACATGATCATTTAGTCCGTACTAGGCACGTGGGACATGGTGTTATTATAAAATACTATAATAACAATAAAAGAGGTATATTACAAGGTGCTATAATTCTGCCTATGTCAGAAAAGACACTATTAACATGAAGATATTAGGAGGGATTTTGAAGTATGCACACGAAAGTTCCAAATGAACAAAGTATTATAAGCATAGTCGGTGATCAATGCCAACTCAGGCTAACTTTATCAGACATGAAAAGGTTAAATTGCATATTTGGGATAGTGCAAGCTTTGCTGGTCCTGAACTAAAAGTGGTATAAATTCAAAGATTCAGTCACTGACCTACCCTGAGAAGAGGAAAGTGTGTGTGCACGCGTGCACACAGGTTTAGCACTAGGCTTTGAACTTACTTGAACTTAGTCCTTTTCTGGAAAATAGGGAGAATTTTCCTTACAGTATAGAGATTACATTCTTTCATAGGTGCATTATAACATAGAACAAAATCATTCTTGGAAATAGGCAGCTGGAGCAGACATTTTGCTGCACTTATACCAGAAGACTGAATTTCTTTAGAACTAACATTTTATGAGTACCTTGAGTACCAAATTAGAAAAAACACTTAATAGAGCCAGAGGAATTTAGTTGACACACTTTCATACATAGTGTTGAACGTTTGATAATGTGCAAATAGACATGCTGAGTTTTTGGCTATTGGGGGGAATCAGCAGACTCAGAGTAACTAAGTAAAAAAGACATGGCCAGATGAGGAGTGGTCTAGTCACATTATGCAAAGGTGTTATCATTATCCACCCCTTATGAAATAGGAAAAGGAGTCATAGATGCATTAAGCAACTTGGCAAAGGTCGTAACTATCAAGTTCTAATGGGTGCTTTCCTAACCACCCCTTTCTTGAGATGAGATGAGTCTACAGCACATTACATTTGATAACTAGACTAAAGTGTCTAGATACACTGAGATACTGGGAGTTGGAAATAAGAGATTAGGATAGGGACATTAACTGCGCATGGTTTTGGAAACAAAGGTGTGAATGAGCTCATCGAAAAATGAGTTTCCAGATTTCAGCTTTGACCGAGATTACATACCAGAAAAGAAACAGTGTTATTAGTACACAGGTGGTATCTGTGGTAGCAGACCGAATAGCCAGGGAGATCATCAAATGCTGAATTTTAGTGGCCAGGTGGTTGGAAATAAAAATAGTGACTTTAAAGGAATTATTAGAGAAGTAGGAGCAACACTAGGAAAATGAGTGGTTCAGAAATCAAGTCAGAAGAGAATTTTGAAAAGATCCGAGTGGTTGAATATGGTAAGAATAGCCAAAGTCGATGAGGGCAAAAAAGAAACCATTAAGATTTAATAATTAATCCTCCTAGTAACCTTTGATGAAGTAAGGAAGACCGAAGTCAGACTACAGAAGAGTGAAATGAAGCGAGTCAGTGAATCTGTTTTAAATAAAAAAACAGACTTCATTCACTAATCTGGCACTTACAATACACTCAGACATACCTTCCTCGCTTGTTTCAGTATTACGACAAAAACTTCACGTCAGCCTGACAAGGTCCCCACGTGGCTATTGGCTTAATGTTACTTATAGGTCCTACGACTTGGGAAACAGCACCCTAGCAGGCTTAAAGTAGAAACCAAGGTACTCCATGCTTCTTATTCTCCTATCTCATTCCATCCAAATATCCCCAGCATGTTAAGGGAGAGTGCTCTGCTAGGTGGAGGGAGGAAGTTGACAACTCTGAGTTTGAATCCAGAGTTGCAACATATAAGCTTCATGCCTTTGGTCATGTCTTTTAAGTTCTCAAATTCCCAGGCTTCTGACCTATAAAACTGAGGTATGAATAGTGCTTATTTCTTAATTTGTTCAGATGATCAAACAGATTATTGCAAGCCAAGTATTTATCATTGTGTCTCACATCGTTAAGTGCTTAATAAGTGGTAACTGCTGTAATTATTATTTATTATTATCATCATACTGTACTATAATTTAATTCCTAGTGATTATGCATCGTAACTTGTCCTCTGGAGAAACTGTCTAACTCTTGTTATGGACATAATCCAGCCACAAATACAGAGTAGTGTTGTAGTCCAGCAGAGACACTGATGCATACACACATATTCACGAGTGTTGAGATAATGGAAAGAGCATGGGATTTGGAGTACAATAAAGCCTTGAGTCTGGTTACATCACTTTCTAGCTGTTTAATCTCTGGAAAATATCTTATCCTCTCTGATTTGTAATTTCCTCCTCTGTGTATTTGGAAAAAAACAAGTTTTCTTATAGAACCATTGTAAAAATTGGATAAAGTAACATTTATTTCAAGAGTTTTGTGCCAGGACTTATTAAGTTTAATATAAAGTATCTTTGCATTCATTTATCTTTAATATTAAATAGGCAAAATAGACCTCTGTAATTTCTTTGTTTTCTTTTGGTCTAAAATATTGTACTTTTAAAATTTTATTTCCCCATGTGGAAAGTCTCTCAAGGGTCAGTATCAGTGGAGAGTCAGCTTGTTTCATGAAAAAACAAGCACAAACACACCACCATTTTCAAGGGGCTTTTATGTTGGGTGTGAGAAACGATAGCAGCTCTAACTAGATGAGACATGTACTAACCATCAGAGTTGGCACTGCACTGCAGCCTCATGGGATCTGGTGGAATTCAGCTTATCTTTACTTTTTTGCTCTTATTCTTTTTAAACCAGAAACAGATTTCAGCTTCTTCCGTCTTTTGATAGTCTCATATACCTAGTGAAGTAATTTCTGGGTATCCAGTGTGGCTAGGTTTCCCTCAACAGTCTCCCTTTTATCACTCTGGTAGGTTTTCACTTTTAAATAAAATGGTTAATAATTTCTCTGGTGTATTTGAGATTTTTAAAGGCTTTTTTTTCAATCTAGTTTAATCTGTGTTTAATTTAATATATTAAATCTTAATTTAATATTTTATAATTTGAGCTAATATATTTAAAATGCATTACATCTTAATTTTATATATTCAATCACAGTTTAATAAAGTTTCCTTTTAACATCTTGATTAAAAGGACTGTTGCACAGTAGTTATGCTTTTCAATTAAACTCCAAGCACTGTTGTCTCAGTGGGCTTTGGCATTCCATCAAGGACTTGAGCCTGAAGTCCAAAAAAGGAGAAAGAAGCACCAGTGGAAAAATGAAAAAACTTTATTATTGACATATCTTTCTGACCTCATTGATGGCTTCCTCATATTAAGGACTAATGCTAGCTGCTATAACAGGCATATTTCCAAATTTCAGTGACTTAACCCAATGAAAATTAAGCATATAATCTACTAAATGGGCACTCCTGATCCATATGTGGTTGGCCACAAGTGGTATTCAGGTGAACAGTCTCACTGTATTTTGTTAATCTGTGACACTTTAAACAAGATCATCAAGAAGGTGAAAGAATGTTGAGGATCACACAGAATGGGTTTTATGAGGAGATCTTAAAAGTGACACAAATTATGTCTATTCCTGTTTAGTTAGCCAGAACTCACATGACTATACCCACTATAAGGGACAATTAGAATTGTAATTAAGCTGTATGCAAAGGAGAAAAGGGAAGAAACAGGAATGTTCATATTTTGGTTGTTATTATTTCTATCTCAAAGTACATAAAACATTGATGAGATATTTCATTTCCAGAATCACTTCCTCACACCTAACATAAAATTCAATACCTCTTAGGAAATTAAAAAAATCCCTGACTAAAAAATTGTTGTTTGAGAAAAAAAGCCAAGAGAACTCATAGGAAATGTTGTCATTACTTCTGCATGTCTGAAAACCATAGCCTGCTTCCAATTAGTACATGTTAAATACCCAAGAGAGTGAGTAAACACACAAATAGCAATAAAACATAACATCCACACAAAATACTTTGAAGGAGACAGCAGTCTTGATATGTTTGGATATGTCTACTTCTAATGGCGCCCCAAGAAAAGGTGCACCAGGTTTTCAACCAATCAACACAGAGGCATATACTGTGTTGATTAGTAACAGAAAGACCAGATGTTTCTAATTCTTCTCTCAGGACAAAAAAAAAAAAAAAAAAAAAAAAAAAAAAAAAGTAAGGGGGATAGATAGTATGGGAGAATTGTGACACAGAACCATAGATTTTCAAATAACATAGAAAGTTTCCAAACAAGCATATTTTGAATTATGTGTTAAAGCTCATACTTTCTATAGTGATAACGAATAAGCCTATGAAAAAATTTCAATGTTATTAGTCATTACATAAATGCAAACTGAAGCCATGATGAAATACTTCAACAAACTATTTAAAATATCTGCAATTAGAAAGTCTGACCCTACTAAGTGCTGGTAAGAAAGTGACCGAACTGGATCTCATATCCAATGCTGATGGATGCACAGCCACTCCAGAAAAATGTTGGGCAATTTTTTTTTTTAATGTTAAAGGAACACTTTTCCAGATGATCCAGCTGTTTCATACCAACATAATTTTCTAAGAGAAATGAAAAGCATATGGTCACACAAAGACCTGTGTAAAAATGCTCATAGCAGCTTTATTTTAATAGTAAAAAAAACTGGAAACAATTTAAATGTCCATCAACAGGTACTAACAACTGTAGTATATATACATGCAATAGAATATTCCTTAAAAATGAAAAGAATGAATATTTATACCTATTACAATATGAATGTATCCAAAATAATTACACTGAGTGAAAGAAGAGAATAAATAGTGCATATTGTTTGTTACCTTTTTAAAAAATTTTAGAAAGTGCTAATTTACAATGACAAAAAGCAGATCTTTGGTGTGTGGGAGAGGAAGAGAAGAATTGGAGGGGAGGGATAACAAAGGGCTCCAAAATACTTTTGGGAAAGTTGTAGATATGCTTATTATCTTGATTATAGTTAATAGTGTACATAGATCAAATAGTTTTTTCAAAAAAAGAGTATTCATTTTATTTTATTTATCATTACTATTTTTAATTTGCCATAGGGCATGTGTGCTCACCTGAGAGAGACCGAGAGAGATAGGGAAAGTGAGAAAGCAAAGCCTCCAGGTCTGGGACTCTTAATGGCAGTCAGTCATATGAAATTTCAACACCTTCACCACCACTCCACCTGCAGGCACCCATAGGTCAAATCTTATCAAATAGTATAGTTTTTTTTTTTTTAAATGTATTTGTTAGAAATAAAAATGGTGAATGGGTTTACAAACTGATTCACTGATTGATGATTTTCAATGACATTTTTAGAACAAAGAACAAAATTATACAAAATATATAAGGAATAAATAAAATGAAAAAGGTATACCAAACACTGTTTGAAAAAAAGCTGGTATGGCAATATTAATAAGGAGATGAAAAGGCACAATTCATTCTGACAATGTGTCAAGAAGGGATGATAGAATGCCCCTAAGCAACACAGCCTAGTAAATGTAAAGGAAAAGCCTATAATAAGGACAAATGGAAGAATCCATATGCACCTTACACCCACCACCTATTCTCTACAATCTCTATCATTTATACTCATCCTTTCCACCATCACATTTTCAAGTCTCTCAGTCTCTGTCCTAGCTCTCAGTACAAATTGTGTGGGGTTATGTAATGCGTGTCATTCAAAGTCTGACTCATTTCACTCAATATTAAATACTTTTTAAAGAATAATTTTACTTAACTCTATTTATTATCATTATTGTTTCATGTTTTTAATTTGACCAGTGAGAGAGATGGGGGGATGGAGGATGAGGAAGCAAGACACCAGATCTAGGACTTGAAACATGGTCAGTCATGTGGGAGTCTAGCACCTCAACCACCACACCACCTGCCAGTCCCCAACATTAAGTTGTATATATTTATCCATTTAAGTCAAATGATAGGTTCTCATTATTTCTTATAGCTGTACAATATTCTGTAATATGTATGTACCACGTTTTTGTTTTTTTCTTTTTTTGGAGAGGTTTTTGCTATAGGGGTGCTCTCGCCAGAAAGACAGAGACAGAGAGACAGAAAGTGAGAAATCACCCCCCAGGGGGGATGGCCATGCTGCAATCCCTTCTCCTCCATTCTCCTCTCAGGATCTTGGGCACGCACGCACACGCTCCCGGTGTGAGTTTAAGCCACTGGGTCTGGGACTCAAACTGCAGTTGACTATGTGAGAGTCCAGTGACATAGCCATTATGCTAACTTCTGGTCCCTGTACCACGATTTTTCAACTCAGTCTTCAGTATTTGGACACTTAGACTGGTTCCATGTTTAGAAATTGTAAATAATGCTAGTAAACACGGATGTGTAAATATCTTTCCAATTGAGTATTTTCCTATCCTTTGCTAAATATCAAATAGTGGCACTACTGGGTCATATGGAAGTTCTATTTGTAGGTTTTATTTTCCAAAGAGGTTGGACTAATTTACAATCCCACCAACAGTGTAAGAGAGTTCCCTTTTCGTTATAGCCTTGCCAACACTTGTTGCTCTTTATTTTTCTGATTCTAGCCATTCTAACTGGGGTTAAATGGTATCTTCATTGTTTTATTTGCATTTCCCTTATGACAAGAGATCTTGAACATTTTTTTCATATGCCTCTTGGCCATTCATAATTTTTCCTTGGAGAGTTGTCTATTCAAACAGTATACTTTAAATGTGAATATTTTATTGGCAATTATACCTCAATAAATTGGTTTTTACAAGTAATATTTAATGATAAGAATTCAGCATAATTTCTATGATTTCTCTGTAAAAATAGATCATCAAAATTTAAACCTAAATTGAAGGACATTTTATAAAATAAATGAAATGGTCTGTGATCTTTAAAGATTATAAGGTACTAAAAGTCTAAGAAAGAATGCAGAAATGTTGCAGACTGAAGGAAACTAAAGAGAGATGCCAATTAAATGCTATATGTGGTCTGAACTGGATGTTATGCTTTATAAGACATTGTTAAAACAATTGAAAAACTTACTGACTGAGGTCTGAATATAATCATGTACAAATGTCAGTTTCCTTGGTGTGATGGCTTTATTGTGGGTATATAGGAAGATTCTGTCTGTACAAAATGCACGTTAGTGTATTAGGAGGTATTACGGCATCAGATTAGCAACTTATTCTATATAGTTGAGGTTAACCATGTCTTTGTACACTTCAAAGTGTTGCACAAATTTGTAATTATCTCAAAATTAAAAATTTTAATACAAAAGCCAAGCTCTCAATAAAACAAAATATGTAAATAAAAAAAATGGGCTAAAGCTGTGAAAATTAGGTTTCATCAAAAAATGACACATGGGTAGCAAGTAAGCATATGAAAAGTTGTTCAATATCATTAGTTATTAGGGAAATGCAAATCAAAGCCACACGGAAATATTGCTATATATGTATTAAAATGGAAAAGGATGACAATACTGAGTTTTGAAAGAGAAAGTATAGAAACTGAATCTTTCTTGGGACCAGCAGAAAGTGTAATGGTTATGTTGCTGGAATCCCACATAGTCGATGGTGGTTTGGGTCCCGGACCTGGCAGCTTAAAATTCACATGGGGTGCA
The DNA here is from genome assembly GCA_026018925.1 of Tupaia tana. Lineage (NCBI taxonomy): Eukaryota > Metazoa > Chordata > Mammalia > Scandentia > Tupaiidae > Tupaia > Tupaia tana. The sequence goes on along the minus strand of JAKSZU010000004.1, from coordinate 50,633,812 downwards.
TGTGCATGCATGCCCAAGATCCTGGGAGGAGAATGGAGGAGAAGGAATTGTGGTATGGTCATCCTTTGGGGGAGTGGGGGTGATTTCTCGCTTTCTATCTCTTTCTTTCTCTCTGGTGAGCACACAAGCCCTATAGCAAAAATCTCCCCCCAAAATAAAACAAATAAATAAACAAACAAAAGAAACAGCATCTCTCATACAGTATGTTTAAGAATAAAACATGCTATGGCACTTTGGAAAAGAGTTTGGCTGTTATTTAAAAAGCTAAATACACATCTACCAAACCAGCAGATGGCATGGTAGTTATGATGCTGGATCCCTCATGGCTAACTCCACAGTTTGAGTCCTGGACCTGGCAGCTTGAAAAACTCACTGGGCACATATGCATCCCAGCCTAAAATCCCGAGAGAAGAATGGAAGAGAATGGATTGTGGAGGTGATTTCTCACTTTCTCTTTCTGTCTCTCTCCAGTGAGTGTACATGCCCTTTAGCACACATACACAAAAACAAAACAAAACAAACAAACAAAAGAAAACATCTACTGAATGATTAATCATTCTACTCCTAGCTGTTTACCCAGGAGGAATGAAATTCTATGTTCATACAAAGATATATATGCAAATGTCCATAGCAGATTAGCTGGTAAAATTAAAAAAAGAATACATATGCCTGTCTATAGGTGAATGGATAAACAAATTATGATATATTCATACAATGGAATATTACTTAGCAATAGTAAGAATCAATCCCTGGTATGTACAACAACATGGCTAAACCTCAAGAAAATTATACTGAATGAAAGAAGTCAGAGAAAAAGTAAGTACATACTCTATGATTTTTTTAATGCAAAATTCTAGAAAATAAAAATTAATCTAAGACACAGAAAATATCATTTATTGCTTGGGGGTGGGCGAAGGGGAAGGTTGGAGGGAAGGATGTATTATAGAAATGCTGGGAAACTTTCAGGACTGATGATTTGTTTATTCTGTTATTGCTTTGATGATTTTATTGGTGCTTATTTAAGTGTAATCACATCAAATTATACATTTAAAAAATGTGTAGCATATTGTACATAACTCATTCCTAAAAAGTCTGGTAAGATAACTTTTAAAAGAAAGAGAAGGACTTATCAGACTTCTTGATCATTTTAAGTAGCAAAGAATGCAAACTTATATACCTTTTGGCAGGTATTCCCAGTAGAAAGTAGACATATCTGCCCAATAGTGATGTTAAGACTATGGTTAATTTTTTTTGGTATAAAATCTGAAGACCCTAACAGAATGTTTGGAAATGGACCAACAGAATTCCCTTGAGCAAGGCCAAGGCACAACTCAGAAATATTTTTTTGATCTGTTCTTCTTTTCTAATGAATGATTATTAATGGCTTTTGATTTCCTGGTGTGGAAGCATTTCCCAGAGAAGCAGAAGTCTGAGGATGCCAGGAAAGTGCCAGATAAATGCAATTCTCCTAAATGAAATCTAATCTTAGAGACAGAATGCAACAAAACACTGTCTCCACCAGCATTAGGGTATATGCTGGGGCACATCACTTCATGGGGTGGCCATTGTGCAAATGTAAAGAAGCAAACTAATACCAACACCAGCTTGTGTTTTCTAACTGCTCAGAATCTAAAGCAAAAAGGAGGACCCTTTCCTTTCCTTTCTGGGTTTGAGAGCCTTTTTTCTTCTAGACTTCCTTCAAGGACTGATTTCTCAGGCTATGTTGCTGGAAAGAAATCACATATTTGAAACTCGGTGGAGCAGTCTATAGAAAACCAATAGTGAGTGCCATGGTAGTGATTAGGTGTTTATCAAGACATTCCATTTCTCTCTCTTTGAGAACACATGTAGAATTATATTTCTCCGAGTGGCACAAGAGCCCCATATCCACTCCTCAGTTCTTAGGGCCATGTTATTACTTCTGGTTAATAAGCTGTGAGTAAGTAATTTCTAGTCTAGAACATTTTACTTCCTGCAGAACATTTTTTTTTTTTGGCTCAGAAAATGGCATTTCTGGAAATTACAGCTTCTCATGCATCCTAACTGAATCCCATGTTGAATTTATACTTTATACTTTTAGAATTGTTTGTTACCACAATCCTAGTCTATCCTGGCTCATTGTTTTTAAAAGAACTTGTATTTGATATGTTACAGATACTGATTTTCTTCCTTTAAGATCATTTGCTGTAAAACACAGGCTGAATTAGAAAGTAAAAATAGAGGCAGGTTGATCCCAACTTCATTGTCAAGATTCAAAAATCTTCACTACATCAATTAACTTGGAAAATGAGAAACTATTTTATTAACATAGGGCATTGTTAGCAGTGATACCTTCATAGTATTAGCATTAAATCTTATATCTTGAGCTAAAGAAGGCATCGATCATATTCTTCCAGACCAGAGATTTGATAAAAAAAAAAAATAGAGGCACAAAGATGATGTGGCTACTGAGGATTAAAAATGCAAGTTTACATCTATTACATAAATTGACGTGTCGAAATCACCTGTGTCTTAAAGTAAAACAAAAGTAGACCTTCCTAGATAAGTTAAAGTGAAAGCATGGCTGCCTAGACTTGGTCTTTTTTTTTTTTTTCTTTAAAAGTTTATTTAATTGTTTTTATTTTTTTTTCCATGAGTGAGTGAGACAAAGATAGAGAGAGAGACATAATCCCCAACAGGGTCTCCGATGCTGCAGTCCACCCACAGCTCCAGCCAGTCCCAGATCATGTACACATGCATGTCCAGAAGGGAGATCTCTGAACATGAATCCAGACCCTTCCCATATGAGTCAACATCACTTATTTTACCTTCGTGCCATTGTCTGGCCTCCTGGATTCGATCTGAAACATAAGATAGCTGTGGGCCAGCTCCATGATGGATGGTAGCATGCTGCTTAAGTGATGCTGGATCTATATGGGAGATAGGTGGTTCAGTTCCCTGGTGGGCTTTTACATGCTGGATACATGTTCCTGTGATTATAGCTGGCTGGGAAGGCTGGGGAGATTGTGGTGTGAGATCCAGTTGAGGGTGCTGTCTCTCTCTCACTTTCTTTCTCTCACTCATGAAAAAATAAACTTAAACAACAAAAGGATAACTATCCTAAGAAAGGAAAAAGCCTTCTATGACACAGGTCCAAGAAAATCTTTACATAATTTTCAAATTTTACCATTTAACACATTTGCCCACCCAAATGTAGTAGTTAATTTTAAATACACAAAATCTTTCAGAAAGATTTTTTTTTCTGTTCCTTACTGAGGCATGATGTTACAAATGCTCCTTTCAATAATTTGATAGACTCAAGCTTTGAGCCAGAGAGAGCATCTGTTAGAAAACATGGCAATATTTTTCCTATTTATGGCTCTTTTCAGTTGAAACTACAATCTCATTTCTGTTGTGAACATGCATCCCTTGAAAGCACAGAAATTACAATGAGAATTTTGAAGAAAAGAAATGTGGAAATCACCCAACACCTCCCAGCAATGGGAAACACCTTCCTCTCCCCACTAAATCCACAGCTTTTTTTTTTTTTTTTTTCATAAATAATTCTATGGAATTGGCTCTTACCACTGCTCTACCAAAGTGGAAGGGTGAGACACAGCCAGAAATGAAATGAAAGAACACACATGAATCCCCACATTTAGAGAGCCTTTTTAATACCAAAGGAGTTATTGACTGAACCAAAACACTAACTGTTCCACCTCAGAAAGATTAATAACTGACAACAAAAGTGATGTTCCAGAAATTAGACTGGACATGTATGATAAGGACAGAAAACTAAATGGAAGACCATGCATGTTTCTAATCCTCTTAATGCTACCCAGCTGCTAGCATCCAATAACTTGGGGGAAAAAAATAAGAGGAAATTTTTTTTGGCATTTTTGCTTCTGCAATAGAGGGAATTTCCATGTCCATAAAGTTGGTTTTCTCATCAATCATAATTGAAGAACTTAAAATGACTAAACCAGAATAAGGTAAAAAATAAAACATATCTGCCTATTATGTAAAATTATTGAAGCATAGTTATGTGCTCTTGAATATTTATCAACTTCTGGCAAACAGTGCATAATCCTGTAAATACTGTCATCCATCTGGACATCCAGGTCTGGTAACTTCAGGTGCATTTGCTAGGTGTCTTTACCAGAAAGAAAATTCTGCACATTCCTCTGCACAGGGAGTCATAGAAAGAGCTCTCAACATTTGCAGCAAATATAAGTGACTTCACGACACATTTTAGATAAAGGGAAAAAGAGATCAAGAAATAAGGGGGTCAGAAACTACAAATCTAGGTCAAAGGTCAAGCAACAAACCCTAAGTGAACAGAGTATGGATGATGACTTATTTTCTTACTTGGAAAGACCCCCAAGTCAGAAATAGATTCAGGTTACACATGACAATTCTGTTCTAACTTGCTCCCTGCTTCCACTCTTTCCCATCCTGTCACCCACCTTCTTATATCCTGGCTCAAAATACATTCTACTCTCAGCCACCAAAGTAATCGCCTAAAAGTATATATTGGATCACGTTATTCCTCAGCTGAAATCCTCCAGTGACTTCCTGCTAAAAAGAAGATGGAACTTACCTTAAAATAGCCTAGGATACCCTAATTGATTCGATCCCTGGATAATCAACCCTCCTCATTTCCTTTTATTCATTTCTTTTGTTCATTATATTCTCATCACAATGGCTTTTGTTCCAATCTTAGAACACACTAAACTGTTTCCTTTCTTGGGCATTTGTGCTTTATGCTGATTCTGGTGACCGAGAGTCCTTTCAAATGCTCACATTTGTTGCTTCTTCTTTCTCTTTATTAAGTTTTCTGCTCAGCTCTCACCTCATCAGAGAGGGCTCCCTATATTTTATCAGTCCCTATCCCCTGTCATTCTCTGTCTTTATTTTCTTTGTCTTTATTATCAAGGTGCTTAATTCTTATTCTGTGCACCTGTTCTAATCCACCCTTGACCTCAACTCTAAAACGAGAGTTCTCTGATTGAGATCCCTGGCTTGCCTCTTATCATTACTCCGCTCACAGAAGACTGATTTTAAGGGACCAGCAGATGCAATAATGGTTATGTCACTGGATTCCCACAAAGTTGACCGTGGTTTGAGTCCCGGACCTGGTGGCTTAAAACTTATACTGGGTGCATGTGTGTGGGTGCCCAAGATCCAGAGAAGAGAGTAGAGGAGAAGAGACTGCGATGTGGCCTTCCCTCCTGGGGGGGGGGGGGGGGGGGCGTGTGTGTGATTTTTTGCTTTTAGTTTCTCTGTTTCTCCAGCGAGTGCACAGACCATATAGCAAAAATATCTCTCTTAAAAAAAAAAAAAAAAAGAAAAGAAAACTGCCTTTCACACCACAATTACACAATATTTTGAAAATTAATCCAAACATCTGTTGTTCAAGTTGTGTTCAGGGGAAATATCTAAAATCAAAATCAGCGTAAGATGAAGTTAGGAAATTAATGAAATAGCAAACTAAGAAAATAGAACATATCATTAGGGAAAAGTAATTGTCTTCCTTGTTCTAGCCTGGTTACATGTGAGGTTTTTCTCTTTCATATTTTCCCTGTATGAGAATCCCAAAATAAAATACATATAAGATGTTGGCAGTTTTCTTAAAAACTGTCTTGGTAGTGAGTGACAAGCAACTGAAAAAAATGAATATTCTTATACTAAGCAGAATTCTAACTCACATGTTACAATTCACATTTGAAAAGCCATTCCACCCAAGTTTTTCTAGAGCGGTCCTACAGTCTAACCCCACTTATCACGTATTCATTTGAGCACATGGTACGTGATGGTGGTATTGGGATCAGAGAACTTGAAGTTTGGGTACTAATGAGGCCAGAGCTTAAGTCTCATTTAATTTTTCTCAGAGCACAAACCTCTTTGTCTTGGCCATAGGCATATCCCTTGAATCTTAGCCAGCTATGCAAAAAGGACTTCTCCCTTTTTCACAGACAGAGAGCATGCCAAGGAAGGAAGATAAGTCACTAGTGATTCATCACACTGACATGGACATCCTCATCAGTTAGTATCATGTTCTTAGACCAAAAGCAAAATTTCTGTTGATTTATTTGCAAAGACAAATAGATATTACTCTACATAGCAGATATAGGGATCCTAAAAGAATGCACACTTTTATAAATAAGTCTATCTTTTAAAAGTATTCATGAAACAATTATTTATAAAAAAAAAAAAAAAAAGTTCAGGAAATTCTTTCCCCAAAGGCAGACATATTTTGAATGGTTAGAGTTTGCTTCAACTACTCCCTGGCTGGGTCAGTTTTACTCAGGAAACAAGGTAAGGCCAATCATAATGGGATCATTATAGTGCCTGCAGCTGAACAGAAGTGAGACCACAGATAGCTTTCAAGTATAATCATGTAGAATCTTTTCATGACTAATAAAGACTGACATACAAAAATATGTGAAAATATACTTCAATTAGGACTAACTTACACTTACAATCTCTAAAATTTATTTGATGTGGCACCCTTAGACCATACTTGGGGCTCCCTTGTTCCATGCCATTTTGGGAAGGGTCCTGAGTCCACAATGATGGGTTCAGTCAGAGTCCATCATTGCCTTGTAGACTGTGCAGGGTCCAGGCCTCCTGAATGTCCAACCCAAATGTCAGTGAACTCATTTTCAAGGACTAGGTGGTGGTCTTCACAGTGAGATATTCCTGGTGAGTGTATCTCTAGAAGTGGAAGATGTAAGTAGAACAAAAAAAGTCTCTCTAGAATGTCCTTATATATACACACACAGCCTCTTTGGGTGTTAGAGACCTGGAGGTAGGAAGAGAAGGCCCATCAAAGTGTGCCTGAATTCTGGAATTGGGAAGATAGAGATCTCATATTTTGACAAAGAACTAACTTTCTATACATTAGTGTACATTTATTTGTCAAGATGGAAAACAAGAGGATATTTTATGTGATAGTTTGATAGCATATCTTATAACTTTCAAATATTTAGATATATCATATGGAAGTCTCTAATTTTACTGTTGACTTGAGCCCTGCAAATGTTAGGGGGAGTCCCATTCAAGTGTCTACTATATTTGGAACTTGATTAGATACTGAGCTTGAAAATCGTTTGAAGATACCACATTAGGACTCTATCTATCTCCCACCAGTCAGTAACTCTGGACTCTGGTGTGTCTAGGCTGATGTAACTGAGGGCAGGCGTAGTGTTCTGCTCTCCTTGTTTTCTGTGGTATAGCTTATGAAAAGTGCATGTAGCCGCCTAAGGATATATGCTTATGCCAGAAATCTGGTGGACCCAAATAAGTCAGTATAAATGGATAAACTGCATTTTTAAAGAATTATTTAATTTAATTTAGCTTATTATTATTATTTTAAAATTTGTTATAGGGCACATGTTCTCGCCAGAGAAAGAGAGAGCAAGAAGAAGTGAGAAAGCAAGCCACTAGGTATGGGATTCAAACTGTGGTCATCCATGTGGGAGTCCATCACCTGATGGCCCCAAATTACATTCTTTAGAAGAAAAAATTTGCTGCTCCGCCCCAGGAGAAATTTGAAATTCGCATATGACTTTTTCTGGTCAATGAAATGTAAATTGCAGTGATAGGAATGGTTCTTAGTAGGAGCTTTAAGAGCCATTATGTTGCTCCATCTATCTTTTCTTTGTACTATGAGATAGGCCAAGTCTTTGGTAGGAACCACTCCTTCAGAATGTATCTTAGAATAAAAATTGACACTGAGCAGACTTCTACTGACCTTCAGTGATTGTACAGCCAGAGCAAGAATTAAATCTTTGTTGTTACAAACCACTGTGGTCATTGTTACTGTAGCATAACTTAGTCCAGCAACAAAGATGAGTACAATGAAAACACACCATGTATACTTCTCAACCAGAAACCATAAAGAACATGGATGTAAGCAGCAGGTGCCATTGTACAATGATGAGTACCTAGATGATCCTGTTATACAACCTTGGAGAACAGCAAGGATAGGACGTATAGGTATGTGGACCTGCTGCCAGGACCATAATTAAGCATCAGAGATGAAGACAAGTGAAAACATTAAATTAGTCCAAATGCTGAATTGAATTCAAGTTAACTTTTATTAATTGTTATTTTTTTTTAAATTGCTGCAGGGTATGTGCACTCATCAGAGAAAGAGACACAGAGAAAGAGAGAGCAAAAATTTGAAAACAAGCCACCAGGTTCGGGATTTGAACCATGGTCAGTCATGGTTGATAGTCCAGTGCCTTAAACACTATGCCATTTGCTGGTCTTAGAATTGAATTAATTTTAAAAACAGAAGGAACAATTACCTTGAATTGATAGAAAATTTGCTAGTAGCTAGAATAAAGACCGCAGAACTATGTTAATTTTAACTTTTTTAAAAATAAACAACTTTGATACTGAAAATATGAACCAATTACAGTAAGAGTCTATAGTTAACATTTTTGTCCACTTATTAGTTACAATAGCCTAATGAAAGAGGTCCTATTACCCTCTTAGCCTTACCAAGGAGTAAACTGAGATACTTTGTGAGTGTTGCTTTGTCCAAAGTTCATAGCCTATGCTTACAATCCCACCACTACCAACCCTTGGGTTTAGGCTTGATTTCTATTTCCGAAGGTACCAAACTGTGAGCTTTCGAGGCCTAGACCAACATGTAATGCCCTTGCCATTCAGTTGGCTTTTGTGAAAAGGGAATATAGAATAAAGGTGAAAGAAAAACCTAGTAGTCACTCCCCTATACTTGAATATTGCTGTAATCTCTTCTTCTTTAGTAATGATGCACACTTCTGAGGTAAGCAAGGTAGAGACTACTATTACTCAAATTTTACAAATTAACTAGGAGTCTTAACCTACTCAGGATCAACTTACTGTGCTAGTGGGGTGAAAATAGGGATACAGGGCCCAGAGAATAGTGCAACAGCGACAGAGTTGGACCCATTTAAGTGGGTTCTGGTTCACGTTCCGAAGTCTTCCTGCACCCACCAAGTGTATATGAACTTCTCTGTGGTCCTGGCTGGCTTAATTTGGGGGTAGATTACAGTGTGAAGAGCCTGTTAGGGGTGGCTCTCTCAAGAAATTAATTAATTAATATAAAAATAAATAAAATAGGGATCCAGAATATGTTCTTAAGAACCATGTAATTCCCTAGGCTTCAAGTGACTTGAAGAAGGGGTGATATTTTTTTCTATTTTTTTTAAGTTTATTTATTTATTTCTTCCATGAGTGAGACAGACAGAAAGACAACATTATTATGTTACCCACTGCCAATAAAAACATAAAATCAGGGACTTGCCTTACTAAGGAATAAAACTGCATTATTTTATTATTTTAAATATATATATCTTGCATTAATAATGAAAGGATAATATTGATTTTGGATATAATTATAGAAGGAGAACCATTAAGAATTACAGAAATCTTTTGTTCTTGTTTTCCTATGACTCTCATGAAAATTTGAAACTGTGTTTTATTATCCTCAAATCATTTATGGAGGCCCACATAAATTTTAAGATTGGAGCTCTGCCCAGCATAACAGTAAGATCAAGGGTTTATTTTCTAGTAAACTGGAATCCAGATCTGTGTATCACAAGTTTACAAATTTATGGAGAGATTAACTATGAAATAATCTGTCATCTGGTCTTTGCGTTTCAACACTGGGAAAATATAAACTGGGTGAAAAGAAAATTTAATTAGGATGTCAGAAAATAGACCTACAAGGGACATTTGAAATACATTTAGACTTTGAATACGTTTATAGGATAAATGGTAATTGTCTACCAAACTGTTCAAGGAGTTCATGTACTTTACAGTCCATACAATACAACTTAATTCATAGGCCACAATATTTAATAAATGTGTTGCCAAATTGATCAATGTATAAAATGTACTATACTACAGTTGGAAACAAAATAGAGAATATTATAGTTTTGGACCAATAAGATCATAAGCTATGCTAAGAAGAAAGGTACAACTGATAGAGGATGAAGTAAGAGAATTATGTCTCATGGGCCGGTCAGAGAGAATTGAGAGGGGACATATATTTGCCTATTTTTATGTGGCAAAACCAATATATTGTTTGGTCAGATACAAGACTTTATTAGAAGAATTAAATTTACTTCTAGGCTATGCCAATAAAAATGTATAACACAAATACAACAGAATACAATACAATTTTGACCACAGAGCTATGTAACCAGTTCAATGGATGCTCTTGGAGAAACGGAATAGTTTTTGTTTTGTTGTTGTTTTGGCCGAAATATAATTCAAGAAAAAATTATTTATTTAAGTAAAAGTAAACCAACTTAAAAAAACATCATTTCTGTCAAAAGTTGAATACCAAAGCTTTACATCCTTCAAGGCCCATCTTGTTAATCGAATCTTCCATGATCACACAATCCCTTTAAGACTCTGAAATGGAAAAAAGCTACTCTAAACCAAGAAGTCAATAGTTGCAAGTAGTAACTAATACTTAGTAACTATTTACAAAAATCAAGAGTGCATAGTATAAATAGTTAAAGAAGAAAAAGATTATTATGGAAATAAACATTTCTATAGTGACAATATTGTCACACATTAACATATCACTAACTGTATTGCCTTAAAGAAATAGGTACTCTTTAAGTGAGTAAATAGGATTTGTGCATCATCCGCAGTGTTTATTCACTGGAATATGTGGCTTGGTGAAAGTCACTGTACCTTTTATGGGGGAAAAAAAATCAGAGAAACATTGGTATGGCAATTTTTGTTTGAAAGGTAGGTTATCTACTTTTCAATTAAGCTGTATATTCTTCCAAGGAAAAAATCCATGCCTTTGATTTATTTAAATATCAGATATAATGTTAGATATATACTAGTCCCCTCAGAAATAATAGAACCAGGTCAGCTAGTACAGTGACTTGTTCATTGCTATTGGGGAAGCCAAATTACAAATAACTTATTTTTCGAGGCTGAGGAGAAAATCATGCCTATATAAATACTGGAAAATAACAGGAGGTGCTAAAATCTAAGAAAAGTTTCTGGGATCTTATGAAAAATTAGAAATGTTAATTGGTTGAATAATTGTAAAATGCAATTGGTAAATATAAATTGCCTGGAAAAAAGTTCACAGAGAACATTCAGGCTAAAACTTCAGATTTTTAGGTTAAGAGTCATGGTGATTATTCACAATCACATATATTTATCCAGTATAATTAAAACAGCTATATATCTGAAAAAGCAGACATTGACTTGCAGAGCCTACATGAAGCAGAAGAATGTAACAGTCAAGGGCACGCATTTCTCAACCTGATATCTAGGGTAGTAACCAGTGCCACCTCCTATCTGTATAATCTACTGTAAATAAGCACAGCTAGGGCACTCTGTCTTTATGCAACTCATTACTCCTCATCAGTACAACAGTGATTATAGTAGTTCTTAACTCATGGAGGTGTTTTGATGAGATTTACATTAGTTAATAAAAAAGGAAAGGGACCAGCAATTAGCGTAATGGCTATGTCGCTGGACTCCCACGTAGTCGACGGCGGTTCGAGTCCCAGACCCGGTGACTTAAATTCACGCCTGGCGTGTGTGCGTGAGTGCCCAAGATCCTGAGAAGAGAATGGAGGAGAGGGGATTGTGGCGTGATCATCGCCCTGGGGGGTGATTGCTCCCTTTCTGTCTCTCTGTCTCTCTCTGTCTGTCTGGCGAGCGCACGCGCCCGATAGCAAAAACCTCTCCAAAAAAAAAAAAAAAAAAAAAAAAAAAGGAAAGCACATGGGAGAGTGCTAGGTACATATTAAACTCTATGTAATATTCACTATTATATTCATGAATATAATCTTATGTCACCTTCATTTAGTATTGTACCAGTGACCAAAAGAAGTACTTAGCAGGTGGCTAAATGTGCATGTGTGTGCATGTGTGTGTGTGTGTGTGTGTGTGTATACTCCAACATACATACACATAATATTAAAACATATTGGGTTGTCTGAATAGTAATGACATGTATTTGCATAGAAAAACACAGAAAAATATGTCCTGACTTTTCTGACAATTTAATATAAGAAAGCAGGGACCAGCAGTTAGTGTAATGGCTATGTCACTGGACTCCCATGTAGTCGACCGTAGTTCGAGTCCTGGAGTTCGAGTCCTGGACCCGGTGGCTTAAACTCACGCTGGGTGTACGTGCGTGCCCAAGATCCCGAGAGGAGAATGGAGAAGAAGGGATTGCGGCAAGGCCATCCCCCTGTGGGGGTGATTTCTCGCTTTCTGTCTCTCTGTCTCTCTGTCTTTCTGACGAGCGCGCACGCCCTATAGCAAAGAAAAACTCTAAAAAATATAAGAAATCATAACATTTACAAAAGATGGAATGACTATTATCAATAGAAAGCAAATATTAAGACCTTGCCACATAAAAAATCAACACTGCTAAGACATACATAAAACACTGATTTTTTTTTCACTTGATGCATGCTACACATGCTAAAAATTTTATAGGAAAAAAATACTCTAGTAGACTTTTATTTTCATTAAATAATCAACTCCTTTTTTGTTAGAGATATATCCTCCCCCTTCTGATGATAACATTCTTTTACTTTATAATATTTATTTCTGCCTTAACTAGCACTTTTTCATGAGTATGTGGTCTACACATGTAAATCAATTTTTTCGTCCAAATCATCTTTAAGGGAAATTGGTAAATGTTAATAAAACTGTGTGTGCTTACACTTATTCTAAAACATATATTTTTAAAAGTTTTGTCTTAAGATAAACATCAAAATATTAGTAGTGATTTACCCTGAGAGACAGGATTAAAAATAGCCTTTTCTAATTGAGTACTCTTTGTGTTTTCTTTGTATTCTGGAATGTTTACTCTAATATTGGATTTCTTCCATAATCTAAGCAAAATATTGTGTTTTAGAAGACAGTAATTGCTGTCACACTCTCAGTTCATTTGGTCTAAGGTCCATAGAAATCATGGATATGGTGATATGCTTGCTCAACATCAAAGGGAAGAATACAGTAACGAATTCTTAGTTTCACTTATTAGTATGTTCCTTTCACATCATGCATTTATTTAAACATTTGGGTAAATGATTTTTAGTTTGCACTAATACATCTTTTATACAAAATAAAAGATATAAAGAACTTAGGGATCTTTAGTACATTATCTTCATGTTATAATTTGTTATTAATATTAGAATGAATTCTATTGACTTTATTAATATGGGATACGACTGAGATAAGAGGTCCAATTTTTGAAACTTAACTATACAGTTACCTTTTCACATTTTAGCATTCTAAGATTTGGTGATATTTTAGAAGTTAGACATAAATCCCACCTAGACAACTTCCTTTTTGGTTGGAACATCCCTAATCTGTTTTATCAGCTGGCCAACATGACTGTGAGTTCTTTGGAGCGGGGAGGCGCTAGAACTATAGATATTTCAATATTATGCACCTAGCCATTGGTATTGTGCAAGGCTTATAGCAACCACTCCATACAATGGAAATGTCCATATTCTGGCTTTTTTCATGTGTACATACCAAAATGTGCTCCATCCAAAGTCTTCTATATCTCAATCAATAGCAACTCCATCTGTCTATAGTATCTTAGGCTAAGACTCATAGATTTATCTTTGACTTTGATATTTCCCTTACCCTCCGTTCTATCCATTATAAAATACTGTCAGCTATGCACCCAAAATATTTTCAGAATCCAACTCCTCACTTCATACATTGTAATCTTAGCCTGTGTTAATAGTCTCTCATCTTCCTCCTCTCTTTGTCCTCTTACATTCTATTCCTAATAATGCAGGTGGAATCATTCACTTAAGATGAAAATTAGACCAGGCCTTGCCTTTTCCAAAATGTTAACAGTTCCTATTTTGCTCAGTCTAAAAAGTCAATGGTGGAGGGAACCAGCAGTTAGCGTAATGGCTATGTCGCTGGACTCCCACGTAGTCGACCACGGTTCGCGTCTCGAACCCGGTGGCTTACAACTCACGCCGGGCGCGTGTGCGTGCGTGCCCAAGATCCCGAGAGGAGAATGGAGGAGAAGGGATTGCGGCGTGACCATCCCCCCTGGGGGGTGATTTCTCGCTTTCTGTCTCTATGTCTCTCTCTGTCTGTCTGGCGAGCGAACGCGCCCTATAGCGAAAAACCTCTCCAAAAAAAAGAAAAAAAAAAAAAAAAAAAGTCAATGGTGGAGCCAGCAGGTGGTGTAGTGGGTAAGGCACTGGACACTCTCACATGGCCAGGCACAGTACGAGTCCCGAACCTGGTGGCTTGCTTTCTCACTTTCCCTCTCTCTCGCTGGCCAAATTAAAATGAATGAATGAATGAATAAATAAATCTTTAAAAAAAAAGTCAATGGCACACAGAGGTCAAGCTCATCATAAGCTCTCTGACCTTTCCGTCTACTGTTGTCCCCACCACTTCCTCCCTGACAGTCATCCTGCACCCTTGATCTTGGTGCATGCTGCAGGAGTTTGGGGACCTTTGTCACTTGAATATCTATATGGCTAAATCCTTTATCACTTAAAAATTTTACTCAAATGTCACCTTCTCAATGGGGCCTACTTTACCTAAAACTTTAACCTCCTCTGCCTTGCTTATTCTCCTAGTTCCCTTTTCCTTCTCTATTTTTGTTTTCCTGCAGAATTTTTGACCTTCTAAGATACTACATATTTCACTTATTAATATATTTATTGCCTACTGTCACTCTCATCCAATTGAAATATAAACTTTTCCAAATCAAAAATTGGTCCATTTTCTCCCACTCATTTACCTTGTCTAGTAAAGTGCTCAAAACATATTTTTGAATGAATAAATGAATGAATGATATTCTCTCAATTGCTTTAAGTTTTCTTTTCTCTCTTATTTGTAATTTTAATATATTTTATTAAGATATAATTAATATCTTATTTTGTATATGCCTGTATTTGATTTTGGTTTTAGTATAAGCTTTCATTGACATAATGGAAAATTAATATTTAGCAACCATGCTATGTCTTTGCTTCATAATAGACAATACATTTGTAGAAGAGTTGGAGGGATCTGATTGTTGAGGAGTAGCTCAGATAGTGGAAACAATTTTTGAATATGCTCTAAAAATGGTCTTGATAACAATGTATTTCTTGATCTAATGTCTAATTGATAAAATGAGATACCAGGTTCTTAGCACTTCATTGAAAGAATCTATTTTTATGATTAACTAATTAGGCAAGAATTACCTAAATTCTTTTAAATTTATTTTATAGATGATGAAGAGCCTAAATTCTTTTATTTGATAGATGATAAAGAACCTTCAAACTCTAGAATTTTAACTGTAACATTAATTTAGTTAGAAAATCTGACCCTAAGCAAAGTAAATACGCCTAATTGTTGACCTGCACAAAATAAGGTTTTTTTTTTTAACAAAAAGTATATTTATGTTAATGGTAATGCCACTTTCTATTCATGATTATAATGTAACAGGTATGTTAAATAGTCACATTAAATACATGAAATAAAATGAATGGCATAGTCATTGAGCCATTTTCAGGATTTGAAGGATTTCCTTTTAAAGATTTCGGTTAATTTCCTCACTAAGTAATGAACAAGTGAAAGCAGCATGTCCTTTGTTCCCCTTTATTCTCTTAAATTTGCTGGTATTTTTCAACAATTCTCTTTTAATATCCTTATCTTTCTCTCATGACATTCTCCCTTTATTTTCATTTTTAATATTTTCTGACTTCTCAGATAAAATTCTTCTTCATCTCTGACTTTAGTCTTCATGGCGCTTAAATATATTTTCCTTTTCCAGTCCAGACTTTATTATACTCTCTATAACCATAGAGTTTAATTGTTAATTACTATCTAAATATGAGGTTTTAATAAAAAGTTATAGCTTTATTGAAGTATAATTGATTCAGATTAAAATGCACATATGGAAAGTGTATTATTTGGTAAAATTTTACATATGTATATATTGCTGAAACCATCACAATCAAGATAATGGACATATTCATCAACCTCAAATGTTTCCTTGTGCCCCCTTTTAATACCACTCTCTTCCCCTCCTCTGCTCCACTCACCCAAGACACCCATGTGTTTTCTAGACTCTTACAAAAATTGAATCATGTAGTACATACTATTTATTTTTCTGTTTGATCTACTTCTTTTCACTCAATGTAAGTACTTTGAGATTCATCCACATTGTGGCACATATCAATAGTTTAGCTGCATTGTACAGAGAAGAGACACGAAATTTGCTTTCCATTCATCCACTGATACTCAATTTGTTGTTTTCAATTTTTGGCTGCTACAAATAAAACTGCTATAAAAGTTCATAGATAAGTCTTTGTGTGCATTTATCTTCTTGGGTAAATACATAGCCTGGATCAAAAGAATATTAATATTTTAAGTAACCACTCTACTATTTTCCAACGTGTTTGTTTCATTTTACATCCTACCAGCCATTAACGTATGTTCCAGTTGCTCTATTTCATAAGTCGCATGGATTTACCTTTAATTTTAGCCATGATGCAGGATTCTTAGTGACGCTTAATAGTGGTTTAAATTTGTACATCAATAATGACAATAGTGTTGAGCCCCTTTTTGTGTGTCATTTGCCATTTGTACTTCCTTTGGGGGTGATGTTTCTCCTAAATAATGTTGCTCATTTTTCATTGTGTTATCTCCTTACTGACATGTAAGTATCCTTTATATATCCTAGTTGCACATTTTATGTTGGATATATCTTTTGCAATCATTTTCAATATTTGGCTTTTCTTCCTTTCCTCAACAATGTTTTTTGAAGAGCAAAAGTGTTTTTATTATAATAGAGTCTTATTTATTGATTTTTTTCCTTTCTTATAAGTATTTTATATTGCCTTTAGTAAATCTTTGACAGATTCAAAGTCACTTAATATTTTCTTCTGTACTTTGTCTAGGACCATTCCAAGTTGATATTTTATATATAGCGGGCATCCAAGGTATGTTTTTGCTTTTTTGGTATCTAACTCTCTAATGTTTCTACAGCATTTCTTGAAAAGATTATCTTTTCCCATTGAATTATCTTGGCACTGTTGTCAAAAAAATCAATCAAATATCTTTCTGGACTCACCATCTGTCCCATTGATCTATTTATCTATCTTTATACCAGTAATATTACACTGTCTTGATTACTGTAGAGTTTTAAAAGGTCTCAAAACCAGATACTGTCTGTCTTCCACATCTAGGAACTGTTAGGTCCTCCTGAGGCTTGTTTTTCAAACTTAGAGTTATTAGAACAGAAGAACCTTTAATGTATGGCTGTTTGGGGCATATTTCTGAGGAAATCTCCTGACTATAGTACCCTACTCTTCATGAATTATGTTTTCCGCTATCTTCGGTGAGGACACAGACTATTTCCAGCCCTGCAAGATCTCTACAGACTTCTTCCTCTCCAAGTTTTTGTTTTTTTTTTTTATAACTCTATGTAGTAGACTAAATCTGGTTCTAATGTCTGCATCTGGATTGGACATGGAAGACTGCTATAGAAATTAATGTCCTAAAATCCAAAAATACTTCAACTATACCACTCTTTTAAAAGTTAGAAGAAATTTAGTCTCATTTGGAATCATCTTGCCACTCATATTTTGTCATTAATCACTTCTTTACCTCATCCCCATTTCTTTATTTCTCAGTATTTTTTCTTTCTCAGTTTTATGCATCTATGATCTCTTAACTCTGAGAATCCTAGGCTTTTAGTATCTTCTTTTAAATTTTTGTATCTTTCCAAATTCTGCCTAGACATTATTTTAGCTAATATCTAAAAGAAGCAAAATTCTATTATTATGTTTTGGTTGTTTTTATGATTTTGTAGACAGCAGTTTACTAAAGTTTGCTGGAAAAAAATTAACACCAGGGACCAGCAGATGGCATAATGGTTATGACTTGACTCCCACATAGTCACCTGTGGTTCGAATCCTGGACCTAGCAATTTACAACTCATGCTGGGCACACATGCGTGTGTGCCCAAGATCTCAAGAGGAGAATGGAGGAGAAGGGATTGTGGCGTGGCTATCCTGCATGGGGAGCAATTTCTTGCATTCTGTCTCTCTGTTTTCTCTGTTTCTCTGGCAAGCACACATGCCTTTAGCAAAAAATCTCTCAAAAGAAAACCAAATTTGATCCCATATAATTAACATAGGTAAAGTAAAACCAACTAGATTTTAAAAAGATAAAATTTGTACAAAGTATCTTCACTAATCACAGTGAAATAAGACTAGAATTCGATAAGAGAAAGTTGAAAACATTGTGGAAATTAACACACTCTTGATGAAAAGATCAAAGAAAAATTATAAAGGAAATTAGAAAAATAATTAGAGAGGAATGAAAGTAAAAATACAACATACTAAACTTATAGGATCCAGTAGAGTCAGTGCTTAGAGAAAGTGTTGTACCAATAGATGCTTACATTTAAAAAGAAGAAAAATCTCAAATTTACAAGCTAACTTTACACCTTAAGGAACTAAAAAGAACAAGCTACCTAAATCCAAAGCTAGCATAAGGAAGGAAACCATAAAGATCAAAATAGAGATAAGACAAATATAAAACAGAAAAGCATCAGAAAAAAAAATCAGTGAAACCTAAAGTTGGTTTTTAAGATCAACAAAATTTATAAACTAAGTATAATGACAAAGAAAAATAGAGAAGACACAAATAACAAAAATAAGAAATAAACTGGAGAACTTCACTACCAGCTCTACAGAAATAAAAAGGATTAAAAAAGAATACCATGAACAATTACACACCAACAAATTAGATAACCTAGGTGAAATAGATAAATACCTAGAAATATATAAATTTAGGTTGAGGAGCTAACTTCCTTTCTCTGCTGTAGAATAGGGTCAGTAAACTATGGCCCCTAAACTAATCTAGCCCTCACTTGTTTATTGTTTAACAGCCATAATGCTAAGAATGTGTTTTCCATTGTTGTATTTAAACAAATAAATAAAAACAGGACTGGGGTTGTACGTGGACTGCACAACCTAAAATACTTGCTATCTGCTCCTTCACAGGAAAAAAAATAATAAAGGAAAGCTTTTTTTTTAACTCTTATATTACTGGGTCATCAGGAAACGTTATGACACATTTTTCTATGTAAAAATATATTATGACTTTTTTGATGACCCAAAAGAAGAAAAATCTGAAGACTCTAGGAAATTTAAATTTTAGTGTAGATTTATCATATGCAACGTTTTAATTTACAAAAACAGTTTCCTGGGACCAGCAGTTAGTGTAATGGCTATGTTGCTGTACTCCCACGTAGTCGGCCACGGTTCGAGTCCCGGACCCGGCGGCTTAAACTCACGCCGGGCGCGTGTGCGTGCGTGCCCAAGATCCCGAGAGGAGAATGGAGGAGAAGGGATTGCGGCGTGGCCATCCCCCCTGGGGGGTGATTTCCTGCTTTCTATCTCTCTGTCTCTCTCTGTCTGTCTGGCGAGCGCACGCGCCCTATAGCAAAAACCTCTCCAAAAAAAGAAAAAGAAAAAAAAAAAAAACAGTTTCCTCAAGATGACCCACAGAATGCTTCCTTTCTCACAGTTTAACTAAAGGAATGGGGGAAGGGAGCATCCTTTAATGATGCTCAAAGGCTGGATCAATGTGAGATGGATCTTAAAGAGGAAGAGATATACAGTGGCCATCATTCAGCAAAGACAAGGAAAATAAAGGGACCTAGTGAGATCCGGGTGTTCAGATCCACAGGATATGTGCTGGTGTCTAATTGATCACAGAATTTACAGAAGCTAAAATAAGTGAATCACACATTATGCTGTTCATTCTGTGTGGTCTGTGTTTGGAGGGCTGATTTTTTTTTTTTTTTTTTTTTTTTTTAGAAAAGAGATTTTTGCTATAGGGTGCATGAGCTTGCCAGAAACACAGAGAGAATGTGAGAAATCACCCCTCAGAGGGGATGACCACACCACAATCCCCTCTCCTCCATTTTCCTCCTGGGATTGTGAGCGTGCCTATATACATGCCTGGTGTGATATTCAAGCCACTGAGTCCAAGGCTCAAACTGTGGTCAGCCATAGGAGAGTCTAGCACCTTAACCACCACACCACGTGCTGGCTATTTTGTACTTTTAAAATTCAATTTGTTGTTCTTTTACAAATTCTATATTATATAAATTTAGAAATAAATAATATAACAACAAAATTAAATATTAATTGAAAAACATGCAGAAAAGATAGTAGTTATATTTGACGGTGTTCTTTGTAAGATTCAGTAGCTGAAGGACATAATTTTGTGGGACAAATTAAAAAAAATTTAAGTGTGTTTAATGGTACCAAAATAAACTGAAAGTTAGCATGTTTAGAGAAGGGCTGTGTATTGATTAACATTTCAATGTTCATCGTATGCTTACTTAGATGGAAGATCAAAGCTTGTATTAAGACTAAAAATACAGGAGTTGAAAGAAAGGAGAAAAACAGTAGGTATTTACAATGGGTAATAACAAACAGCATTTGGAATCTAAGTGAATTTAGACTAACGGATAGAGAAGAAGAGAAAATAATTCTGAAGGCTTGTATTGTAAGGATGATGAGAGAATAGGGATGCTTTTTGAATTAAGAAAGATTAGCATAAAGGAGCATTGAAAGGAAAAGTGAACATTTCTGTTTTTCTATGTGGATGATGATTTGGCTGAGTATCAACTGGCCTACTGGCTATGCGAATTCCAATTCCAAGTGACTCAGAGCGTAAGTGTAATACTCTGTTGAAAAGACACATGCAAAGGGCAGATATTGTTTAGCTTTGTATCTGTTTACTCACAGAAAGAAAAAGTGTAGACAAGTCTCTGGAAAATGGAGACAACCATGGGAAGTTCAGGACAATGGGGTACATGGTAGGTCTGAACAGAGTTAACACATATCAGGAGGGAGAAGGCAGGCTAATTAGGTGGAACACAGTCCTGATGCTTCTATTTCTAAAAAGCCAGCAGGAGATTGGAGTTACAAGGGTCCTACTTTTTATCTATTAGGAAAAACACATGTTCTGTTTTGTCTATGTTAAAATAAACAATATATTCCAAAGAAGTTGTATCACAAAGCATTGTGAAACACTTCTACACTATGAGAATGAAATTAATCAAGCTAATAATGTGTTGTAAAATAAATTTAAAGTAATATAAGAAAACATGGTTGAGGAATATAAAAATAAGAGTTGCTATTAACATCCCCTGAATGTGAAGAGTGTATGATTTAAGATTAGGCAGAATATGCATACCTATAATTCTCAATAACAACTAGTTATACATGATGAGGAAGAACACAGGAGTATTATCTGCCTGCAGTGTTTTTATTAAACAGGAAAAATGCATCCAGACTTACGAGTGTATTTTTGGAGCTTTTATATAGATAGACAAATTTAAAGAAGGCAAGCAGCTTTTTTAGAAGACTAGGATAAAAAGGATTGTGAGAAAAGAGGAATAATTTACAGAAGGATAAAAACTACTGGCAAGACAATGAGTAGCTGTTCTCCCTATCTACTGAGAACAAAACAAGAGAAAATAGGCTTATATTGTAGACAAAGGGATTTAAATTGCATGTAAGTTAAAACTTCCTAACTAAGAGAATTTTGAGATACTGGTTGGATATCTTTGTTTTGTTTTGTTCTGAAAATTATTAAGTGTAGGACAAACTCTCATTTGTGTTTTTAGCAATGCCACGATTACATTAAGTTGAACTCTGTAAATTTGTTGTCACATCCTCAGTATCAGTGTTTAAGTATAAAACTGTCCATGCCAAGAATGTTGACCAGGTTTTCACCATGTCAATTTTAGAGTAGAGGGAAAATGATCTTGAAATGTATCCAGAGAATTTGGTTAATTGTAGAGAAGAATTTCCTGCTTAAAAACAATGCTAAACGTTAAAATACAATCCTATGGGATAAAGTAATACCAAATAGAACACACTGAGACAAAGCAGCTAGATGATGATTGAGCAGTAATTTCACTGTTAGGATTGTGAAACAGGTGTTCCTATGGAATTTGATTCAAATACCAATCACTATTAAAGAGGGCAAATGAGAGCATGGGGTCTTGTGGTTGAAGGGGCATGAGTGCCATTTACTTAGTTTGGAGATTGCCTGGAATCATTCAAGCCCACGAATGGACTGACTTTGAATTAGTTAAGAGCTAATGCTATTAGGCTCTCTTTGCAAAAATCTCCCAGGAAATCATGGAAGACTTCTAGAATAGGTGAGTATGGAATAAGAGTTACTCACTGTTGACCTCAGTGTTACATTGTAAGTGTTAAGTGCCTTGCTTTACAAATTTACATGCATTCTAGAACCCTAGTGAGGAAGATGCAGTATTACTTCAATTTGTATTTTAAAGATGAAGATGTTGAAATTTCAGAGATTAAAACTTTGCCCAAATTTCCATAGCAGGCAAGAAGGTCACTCTTATTTTAGAGACTATATTCTCAGTATCATTTCATATACTGATTCCATTGTATTTTGAAAGCAGAGCTGATTTCATTAAGTATGGACTAAATTAGACTAAACTATTAGTCTGTTAATTTGTTTATGGAGTTATTGATTTATTTAGAAAAATGTACTTTCTCATTAATAAGGTATTACATGTAGTTACTGACAAAAAGTCTAATTTCTTTTTTTATGTTATGCTAATTTCAGATTTTTAAAAGCCTTATTAAAATGCATCCATTATTTGTGAGAGTTAAAAAGATTAGCCATTTCCCCTTATGCATGAGAAATGGCATAATCCTCATTTATGACTATTTTTGAAAAAACTGTGCTCTAGAGGAAAAACAATTTCAATCATAAAATATTTGGCTTTCAATCACACGTTTATGTCCTTTATTTGGCCCCCAGTAAAATATGATTATGTTAGATCACATTTTTTTAGATATATACAAATTAGGCATATTGCACAATGTCTAGGAATTACTTTCCTAATGTTTCACAATAGCTAGAATTAATTGAAATCCTTTAGGGTATATGAGGCCGGAAGTGTATCATGTTCATGGTATAGTGGGAAATAATTAGATCTGTAGTGAAGAGACACTCCCAATTAAATCTTTATGGGAAAATGATTCTGAAATTAGCTTTAAGGAAATTGAATGGAAGCAGATCATAAGCAAATTGTAACACTCCTGCATATTATTAACAAGTATATTTTATATCTGTGCATGGAATCTATGTTATCTCCCTTAGAGTCTGGATATAATTTGTGTGACATATTAAAGAAAGTCAGGTCTATACCAGACAGACTACAAAGAGAGTAGAAAACATATTTTTGTCACAAAGGGAAGTAATGTTTTAGAGGCAGTCTAATTTTAAGCATCAAATTTATATATAAACCTTAATAGGTTAAATTATAAATGAATGTCAAAGTCGTGCAGTTCATATAAGACAGAAACAAATTGATGCAGAAAACTATTACTTATCAGATTATGAATATATATATTATTACATGTATTTATATAACACATTGTTTACTAGACTATATGAATTTTTCCTGGATCTTACATTTCTGGATCTAAGTTGGTAAATAAAATTTCAATTGATAAAATAGAACTGCATTGAATTCACATGAAATAGGCTGCATTTTGAAAACGTCTGAGATACGTCTTTCTGTGTGGGTACCTTGATTCTTGTTTGATTAGCTTGTATGGAAGGTCTAATACAACACCACCATTTTTTTTTTTTTTTTTTTTTTTTACATTTGTTACATTTATGTGCTTTCCAGAGAGAGAGAGAACGAGGGAGAAGGCACTCCCTAATGCCACGATTCCTTCTCCTTCCTCTTTCTACTCTTTCAGGATTTGGAGCACACATGAACACATGCCCAGGACATTTTTCAAGCTTCCAAGGTCAGGATTCAAATTATATGTGGGAGTGTGGGATACAGCTGCCTTCATTATAAACCATGGAGCCGGCCCACAATTTTTAATTTATTTGTAATATTTGAATAATATAGTATAAAAGTGAAAAATGTTTATATAACTCTTGGTAAAACAAACATTTTCAATTTGGGAGGAATTTTCATAAAAAAGAAAATTTAGATGCAAGGAGGTTATATAACTAGCCAAACTTTAGAAATCTGGTTGCTAGTAAATGACATCTTTGAAATTCTACCTCTTTACCCTGTGTGTGGAACCAAAATGCTCCCCATGGATAGCTGCCTGCTTGTTCTCTCCATACTTGGGCAAACGTTCAGTGCACAGTGAATAGAAACAGTTTTTAAAAGTTAAATTTGAGGACATTTGTACTCATGCTGAGGTGCAGCTTTAAATGTTTTCCTGGATCATTATTGACATTCAATTATCTTGTGGAAAGATTGTGGCCTCTAGGTTTTTGTCATAATATTCCAATTATAATTTACATAGTGCTTCTAGTGATTGGCAAGAAGGAGACTGCAGTATTATTCACATGCAGAATTTCAGTCCTCGATGAGTAAGCTATTATGTATAAAAGGAAGCATTTTAAGCAAATTGATTTTCTGTGTAGAGCTTTAACCCAAAAGGACTTCTTTGTGCAAAATCAAGATCAATAATTCTATGCAAAGCTAAATTGAATCATGTCACTACCTCAATTTTATAATAGCCCTAATGTAAGATAAATAATAAACTTACTTTGGAATCTTTCTTGTTGGTTGTCCTAATTTCAATAACAATCAGCATGTATTTCACTACACCACTTGCTGTCGACATGACACCAGAACCATAAGGAGAATTTACAGTGGAGGAGGCATATGTTATGTGTGTCAACTAAGGCAGGATGCCTGACACGCCTTGTCATTTATTTAACCAAAACACTGTTACACTGGTAAAACTCATCTCTATTATGATAATTATACTTGAAATTTATAATGTCATATGAATGAATGGAAATGAAGAAAGTAATTCCTACTACTATGGAGGAGTTGGGGACAATGGTTTAGTGGCATGATATTAGTGCATTAAATTGTGAAAAGTGATTATATTTTTAGTGTAGAAGCTGTGGTAATTCCAAAGAGAAAGAACTACTAGAGAATTGAGATGACTGTCTGACAATCCAAGCTTAAAATTCATATTTGTTCCAATTACAGAAATATTTAGGAAGAAATCAGCTGATGCAAATAATGTGTAGGTGGAAAAAGGGAAGAGGGGTAGTTTTCATCCTGTGTACTAGGTATATTACGCATTATCCTGCACATTCACCAAACTAATAAAACAAGCCTTTATTACATGCCTCCTATACTAGGAGCCGGATATTTAATATTGGACAAGGAAATGTAGTTTATGCCCTCCGAGTGCTTCCGATAACCTTGCAATGGGTATTTAAGTAGTCCCAATTTATGGCTAAGATAGCAAGAGCTCAGGGAAATGAAATAACTTGTGTAAAGCTACATTGTTAGGGGGCCAGCAGGTGGCGTGGTGGTTAGGGGCGCTGAGCTCTCATGTGGCTGATTGTGGTTCAAGTCCTGGACCTGGTGGCTTGCTTTCTCACCTTCCCTCTCTCTCTTTCTCTGTCTCTATCTCTCTCTGATCAAACTGGAAAATAATAATGATAATAAATAAAATTAAGTAAAATAATTATTTTTAAAAAGCTACAGTGTTAGGAAGGGGCAAACAGAGGATCCAAACTCAGGTCTGTCTGTCTATCTTCAATGCCTGACCTATTTCACACCACAGTGCCATGAGCAAATTCAGGAGAATTTTGAGTATGTGTGTATAATAGCAAACATGCCTATAGCTGTTCATTTGGTAAAGTTCTTGTCTTCTGGATTTCTTTGGGTTAAAAAATAAAAAAGTCATTAAATATTTTAAAATCTTGGTAGGTACTTATTGTCTGTGCCTGAGTATATTTCACTGTCATACATAAAAGCTTTTTTTAAAACAGTTATTCACACATATTTTGAAAATTAATTGAATAAAATATTCACTGAAAACAAAGATTAATTACTCCAGGGTTGTCAGCCAACATAACCGAGTGATGACTGTGGTTTTCTTTTTTGAAACAGTTGTTACTTAGACACAAATTATGATGCATTTTTGGAAGCAGATAATTTCTAAATTCATGTTAACTGCTTTATAAATCATAGGCCAACTGAAAAATTAATGAAAGCGCTCTAATACATAAATGTGAGTAAAAGTAGGCAAATCTAAGACCATATGACTCTCCTGTCTTTTATTTCTTCAGAAATTGGTTAACTCCACTATCATGTTCATTAGGAAATAAGTTCTTAGTAAGAAATTTTTAAAATAATGATGAATTTTTAGTCATAAATACTTATATAATGCTCTCCTTTTAAAAAACTAGTTTGAGGGAACCAGCAGTTAGCGTAATGGCTATGTCGCTGGACTCCCACGTAGTCGACCGCGGTTTGCGTCCCAGACCCGGTGGCTTAAAACTCACGCCGGGCGCATGTGCATGCGTGCCCAAGATCCCGAGAGGAGAATGGAGGAGAAGGGATTGCGGCGTGACCATCCCCCTGGGGGGTTATTTCTTGCTTTCTGTCTCTATGTCTCTCTCTGTCTGTCTGGCGAGTGCATGTGCCCTATAGCGAAAACCTCTCAAAAAAAAAAAAAAAAAAAAAAAAACTAGTTTGAAAATTTTAAGCATGTAAAATATCTAAAATACTATTTCAAAATCACAGATATTGTATAACAGTTTTTGTTAAGTTTATTTAATTTTTCTATGAGAGAGAGAGAGAGAGAGAAAACCCTCAACAAGTTTCTGATACCCAGATCTACCTCCAGACCCAGTCAGCCCTGAAGCATAGGTGCCCAGCTGCCCACTGTGCTCAGGGGGTCTCTGGATGCCAGCCACTTTCCATGTCGTCTGCCCCACAGAGTGTCACATTTTACCTCTGGATCACTACCTGACTCCTACAACTTTCCTTTTTAAAAATTAGTTTGGGAAAAAAAGACAAAAAAACCTGTGTAGATTATGTTCAACTTACATTTGGGAACTGGATGTTTTAAGGATATTTGAGAGATCTAATCTATATTTGGACCACATTTCATTCACAAAGACCTATTTCTTCTCTGTAACACTTGGTATTGATCAACATATTTATACAATTTTTGAGCCTCAATTTCGTACCAGCTTTATCTCAAGTTTTAGGATACATTAGTGAGTAAAACAGTAAAGAAAAGAAGGAAAGAAAATTCCTGCCTTCATGCTGCTTTCACAGTCTTTTTCTCCCCAGGTTTCTGCAAATTTACTTCCTGGTTCCCTTTAATTACTTCCCTTACTGTAAACATCCTTCAAATGTTACTGTTCTCTGAGACTTCATTAACTTACTTCTATCTATTTATTGTAACGCTATATAACAGCATTCTTGCCTTCAACTATCACCTCAATGTCGCTCTAAAACCTATTTGGTTTTGTTTTTGAGGTCTCTCTTGAATCCTAGTGCTGTGACCAAGTGCTTACTCAAATCCGTCTGGAAATCTCAGTTATGTCATATATAGCATGCCCTGAATTCAATCCTGACTAACTTCCATTTCTTTTTTGAGGAAACTTTTTCTTTCCTTTTATTCTCTATCAACATCACCACTGATCAAGAAGTTACCAATGTAAATGTCTATGTTAGTGATTAACAATTTAGTGTCAGCCTGTGTTTCTACAAGTTGGCCAATAATTGGCTTAGTAATATTGGCAACTGACTTAACTTCTTGGAGCCATAATTTGCTTATCTGTAACGTGGGAATTTAGGCTGATAGAAAGATTAAAAGAGATGAGGCAATTTATGAGTTTGGCAAATAGTAAGATCTAAATTTAAAAAATAGTTTTGGTTATTAGTTAACAATAATTAATTGTTTTAATTATTATATTTTTATTACCACTACTCGGTCATTTCAAAGGGTACTTGGTAAAGTCCTAGGCTGCCCCAAAGCCTAGGAGACTTCTTCTGACTTTGAGGGGTCGGAGCACCAGGTCTCCAGTTGCCCTCTAAAGGCACTTCAGCGGGGGGGCCTCTTTGATCTGATGTCATGTATTCTCTCTGCTAGAGTTCAGTTTTGAGTTTTCATTGAAATAAATTCTGCTTCTAAATACAATTTTTATCAACTAATGATGTGCCCCTAGGGATGCTGCTCTGTTTTTCTATTCAAATCTACTTTTTCAAACACTACACTTGAAGAACCAAACTTTCTACTTGGCACTACATTTTTCTTTAGTTCTATCTTTTAAGTGTCTGCATTTGGCTCAGAATCCCTATCCTCCAGAATAAATTCTCCTGAGTCAATTTTGTGAAAGGTGGACACTCTGTGGAATATAAGGAGGGGGTGACATTGCTGGCTTTCCCTGATACTGCTCTAGTTAGATCAAATTAGAGCTGCACCATTAATTAAAAGGAGGCGCCTTTCGTCTTTAATGTATTACACGCATTTGCAAAACTACCAGTCTCCAACTGCAATGCACACACACACACACAAACTGCCTGTGTGAAGAACCAGCCAAGAATAATAGTTAGCTTTTTGACATATCTGTTTCTAATGAACGTGTTATTTATTTTAAAACACTAGTAGCAGTAGCATGTCTATTAAATTAAAAGATTCATCTTTGTTTCTAGCATGCCCACAATATCTTTCCATGCAAAAATGTAGTACACAAAGCCCAAACTTACATCTTACATGCCATGCCACATTGAACATAAATGTATAGACAACTGACATATAGGGTATGTGTGTGTGTATATATATATATGAAATTTCAGTTTATAAATTGTGTAGTAATAGAAAAATAATGAAAGTTCAACTTTGTACATACATGTTTTTGATTGAAATTTGCATCATGCATATGTATATATGTGTGTGTATTTGAATTTGTATCATATATCTATATATATATGTGTGTATATATACATATACATGACACAAATTTGAATCAAAACATGTTTTTGAAAAGTTAAACTTTCTGTTTTATTACTAAATGATTTATAACTTGAGATTACATTTCTAACTCACTCAAATTTCCACCAAGTAATCTCAGTCAAATTAGTATTATTTAGTCATTTCTAGTTTCTTCTCAGTGTCCCTCTCTCTTTTCTACCTAAATTGCACCTGAATAAAAAGTCTAGGTGCTATCTACATGATTGAAAGAGGGCACGGATGGTGAAAATGCAGTCATCTTCTTCACCATGGACAAGTATTAGAATCTTCTATACTCTACAAACATCTAAACCTGATATCAGGTCTTTGGGCATGGGTGCCATTTTTGACAGCGTCCACTAATTTTCTCACCAGTTGACCATGACCCTGGCTTGTATGGTCTATGCCACATACATTGACAGTGTTCCCCAGTCACTACAGAGAGACTGTGCTTTATCTGGCCCCTCTCTCTATTGCCTAATTCTGGCCCCTTCTGGCCCTTTAGAAGGCCTGGACAACATTCTAAAAAGTTATAGACATTTGTCAGCAACTATGGAAGACTTGAGAAACTGTTCCAAGTCCCCTCTTCCTAGATAATCTCCCCCCCCCCCCCCCGCCCACTTTCTGTTGAAGATTCATGCCGGCTAAGGGAAAATTCCTTCTCCTCTTTTCTATGGTATTCTGGCTACCTCACTCTTATTAGTCTACAGGTGCAGAGAATTGAATTTATTACCCCATGGTATTTCATTATCAGCACATGTAAATAATTTCTGTTGTATAACTGATTTTTCTTTTTATTCTCATTTTCTTCCCTTTATTGTGGGCCCTATTAATTGAACTTGATATGTAGCCTTATATACACATTTGTCCTTGTAGAGAAAATGGAGTCAGGATGGTTTAGTCTGGCTTCCTCACTCCCTATCTTATCATGTTCAAAGGCCACAGAATAAACAACTTATTTTACTAGTTGTGGAGTGGTTGTGTGCCTGTTATGTATTTATGGCTTTGCTGTTTTACACCACTGCATGTAATGTGAATGTGCAACAGTTTGTTTTTGGCGATGAGTTGCTATTGTCTATGGCTACCCTTTAAGAGGAAAGGGAACACCTGGTCAGCCCAGCTAGCTCAGCTCTGGTGGCCTTGGCTTGGTCTAACCTAGGCTTGGCTTGGCTTGGCTCGGCCCAGCTCCATGAGCTGTAAGCTTTGAGATGGTGGAATTGTGTTGCAAGCACTTTCTGAGTGCATTACTAGCTCTAAGAGGGAGGAAGAGCTTTTCAAGAACTACTAAGAGCTCTGTAAGATCCCCTGGAACTCAGCCAATAAACATGACATCAGTGCCTTGCATCGTTTTCCGACTTCCTGTGTCTCAGTTCAACCCAGCCTTCAAAGAAGAAGAACCTAGCAAAACAGTACTGATAAAATATGCAGTGTAGTAGTTTTGTTCATGTTTTTTAAAAAATTATATAAAATGACATTATGTTGTAAGACTCACCTGTATATATTTTACTTTAAGTTTTAAGATATATTCATGGGACAAACAGATAGTGTAATGGTTATGTCACTGGACTCCCACTTCGTCAACCATGGTTCTAGTCCCAGACCCGGCAGCTTAAATCACAGGGTACATGTGCATGTGTGCCCAAGATTCTGAGAGGAAAATGGAGGAGAAGAGATTGTGGTATGGCCATCCCCCTGGGGGGGGGGGGGTGATGGTGGGTGGGTGGTGGTGGTGGTGGTGGTGGTGATT
The DNA here is from genome assembly GCA_026018925.1 of Tupaia tana. Taxonomy (NCBI): domain Eukaryota; kingdom Metazoa; phylum Chordata; class Mammalia; order Scandentia; family Tupaiidae; genus Tupaia; species Tupaia tana. Next base: position 50,603,245 of record JAKSZU010000004.1, on the reverse strand, counting down.
TCTTGCTTTCTGTCTCTCTTTGTCTCTCCAGCAAGCATACATGCCCTATAGTAAAAATTTCTCTCTTAAAAAAAAAAGAAGAGATATACTCATATTTCTGTAAGAAGACCGCTAGATTTTTGGTTTCTTCTACATAGTGTACATTAACCATATTGTGTTAGGGTGAGCTATGTGAAAGTGACGTTTTCTTGTAGTCAAAAGTAGCCAACTATTTATAATCTTATATTGTCCAACTTAAGCATATCCATTCCCCTAGTGACAAACAACTAGGCTGTGGCCAACTTTCTGAGACTATAGTAATACATTAATTAGTATGCTTGTATTTATGGTGTATATATGTCCACTGCTATAGTTTGGATATGGTTTGTCCCTATCAAAGCTCATGGTAAAATTTAACCACCAATGTGATGATGTTGGGAGGTGGGGCCTTTAGGAGATTAGGTTGTTAAGACAAATTAATGTCTTTTTCATGAGCCTGAGTTAGTTCTTTCAAAACTAGATTAATTATGATGGGAATTGATTAGTTCTCATAAAAGCAGGTTCTCTTAAAGTGGGGCCACTCCTGTTTAACCCCTTTCATACATGCCAGTTTTCTCTATTGCTTCTGTGTCAAGTTAAGACTCAGGACAAGGCTCTCATCAGATAACCATCAGCATCCCCCTGATCTTGGACTTTCCAGCCTCTAGAATCATTACCAAAAATAAACGTTTTTTTTCCTTTATAAATTACCCAGTCTCAGGTATTCTGTTTTAGCAACAGAAAATGGACTAAGACAATTCTCCTAATAAATTGCCCATTATATATCTTATTGATTTTGTTTCTCTGGAGAACCTTGACTAATATATCCAGAAATTGTTGGATAGTGGGATATATGATAATTTATGTTCACAAAGAATAGCTTTACTGTTTTCCAGAATGGCTATACTACTGAAGGTCTTCTCTGACATTACCAGAGTGACAAGAAATAAATCCCTGCTGCTCCTGAACCTCTCCAACACCATTGGGGCCATTTTCCCTTTCTTTTAAAGGAACACTCAACCAAAGGAAGGACACTGTGTTGTTTTCTGTTGATAGTGGGAGGCATGTGGATTTGCAATAATTCTAAAAAAGAAAGGAAGAAAGAAAGAAAGAAAGAAAGAAAGAAAGAAAGAAAGAAAAAACCCTTGGTTATGTGTGCCATCATTTCGAAGTTTTTTTCCATGTAAATGGTTCAAAACCCCCAACATATATTATTGTAGTCAAAAAGAAAAGTTTTGGCTACCTATTCAAGGAAAAGTTGAATGACCAAACCACAGGGATGATAGACACATTTAGAACCAAATAACATGGGCTCAGAAGATAACAGCAAAGCTTTTCCTTCTCTTGTCTTTGTTACTTTCAACCTGCCAGATCGATTCTTTTACTGTCAACCATCTTTTTGTGCAAAGTGGAAAACACAGTGGTTGGCAGCATCTGAGTTTTATGCCTAAATTTGTGGCCACCTGACAGAGAGTACCTCTGTTACTCAGATTCACTTTGAAAGATCCTATGGAAGTTTCTTGGTATTTCTGGGTTGGCTCAGTGCTTATCCCTGGTTCACTAAACTCTAGTCAGATTAGGGGGTAGAGTTATATATGAACATGTTAGCTTTGAAAGGTGGATGTGGGGAGAGGCTCCAGGAGAGAGCATAGACAAGTTACCTGACATACTTAAATGCACGTAAGGGAGCAGCAGGGTAAGGGATATATCATGTCCTTCCACTTTGTCAGAGAAACACTCAGTAGGTTATCACTCCTAGAGTGATGATTCCGCCAATGCCTTTCTCCTGGCCTATCCTCTTCTGGTTCCACCCAGCATAACTTAAAAGCCCCTTAAGTTTTCTGGAATCTGCTAATACATGTGTTCAACTAATATCTAGATCCTGAAAAGGGGACTGTCTGTTTTTCTTCACCTTGATGCTGCACCAATCATTTTTAGAGAGGAGATCTATAAAATCAGTTTATATCCCTGAGCTTTAGTTCATTTAACTATCAGGATGTTGGAAAAGTCATGATGTATTTTTTCTATGTTGTTCTATGCAAAAATACATCATGACTTTTCTGACAACCCAACACATTGACTCTACAGGTAAGAAATGGTGTTCTTTGGGATAGCAGAGGAGTATCTCTTTTCTGATCAACAGTGGGACTTCAAAGTGGATAAAAATGCTTATATTAGTTACATGCATTACTATTTGAGACAAATTTGAGAAGGAAGATAACTCAGAGGGCAAGGCAGGCATCCACCATCAGTTACTACATAGGTTCAATCCCTGCCTATAGTTAATAGCACAGATATATAAAAGAGTGGTAGGTTTTTCTATATATTTCTCTCTCTCAGGCTCTTCTTATGTGGCTCATAAGAACCTCCTGTGGCCAATTGTGGGTTGAAGATAATTAGCCTTTAATTATCACCAGTTACATTTTCACCTGTTCCACTTGCAAATCCCCAGAACTTCCAGTTTTCCAATTAGCGTATTCATCCTCCAACAAGCAAGCACGGGGAAACAACTTTGCCCATTGGGAACTAACCCCTTCCCCACTAACCTTTCATGTTATATTTTAGCTAGTGTAAGAACACCCTTGAGAGAATTGGCTTATTTTTATTTGCAATATATAGCTACAGAATCTCAGATCAAATGTATGCTCTCACTGAAGTAGCTGAATCCAGGTAGACATTGGGAATACTATCTCGGGGGAGATAGGAATAATGAATATTACTCAGGAAAAAAACAGATGGATTAAAACTCACTCAAATAGGCAAAGCCTTATTTGCAATCTAAAGAAGAGTTTTCTTTTCTGTTTTCCTTTTTGGTTACATATGGATAAAAGTCAAATGCAAAACATCGGAATGGGAAAAGAATTCTGACTAGAGTATTTTGCATTTTATATCAAGGGACTGAATCTTTATCCATTCAAGGCGAGATAGAAAGGACCTTTTGTTCATGCTAAGAAAGGTTACTATTGGTGGTATAATCTGAGAAATATGGATTGAAAATCTCCTACAGTTAAGAAGAACTTGTTAGCAAGAAACTGACAAATTTAAAATGAAACACTGACTAATCCCCTAAAAGCATACTGCAAAGGAAAAGAGGGATAATTTACTTCATGGACCTTTTGGGGTTTTATATCTTTGTATCACATGGTATCATATATACCAGATAGGAAAACTATAGAGAAACCTTTGGAAAGACTGTTCTGGGAATGCATTCTCATTAGAATGCAAATCATTTATCTGGATGCAAATAATTTAATGATAATGCGACCAGGGTCCCCAGAGTAAATAATTTCCATTTTCATTACCGTATATGATATAAATACCCATAATATTTTCCCCGAAAATTACAGTACTTATTTAGCACACTCTGATCTGACTACACATTTTGTCTCATTAATCCTCACTTTAAAGCAGGTAAGTAAAAGGGGTTATTTTGGTAACACACAGATGAAGAAATAGAAGACAAAGGGTCAGCCACCAAATCATAGGATGAGTTTAAAACACATGGGTGTCCAGGGTTTCTAAGCTACTGATTCGGTGTTCACTAAGTCTTTGTGTGAATTTTAATAAACTTATCACACATCATTCTAATTGTAGGATGTGTAAAACACAGTCAATGTGTTATTGGGCAAAGTATCAAAAGACATAGTTTTTATATCGAATCTCATAAATAAATGAATACAAGTCTCATACCTTGCTGTATGAAGAATGAATGGAGAAGGGATAAGACACTTGAGTTGCACTGTGCTAGGGTAATCTATGCTCAAATTTAGTTGTGAAGGATAGAAACAGGGTAAGCGAGAATTAAGGTAACATAATAGGATAGCGGTTCTAGTGGAAGAATAGTCTAGGAGGAAAATTAAAGAGAAAAAATGACAATAAAGTGAAAGATTCCTTGCAGAATGGTAAATTTAACTATGAGTTAGTAAATCTTTGAATATTGGCTCATGGAAGGCAAGCAGTATTCTATATATTTATGTGTTTCTATTATTCAAGCTTCTTACATATGCCAGGCCCATATGAGACACCCACAGATAGGGCATTTCGATAAAATGCCAAGTGACAAATTATCTTACGGTTATTGTATCTTTAGTATTGTATTTTGATTTAGCATTGAGAACCTCTGATCTTAGCCTCTCCTTTCACTTTTACATTGATGTGCACCTATACACGTGTACATGTGTGCAATGGGATCCATTAAATATTGTGCTCCTAGTTTGATACAATATATTGTGCATGACCCAGAAGAACAGGAAAGAGGATCAGCCAGTGAAGCAGCTTTAATATGCTGCTCAAGTGATGCTGGATCCATATGGAAGATTATGATTCTCCTACCCTGTCAACCTGTGCACAGCCATGATCCTAGTTAGCTGACGAGCTAGGGTAGGGTATCATGGCATGAAACCCTTTCCAAGGTGCTTCTCTCTCTTTCTTTCTCTCTCTCTCTGTTTTTCATTCTTATGAAAGAAATGATACTTAAGATAAAGAATAAGAAGAAGTTTTTTGTTTGTTTTTTTTTTTTTTTTTTTTTTTTTTGCCTTAGGGTGCATGTGCTTGCTGAAGAGAGAGAGAGAAACAGAGACAGTGAAAGGGAAAGTTAGTAACCACCCTCCCCCTAATCCCAGAAGACAGCTATGCTACAATCCCTTCTCCTCCATTCTCCTCCCAGGATATTGGGTTTACACACATGTATCTGGTGTGATTTTGAAGCTACCAGATCCAGGAACTGAACTGCAGTTGGCCATGTGGGAGTCCAGTGACATAACTGCTATGCTACCTGCTGGCCCCTAGCAGTGTATTTCTTATTTTCAAAGACTGAAATTGTTTGTTTGTAGGGAACATTCTTGAATGTATGTCCAAATATTGACAAAAACTCTACTACTACTGCTACTACTAGCATCTACCATTTATTGCCTGCTGCCTATCTGCCAGCTAGTGATGCTTACTATTTACCTTTTTATCTATTTTTATCATTTGGCATTTCTGGAAGGTAGGGCTGTTGAGTGTGTCAAATGGTGTGTTAATTCAAACTCATGAAAGTGAGGGTTATAATGCTTGAAGAAATATCATTACACAAACCAGTGTCTCAAGCTAGTTCACGCTTTTAACATTAGAGTGCTAAAATGATGCAATATCTTCCCATGACATCATATCTTTGTGAACCTGGATTTTCAGCAATTATTACACTAAAAAGGAAATGCCACATAAAGATCCATGTGGGACAGGAAATGATGGTGAGAGTATACAGTTTAATTCTATGATTTGATAAGTTCTGCTATGCCCAATAGCACTAAATTGTTGGAATCTAAATAGGTATTATTTAAATTGTAGGATTTAACCACTTAATAAATAAAAAGTGCTGGATATTGCTTTTGTCCTACAGATGCTGTGAAAAAGTTCTAAGACGCTAAGTTGCCTTGATGAAAAACATTAGTATGTCTGTTTAAAATGCTTTGACTACAAGACTCTGAATTTTAGTTATTAAACAAAAAAACTAGGGTTTCCTCCTCACATATCTTAAAGTCAGGAGATAAAAAGTTCAGTACCTGGGGCCAGCAGGTGGTGTGGTGGTTAAGGTGCTGGATTCCCACATGACTGACTGCGATTCAACTCCTGGACTTGATGGTTTGCTTTCTCACTCTCCCTCTATCTTTATCTCTGCAGCTATCTCTGGTCAAATTAAATAATAATAATAATAAATTAAAATAAAAAAGTTTAGCACTATTTTAGCAGTTACATAAGATAAAAAAAATGTTGTCCCTGTCGTTCTACATTGTCCCTAACCTTAGCATGCTACCTCATGATCCCATAATCAAAAAATGACTGCCTATGCTCTAGGTAATGTATTCATGTTCTAGATAAAAATAAAAGGGAGTAGGGAAGACCACTGGCATCTGTTTTTATTGGGTGATCAGGAAAGTAATGATGCATTTATGCATAGAAAACTACATTATGATTTTCTCAATGACCTAATATGACAAGGGAAACAAAAGCCTTCTCATGAGCTGCTAATCAGATTTTGACTTCCATCTAATTGGGCAGAAGTATTTGAGTAATTGTCCCTGGCTGTGACATCACCTGAGAGAGGATGTTCTTAGCATATCTGGTATCTTGTAGTGAATACAGGTAAGGGGATTGAGAAAGTTATTTACTGAAATATTGCCTGCCTCACTTCAATACTATCACAGCCATAGTTATGATTTCTTCCTCATTAGAAGGGGTTAATCCTACCAAATAGTTGAAGCTGGATAAAGCTCAGATTTCAGTTTCCTAAGTGCATACATTTTTAATTATGGTTTTGACCACATTAATTTATTTTTTAATCTCCCTTCCACATTGCCTTTCCTGCTGCAAATGCATGAGGTAGGCTTGGGACACTAAACAGGTCCATGGTATGAAGAAAGGGCTATATTATGTAGGATCATAGTTGCTCTAAAAACCAAGCAGAAAAATACTGGTTTTCTTTACCAGGACAAAAGAAGCAATGCTGTTTCCTGAAGTGAAGACTGGTGTGATAAAAATCTGTGTACAAGGAAAGTCATATTGGCAAGAGTCCGGTGTTGTCATAAATAAGTGGACATCATTGCTTTGAAGCTATCTTCTTGGCATACCCACTGAGTCTGGATGCCTCAAATGCTTTGTTGCTCTGCTGGCAGAAACAAGAGATGAATATGATGAATTTTTGTTTCCTTTTCTCTGTCATTAGGATACAAAACATTTCTCAAGATGTCTTCTATGAATTAAGATTGTAGCAATAAAATATGTTTTAGAGCTTGGGACTTTTTTTTTTTTTTTTTTAAATAGATACCTCTAACCTGGCTGCTCACAAGACTTGATGTGAAAATGGTAAATTATTCTCTTTAGATTCTTTGTATAAGAATTGAATGCCTAGTATTTGCAAACATGAGGGAGACAAAAATAGTTGAGACCTATTAAAAACAAAAACATTTTTGTTACCAACTTTTTAGTAATGTTTCACTCCAAATATAGTGACATTAGACTAGCATCAAGTGTAGGATGTAGAATTGCACTTGTTCAAGTATTTCATTTGGCAGCCACACAGAAGAGAATATAATTTGCCAAGAAATGCTTCACTCTGTCTTCCTTAGTAAATGGAGAATTCATTATCAATAAGAAGTTGTATAGGAGATTTATTCACTTGGTTACTGCTAAGAGTCTGCTCCAATTTTTATTACATGCACTTCTTTCTCTAGGTTTTAAATTTAGTCATGAAAATTGGATAAACTATAAAAATTGGACAAACAAAGATATTTTTGTCTTGTGTTACTGTAATTTGAGATGGTCTACATTTTTCCAGTGAAGAATACAGGGTCTTGTGACTTAAAATTCTTTTCTGCTTTAAGGGAACACATTCAGCAAACAAATGATAACGCAGCAATATATAAGTTTCTGATGTGCTAGTCATTCTGCTAGATTAGTAAATGTTTTTTTATTAAATATTTCCCATGACTTCAGGTTATATTGTAAGATAATAAAGTGGTTATATTTATACAATTCATAAAAGTACATGTTTCATTTACAAACACATTAATTGAAAGCAATGATACTTTGAAATGGAAAACACAGTGATTATACGCAGCCATGCTACTTTTGGGAAATGCAGATTTATTGCCTTCCCATTTACAGTTGCTGACATTTTTTGTCACAACATCACATTGCCCAGCAGCATCTTGCAAAACGGTTAATCGCTCTTTTGTGTACACCGAAGCCCCACAAAAAGCATTTGCAGAGAGAAAAGAATCCCTGGGTAAATGTATTTCTTCTGTAAGAGACACAGATTAGCATTGTTTATATTAAAAACTGGTCATTTCGATTGTGGCATCAGATGACACACAGGTCATGTATTTCAAGAATTAAAGAATGAAAAAGAAGGTTACTTGTGATATTAAATTATTTTGAAATTCATTAGCTTTTGCACAAAACATATTTGGTGAACTGACAAAAACATTTACTCCATTCATTCAGTTAAGATTATTGTCAGCTTACTCTGAGCCAAATGCTATGCAACTTACTGACTATACCACATTGAAGAAAGTAGAAAAAAATCTCTATCTGTGAATGTACTTAGATTATAGTGAAGGGAATAAATCATGAACAATACTATCACAAGGAAAAACATGGAAAAATTGGGGGACATTTAAAAAGAGATTGTATGGGATTTGTGGGGACAATGATATCTTTTAGGTGGAAAATGGAAACATAAACTACAAGTTAGCCAACTGAAGGGGGGGAGAGAGAGAGAGATAGTGTTTAGGGTAGAAAAGATGTAGAAAGTAGGCAAGAAATGGAAGTAGTCATGAAGACTATTGAGAATAACAATTTGGGAAAGAGAAAATAAAAGTGTTTCTTTTTAAGTAACCCATGTTGGAGATAATGATGACCTGGAGTATGATGACAACTAGAAATACAGTCTGGTGGAGTAAATGTAAAAAGCCAGAGGGGCCCTGTATAGAAACTAAATTTATGGCTTGAGCAATTCAGTAGAGTCAGCACGTGAGACAGAAGACAAAGCACGAGCACAAGAGCAGGTTGGAGAGGGATGAAATGGCATGTCTGATTTGGGTTTGTTAAATTTGAGAAGACTAGAAGATTCTTAAGTGGAGCTATCAGAAGCTCAAAAGAGACATTTGGCTTGGATATACAATACATACACATGTGGAGTTATACAGAGCAGTTTGTATGTAAATATCCCACAGGCAGACATGGGAACTTTCAGAGAGACTAGATTCAAAAGGGAAAATGACTTGGGTGTAACATGGATGAACATGAGCATTTGAAAGATCTAGTAAGAAAGTTAAATCTAGTAAGGAGAAGTTATAGTAGCTAGAGATTGTTTTAAAAAGGCATCATGCAACATAGTGACTAGCAATTTTTTTTTCTGAAAAAGGGCAAAATAATACATATTTTAGGCTTTGAAGGTCAGATGCTCTCTGTCCCAGCTAAGAAATTCTGCCATAGAATCTGAAAGTAGCCATAGACAATGCATAAATGAATGAGTGTGACTGTGTTCCAGAAAACATTTCATTTAGGAAAACAGTGATAGACTAAACTTGGCCTATGGGCTGTCATTTGCCAGCCCTTGAAATAAAGCAGCAAAAAAATAGAGAAGTTATTTGAATAGGAAGGAAATAGTCAAGGTCTTCAAATGGTGCTGAAGGATAAAATAGGAGGACTGACAGAAGGCTGTAAAATTTAGCACAAACCAGTTGTTGGTGATTTTGGCAGGAGAATTCTTTCTGTGGAGTGCCAGCAGTGTAGCAGTGTCTGGAGGAGTGAATCAGAGGCAAGAAGTGGAGGCAGTGCAATGTGTAAGTGAACTATGTGAAGACATTTACAGAAGAGAAATCAAATTGTAGCGGGGGATCTAATAGTAGAGGAAGATTTTTGTTTGTTTTTTAAAGACAAGAGTCCTCAGAATATTTACTCCTCCTCCTCCTCCTCCTCCTCCTCCTCCTCCTCCTCCTTCTTCTTCTTCTTTTTGGAGTGTTTTTGGCTATAGGGTATCTGTGCTTGCCGAAAGATAGAGATAGAGAGACAAAAAGAGAGAAATTACCCCCAGGGGGGATGGCCACGCCACAATCCCTTCTCCTCCATTCTCCTTTCAAGATCTTGGGCATGCATGCATACACGCCCGGTGGGAGTGTAAGCCACCAGGTCTGGGACTTGAACCACGGTCGTAGAGTCCTCAGAATATTTAAATGCCAAAAGGCAGGAGTTGATAAAATGAGAGAAGAAATTTCATTTTCTAAGGAGGCAGGAAGGATGGGTATCTGGAGCAGACACAGATATTAGCTTTCAACTCAAGGAAAGATGCTTCTTCATGTAATAGAAAGGAAGGAATAAAGGAAGATTTGCAGCTTGAATGAGATTCAGAGAGTATTCTTTAGTACTGATTTCTAGGGAGTAGGAATCTAGCCATCTGCCTAAACAGGGTGAAATGATGGCTCTAAATATTTAAGGAGAGTGGAGATAGCTAAAGTTAAAGTCAGAAAATATACAAGGAAAGCCTACCAGAGTCAGGAGAAAGTTTAATTTAGAAGGAAACCAATCAGCTGGATCATACATTATTATTATTTTTTTTTGAGAGATTTTTGCCATAAGGTATTTGTGCTTACCAGAGAGAGAGAGAGAGAGAGACAAAAAGAAGAAAGCAAGAGGTCACCTCCCCTCCTCCAGGAGGGATGATCAGTCACAATCTCTTCTCTTCCATTCTTCCTCTAGGAATTTTGGGCATGCACATACACACACACACACGCCTGGAGTGAGTTTGAAGTCGTTCAGTCTGGAACTTGAACCACATTCAGTCACGTGGGAGTCCAGCACCTTAACCACTATGCCACCTGCTGGCCCTTATATAAAACTTTTGTCCCTGTAATCCTCAACATCCCAGATAAGGTATGGATAAAATGGACAGTTGGATTGGAACAGCAAGATTTTTCACCAAGCAGGTATAATGAAAAATCCTGAGAGGTGATAAAAAAGATTAAAGATTTTTTTCAAGAGATGGTTGAAGAGGTGGGCCAGGGAATCTAGAGAGGGAATAAAAGATGATTGGCGGGTCATAGACTAGATACATAAACATACATATTAAGAATATAACCCTATAGGAAAATGCCTGATCTCTAAGGATTTGAAATAAAGATACACAACAGTTAAAAATCAGTAAACTCCTTACCAAAACCTTTACCCAGACCACTGATACTATTCCTAATGGTTTTTAAAAACCATCCTCCACCAGTACTATTGATCTTTAATCTCCTTGGAAGTAAATAATTTATTTCATACTTTTCTTCTTATAATGGAAAAATAATTACATGCTCAGAAACAACAAAGTGAGGTTCACATCTATGCTAATGTAAAATAACTTAATGTGTGCGTGTGTGTGTGTGTATATATATATATATATATATATTACATTACACATAATATATGCATTATTTTCAAAAATTACAGTGTCGTCGTATCTGTTAATTCATTTGTAAATTCTTTTTGTTTTTGATTTTGAGATTTTTGCCATAGGGCATGTGCACATGCCAGAGAGACAGAGAGACAGAAAATAAGAAATCACCCTACAGGGGAGATGGCCATGCCACAATCTCTTCTCATCCACTCTCCTTTCAAGATTTTGGGCACACATTCACATGCATCTAGTGTGAGTTTTAAGCTGCTAGGTCTGGGACTTGAACCATGGTTGACCATGTGAGAGTCCAGCAACGTAACCATTATGCCATCTGCTGGTCCCTGAAAGTTCTTTGATTATGGTGTACTCATGATACACTAAGAACTATGCTACATTCTTAGTGGGAGATATCTAGAATGCATGATACAAGTTCTTATTCTACTAGAATTTAATGATCTCTTGTATTATGTAACCATTCCCAGACATAGTTATGGTGCATCACAGTATAGAGAAGGTTTTTCTTTTTCATTTTAATTTTGTATAGGACCACTCCTCCCCAAAAGACCAAATTAGGTTGAAAGAACTGTCTTTTGGGAAAGTTGATATTCTCAATATTCTGATTATCAGTTTTATCATTATGTCCAAATGTGGTGTTAATATTTGCATTTGTTGGTCAAGCTTTAAGCTTCACATTTTTTTCTTTTTGACTGTACTATGTGGGCTATCAAAATATATTCCCCAGAAAATATCAATTACATGCTGTGAAAGAGAATTTGAGTTTTTACTAAAAGAAGCAGGTAGAGCAAGATTGTTGCATAGTAGTTAATGGTGGTACATACAGTATTAATAGTTCATCAATTATATCATGAATGATAAGAACATATCCTCATTGGAATTTCTATATCCTTGCTGGAATATCAGGAGTCATGGTAATGAAAAAACTCAAAGAAAAAGTCACATAATCGTTTACAGAAGAAATAGGAAAAATTTGAAAGTAATTGTCACTACTTATGAAACTATTGCAAAGCAAGTAATCATACTTCTGAAAGAGATCAGCTATGTAGCTATGAAAAACACATATATCACAAACATGTATTTTGGGAGAATTCTGAGAGCATTATGTTGCTAATAGACAAAACAAGAAAAATCAACACCTTGCATTTCAGAAAAGCACTTTAGAGAAAAGCACAAACAGATATAAATGTAAATAACAGCTAAGAATATTTTTTAAATTAATATTAAGACATTTATGATATTTCTACTAACAACTTTTTAATTGTGCTCTTCTTTTATGTTGGTAACTGACTGCTTTTTCTCATTTTAATTCACAGCAGTGTAGTCATCTTAACTTTTTTGATGCCTCATCTTAGCATTAATTGATTCCCAAGCGCTGAAAGAGTATTAGCAGAGGGTTGAGACTGTCACTGCAAAGTGTTTTAGAGTCATTAACATTTGTTGCATTTCAGATTAAGAAAACATATTTGACAACCAAATGAACCCTCATCTCAAATCACACAAACAGGAAATTGGCATGTGCATCAATACATGTAGGCATGTTTATGTAGCACACACATGCACATATTCATATACATATACATGCACATTTCTAATTTTTTCCTAAGGTTATTTTTTCCTCTGGACAGGAAAAGATTATGCTTTTATCGAGTCCTCAGTTCACCTCAGTTCACTTTTTTCTTTTTCCTTTCCTTTTCACTCCCTTTTAAAATTTAAGGTGTAATTTAATTCTAAATCACAAAGGAATAACTTAATGGAAATTATTTGAGAGCAGATAACCAAATCCTTTTAAAAATAGTTACTATGAACCAAGAATATTCAAATATGCAACATAAATTTCTAGGAACAATATAGTTTTTATCAAGTATTTCACCTTTGAAACAGTGAGTGTCAAAGGAAATTTTAGTAGTCATGGTCATTTCCATATGTATGATTAATAAGGTGACTTAGTTCAGGACATGAGCAATAAGATTTACTGGCTGACAAAATGTCGAGTTATATATTTACATTTCCTAAATATAAAAACCAGCCACAACATATAGGGCTTTAGTTTCTAGTTTGTTAATTTGCTACATTTCATACCAAAAAATCATTTACCAATTATTTCTGATAACATGCAGTGTTCCTTTAAGGACAAAATTTAATTTCTTTTAGCACGACTTAATCACCTAGATGTTATTTAAAATACAGACTTGTATGTTAATTTGGGATATGGTCTGGTCTTTTATTTAATTATTTAAGGGATGATTACAACTCCACGTTAACAGTTATTTCTTTCCAACAAACCCTAAAAGCATACTTATTTTGAATGAGTACATGAGAAAAGCACATTAATGTTAAAAGTAATAATTAAGCTGCCTTTATGCTATCTACAAGCTCAGCCTCATTATAAATAAAGACAAACAAGTGCAACATAAAAAACATTTATTCCTTTTTAATGGACTTTTAAGTCAGTTTCTCAAATTGTTGATGAATGTAATAAAATTAAATTAAATTAAAAGAAATGTCAAGAAGAAAACAAATTTAAAAATTAACAAAGCCCACAATAAATTTGCAATTACATGTCCATTAAAGGTTTTAAAGGGGGTTAATCTTGGCAAAAAGGAAAAAAAAATTGATGCTATTGGAGCTTTAGCAAGAACAATTATTATCATTGCAAATTACTTAAACTATTAAGCTGAGAATAATTCAGAAATATCATTAGCAGTCAAATTACTGAAAAAACTTGTTTTCTTTCCCCCTTTGTTTAATTTAAACTTAATGTCTGCTTATTCTCACACAAGCAGAAAATGCTGATAAATAATTCCAGAGCATGCCTAAACATCTCCCTTCACAGCTAGCTTCTAATTTGATCTCTGGAGACCCTTCTCAGTAGCTGAATAAAATATTTTCATTTATTCTAGGAGAGCCTCCTCCACCATACGTTTCTAATCTCGAGCTGCTTGGTAATGCCTCTAGATGAGGTCCTCAGCAAATCATTAAACTTGTTCAATAACAACGTTACAAAACACAGGAGACTTGCCGTTAGTGAAACAAAGAAGTTTTTCAAAAAGGGGGGGAAAAACTTTAATAAGCCAACTTAAGTTTCTAGGGCAAGTTTGAAAGATTATTTAACATTTTAAACTTTCTGGCAGTCACAGTACAAGGAGACTTCAAATTGACAGTGTCAGAACATTTCGCAAGGGCTATACTTCCAAGTTACAGAAACTGAGCCTGTGAGATTGCCTTACAGATAGAACGCAGAGTCCACCCGTTCCCCTCATCCATGTCATGCTCACAGTCTCAGCTCTGGAAATGCATGAAACACTGGACCAGAAAATTGTTTATTTTTAATAAAAACAAATGTTCTGATGATCAGATAATGAAAATTACTTTACCAAACTGTCTCAATTCATCAAGATGTAATTTGATGAAAAGAAATGAAAGACTTGTTAATTTTTCCTTGTAGGCTTGGAATTCATGATAAGCACTGATAATTTATGCCATGGAAGACACACTACAAATTAAGGATTTGTGTTAGTGGAATGAAGCAACTTTTGAACATTTTAAGGTATCAGATTCTACATCAGGATGAGAATGGAATCCGTCTGCCAGTCAGAGTGGGGGCAGATGCAGGGGACCCTCCAGCAGGTCTGACTCCCAGGTGCAAGGGGATGGAGTGATCCTGGTCCTTTGACAGCTCATCAGTGTTATTGCATTTTTGGATTATTGTACTTTTATACAAAAACAAAAACAAAAAAACAGAAAACAACACCTACTCTTGTAAAAGTTTATTGGGCCCATTGCTTAGAGTGCAGGTTTTCACGTACAGAAGGAAATAGGAATAAACAGGAGTATACAGATAGAAATGCATAGAGTATTGCCTGTAATTCTGTAACTTTTCCATCCAAAGTACCAAGGTCACAACTTTTTAAAAATGGTTCTTGTTCTGGGACCAGCAGTTAGCGTAATGGCTATGTCGCTGGACTCCCACATAGTCGACCGTGGTTCGAGTCCCGGACCCGGCGGCTTAAACTCACGCCGGGCGCGTGTGCGTGCGTGCCCAAGATCCCGAGAGGAGAATGAAGGAGAAGGGATTGCGGCGTGGCCATCCCCCCTGGGGGGTGATTTCCTGCTTTCTATCTCTCTGTCTCTCTCTGTCTGTCTGGCGAGCGCACGCGCCCTATAGCAAAAACCTCTCCAAAAAAAGAAAAAAAAAAAAAAAAAATGGTTCTTGTTCTGACCAAAAGAAATAAAGTGTTTAGTTTTATTATTGCCATCTCATGTTCACATGCTCTCTTCTGCTACAGCATGCCACAAGCTCCTAAACTGCATGGTATCTTCCTTCCCAGTTATCTTATCATCTTAACCTTCAGCTTCTCTTCTCAGTCTTTATTCCCTAAATCTCCCTTAACTTTTCTTCCTCCTATGGAATAGAATTTATAGAAGATTTAAAAATGTACTAGAGAGGACAAGGAGCATTGATGGGAATCATCTATTTGAATGACTAGTCCCTTACGCTTTGCAAAACTTAACATAGGAAGCCAAGAGGAGCTAACATACTTGTCTCATGCATGGTGTCTTAGCTAACCTGGCAATACAACCCTGAGAGCTATGGTGAGATCTAAAAGTTGCAATTTTGCTGAGTGTTCGAAACAACATATATTTAGACTCAAAAGAGGGTGGCATATATAAATGGAATTGGAGAATTTGCACCTTACCTTTTAACAAACTCTATAATTAATTTAGTTTTTCATTTCTATTTTTATAATTATTTTATTTAACTTTATTTATTGTTATTATTTTCCAGTTTGATCAGAGGGAGAGGGAAAGTGAGAAAGCAAGCCACCAGGTCCAGGACTTGAACCACAGTTGACGATGTTGGAGTCCAGCTCCTTTAACCACCATACCAACTGCTGGCCCAACTTCTTTTCATTTCTTGTCTTTAGCAGCATTAATATGGGTCATTATTTGAATACAGAAATTAGAAAAATGTTCCAGAAAAATTGTACCAGGACTATAATAGAAATGGTGGTCTGGCTAATACTTGGAAAACTATATTCTAATATAGGAGGAGTAACTCTATATTCCTTTAGGACTCAGAAAAGATGTAATATTCCAGAAAATATCCACAATTTCACTCACAGCACATATAAATTTTTCTTTTTTTTTCCTGGGTTGATGCATTTAGAAAATATTTATTTAGAATAAAAAATATCATGGGGAACTACTTGCAGGAAGAAGGCATTAATTAAAGGAAATTCTATGTATCCTGGGGTGATAGGAGGAGTGAGTAGCTTTCATGATTTTGATGCACAGAGACAAGGGAATTGAGCACTTCAGAGTTCACCATCACTGTGGATTTGGCTGGGAATTAGGGAGTTCACCGCCTGAGTTTAAATGTAAATCTGCAGACTAACAGATGCATGCATGATTTTGGATAATCCAAGGTCAGATTACTTACTCTCTTTTTTTCTGAGTTTCTTCATCTGGAAAATGGTCCGAGTTGTACCTGTTTTAAGTTACTGTCTAAATTAATTGAAGAAAAATATGCCAAAACAAGTCTTTTGTACCCAAAACACTGTAAGCATAAAATCATGGTTTCTTCTTATTATTATGTCATGAAAACTCAGGTGGGACTAGATAGAGTCCATTTGTCATTGTTTAATTTCCATTTTGCAGAGCCATACAAATATTTTGCCATTTTCCTGCCAAAGAATTCTAATCATACATCATCTAGATCAGCGGCTTTCAGATTTCTCTGACTAGATTTCACCGTGTAGAAGATTTGTGAAACTGAGAAAGAGAAAAAGCTTAGTTCTTTGGAGCATCCTCACTGGGATCAGACCAGAGAGAATGTGAGTGCCAGCTCCACGACTTTCCAAGTAGCTCAGGTGCTACAGTGGCTAGGCTCTTGCTCTCCTACTCTGCCACCTGCTTGGAATGTCTCCAGAACCTGGGGATAAGGATACCAGGGATCTTCAAAATATTCATGGAAAAATGAAAAAATTTGCATGAATTTCAGGGGGCTTGTATGTTCGTTTGCTTGTTTTTGTTTTTTGAAAACAAACTCATGCTTTATTTCCATGCACTTTTGGAAGTTCACTTTTTCTTACCTAATGCTCTTCAGGGTATAAATTAGTATTAGGTCATAAAGAAAGTCAAGATGTGTTTTTCTGTGCAAAAAATGTGTCACAACTTTCCTGATGAACCAGTATTTGTAAAAAGCCTAGAAGAGTGTCAAACACAAGGTGGTGTTACGCATTTGGAAAAAAAAAAAGATCTTTCCCGGCATAACTCTGAGCCTCTCTGTCTCAGTTTCCTTACTTCAAAGATCATAGTAGAATTCTCCCTCATAGGGTTACTGAGAGGATTAAATGAAACAATACAAATACAATGTTTAGCATATAGTGAGGGCTCATTAACAAAAGACTATCATTATATTAATTCTCCTAAATCTCTTAACATGATTTTTACCACTCCTCAAGACAAATCCCGTGAAGACAATCTCTTAACACAACCTTTTGTCAAAGGCCTGTTCATTTCAAGAATACCTTGAAATGAAGGTATACGTCTTGTCTTCCCTAAGGCATATCCATCCTTGTTGGCCTACCTTTATTTCTATTTCTTTCAGGTCTATGATAACGCTAATTTCTGTGACTTCCTATGTCAAAAGAAATAATCGAACTCTGTAAAATATCAAAAGGGTTTACTTTAAGTAAAAACAGGAGGCCTGTAGTGGACGAGTATAATTCAGGTATCCCCAAACATGCACTGTGGTTTTGAGGGCAAAAGCCACAAGCAGGAAGGGGAGGGGAGGAGAGAGAATTATACTAGTTGATTTGGGACAATTATTCTTGCTACCAGAATCAATAACAGAGGTAGCATCAGTCTAAGGTTGGAGAGGCAGTCTCTGGGAAGATGTTTTGGAAGAAGTCTGTGTCAGGTGGCAGTGATCTGGGTTCAAGGTTGTGATTCTGGCAGAGTTCTCTAAAAACACCTCTTCCATGGTCTTTCCGGTGTGGTTTAGTCAGGGTTGACATAAATTACTCCTTTTTTTTTTCTTTAATTTGTTAGAGGGGGCTTATGCTCACTGGAGAGAGACAGAGAAAGAGAGAGAGAGAGAAAACAAGCACATCCTGTGGGAAACAACCACAGTGGAACACCTTCTCCATTTCTCTCTTTGAAACTTTGGGTATGTATGCGCATGCACCCAGCATATTTTTCAAGCAGCTCGGTCTGGGACTAGAACTGCACAGTAAGCCATGTGGGATCCAGCAGCTTTAACCGACACACCACCAGCTGGCCCAATGAATCCATTTTTCGTTTTGAAAACATTTTATAATTGTAAAATATCCTTTCTTTCATATGCTATTGAAACAACCTAGCAGTGGCTTACCAATACTGACTCTGACTTAGGCACAGTAGTACAGTGGGAAGAACATGTTATATCAGCAGAAGATTTAAGTTGTAAATTCATAATGTTCTAGATGAACCACCTACTTGAAAAACATACTTCATCTTTATTTCCTTAATTGTTTGTCTGTTGTTACAGAGCATGTGTGCTCATTAGAGAGAAACAGAGACAGGAGTGGGGGAAAGTGAAGAATAACCCCTAACTGGATTGGCTATGCCGCAACCTCTTTTCCTCCATTCTCCTCTTGGGATTTCGGGCATGCATGCACACATACACACCCAGTGTGATTTTTCGCCTCCAGGTCTGGGACTAGAACCACAAAGTTGGTCATGTGGAATCCAGTGCCTTACCTGCTGGCCCAATACTTCACCTTTCAAAGCTTTTTTTTTTTTTTTTTTTCTTCAAACAAAAAAGCCTACACTCGGTGTTATGGGAGGTGATCATCAATCTATTATACCTAGATCTTCAAAAACTCCATGGAAAATGTGTATTATGAAAAAACTATGCTTGGATTTTTAAAAAATTTTGCACCAAAATAAACTTGTTCTTCAACTTAATTTTGTCACAGATATTTTCAGACCCATTTTAATCTTGTTTCAACGGTGGTAGCAGACCGATTTGACCAAAATGGCAGCAATGTCCAAAGAAAGTCCAAATCAGTGCATGGCTCTAATTAAGTTGAAGATCCATGTGTGTCAAAATTGTAATAATGCCACAAGTTTTGTATGTTTTTACCAATTGCTTAAAAGAGATATTGAATTTTTTTTTCCAGACAGAAAACTGTGGTTCTGGTAAATTAAGAAGGTCTGTAAGATCACTCAGTTAATTATTATTGATTGCTACTTTTACTTCATCTTGTCACCTCACATCAAAAACTAGCAGCCCAATGTGTGAATAAAGAGAGATTGGCAGGTAGGAGGTAGTTATCAACTTTTCTGGAGTATATAGAGAAAATACAGGGAATTTAATTTATTCTAACATAAGCTAAGTTGCTTCCTTCTGTTCTAAGTTTCTATATATATGTGTCATATTTATTTTCAGCAGAATACTGACACGTTGGTTTATTATACCCCAGAGGATGGCTCTGGACATCATAAATAGGTCTAGTGCTTTTTTTTTTTTTTTTTTTTTTTTCTCCTTAATGATACGCTTTAGCCCCCTCAGACCACTCTGAACTGTTTACCTGCTTTCCTTTTCTGTCATATAACTGAGATTTTATTTTCCTATATTTCTACTACCATTCTCACCAACAATTCATATTCAGTAATTGCTAAAGTGTGATGGTGAAGTATTCAAAAAGATCTTAAGTTTACTGCTTGTGGTAGAGATCTTTGCCACCTTACTTCCCCCAGCCCCATTTACTCTATAGTACCAGATTCTCAAGACATTTTCAACAGTAAGATTGGTCCAGAACAAGTTGCAGTGTATTACCAAGTTTACATAACGGCAATCACAATTTATTTTTCTTCAGTAATACATTAACCGTCGTTAGTGAGACTTAATATTTCTGAATGGCAGTAAGAATGATCATCTCTTGGCATTCAAGCAAATCAAAGTTACATCTTCCTTTTGTGTTTCACTGTTCTCTTCTTTCTCTCAGATATCATAGCTCACTTCTTAGTTTTGATAGAAAGATTATGAGTAAATCTCTCTTAGGTTTTAGGTATTTAGACATTTAGGGGACACAGCAATAGAAGATTGCCTGTTGATAACGTGTATGATATCTTCAAGTGGACTAATGTGAAGTGTATTCATGTTGGGTAATTTCATTTAAAAGCTGTCAATGATTTAAAGTAGAAAATAAATTAGAATAATTTTTAAAAATGAATTGACTAGTAACAAAAATAAAAAAAAAAAAAACAAAATTGTTTTGAAACATTTCCCTAAGCTTATCCCCATGGAATTTTAAAAAGTTTTAGAAAAATATTGAGTTAGCCCCATAGCCTATTGGTTAAGTGAATCAGCTCCCTCCTGGCTGAACATTGTTAGATCTTAGCCATGAAGGTTTTAAAAACATGCCAGGTATGTGTGAGTACAATGCCCTAAATCCTGACAGAATGGAGAAATAGAGAAAAAGAGATTGTGGTGTGAGCATGCCCCATTTGGGGGTGATTTTTCCCTCTCTGTCTCTTTATAGAAAATGCCTGTACCCTTTGATGATTTTTAGAAAGAAAGAAAAGAAGGAAGGAAAATTAAGCATATTTTTCTTAGATAGGACATGTCAGAGTCTTTATTACGCTAATATTCATTGTAACTCTTGTAGCATTGTTGAGTTCAGTGTTTCCCAACAGTTGTTCTTTCTTTCCCCAGAAGTATCAAATGGGTCAATAGTTCTAGAAACATACTCTGGGAAATATAGAAACAAATAATATTTTACAAAATGAACTTTAAGCAAGGATTAAGCTCTGTTAAAACTAAAATTGATTGAAAAATAGTAATACATTTTATTTATTTAAAATTTGATAGGCTCTTACAATACATTGTTATTAGGCCTAATTAAATTAGTAATGCTGGAATTTGAAACCAGATCTCTCTCATACACACTTCATAGATTTCACTACATATGAGATTTGTAACTACTATGATTCATTTTCTCCAGAGACTTGAGAGGATCATGCCATAAATTATAGTCCCAAGTCCATGTAATACCAAAAAAAAAAAAAGGTCATAAAAACAAATCATAGATTAGGGGTGGTAAGGGAGACCTGAACAGAGCAATTATATTAGGAAAAGTTTCCTTACGTAGCAAGAATTGTGAGCTCAGAAAAAGAGAGAGATTTTATTGATTTTTCAAACTTGTTACCTGAAGTAGAGATTCTGTCATTTACTTTCCTTTGAAGAAGCAGAAAATTCTTCTGATTCAATTTTCTAGAGATATCAACATGATTATAACTTTTGAGATCTCAGTATAGAGGGCACAAAAAGGATTTCTAGCCTTTGCTCAGAATATTCTGTAAATGTTTATTTTTCTAAAATAATAAATATATACATACATATATAACAAATAAGTGATTGTTGATAAGGTACTCATTTTAATGTCCATATTCATTAGCCAATTTTGGCATTTCATTTTATCTTTTTAAATTTTTTAGGTAACATTTTAACAATCTTTTAAGTTACATTTTAATATAGAAGTATCTCTATGGGAGTTTTTCTGGAGTTCTTGATAACTACCATGGGTAGTTATCTATATGGCTATCAATGCCACATAAGAAGTCAAACATACCATCTAAATATAACTAGAATGCAGACTGTCTTGACCTCTCCCATATCCCACTGTGGTAAGCAGAATTCTGAAATGACCCCCAAGATTCTGACCTATGGCGTCCATGCCCTGAATCATCCCTTCCCAATCTATATGGGTAGGATTGTGACTACGATGAATTTCACTCCAGTGGCTAGGTCATGATGAGTGACAAAAGTGCAGTGACTTTATGTTTGTGGTCCCTTATCAGTGCACTTTTACTTAATTCAAAGGGAGATTATGCTGGGTAGGCCTGGCCTAATCAGGGGAGCCCTTATTGTCCCTCCTGTTGGGAAAAATTCTTCTGCTGGTTTTGTTGAAGCAGGGACCCATACTGTGAATCACCTATGGAGGTGGCCTGGTAGTTAAGGGCTGAATGTGGTTTCTAGGGTTTGAAAGTAATCTATATATTTGTTAAAGAGTTTTTCATTTTATTTATTAAAACAGCTGTTTTGACTTTTTGTGCTTTATTATGAAAATAAATGAAATATAAGGACAGAAATTAAAAAGTAGTTGCTGTTTCTATTAAAATATTCAGATCACTTGGGGCCAGTTGTGGTATGGTGGTTAAGGCACTGAACTCCCACATAGCCAACCGTGTTTCAAATCTAGGACCTGGCGCCTTGCTTTCTCACTTTCTCTCTTTTCCTTTCTCTGGTGAGTGCACATGCCCTATAGCAAAATAAAAAAAATAATAATAGATAAAATTAATAATTCTTTAACAAATATATAGATTAGTTTTGAACAATTGTTTGAATTTTAGGAAAAGCAACTTTAGGTAATTTTTTTTTTTTGGTTAAAACTTCCTTGGAGATAAAATTTAGGTTAAAAGAAAAGACTTTCTGTCAAATTAGTTATGGGTGAATCAGCTGTAAAGATTAGAATGGGAGAAAATCCCCCAAATCTGGAAGGGATCTATAATGAGATCAGCTCTCATGCACCTTTAATTCCTCTTTGCATTCTAAAGACATAGATAGACATATAAAGATATAGATACTGATAAAGTATATATAGAGATATATCTTTTTATGTTTTCCCACTTCAATCAATTTTATTTGATTGCCTCTATGGGTATAAGGGAGATTTAATCTTTGTCAAAGCACGTTCCATATTTATAGAAATACAGACTAAGACAGCTATTTTGTATTGAATTCTGGATTCCAGAAATTCTCAGCTTCCAAAATTAGAACAGTCCATGTTACTGTAGCTGTATGGTAGTGAGTTGAGTAGCACTTGTTAGGAATGACATAACATATTAAGAAGTCTTTTAAATGATACACTCTTTTATATTTGAATAGGTAACACATAATAACACTCATTCTTTTCCATTTCCTTCTTTCAACCCCCCTCCTCTTTTCTTCCTTCTATGTTTTAAGTTATACTTTTAGTAGAAAAAAAGGTTACTGCTTGGTTTTACCCAGACACCTGCTTGAATTTTATCAGAATAACACTGAGTATAAGCATTTCACCAATCATAATTCAGTAAGTATACACACACATAGATAGATAGCTACTATATATAGTTGTGTACATATCCACCATATTCAAAAGGAAATGGAAAACTGATTCTAGCCTATATAAAATGACACAAACACATGTAAACAAAAATCCATCAATGTATTCAGATTCCAAATTTGAGAATTTCTTCACATCTGGCTATTATCAAAATTAAGAAGGACAAATGACATAACAGGATGACAGTGAGTATTGATTTTTAGAACTTTACTGCTACAGAGAGTTAGAATGAGTGAAACTCTTTACAGTGTTTCTCAGAGTATGGTCTGTGGACCAACAGCACTCCAAATCACCTGGGAACTCCTTAGAAAAGAAAACTTGTGGGTCCCACTTCAGACTTAATGAACTATTGAGTCGTTGGGAAAGTCATAATGTATTTTTATACATTATAGAAACTAATAGAAACCTAATAGAAACTCTTAAGTTGAGGCTTTTAAATCTGCCCTATAATAAGTGTTACAGGTGATTCTGATGCACCTTGAAGCTTGAGAACAATTTTATTAATTAATCCTCAAAATTACTCTGTAAATTCAGTAGTGTTATTAACTCATTTTACAGATTAGGGAATGGAACCCTGCGTGAAGGTGCAAATGTCCAATCAGAACAATAGGGGTCTCTGGATATAGTGCCAAAGGAGGGAGTTCAATGCAGAAAACTGATAACATAAATGCTATTTTTTTAGAGAGCTTTTTGCTATAGGGCGCGTGCGCTTGCCAGAAAGACAGAGAGAGACAGACAGAAAGGGAGAAATCAACCCCCAGGGGAGTTGGCCACGCGGCAATCCCTTCTCCTCCCTTTTCCTCTCAGGATCTTGGGCACGCACGCACACACACCAGGCTTGAGTTTAAGCCACCCGGGTCCAGGACTTGAATTGTAGTCGATTACGGGGGAGTCCAGTGACATAGCCATTACACCA
Source organism: Tupaia tana (assembly GCA_026018925.1). Classification (NCBI taxonomy): domain Eukaryota; kingdom Metazoa; phylum Chordata; class Mammalia; order Scandentia; family Tupaiidae; genus Tupaia; species Tupaia tana. The sequence goes on along the minus strand of JAKSZU010000004.1, from coordinate 50,579,223 downwards.
ACTGCTGGTCCTACTGATTACATTAATGAAAGAACTAAAAGTCATCCTGAATTCTAGAGGTAGAAAGAGAGAGGGTACTTTGGCCAGCTCTGGTGTCCCCTGCAGTAGGTGAAGGGCACAATGGGTCTACTCTGTGGGTGGCCAGTGGTGAGTAGCTGCCCAAGAAAGACCTTAAGGCACAGGATCTGCCAGAAACTTCACATGGAACAGAGAGACAGGGAGAAGATTGCCATGCTTTTCCCTCTCATTGTTTTCTCTGGTCTTCTATGGCTCCTCCCACCAGCTGTCTTAACCAAGAAGCTGGAAAGTGTAGGAGCCTGAAAAATGTAGTTCCCTGCATTAGGAAAAACAAAACAAAACAAAACAAAAACAGAATAAAGGCAGAGCAGCAAATGAATCTGAGGACAAACAAGGAAAAATGCACACAAATGGTAAATTCTGTTTTTCAAAGTTAGTATATGGCAGAGCTGGAACTTAAAAAAAATTGGGGAGTTTACTTGCCAGATTCCAGCTCTCCATATCCACAGTGAAAACAGAAAATACTACAAATCGAGCAATAACTGAAAATATTACAGAAAAACTCATGAAAAGAACATATTACATAGTTCAAATATTGAGATCTGGCTGGCAGCTAAAAACACATTATCAATAGTTTATACTAGTTAAATCTATGTTTAGTTTAGTCATTCTGGCCTGCTTACAAAGAGGCAGGTTAGAAAAAGTCCCATGGTGGCCATGATATAACCAGGTAATAATCAGATTCTACACTAGTGGATGGTATGGGAATATATCCCAGGGCATGGTCACCAAGATCGTTATTTCTCGCACTTTGATTGATGTGATGTCTTTGGAAACAGTTGTGGTTGTTAATTCTGATGAATGTGTGTTGTGCTGTCAGCACACCTTTTAATTGTTAAGCTAATTGGCCTTGCTCTTCCTGAATTACTTTGTAAAGAGTAATTATCTGAGACCACGTTGTAGCAGTTGGGTCCTGCACGAGAATTATTTTTGTGTACCACTTAAAATAAACCTGGCTTGTTGAGCTGTTGTTTTTCCCCATCCCTCTTGCTCTCTTTCAATTTCGCGAGAACTCTCAGAGGTACACCACAGGAAGACTCACACATGAAAATTCCCTGAGGTCAAAGCTAGTAGCTGTGCCAAGTTGGAGACTCTAGGCATATGACAGCTCTTTGGGAGTTAGTTTTCACAGTGCCTGCCAAATGGGAATTCAAGATAAGCAAGGCGAACACTGGGCTTCTTGCAACTATACTTGTGAAGGTGAAAAATGAAGACACTTCTAATTAGCAAAAATGGTTTGTAACAACAGTTTGAATTCCAAATCCTGTGGCTGGTAAAGCATACATATGGAAGTATAGTTAAGTTCAGTTGCCAAAATTTACAATCCATTTCCTTTCTGCAATGTTTGAATCCATATGGGTATTAGGGAGATCCAATTATTGTCAAAGTGCCTTCCATATTTATAGGACAAGATAGTTAAGCTTGGGCACCTTTTTAAGATGTTCAGGTTTAGTTTCGAAGTCTATAATCCACTTAGTTAAGGCAGAATACTAATAGATGACTGCCTCAAGGTGATTTTTTCCCCTTAAAATGCTGTGTGATAAAAATTACATTTTTAGAGTATGTTAAAGTAACTTTAGAATGAAACTTTGAGGTATTTCAGAGGAGGCAAATTTTAACATTATTTAAAAATTTTGGTTACACTTACAAAAAGAACAGAAGTCAGAAAAACAGAGATTTACCTTTTTGACTCTGGTATCATAATAAATGCAACATGTGGATTTGTGTAAGTAGGATTGTAGCAACAGTAATTAAATTTATGACTGTCATTATAGGTAAGGGTTTAAACTGTAAATTGAAAGTAAATTAATGTAAACTCATATAATTTTATATATATGAAGAGTTGAGAGGACAGTAGTAACATTTTAGGGAAAAAAACATAATGATGTCTTAATTTCTTTGGGGCTTTAATGACATATATGTGTTCACAGGGTTTCATCAACCACTACAATGTGCTATACTGCATTTTGTTTTAAAAAAAGGCAAGACACTTTATAATAAGTGGGTATCACTGCTGTCATTGTATATGGTTCTGCAAGCACAATAGTAAATATGATGGTAAAATAGTAAACGACACATAAACATGTCTGTATTGATTTATCTTTGCTTTTCTACTATTTCAATCATTGTAAATTTAAGTTTACTGTAAATTTACAGTTGCATTTATAGTTTAGAATAGAAAAAAGTGGTTCATATACATCTTTAAGCTTAATTAGAATTTTACATTCAAATTGTTGTGCATGGATTTCTACTTCCTTAATAATATTCAATTGCTAATGAATTATCTAATATAGAAGACAAACAATTATGACTTTCTGGCCTTATTTGTTAAAATCTCATGGGTTATTTTCAGGATACCATAGTGAATATTAGCTATGTTGTCTTTGTCTATATAGATAAATTGGGGTAAAAATGTACAGAGACAACCCCCCAATAAGTGTTAATTAAAATTTTCTAGTTATCTATTTAGCCCATTGGGAATGATATTATTTTGGGCCAGTCCAGAGTTTTAAGGAGTCAGCCGCATCAGCTGAAGTGCACATTGAATGGTAAACTCATCATTGTTAATGGAGGAGAAAAAAAATAGTGTACCTATGTCACAAGTAAGTTTGCCTGGGAATTAGATTCTGAGTTTAAAAATGGCATGGAGAAGGAATGTTAGGTGTGTTCTTGAAATCCCCACCTATGGAAGGAAAGGGAGGAAGCAGAATCAGACAGAGAGATTCAGAGCTGCAGTACACACTCAATAAAGGATGCGGCTGACTCCTTGGCGAACTTTGAAGTTAAGATGGCCATTCAATCAGGAAAAGACGACTTAGCCTCACCTTGTGTTCAGTGTTTTTGCTTATTGGATATAGAGCACCTAGAAAAGAGGGCATCAAATAAAGGTTCAAAGCTGCGGACTGTCTGCCTGAAAGCACTGCATGCAGCTGGGGATATGTGTGCATCTACCAGGCTTGAAAGGGGATCTGGTGGGACCAGCAGTTAGCATAATGGCTATGTCGCTGGACTCCCACGTAGTTGACCGCAGTTCGTGCCCCAGACCCGGTGGCTTAAATTCACGCCGGGCATGTGTGCGTGCGTGCCCAAGATCCGGAGAGGAGAATGGAGGAAAAGGGATTGCAGCGTGGCCATCCCCCCTGGAGGGTGATTTCCTGTTTTCAGTCTTTCTGTCTTTCTGTCTGTCTGGTGAGCGCATGTGCCCTATAGCAAAAACCTCTCCAAAAAAAAAAAAAAAAAAAAAAAAAAAAAAGAAAGGGGATCTGATGATGCATTAAGTTGGCACCATAGCCTCCTATAAACTTTGTGGATTCCTCAATGGAAGGTGAAAGTGTTGAAAGTTAACCTATGATTCCTTCACTCCTTTTTTTCATTTGCCAATCATTTATTGTACGTATATGTCTTTTACTTCACTCAAAACTTGGCACACAGAGAATTCTATAAATATCTATTGAATAGATGCTGAATATGTAAGAATCACGTTGAAAAAGGGAAATAGTTTATTTGGGCTGAGACATGCTCAAGGAGATATATAATATATTTTAATTCATTGCTGTTGAAGTTTGTGTAATACATAATCCTGATCAATTTTGGTTCTATTCCTATCTCATTTGACTGTCTAAGACTGCAAGAACTGTCTTTTCATCTTTAAAACTATACAATCAAGCACTTTCATTCTTATAAAAAACATATAACATTTGTTGCATCAGTAAAACAGCTCTGAAATGTTATTTAAATGTTGTGTGACTTGATATGAATTCTACCTTCAGATAGTGAGGGGATTCTTATTGACATTAAATTAAATTAACTAAATAGCATTAACAGTTTGAAGGTCCAGGAAGCAGTATGGGAGATAGCTTGGAGGATTTAAAATCAAAGAGATAAAATTATGATTGGTAGATTTTTTGAAAATTTCAATCAAGAAGGAACCGAGTTAAGACAATGAAAATGAGTATGGGATAGTGAGGTTTGGATTTGTCATTGGTAAAAGACTGCATATGTGTTAGTAAGGAAGATATGAAAACAGATTGGAGGGAAGGGTTTTTGGTTTTGATTTGTTTTGTTTTTAGGAGAGATTTTTGCTATAGAGTGCCTGCACTCACAGGACAGAGAGATACAGAGATACAGAAAGTGAGAAATCACACTCTCCCTCCGCCCCCGGTGGGATGGCCATGCCACAGATTCCTTCTCCTCCATTCTCCTCTCAGGATTCTGGGCATACACACACATGTGCCCAGCGTGAGTTGTAAGTCACCAGGCCTGGGACTCAAATCATGGTCGACTACATGGGAGCCCAGCAACATAACCACTATTCCATTTGTTGGTCCTGGAGGGAAGATTTTTAAGAAGCAGTAGGATTTAATATCTTCATAGGAAAAGGGGAGGGATCCAGTACTGAATAAGAAAAAAACAAAATATTTCAAACTTTTGTTGAAGACTAAGTTGTCATTAATTGGGTTAGGATTTAACTTCTCACCTCACTCTTCTAATTTAACTCTTTTCTCCAGCCAATAATTACATAAGAATTTTCAGGTCCCATCTCCTATTAGGCTAGAATTTAAAAGCATTGCCAAGTAAATTTTAAGACCATGAATATTTCTGACAAGAAGGTATTAAAAATATTCAACTCTAATTTTTCTGGAATTTTAAAATTGAAGAGTCACCACTGCACTCCTTCTGCTTCATAAAGTATATTGTTTCAGAGAAAGATGTGATCACCTCTTACATGAAGAATATTAGGCTACTTAACAGCTTTTTCTTCTCTCCTTCCCCTTCTCCTTACTTTTCTTCCTACTTTCTTCTTTTTTTCTTCCAGCCCTTCTTTTTTCTTTCTTTTTTTTTCTGAGAGATTTTTGCTATAGGGCCCATGTGCTCGCCAGAAAGATAGAAAGCAAGAAATCACCCCCCCCCCCCCAAACCCCCGGAGGGATGGCCACACTGCAATCCCTTCTCCTCCATTCTCCTCTCGGGATCTTGGGCACGCACGCATGCACACGTGCCCGGTGTGAGTTTTTATGACACCAGCTTCAGGACTCAAACCGCAGTCGACTGCATGGGAGTCCAGCGACATAGCCATTACGCTAACTGCTGGTCCCCTTCCAGCCCTTCTTCTCTTTAGTACTTTCCTATTCCTTTCTTCTACTGAAATAGAAATGTGGGGTTTAATATCTGTTGTGTTTCCATTTAATGTGAAAATCGCATCACATTTGAGAGTAGAGGAGCAAATGGTCTACATTAATTGAAGATTTTTTTTTCCCCCAGCAAGCAATGCTTAACAATGTGTTAAGACATAATGGATCTGAGAACACAATGCATAATAACTAATAATAATACCAAGATAATAATAATGGATCAAAATAGATTTTCACTTATTTTAAACCTATAGTTCTGACATCCTAATTGCTTTGGTACACTGCTATACGTGAACCCTTTTAGTGTAATTTTGTTTTATTTAGACTTCATTTTACTGATAGATATAAAGTTGCTCATGGAATACAGGTTTAGGGTAAACTCTGGTCACTGCTTTCAATAACTGTATGAAAGTATGGTTATAAATAACATATCCAATTTTGTATAAACCAATTTATACATAACACATGTATATAAGTATGTTGATTCCTCAGTGGCAATTACTTGACTGCTGAAGGTGATTCTCTAAAACATTTACGAACTTTCAAGCAGGGGCTACAATTCTGGTGCACATGAAATACCACATGTTCTGATATATTTATGTAGTGAAGTGAAAAAACAAAAACAACCTCCCCCCAAATAAAGTGTTACTTCAGACTAGTTTGTTAGCTTGTTTGTTACAGATAAAACTTTAATACCGGAGGTTCTAAAATTATTTCACATGTCCTAGAAAGTAAAATTTTAAATCACTTTCTATTGTTTGCATGCGTGCGTGACCATGGGTTTGCAACATGAGTTGTCTCAGTGACAGACTTCGGTGGTTGGTGCCAGCGTAATTGGGGTAGCCCAGAGGAGATAGCGAATGGATGAGTTGAGTTGGTGTGTTGTCTGGATAGATCACTGCTCTTCCAGTTAAGATAAAGATGAGCTGAGTCCTTGAAGGATAATCTTGAAATACTGTTTCATACTCACTGCTGTGAATGCTAAAATACATTTTTATTTATTTCTCCCATGAGATAAGGAGAAAGAGAGAGAGCAAAAGAGAGAAAGAGAGAGAGAGGCACTCCCTCCAGGGTCTTCAAACCATGACTCCGTTCCAGCTTAGCCAGCATCAATCACAGATGTGTGACTATGCTTGGTGTATGTGGCCTCAGCATTGGACAGCAGCATTATGTTACTGCTGTACCACTGAGGCCGGACTTTGTTTTTCCCCTAACAAAACAACTTTCTAGTTGGCCTACCCATGGCTACATGCCAGTACTTGAGTAAGACATAAAAACAAGTTGGTAAGTTTACTCATTTATTTTTTATTGTTATTTAATTGGGATATTTTCTGAAGTATGATGTCCCCAACATTGGCCAAAACTTAGTGGTACAGTTGGTTTTGTGCAAAACTGCAATGCTGAAAGCCACATGGCTGGGTGAAATTGGATGACTGTGTCTGTTTTGAAACACACTGGGCACTTAGACACATGCTCAAGATCCTGAGTAGCAGGAGGGCTGGAGTAAGAAGACTGTGGTGTGGCAAGACCTGTCAAGACTGCTTTTCTCTCTCTCTTTTTCTCTCATGTACATGTCTGCATACTTCATCATAAATAAAATAAACTTTAAAGAAGTCCCAAATGTTATTTTACATGCACTTCTTAGCTCTTAATGTCAGGTTATTTCATTAAAAAGTTATAACATATTCAATCTATCCATTTTCATATTTGTTTTCTCTCTGTTTTTAAAATAATAGGAGAATCGTAAATTTAAGAATAAATGTACAAGTTGAATGAATTATCTTTACTCACCATAGTTAAAATGTGAAAGGACTCTAAAGTTTTACTTAAGAGTTGATGTTTTGGTGTTATTTTTGCCATATGATGCATACACTCACTGAGAGAGACAGGGAAAAGGACAGTGAGAAATCACCACCTGGTGGGATGACCACAACACTATCCCTTCTCCTTCAGTATCCTCTCAGGATTTTGGGCATGCATGCATGTGTACCCAGCATGATTTTCAAGCTGCCAAGTACAAGACTAGAGCCATGGAGTTGGCCCACATGTCTTAACTGCCATGCCACCTGCTGGCCCCATATTTAGTATTTTAATAAAAATTCAGCAATCCTTTTTTAGCTATTTAATTTTAAATATTGTGCAAATTACAAAAGTTAACATTGCAACACATAAGAAAATTAAACTATCTGGGTTGTCGGAAAGTCATTACACAGTCCCAACACTCTAATATTACTCAAATATTCTTATAACATTAGTCTATAAATGGTTTACTACATTTCTTTCGACTTTTATGTTACAGAAATATTTAAGGAATAGTTGCATAACTTAGTCAATACTTATCAAACATTTTTACTAAAGTGTATGTTTTAAAAATTCAATCTTGGGACCAGCAGTTAGCGTAATGGCTATGTCACTGGACTCCCACGTAGTCGACCGCGGTTCGAGTCCCGGACCCGGCGGCTTAAACTCACGCCGGGTGCGTGTGCGTGCGTGCCCAAGATCCCGAGAGGAGAATGGAGGAGAAGGGATTGCGGCGTGGCCATCCCCCCTGGGGGGTGATTTCCTGCTTTCTATCTCTCTGTCTCTCTCTGTCTGTCTGGCGAGCGCACGCGCCCTATAGCAAAAACCTCTCCAAAAAAAGAAAAAAAAAAATTCAATCTTTTACAATCCTGATATCCATCTTTAAGTGTACACAAAAGCAAACTAGTAACCAAGGTTATATATGCCCTGAATATTTCAGTGTCTGCTTTTTTTATTAAGGATATTTTTCATTCAAGATAACTTTTTAAAATTGATTTATTTTTTAAATTTTGCTATCTGGTGCATGTGCTTGCCAGAGAGACAGAGAGAGAGAGAGAGAGAGAGAGAGAGAGAGAGAGAGAGAACATAAGGAAGCAAGGAAGCACCCTTCTCCCCTTGGAGGGATGGTCATGTCACAACCCCTTCTCCAATTCTTTCAGGAGTTTGAGTATGCAGGCACCTGTGCCCAGCCTGTTTCTCAAGCCACTGGGTCCAGAACTTGACATTCTCTGTTGATCATGTAAGATATAGCCATCCTAACCACCATGCTCCTGGCTGTCCCAGTGTCTGTTGCTTTAGTCGAGTTTCTCCACTCATTCTCTGAATAGCTCATATTCACCTTTGACTGGAAGCCCACTGCATTCCTGTTATTCTCCTTTTCTATACAAAGACTACTAATAATTTAGAGTTTAGCTCCAAGCCCCACCTGAACCTCTTTTCCCATTATTTCAACTTTTATTTCCTAACTCTATTACCATTCATTGTGGTTAATACTCATAACTTACTTTGGCCTTCAAATCTACAATCATAAAGTATAGTAACAGTATATTTAGGGACTACCATGGGACAAAAATTGAATAGATGCTCTCATAGCTAGTTCTTTTTAAAAAAATAATTATTTTATTTAATTTTATTATTATTATTATTATTATTTCAATCTTGCTAAAGGGCATGTGTGCTCATGAGGGAGAGAGAGACAGAGAGAGAGAGAGAGAGAGAGAGAGAGAGAGAGAAAGCCACGGGACCAGCAGTTAGCATCATGGTTATGTTGCTGAATTCCCATGTAGTCAACCGTGGTTCGAGTCCCAGACCCAGTGGCTTAAACTCACGCCGGGTGTGTGTGCATGCATGCCCAAGATCCCGAGAGGAGAATGGAGGAGAAGGGATTGTAGCGTGGCCACCCTCCTGGGGGTGATTTCTTGCGTTCTGTCTCTCTGGAGAGTGCATGCACCCTGTAGCAAGAAAACCTCTCCAAAAAAAAAAAAAAAAAAAGCCACCAGATTCAGGATTCAACTGCAGTTGGCCATGTGAGAGTCCAGCACTTACTGGCTCTGCAAATTCTAAAATATATGCTATCTCTCCATGATGACTGTTAATTTTTCTCTGTTTTACAAATGAGCAAACTAGGTTCTAGGTAGTTGCCAATTTCATGCGATTAATGTACATGTTAAAACCAATACAGTGTTAGAACTGGCTCCCAAAATCATGTTTATTTTTCATTAAAAATTTAAAATACATATTTTCAACTCAAATAGACTGTAAGTTACTGAAGTCCAGAAATCAAGTCTTAATTAAAAACAAAAATTTTCTAACAGCCTGGTATACTGCTGCATATGTTTTAAGTCCAGAAATAACTGTCATTAAGTGAACAAGCTTAGTCATTATTAACATTTTATATAATTTAACTTAGTATTATATAGTAGGAAAGTACTCAAGATGAAAAAGTTAGAGGTCAGTCGATGGTTTCCTCCTTTTAGTTCAATAATAACTAATTAGAATTCATGTTTTAAATTTTCTTTTGTGCTCTCAAAAGCTTTGTGATATACAGTGAAATTCTTCTTTTGTTTTTAAGTTAATGTATTTAGTTATTTATTCCATGATAAAGAGAGAAAAATAAGTACCCTTAACAGGGTCTCAAGTCATGGTCCCTCTTCAGTCTTGCCCAACAAGCTAGGATCATGAGCACCTGTGTCCACCTGGAGGGTACAAGTCAACCCAGGAACTGAACCCCAATCTTCCATATGGTCTCCAGCATTGCTGAACATGGTATTACTGCAATTGCGCCACTGCAGCTGGGCCATGCCCTCTGATTATCTGCCTCATGGGAAAAAATTTGTGTAAATATTAGATTGTTGGGAAAGTCATTCAGTATTTTTCTATGCAAAAATCCCAATGACACAATAGAATAATGAAGACACATGCATGAGAAAGAGAGAGAAAAGCAACCTTGGCAGGGTCTTATCACACCATAGACCCCTTACCCTAACCCTGTAGTTTATCAGGATCTTGGGCATATCCATGTGTGCATATGTGCTTTTTTCTTTTTTCTTTTTTTTGGGGGGGGAGGTTTTCGCTATAGGGTGCGTGCGCTCGCCAGACAGACAGAGAGAGACATAGAGACAGAAAGCGAGAAATCACCCCCCAGGGGGGATGATCACACCGCAATCCCTTCTCCTTCATTCTCCTCTCGGGACCTTGGGCACACACACGCACAAGCGCCCGGCGTGAGTTTTAAGCCACCAGGTCTGGGACGCGAACCGCAGTCGACTACGTGGGAGTCCAACGACATAGCCATTATGCTAACTGCTGGTTCCTATGTGTGCATATGTGCTTTAGGTCAATTTTTTGTTTGTTTGTTTTCCCCTGAGGCTTCTCTACTTGGCTTGTGAATGGCCACTTTCTAATTGTTTCAATCTTGCTAAAGGGTATGTGTGCTCACAAGAGAGAGACAGAGACAGAGACAGAGGACACCAGTCACATTGGTTTAGGGCCCATCCTAACAATCCCATCTTAACTTGATCATCTCTTTACAGGTCCTATCTCCAAACGTAGTACAATATTGTCTTTATAAAATTTATTTATTCCTTTCTTCTAAGAGAGACAGAGTATGTCAGACAGAGAGAAGGAGAGAGTGAGAGAGGCAACCTTGTAAGGTCTTCATGTCATAATCCACCCACCATTAGCCAGTTTAGATTTTAAGAATACACATGGAACTGGCATACACAGATAGACTTTGGGACACAAACTTGGGACCTTTCTAGGTGGGCTGACCCAAATGTAGTCATGTTCTGAGGTACTGGGAAGGAAAGCTTCAACAGACAAATTTTGGGCAGACACAATTCAGCTCATAATAGAGAGATATTGTGTCTGTGGCTTGTGTAGATCTTTACAAAACTGAGTTTTCACTCACCAGAGTACAATGGATAGCCGCTGGAGGCCTTGAGCTGAGGATGACATAATCTGACTTATGTCTTAATAGTAGTACATATAGGAGACAAGGAGACAGGGAGAGAAACAGGGACATTAGTTAAGAAGTTTTTAGCCCAGGGAAGAGATGAGACAGTTTGGGTTCACATATCAGCTGCTCAGCAGTTGATACAACCAATATTCCTAAGAATCTTAATGTTTGGGAAAAAGTAGAATATGTTTATTTTACAAATGAGAAAGCTGAGACTCAGAATAAAATCATTTGCTAAGGTTTCACAACTTCTTAACTGTAGAGTGACTCTTAGATCAGTATTGTTAAGGCAAATTTTATGGTTGAGAATATTTGACTTTTGTCTTAGATATGTGCACGACTCATTCATTCCTCCCACGTCTTAATCCAAAAGCCCCTTTTTAGAGAAGCCTTCTTTGACAAGCCTACATACAACAGCAACTAACTCTCTCATCTTTTCTTGCCAACTATTGCCTACTATATTTTTCTCCGTACTGCTGATGTGTAATTTTAGTTTATTTATTTATTATTTGAATATCACCTTTAGAATATAAACTTTACAGGGTTAAGGACATTTTAATTTTGGTAATATACAAGAAGGTCCTCAAAATTTCATGGAAAAAGTATATTATGTAAAACTATGCATGAATTTCAAAATTTTTTGCAGGACCAGCAGATGGCATAAAGGTTACATTGCTAGACTTCCACATGGCCAACTGCAGCATGAGTCCTGTACCCCAGGACTTGAAACTCACGTGAGGTGGATGTGTATGCATGCTCAAAATCACAAGAGGGGAATGGAGAAGGATTGCAGCATGGTCCCTCCTGGGGGGTGATTTCTCACTTTCTGTCTCTCTTGTGAGTGCATGCACCCTGTAGAAAAAAATCTCTCTTTAAAAATTGCATCTAAATAAACACACACTTCAATTCCATTTCTCTATGAACTTTTTGAAGTTTCTTCAAATATAAAAAAAATAATACTAACATATATACATGCTTTTTAGTTTGGTAGTGCCTCCTGTGTTAAACTGTTTTCTTATGAAAGATGTAGATTCTAGGAGAAAGTATACATATTATATTTGGGTTTTGGAATAGTGTTTTGATTTTCAGATGTTTCCAGTGAAATTTTTACCACAATTATCTGGTCAGAATCTCCCTTCTTTTGGAACCAGTCTCTTCCTGTACCCTCTCCCCACCCTCCAACTTCTTTAGAAGCTGCTCATTACTTTCCACCAACTCCAACCATTTTATTCAAAAGGATCAGCCACATTCTTATGTTATCCAGATTCCCCATCACTGTTCAAGGAGTAATAGACTTAATTTACAACAATCAATCTTTCCAGTTTTTTTAAGACTAGAAAAGAGAGTATTTCTTTTCTAATGTCGAAAACAACGATTACTTGAAGGAAGATGGTCTAAGTTAAGAAAGAATAAACAAACACTTAGAGACTGAAGTCCTGATGGGATTCAATTCCTGGACTTCTGGTGGGATGCAATTCTTTGACTCCTGTTATATCCATGTCTCTTTTGCAGCTTAGTTGTCCTACCCATCCTTGTATTTTGGACTAATAAAGTTTCCTCTTGCCAACTCAGTTTGCTTTGGGGTTTTATTATTAGCAAATACATGATTTCAGATTCATATATCTACAGCAAATATCCACCAATGCTGTTATAATACCTTGCTCATACAATTTCTTATTATACCTAACAAGGATATATGGAAATACATGTGAAAGAAGGCCATCCACAGTTAAAATAAATGTCTTTAACTGTTAACACTTCTAAAAAGAATGCTGTCTTCATAGAAGTGCAGGGAAACAAATGATCCTTTGGGAATCGGCTATCACACCTGTGTGCTCCTGGTAAGGATCAAGCGCTTGTCACCATGGCTTACAACACATATTTGAAGTTGCTAAAGAAGGGCTCCATTGGTAGAGGTATAACCTTTTTATGAATCTGACCTTTGAAACCAGCATAGTGGGCAATAACCATTAACAGATCAAATATGAGAAATGTCAGGTGTGGAATAAGCCCTGACAGAAAATATTTCATCAGCCTAAGCCCTTGAACAATCACTGACAGGACCTTGGAGGCCATCCTGTAGGCACCCTTTTCCCTTACACACAGTGATAAGGATGATAGGTTGCTTCTTTTAGCACTGCCCTCCTTAGCTAAATGTTCAGCTAAAAGGAGATCAAATTGACTCAAGTGTACCATAATTCTAAGAAAATTACCATTGTGTGGTGACCCAGTTTTTTCATTATGGCCACAGAGAGGGAGTCCTCACAGAAAAATAAACTTAATATCTTTAAGTACTTGCTTCTTTATTTTTCTAGGCTATGTGTAGTATGTAATGGTATTTCATATTCTTTTAGCCAGAGGCATCTTCAACCAAGTTCCCCAAATCAACTTTTTCAATTGTTAAGTACATCTCATAGCTGCAGGTTTAAGGTCACGGTGGAGCTGGTATCAGGAAGGCAGATAAAAATAGTTGTTGGTGCGATATGCCCAGACTAACTGCTCTAATACTTTTCACTGATCACATTCTGACTCACAGTCCTGTTGCTTTCTTCTGATGCAGCGTTCAAGTAACCAGTCTGGTTATAAAACAATAGTCATAGGCCTACTAAGATAATTTGTTAATGTGACATTTCATTTGCATAAACCTTTGCTAGTGGAAAAACAGTTCCCCCTTTATAGGCTCATTTCTTGTCTCAGGGCTGGACGTGCAACAGATCTGTTGTTGCTGAAATGAGAATCCCATTAGTGACATGCTAATGAATGTTTCTAGTATGAACCTGGCCTCTGACTTGTGGGAGGAAAATCAGGGAATATTGCTGTGTCTGTGGCACTGATCCCTCAGCTGTTTTAGTAAACAATGCAACAGCAGCCACAGATACGAGGAAACATAAATTGCACGCATCATCTATCACCCAATAAAAACTAACAAGTAATAATAAGGGAAGTGGAAGCGCAGGTTTGTAACTACAGGGAAATAAGAACGGGTACTAAAAGGGAAAGAAACATGCATGTTTTCTTCCCAACAGCTATTTCTGTCTGCCTTCTTACTTACCAAGTTTTATTTCCTTTGCACTCTTGTACTTTCATCCTGATGACATGGCTATTATTTTATAGCAGTTTCAAGCAGTTAATTAATGAACTGCACACAAGTGACATGACACCACCTTGCCCAATTATCTCTAGCATCTATTTTTACAGTACAAAGCACTGCCGCTTTGTGAATTGTCTCGTTCGCAAATTGGCTCAAGAGGCAGTTACTTTAATAGCCAAAACAATGCAACAGTAGTGCCACACTGGTGACACAGAGTAATTGTAAATCACCATGTGAGATCTCATAAAGCTCACCATAAAAGCCTGGTGATATCATGTAATAAAAATGCTCTTTTCTACTGAGTTAAGCAGCTATCGCTCAATTTACCGTGTAATCTCATGAGCCCTAGGCTCATTAGCTCCCGAGGATGCGATATGGCACGAGGGCATGGTGACCATGGAGAACCAGATAATTACCCCCATACTTTCTTTTTATTTTCTTGGTGAGTTTTATAAAATGGACAAATCTATATTGTAGAGTTGTTATAGTTAGAATGTGTTGAAGCTGAAGCTGAAGCTGAATTATCCTCACATGAATTTTTCTCTTATCCATTCTCTTCTCTTCTGGTATCCAGTGTTCTCAGCCTTCTAACACACACTCATCCAGGACCTTTGGCAATATAATTTGTCTGACCACGTATTGGGTCGTCAGAAAAGTCATGCACATTTTTCAATATAGAAAAACAGAAAAAAAAAAAAAAACAAACTTTTCCAACCACCCAATAACTACATTGATTTTCTTTTAGGATCTGTCATAGAAGTGTTTGCTTAATTACAAGTTGTCTCAAGTATAAAACTACCAATACTATGTCCAGAAACAATTTTTGTGTGTTTTTTTAGTAAACCAAGGGTAAATTTTGCAATTTAATTTTTACATAAGCGCAATTCACATGACAATACTTTTTCTAATACAGATGATTTTTTCAAAAAAAGGCATAGATAGGTTAATATATTTAATGGAATTGGAATTGTTCAAAGCGTTCATTTTTTTGTTTGTTTGTTTGTTTGTTTGTTTTTGCAGAGGTTTTTGCTATAGGGAGCATGCACTTGCACAAAAGACAGAGAGACAGAAATCGAGAAAAATCCCCCCCTCCCAGAGGGGATGGCCACTCTGCAAACCCTTTTCCTCCATTCTCTTCTCAGAATCTTGGGCACACACACACATGTGCCCAGCGTGGGTTTAAGCCTCCGGGTACAGGACTAGAACCATGGTCGACTACATCCAGCAACACAGCCATTATGCCAACTGCTGGTCCCACAGAACCTTCCACTTTAAGGACGCCCATTCTGTCACTGAGATTACTAGGAACTACAAATTTTATCACCCAAAAGTAAAAAACTAGTAGTATTATATAATGTCTCATTTGTAACATACTTTTAAACAACACTTGTATTTTATTTTTCTAGTAAAGTTACATCTATAGGACTAAGATTATTCTTGATTAAAGCTTAATTGTTTACAGAGAAGAAGCCTGGGATATAATTTTCTGTTACCTGTCAGACTATGGACACAAAATAGCCACATATGTCACATGTAGTTCAAACTTCTCTTCTCTCATTTCTTATTTGTAATGTTTCTGTCTATACTCTATGAAGCTCTTCTGAAGGACTTTTTCATAATTTAAAATTCACTCTCTCAAGCATAATTATTGTGTTTATAACAGTTATTCAATAGTATTCGTTAAGTCTTGGTAGTGTGGTTAAGGCAGTTGGATCTCACACAGCCTACTGCCTGCGGCCTGAGAAACAAATCAGGTGAGTGTACATGCATGCCAAAAATTCTGAAAGGAGAAATAGGGGGAAAAAGGATTACAGTATGACCATCCTTCCTGGGAGGTACTTTTTCACTTTCCCTCCACCTCTCTCTGTCTCTTTTTGCCAAGCACATATGCCCTCTATCCAAAAAAAAAAAGACTTTTCAAGCAAAACTTGTTTTTCAAATATTATTTGCATTTACAAGAAGACACATAAAGAGACTATATACACCAGTAATGCTGTATATATATATATATATACACACACACACACACACACACCAAAAAAATGGTAGTTCTAAGACACATTAGTGACTGCTGTTTGCTGTAGTGGTGGAGAAGGGAACAAAGTTGATGATACTAAAAGTATAGTCAAGAAGCACACATTTCTCACAATGGTAGCAAAAAAATGCAAAGCATTAAAACAATAATGCTAGTCTCCCTCCTCTTCCTTCTTCAGAAATATAAGCTATTGTTGGCCGCCGCCGCTGGCCGCCGAGCCAAGATGGCGCTGCTGGCTGCATAGGGAGGCGTGTACAAACAACTCCTTCTACAGCCAATCAGGACTTGCCTCGCACAGGTGAAGGAACTTGCGAGTGGGGCCGCCGGGAGAACCCTATATATACGGGGAGAAAGAAGTAGTAGGAAAGAAGCTAGCTGGTAGAGAGGAGAAAAGCTAGCTGGCTGAAGAAGCTGGTACCGGGGAGAAGCTAGCGGGAAAAGCTGAAACCTGTGAATAAAGACTGCGGGAGGAAGAGCCGGGTGTCGTGCCGTCTCTTCTCTGCACAGAGAAGGGGCGCCGACAAATGGTGGCCCGTACGGGGAGAAAAACAAAAACGAAGCTGAAACCTGTGAATAAAGACTGCGGGAGGAAGAACCGGGTGTCGTGCCGTCTCTGCGGCAGAAGAGACAGCGCCGACAAGTGGTGGCCCGTACGGGGACAAAAACAAAAGAAGCTGAAACCTGTGAATAAGACTGCAGAGGGTTCAGAACCTCCCAGTCTGCAGGGCAGCTAGCTGGTACCGGGCGGGTCCCGGAAGGAAGACCTCGGTAAAGAGGCGGAAACCTGCGGATAAAGACTGCGTGAGGAAGGACCGGAGAAGGTTCAGAACCTCCCAGTCTGCAGGGCAGCTAGCTGGTACCGGGCGGGTCCCGGAAGGAAGGCCTCGGCAAAGAGGTGGAAACCTGCGGATAAAGACTGCATGAGGAAGGACCAGAGAAGGTTCAGAACCTCCCAGTCTGCAGGGCAGCTAGCTGGTACCGGGCGGGTCCCGGAAGGAAGGCCTCGGCAAAGAGGTGGAAACCTGCGGATAAAGACTGCGTGAGGAAGGACAGACTGCAGAGGGTTCAGAGATTTTCCTCCAAGTCTACAGGGCAGCTAGCTGGTACCAGGCGAGGGTCCCGTAAGGAAGACCTCGGCAAAGAGGCGGAAAAGGCTAACAAGAAATTTTGAAAGCTAAGAAATTTAAAGGACTAAGAAGTTTAAAGGAATAAGAAACTTAGAAAGCTAAGAAGTTTAAAGGACTAGGAAACTTGGAAAGCTAGGAAATTTGGAGGACTGGGAAACTTAGAAGGCTAAGAGATTTGGAGGACTAGGAAACTTAAGTCAAGAAATTTAAAGGACTAAGAAACTTAGAAGGCTAAGAAATTTAAAGGACTAGACAAAAACAAAAGGGGGGAAATGTTGGCTGCCGCCGCTGGCCGCCGAGCCAAGATGGCGCTGCTGGCAGCATAGGGAGGCGTGTACAAACAACTCCTTCTACAGCCAATCAGGACTTGCCTCGCACAGGTGAAGGAACTTGCGAGTGGGGCCGCCGGGAGAACCCTATATATACGGGGAAGAAGCTAGCTGGCTGAAGGAAGCTGAGAAGAAGCTAGCTGGTAAAGCTGAGGCTGGCAAAGAAGGAAGCTAGCTGGTAAAGAGGGAAGAAGCTAGCTGGCTGAAGAAGCTGGTACCGGGAAGAAGCTAGCGGGAAAAGCTGAAACCTGTGGCTAAAGACTGCGGGAGGAAGAACCGGGTGTCATGCCGTCTCTTCTCTGCAGAAGGGGCGCCGACAAGCTATTAGAGACATATTTTTTCAAACAATATGTTGTATAGGAGCCACATGGAGTAGTACAGTAATATGAAATGAGGAAGTCTTCTTATCTGATAATAATTCATTCTAAAATAGTGTATCTTTACCACTATGAATTAAAATATGTGTTGACAAAGAGATATTGCCTTTTACACTAGGTAATATGCTTATTATGGATTTATGGTTTGTACATAATATTAAGTGGCCCAGACAGATTTCACTGAACTCTTGGGAAAGACCGTAACTTATATTTCCTGCTGACTTCTGTTTTCCATGGTTCTGTATTAAGATTTATAGAATATTTAGTCTTTGATTCTTTAATTATAATTGACAGGTGTCCCTGAAGCTGTAAAGCAATTAGGAAGTCTGTAGAATTATTTTCTTATAACAGCACCACTGGTGAACTTGATTTTTCTAAGGTGTTTATCATATCCTATTTCCTTTCATTTATCACTCTAGATTGGATCCTTGAAGGACAGCATCCTACCCGTGACCAATACCTCAAGGCATAAATGACGATGAGGAACCTGGAGAATATACAAGCAAGTTTATTGTGTGAGATTTAACTATCAGTGGCGAAGTTTAATACCCTACAGAATGAGCGTATCTATACACTGTCTCCAAAAGTGGAGGCTGTCTCATTTTTAAGAGCAACTACAAATTTTAACTTTGTTATGTTAATTCTTGAGGCCTTTATTTATCCAGAGATAACAAAATGTTCCATGGTTTTAAAAACCCTTTAAGTGGGTAAACTGCTGCTTCCTATTTCATAGAATAGAATTTTTAGACATCTTAAAAACAGACAAATAGATTCCTTTGACTAACTCTACAAAAACCGTTTAAACCTTTTTTTTTTCCTAATTCAGAAGGGATTTTCTATTTCTTAAGAAGATACTATGTTTATGTGAGTTTCTATAAGGGGAAGATAGCTCAGTTCCTCTTCCATAATATTTATTACTTAAATCAATATTTTAAATTGAGCAATATGATATATGCTAACTATTCTCAATAATGTTTTTATTTGTTTAATAAATATTTATGACTGTACTACTACGTGCCAGAAACCAGCTATATATTGGTAAATGAAAATATGGTTCTTTCTTTCATTCAGTTTATGCTCTATGAGGGAAATTTTTATTCATTTATTTACTCAAGAAGTATTTATTGTGTCAGACATGCTTCTGTTTGCACAATGATTAACAAGACAAAGTCCTGAGCTTGTGAAGTATACATTCAGTTGGCAGGCATTAAGAAGTAAACAAATACGGCCAGCCAAGGGCATTGTTGGTTAAGGTGACTAGAATGGCCAACGGCACAGTTCAAGTCCCAGATCCAATGTCTTGAGAAAGCACAGTGGGATTATGTGGATGTGTGTCCATAATCCCAAAAGGAGAAATGGAAGAGAAGGGATTGCAGCATGATTTTCCCTATGGGGGGGTGTGTTTTCTCACTTTCTCTCTCTGTTTCCATTTCCAATGAGTGTGTGTGCCCTCTAGAAAAGTTAAAATATATATATATATACATATATATATATATATGTATATATATATATAAAATAATAATAAATAAAAGCAAGTATATGGCATGCACTTTGGGCTCTTCTATAGCTTATTACATTTTGTAAGCCTAAATATTATATACAATAATTTTTATTTTGAAAAATAAATGGGAATTATGGAAGTAAAAATAGTTTGTGTCTAATATTTTGAACTGCTGGATGTGAAGTGGAGGAAAGTGATAGAGAAATATATAAGTAGATACATTGGGTCAAGTGAAATATTTTAAAGATGGAATATCTTCATAAATATTAGGACATGAATAAGAAAATTATTAAGATTTATAGAATATTTAGAAGAAGGAGGGAGAAACTGAAAATTAAATCAGAGGAAATTCCTAGGGAGCCATATTGTTAAGGAGGTAAGGATTCATAGAGATTTTTTAAGAATTTTTTATTTATGGGAACAACAGTTGGTGTAATGGCAATGTTGCTGGATTCCCATGAAGTTGACCGCGTGGTTCAAATCCCAAACCCGGCAGCTTAAACTCACACAGGGCGCGTGTACGCGCGTGCCCAAGACCCTGAGAGGAGAACAAAGGAGAAGGGATTGCGGTGTGGCCTTTCCCCCTTGGGGGTGATTTCTCGCTTTCTGTCTATCTCTCTCTGTCTTTCTGGCAAGTGCACGAGCCCTATAACAAAAAACTTATTTCAATTTTTCTATAGGACATGTGCACTCACCAGAAATGGGGATACAGAGAGAGAGAAAGCAAGCTGCCAGGTCTGGGTCTTGAACCAGAGTTGGTCATGTGGGAGTCCAGTACCTTAACCAATACTCCACCTGTTGACCCCATTCATGGAGATGATAAGGTGCAGATGTGCATGGGAAATTTTTTTTGTCCATTTATTCACTCATTTATTAATCTGATCATCACTAATAATATTCAAATATGTATTTAGAGGTGTGAAAAAGATAAACATTATTTCTACCAATGAAAAATTTGTAAGACCAGATATGTGGCTTAAAAAATAATACCATAGGAACCAGCAGGTGGCGTTGTGGTTAAGGTGCTGGACACTCCCACATGGCTGACCACGGTTCAAGTCCTGGACCTGGCGGCTTTCTTTCTCCCTTTCTCTCTCTCTCTCTCTCTCTCTCTCTGTCTCTCTCTGGTCAAATTAAAATAAATTAATGAAAAAATAAAATTAAATAAATAATAATTAAAAAAAAGAATACCTTTGGAAAAAAAATACCATGGTTTGAATGTGTCTCCTCAAAATTTATGTAATTTAAATTGACTGTGACGGGATTAAGAAGGTGAAAACTTAATCTTACTATGGAATTAAGAAGCAGGGTCTTGGGGCCAGGAGAAAACATAGCAATTGCATCACTGGACTCACACATGGTTAACCACATTTGAGTCCTGAATCTGGCGGCTTGAGATTACCCTATGCGTGTGTGTGTGTGTGTGTGTGTGTGTGTGTGTGTGTGTGCCCAAAACTTCAGGAGGAGAATAGAGGAGAAGGGATTGTGGTGGCCATTTCCCTGGGGGTGGGGGGATGGGGTGGGGTGATTTCTCACTTTCTCTCATACTGTCTCTGTCTCCCTCTCTTTCTCCAGAGAGCACATGCACCCTAAGGCAAAAACCTCTAAGAAATAGAAACAAGGGACCAGCAGTGGCATAATGGCTATGTCACTGGACTCCCATGTAGTAGACCACAGTTCGAGTCCCAGACCTGGTGGCTTAAACTCACACTGGGCACATGTGCATGTGTACCCAAGATCCTGAGAGGAGAATGGAGGAGAAGTAATTGTGGTGTGGCCATCCCCCCTGGGGGGTGATTGCTCACTTTCTGTCTCTCTGTCCTCTCTTTCTCTCTTTGTGTCCTATAGCAAAAACCTCTTAAAAAAATAGAAACGCAACTTTTAGGAGATGGTTAGGATTTAGTAATCAGGAGGAGGTGCCCATGATTGAATCTGGGTGGGTTTATAAATACAGGGAGTGAAACAGATGCATAGATAAAGGGACACGTGTCCTTGTTTTGTCTCTCTATGTGGTGCTCTCTACCAGCAAGGGCATCAGAATGGACCCCCTGTGACTCAATCCTGATAGGTTTATAAGGAGAGGACCTGAGACAGACACATAGACATGGATACATGTGTGCTTGTTCTGTTTTTCTATGTGGTGCTCTCTGCCAGATTAGCCACCAGCAAATAGACTCTTGACCTTTGACCTCTAATAATGTAAAAGAAACCTTTATTCTTTCACATCACCAAGTCCTGGGTATTCTGATAAAAGCAACAAAAAGTGAAATATACAGTATAATTAGTAATATATGAAAATATTAATAACTAACGCTATGGGAATTCATAAGAAACATAAGCTTTGGGATCAGCAGGTAGTGTAGTGGATAGGACACTGGATTCCCACATGGCCGACAATGGTTTGAGTCCCAGACATGGTGGTTTGCTTTCTTGCTTTCCCTTTCTCTTTCTGTCTCTATCTGGTCAAATTAAAAAAATAATAACAAATCGTATTAAATAAATAAATAATTCTTAAAAGAAACATAAGCTCAAGTTGTAATTCATGTAAAATGTTCTGTACTCAAAATTTCTATTGTTTCATGAGCACTTAATAAATAATGACTACAGTCATTATTCATAGAGAAAGTTGTACTGACTAGGCTCTTAAAGAAAGAGAAAGTATGAAAATATGAAGAAAAGACCAAAGCTTTCAAGATAGATGAAATAGCATAAGGACATGCAGAAGCAGGAACAGTATTCTGTAATTTTTTTTTTCTTTTTGGAGAGGTTTTTGCTATAGGGTGCATGCATTCTCCAGAAAGAGAGAGAGAGACAGAGAGTCAGAAAGCAAGCAATCACCTCCCAGGGGGGATGGCCATGCCGCAATCCTTTCTCCATTTTCCTCTCAGGACCTTGGGTACGCATGCACACGCGCCTGGCATGAGTTTAAGCCACCAGTCTGGGACTTGAACTGCTGTTGACTATATGGGAGTCCAGTGACATAGCCATTATGCCAACTGCTGGTCTCATATTTTGTAAATTTTATGGGGTTACAGGTTAAATAAGGTACAGGTCCTAAACCCCGTACCTTGGAGTGTGATCTTATTTGGACATAGGGCCATTGCAGGTGTAATTAATTAAGGAAAGGTCCTACTGAGAGTGAGCCCTTAATCCAACATGACTATTGTCCTTGTAACAAAAGGAAAGGTATACAGGGAGAAAATGTTCAGGTGAGAAGAGAAGCAGAGCGTGGATAGACACATCTGCAAAGATTTCTAGCAAACACCAAAAGCTAGAAGGAGCAAAGGATTCTCCTCTACAGATTTCAGAGGGAGCATGACAGTGCCAGCACTTCAGTTTTGGACTTCTAGTCTTCAGAACTCTGAGATAATACTTTTAGTTATTTAGACCACCTATAATACATTTTTGCTGTGGGGCTATTTTGTTATCACAGCCCTAGGAAACTGATCCATACAATCCATGTTATAGTGTATTTCTTTAGTTCTATTTAAAATATGGTAATTTTATCTTTTAACTTTTTTGCTTTTCTTTAAAGTTTATTATTTATTTCTACCATGAGCAATAAAGAAACAGAGAGATAAGTATACCAAACAGGGTCCCCATGCCATGATCCACCCTCAGCTTCAGCCAGCCCCAGAGCATGAGCATGCATATGCCCAACATCCAGGACTCAAGAGGTAAATCTGGAACATTCTTATGTAGGTCAGCCTTGCAGAGAGTTACATTACTGAGGTGCTACAATCCAGCTTCCCCATTACCCCCCCCCACTTGCATTTTATATTTTTTTCTGAAAGAATATTCCACCTGAAATATTAGAAACTCTGAAATTCTGTTAATTGTATTATATTTTATCTTAGTAATTAAAAAAAAAAAAGAAATTTTAGGCCCTGCCATGGTGGCACTAGTGGGAGAATGCTGTGGTATAGGCTGTTGAGCCTGAATGGGAGGCCTGAGTGTGATTACTAGTCTAACCTAAAACAGTCCAGATGCAGAGGTATGTGCCTGAAGTTCTAACTAACTGGAAGGCTGGGGAAGGAGGTTCATGACATGGTGAGGCCCTATCATAAATAATTCTTTTCTGTCTCATTTCTATTTATTTTTTTCTCTCTCTCCCTCATTAACTAAATAAATCAGTATCTTTAAATATAATAATATGATAGGCTATGTGATACATTTTTAAAAACATATTTATTCTATTTTATTTATTATTATTAGCTTTTTAAAAAAATTTGCTTCAGGGCATATGCACTCAGAGAGAGAGAGAGAGAGAGAGAAGGACCGCCAGAAAGCAAGCCACTAGGTATGGAACTTGAACTGTGGTTGGCCATGTGGGAGTTAGTACCTTAACCACCACACCACCTGCTGGTCCCAGTGTGATGGATTTTTAAAGCTATATTAATGTTGTGCACTTTAAAGTATTGGGAAAAGCTTACAAAATAATTTTAAATGATAAGTGTATATAGAAGTGTACATATCAATTGTATTTAACATATACACTCACATACATCTGTAAGAATGGATATGGGGACCAGCAGATGGCATAATGGTTGGATTCCCATGCAGTCGCTGACAGCTCGAGTTTCGAAACCAGTGGCTTAAAACTCATGTCAGGCATGTATGCATACATGCCAAAAATCCCAAGAGGAGAATGGAAGAGAAGGGATTGTGGTGTTGCTATTCTCCCTGGGAGGTGTCTTGTTGCTTTGTGTATCTCTGTCTCTCTCTGTCTCTCTAGTGAATGCACATGCCCTATAGCAAAAATCTCCCTCCCCCCCAAAAAAAAAAAATAAATGAAAAGAAGACTAGACATAAATAAATAGGGAGAAAGGTACTGGAAGGAACTATGACAAATAATAATAGCCATTATGACTAGCTTTGTCTTTTAAACCAAAAAAAGAAACCTAAAATGATTATACATTCTTGGGAATAAAGATGTTCTAATTAATTTAAAAACAAAAGGTTAACTCTTCTACACCTATAACTATGATCAGTGAATTAACTGCTAAGGTAATTTAGTATTTTCTGCTAAAACTGAGCTGATCTAGTGAAGAGACTGTGGAAATGTGCTCATTGCTTTTGACCTTGGGTATGTTCTATTCAATAATACTTCAATTAGCACTGATCTTCTGATAAAAACTCAACCTCCCTTTTAC
Source organism: Tupaia tana (assembly GCA_026018925.1). Classification (NCBI taxonomy): domain Eukaryota; kingdom Metazoa; phylum Chordata; class Mammalia; order Scandentia; family Tupaiidae; genus Tupaia; species Tupaia tana. The sequence goes on along the minus strand of JAKSZU010000004.1, from coordinate 50,554,642 downwards.
ATCATCAATCTGAGTTCAAAAGTGCAGAAATCATTGGGGGAGTGTGGTATCCTTAGAGCTGGTTCAGGGTCACTCATCTGGGGAGAGAGATGCAATACAAGGCCATGCTCTGTTGAGATATACAGGAGACAGTAACATCTACCTTATCATCCCTAGGCATGAAGCTCCAGCTATTTTTCTGTGCAAATTAAGAGGTGTGTAGATGTCAAAACACAATTGACCTTGAAGCTAACATAAAAGGATGTGACTTACTGAATATGTGGTGGTTTTCTGCTATTTTCCTTGAATTTCTGTTATCACCTACTCTATTAATAAAATTTTTGAGAATAACATTGCATTGAAATGTGTGATGACACTCCATATATAGCATGGCTAGACATTAAATAGTTAATTCCAGAATAAATATGTTTTTGCAGATTTCTCGTGAGGCCTCTCTATACCTACTTGGCTTAATGATGGATTTTGGCTTAAATAAGAAGTTATTATGATTTTCAATATAAAACAGTTAAAATGATTATAGCTCTAACATAAATTTAAAGTGCATTCAAAGAATACTTTGGTTTTAAAGGACGAAAGAACTGGATCTTCAAATTTATCAAGTGGTCGACCCTATTTTATATATGCTGTACTCGAGGCACTGAGAGGAAAAGTAACTCCTTAAATTTTCTTAGAAAGTTGATGTCAGATCTGGTATGGAACAAAGGCCTTCCGACTCTCAGGTGACGGCTCTTTCCATTATTTCATGCTCTGCTATGATGATCTGTCAGAGATATTCAAGCACAGGCACAATGACTGTCAGTCAACCTGAACCTAATCCACTAAATTATGCTAATTCCCATAAAAACGAAGATGACTCACAGCTGAAGGAATTCCCACTAGGATTTTGTTCATATAAATTTGCCCATTTATGGCAAATTCATCCTGCTCTTTGGAATCTTTTTGTTCTCTTTATGCTATTCCTATCATCATAAACCCAGAAATCTCTAGGATTAAAGGAAGACAAATGAGGAAAAATGAAACAGAAATGAAAATGGCAATCTTTTCTCCATAAGTTAGTCTTTCTGCGACAGGTACATGTAATAATGGAGACAGAAAGACAGGTGATGGCCATCTAATAAGTTCTATCAGTACTGGTGCTAAGTAGAGAAAGGGTCTGTTTCAGACACAAAAGAAATTTGCATTTACAATTTTAGTAACAAGGGCTTTTAGCAGTTTAAAATAATGTAGCAAATGCAAGATTATCATGGACTCAATGAGACTATAAATGTAATCAAAATGTGAAAAAAACCCCACTATTTTGACTATCTAACAACTGTTATTACTCTTATGTTCAGTTTCAATTTACTATAAATGCTTAAAATACCAAAGGTGATAAAAATCTTGCTTCCTTTAAGAAGACTTTCCCCAACTTTGGCTAGCAATGATACTATAACGGAGAGAAATTTGGTGGGAAGAAGCAGCTATCAAATAGCAGGCTGGAATGTCTGAATACGTAAGGACTTCTGTTAGTAATCAGAAGACCAAATACAGAAATGAAGGAAGAGAGGCAAATGTGGATAATTCCTAGAGGAAAAAAAAAAAAAAAAAGGTCTTTAGAGGTTTATATACCTTGATCAGGAGACGGAAGTGGATATAGAAGCATTTTCTTCTAAGCCATTCTTAGAATTCTTGCCAGGGCTAATTTCTCCCTAATATATAAATTTCATTATCTAATGTCACCATTTAAAACTCTTCTGTGAGTTTCTGTTCAGATTCAAAGTAAGTTTAAATGTAGTCTATTAAAATGTTCAAAATTGTCAGTATGCCACTCCAGACCCTTCTTACCATTCAAGGTTTGTCTCTCATGGTTATATAACATTTGTATTTTATACAAATTAGACTCTTTGTTGCTCTTATATACAAAGTGTTCTTATATATTTCAATGCCTTGATATACATCCTGCCCTCAGCCAGACATTACCATCCATCCTTTTCTGTCTAGTAACTCTTTTTCAAAGCCTTGCTCAATTGTCTACTGCAGAACATTTCCTAGCACAGGTAGGAAAGTTTTTCTGTGTTCATAACATTAATACATGATTCTCTATATTAGTATGCATCATAGAGCCTATGTAAGAGACTTCAGTTATATATGTGAAAGTGTAGACTCAAGCTTAATGTTTGACACATAGTGGGTGGTTAATACTTGAAGAATGAGTGAATGAAAGAATCTATCCACTTACTTAAACTCAACACCATTCCCTTACTCTGTGCTTCTATTATGGCTATTTACAGATTAATGTGATGAGTGCTACCAAGCTAAGAAGGAACATTAAAGAAAGCTTTGAAAGTAGGAACAGATATACCAAAAGTGGGTAATTAGGAACAACTTTGCAATGTTTTTGTCTTGAGCATGATTCCACGTATAGAGTAGGATTATGGGCTGATTGTACATGCTTGAAACTCAGGCCTTTTAAAAAGAAATAAAAATGTGGAGCCAGCATATAGCATAGCAATTACATCACTGGACTCTCACATTGCTGTTCACGGTTTGAGTCCCAGACATGGTGGCTTGAAAATCATGCCATGCACATGTGTGTGCCTGCCTAAGATCCTGGGAAGAGAATGGAGGAAAAGGGACTGTAGCATGGCCATCCCCCCTGAGGGGTGACTTCTCACTTTCTCTCTGTCTCTGTCTTTCTCTATCTCTTTCTGTTGAGTACACATGCCCTAAGGCAAAACCTCTTTTAAAAATTATTTAAAAAAAATTTCATAGGCAATTTGGTATAACCACTTTTTTTTGGACTTTATGATTCTTCATCACCCCAATATAACAGTAATTCTCTATTCCCCTCCCTATATTAATTAGCCCCCAATAACTGTTTTCTAAATATGTTCTACCTGTGGAGAAATGGAGTTGCTTAGAGTAATCTGAAAGAACAAATAACAGGATTATGCCTAATATTCAAAAGTCCTTTTTACTAGTTAAGCAAATAGAATTGTTTTGCTCTTATGACTGCCCACAACACTGCAATCAATGCAATCATTGGAACACTTTCTGCTTCAAGTAATGTAATATACCTCTAAAAGTCACTTTATTAAATAGCAATTTGTTTATCTTATGTATAAATGAGTATAGGGCAAACAGGCATTGGTTTGACTATTTAAGAAGGTCAAAGACCAAGGCCATACCCTACTTTTTCTTTGCCATATTCTGGATATTGGATTTTCATTCTGGTCTGTCTGCTTTACTGTCTCAAGAAACTCAGTTATGACTACTTTGAAAAGCAGAAAACTGGAATTATCATTTGTCTGTGCTGAAATAAAATCTACTTATCATTCTTAGCTATATTAATAAATAATAAAACCATCCTCTGCTGGTAGCGTCTAGAAGTGTAGACATAACCCTTGATAGACATATACAATATTTAACAAATTTTGTGTATTTTTTATGTTTGTTTTAGCAAATTAAGACATAGGACTTTGAACTTTTTATATACCAACCAGCATGGAACTTAAAGAGGGTAGGTCTATTTTACAAATAGAAACAATAATGTTGACTATAATTATGTGGACAAGGGATGCCAAATTTATTTAAAAGAAACTAAAATTATTTATCAGAATAAAACAAAGTCCAAGTCTAAAAAGTTGTAGAAAATTTGCGTTAATAAAAAATTTTAAAAATTTGCTAATCTCTTTACTTCATTTTCCAAAATCATTTTAAAAAAAAAAAGAAAAAATCTAAAACCACTAGTTATAAATGAAAAGAAATCATTAAGAAATGTTCAATATAGCCAAGTCTGGTACTTGAACTGCAATTGGCCTTGTGGAAGTCCAGTGGCCCCCAACACCACGCCACTTGCCGGCCCCTGCTCACCATCTATGTTTAAAGGAAGTTTCTGGGAAGACTCATCCATACTGAAGAAAAGTTATTTTAATTTTCCCAGTACAAATATGTGGCCTCACTTTACTCCTTTCCCTTTACTCTAAGAAGGCATGTTTGTTTGTTTTTTATTTCCTGCAGAGGCAAGACTGAAGTAACTGCTGTTCACAGCTTGAAAGAACAAGGCCTTCACTACTTGTAAGTCTTTCTTCCCCAGAAGTAGCCTCTTTAATAAATTGAAGCTTTAACCCTAATGATTTTTTTAAAAATTTGGTTCAAGGGTGAGGGGTGGAAAGGCAAAACTCAACAGGCTATATTATTTCTTAGATGTTTAAGAAATTTATCATCGTAAGCATATATCGCACTATGGTAAGTTTTTCTGTTTCTCATAAACAAAATCACAGAGGGTCCAGCCCATTATCCAGTGGTTAAGACAGCTGGATCCCACATGGCTGACTATGCAGTTCAAGTCCCAGACCCAGCTGCTTGAGAAACATGCTGGGCATATGAAGATATGGAGAAGAAAGCTTTGCAGCATGACTATTCCCCATAGGAGGAGCTTCCTTATTTTCCCTCTATCTTTCTCCAGCAAATGGATGCACCTTCTGGGAAATTTTTTAAAAAATATATAGAGTGAAAATATTAATAGTACATATCTTATAATATATATTTACTCTATTATAGAAATGTTTAGCATTTCCTATTCAGAAAGCTAAAACACATACACTTTTACAATGATATACTCTCAGACATTTTAAAAATCAAAACATTAGATCAATGATCCTTCCCTTGAATTTGGACTGCCCTTAGTGATTTGTTTATAACTCAAAGAATGCTTCAGAAGTTATGCTGTGCGACTTTCAAGGTATAATTGAGAAAGGTCACATAACTTCTGGTTGGTTCTCTTGGGATACTCACTCTGGGGAAAGTTGATAGGCACATGAAAAGCTCAGCTTTCTACAGATTACCATGCATTAACTGCTAGCCACACAAATGAGCCATGTGGATGTTCAGCACAGCCGAGCATTCAGATGACTGTAGCCCCAACTGACAGCTGACTGCCACTACGTGAGGGACCTCAACCGACAACTGGATGACCAATCTCTTCTGGGATTTCTGACTCACATGCATCTCATGACTTATTCAAATGCCTGTCTTAAGTTACTAGTTTCAGAATAATTTATTATGCACCAATACTATCAGAAATTTTAGTTATTTAAAATCAGTTCTATAAGAAGGAAAAGTTGTCCAAAGTACTTAACTTTCGATAAAAAAGACACCTCAAAGGAGTTCATATTTAGTCTTTACTTTTAATTTAGCTTAGGTTTTCAGGGAAGAGGAATCTGTGGTTTATATTTTTCCTTTTGTATGCACAGTTTAATTTTAGGAGAATATTAACTTATCAACATAGTTGTAATCTATTCATAATAAAGAATATTTTTTGTTTTCCCATTTTCGAAATAGATGAGAAAGAATCAAACACTAACATTTAATCTCACTAAAAGAGATTCTTTCAAGGTCAGCACAAGGCCTGGTAGTTAAGACAGCTGGATCTCACATGTCCAACTGTACAGTTCAAGACTCAGATCACATGGCTTGAAAACCATGCCAGACATATGTGCATGCATGCCCAAAATTCTGACAGGAGGGAGAAATGGAGGAGAGAGGATTGTGGTATGACCATACCCAGTCAGGATGGGTGGGTTCTCCCTTTCTCTCTCTCTTTCTGGCAAAGACACACACCCTGGCAAATTAAAAAAAAAAAAAAAAAAAAAAAAAAAAAAAAAAAAAAAAAAAAAGATTTTTCTATTCTTTCAAATTAAATTTATGTAATTGGTTTTTGAAATTTCTAATAATTTGTCTAATGTCAGATACTGGAGGTAAAATATAAAGTGAACACAAATATTACAAATAAATGAAAGGTGATGAAATTTTCAGGACCAAGAAGGTTAGGAAAGTTTCAGAGTCAATAGTAACAGGAAGAAAAGAAAGATCTGCAGATTTTGGAAAAAAGAGAGGCTAGGATTAATGATGTAATTCTGTGAATTATAAGCAAAGTATAGTAAGGCCATAAAATTGAATAAAATCTTCAAAGAAGGCAATAGAAATACACAGAGAATAGTAGACTATAATCAATAAACATATATATGTAATACATATACAGTAAATATAGGTTTAACGTGTCAAAGATTGAATAGAGCTCTGAAAAGAAAAGTTTAGAAAAGGATGTTTTATTTATTTATTTATTTATTTATTTATTTATTTATTTGGAGAGGTATTGCTATAGGGCGTGTGCACTCACCAGAGAGACAGAGAGAAAGAAAGTGAGAAATCACCCCCTGGGGGAATGGCCACACCGCAATCCCTTCTCCTCCATTCTCCTCTCAGGATCTTGGGTATGCACGCACATGCACCCGGCGTGAGTTTAAACCACCAGGTCCAGGACTCGAACCGCAGTGGGCTACATGGGAGTCCAGCGACATAGCCATTACACTAACTGCTGGTCCCAGAAAAGGATGTTTTATTTTTTGCTCCTATAACATGACTCTGTTTCCCTTTATCTCAGTGCATCTTTTTGCCACTCTTTGGAATTCTCCTTTCCTACATGTTCCTGTTATTTTCCTCTTTATTTTCTCAAAGCATATACACCTACACCTTTGCTACACTGATCACTAACTTGATAATTCTATTTCTGACATTGTATCCTTAAGTCCATGATATATTGTCAAGCTCATGACACACAGGATCTTATTTTTAGCAGGTCAAAATACAGACTCATAATCTTTGATCCCAATTGTTCATTTTCCTATAACTTTTATAATGGTATAACCAAATAGAAGATCCTTTATATTTCTCAGTCTTTATATAATTGTAACCAACACATTCTGACAATATGTGAAAACAGTATACTAAGCAATGTGTTAAAAGGTTTATTTTTCTTTAATTTTTGTCCCATATAACAAAAATTGTGAGAGTTAGGGTTGGAGCAATACTTCTAAGGTGTCACTAGCAATGATTCAGATGTCTCTTAACATCTTTCTTCTCTACTATCCTTAGTTTTGGCTTTCAACCTCATTGTCATAAAATGGCATTTCATTTAGAGACTTGATTGCATCAGTGTTCCTGTCAGTAGGCAGGTGGAAGGTGAAGGTGAAGGGGGAATGTGCAGAGAGAATGCCCATTATGTTGAATTTTTTTTTTAATACATTCTTCAATTTCATCCAAGAGATTCCTGTTTGCAGAATTCAACCACTGGAATAATTGTAGCTATAAGAGACTTTTACAGAATAAGTACTACATGTTATCTATATACAAAATCATTTTTTCCAAATTAGAACTGCACAAGTGAGATGAGAAAGGATACTGAAAGACAAAGAACAATTTCTCCAATATCCCTCCAAATGGAAATCTACAGTCATTCTTAAAATTTTTATCTTGTCTAAAATACTATTTTGGGACTCTTACTCAGTGCATCAATTATTCAATAGGTTTTTAACAATCACCCATTAAATCTGTCATTCTCCACTTTGTCTTTGCAATGTGTTATTGTAGTGGGTTGAATGGTGGCCCTCAAAAAGTTATGTCTATGTTCTAATTCCTAGAATCTGTGAGTGTTATTTCTGGAAAATGTCTGTTTGCAGATATAATTAATTTAAGTATCTTGAGATAAAGAAAGCATCCTAGATTATCCAGGTGAGCCCTACATCCAAATATCCAGAAGGCCTTGTAAGAGATAAACAGGGGAAACTTGATAGACAGAAAAGGAGAAAATCATGTGAAGATGAAGACACAAATGGAGTGATGAGATCACGGCCAAGGAATACCAGCAGCTACGAGAGGCTGAAAGCAAGGAACAGAATCCTATGGAGATGCAGTGCCCTGCTGACACCATGATTTTAGACTTGTGGCCTCCAGAACTATGAGATAAATTTCTGTAGTGTTATCAAGTGTGTGATAATTTATTGTACAGCCACAGGAAACTAATAGAATTGTCAAAGCTTGTATCTTTTTTTTTTTTTTAGGGGGGGGGGGTCCTGGATCATCAAAGCCAGACCTAATTATCTCCCTCCCTCCACTTTGTCCTACTACCATCTGTGTAGTCACTAGATTAATCTTCCTATAACACAAATTTTATTATTCCTTTGTCTTAAAACATTTCTATGAGTCCTCATTTCCTATAGGCTAAAGATAAAATTCCTTCCTAGGCCATATAATTGCCTTTACAATCGAGTCCCTGCCTATCCATACAAATGTAGCTGTTCACACTCTGAACTTGAATCATACACGGTTTCCTGCAGTGCTGTGAATTCCTCTTTTTTTTATGTACAGATAAGTACTTGTTCTATGAGTCAATGGTGTATAATGTAATAATTTGTAACCCAGTTTGCCCAGTTAAACGTGTATTCAAGGGTCCAGCAATCTGTATTTTCCTAGTCTAGGAAGTCATAGCTGCTTAATAAGTACTTAATAAAAATGTTGTCAGTTAATAACAAAATGATATATTACGTGGGCATTAGCATTGGATGCTGTAGAGAGTGTGAGTCCATTATACAAAAAGGAAAGGCTGTGACTTTCAACAGAAATAAACGATTAGATATTTTAGAAATTGAGATTTGGGTAAAGATTTAGGTGCTGATACCTGCTTCCTGGATTAAAAAGTAGCAGGTCATTAGGAAATAAGTGACTATATAGTGAATCTGAGTTCCTGAAATCTGGCCATGAAATAAAAGGAAATATATACATCTATTATTTTAACTAGCTTCTTATATTTTATTCTTTTTTTAAAGAGTATGAATTATGATTTATCTCCCTGGATATGTATTGTTATTGCTTTTCTGTACAGTATCTATTCCCTCTGCTTTTTTTAACAGCACTCAACTTTTATTTAGGAGAATTGTTTCTCTCCTATTTTATTTTTTTATTTTGTTTTTAAAATTTATGTATTTCTTTCAGGGGAGAGAGAGGCAGACAAGAGGAAGAGAGGTAGGTAGAGAAATGGGCACCCTCAACAGGTCTTCATGCCACCCCCACCCCCCACCTCAACCACCTCAGATTATGGATATGTGTGTGATACAGTCTGTATAGGGAGACCCTGGGACACTAACTGAGGACCTTCCTATGTGGGTCCAGTTGTTTGTGTAGCACGATTATCTGGTTCCTTCCATTTAATATATTGTAGTTAAATAGACTGAAAATCAAGATGCCCTGAGTTATACTAATTGAGGCATAGTAGATAGATAGATGATAGATAGATAGATAGATAGATAGATAGATAAAGATTGATAGATGAGAGGGAGTTTATTAGGGGAAGTGGCTTGTGCGATTATGGTGGCTGAGATGTTGCACAATAGGCTGCCTGCAAGCTGGAAAACTAGGGAGGCTGGTGATACAACCCATTCCTAATGGAGCAATTCTCAGTCTGAAGTCAAAGACCCAAGGGAGCTGGTATGCATGTCCAGAGTCCAAAGGCTAGAGAATCTGGAACTCTGTGCACAAGGCAGGAGCAGGGTGTTCCAGCTCCAGGAGAAAGAGAGGGCGAATTCACATTTCCTCTGCCTTTCTGTTTTATTCAGGCCCCCAGATGATCAGACAGTTCCTGCCCACATTAAAGACAGATCTTCCCTAATAAGTCCAGTGGCTCACACGTCAGTCTCCTCAGGTAGCAGCTTCATAGACAAAACCAGAAATGTTGCTTTGGTAGCTAGCTATGCATCCCTTAATTTAGCCAAGTTGACATCTAAAATTAGCCATGGCAGTATGTGACTCATTCTTGGCTAAAAGATTCTCATTGTTGGTGCTTGCAATCTTGAATGAATTGATAGAAAAAATTACCTAAATGTATTAATTCCAGGGGAGTCCCTTGATGAGACAGTTGAGTGATTCCTAACACTTAAACTCTTAGAGGTGATCTTGTTCTTACCTTGTTTCAAACTGAGTTTATCTTTCCATTGATTCTTGGAATTCCCTGCTATTCTTCCAACATGCTTTCCTTCCAACATAAGACACAGTCAATTTCTATAACTTATAACCAAAGAATCCTAACTGTTCTAACTGATGAACCTATTTAGATAAAATTTATTGATATCAACAAATAGGAAACAACTTTACAACAGGAAAAAAAGGCAATGCAATTGTTTAGATTAAATTAGACAAAAGCTAATGTTCACAGTATGGCTACTATTCTTATCACGTTACTCAATGACCCAAATTAAAAAGGAAAAAAGTTGCCTTCTTCTGGAAGAAATTAGAAGTACGAGTATGTTTAAAAAATAATTTCAGAAGTCTTTGTAAAAAGTTAAATGTCACAGATTCAAGATTATTCAAATTTACACAGAGAACTACTTAAAGGAGATCAACTAGATAAAAACTGTGATGTTTGTCATTTCTAATTCCGGTAATTAAGTGCTGTACTCGTTCTACTTGAAAAGGCCTCTATGGGATTATATTAATGGCATAATGGAGAGTCAAAGAAAAAAATCAAAACTGTTATGAAAAAGAATGATATTGAAAAATTCATGAGCTGGAACCTTCAGAAAAGGAGAGTGTTTATGGTGATAGATGATCAGGATTACTGGAATGGTATGTGGTCTTTTGTCCAGAAGGACATGCCACCTCTTTGAACTCCTTAGATCTATATAATGCATTAAAAACATTCTCATCTGAAGAATAACAGTTGAATGCTTTAACTGAACTTAATTTACAATTCTACTGCTCAATTTTTCCTTTTAAACATTATTTTTATAGTTAAAAATATCACATTTTTGTTTATTTCTTCCCTAAATAATGATTGTTTCTGTGATAAGGTGATTATTTTAAAAAGTAATTGTGCTGGTTATGGCTAAACAATAATATCTTATCAGTTTTGGAAATGAGGCCTGGGCCTTAGCGACTTGAACTTTACAAGAAGCATTTATTATTTGCCTGTATTATGCTCATACTCTGCTCAAATATGAACGTGCTAACTGTTCTATCCAGTCCTCTTTGACAGGGACATCTAGAAACAGAGGAAAGAAAGTCTGAGAAAAGTTTAAAGAGAGACAATTCAGAGAAATTAAAGAGCCCTGGGACACTAAAGAATCATGTGACCTTAATCCAGATATCGGGTTGTCGGAAAAGTCATGATTCATTTTTGTATAGAAAAACAGAAAAACATGCTCTCCTGGCAACCTAGTTTTTAAAAATTTAAATACAAAAGTTATAAATAACTTTTTTATGTCTCAGTTTCTTTTATCTCAAAAACAGAGGTTATCTAATGTGCTTATCTCATGGAATTATTGAGGATCCAAAAAAAGAAAAAAAAAAAAAAAACAAAGTATGAGAAATATTTTAACTGAAAAAAAAAAGACTCTATGTAAGTACAAAGTATATTATTAATTGAATCACATATCTTGTTATAAGATGGCTTAGAGGAAGTGTGCTTCTCCACAGGTAATAAAACACACAAAGTTGTTAAAAATCAGAAGTTAAATAAAAACTAAAAAATACACTAATCTTGGATATCTTGGACAATTCTTTAAAACAAAAATCCCTCTAGCAGTATTGGTAATAATATGTAATAAGATGGGTTGTTCTCTTTAAACTTCAATATATGACTTACTTTGTATCTGCAGCCTGTCACCATGAGCTTCTATGCTTAATGATCACTGATCCATTTCCATTAGTCATAATAGATGCTCTCATAAAAAACCTGGAGTCCTTAACTGTACGTATGCAGCATTTTCTGTCCTTATTCTACAGCAAGTTGTAGTGCAGAAAGTGTAATCCAATCCTTTTGTAAGTGCATACTTATTAAGACATACAATGTATTAAAAAAAAAACTTCCTCTGGCAGGCTGTGTTGCTGATGAGTATTTACAAAATATAGCCCATTTCTGTAATAATTACATTTTAATTGAGCCATATATGGAATAAAAATCAGTATATGTATTGTCTATTTGGATAATATTTCAAGGTACATCTTTTAATTTTATTGGTTTTATTGATACTGTTACAGTTTGTGATTTCCCCACAGCTGTTTTTATTTCATGAAAATCATTCATCCCATGAGCATGACTATAGCTCTAAGCATTTTATAATAAATTGTTATGATCATTAAACACATGTAGTTAAGGACTTCTTTGCATCCATTTCCTTGTTCTTAGTTTTAATTTTTCATCATCTTTATTAATTTTATATACCAAATATAATTTTTAAACCCCCAAGTTAACAAGCTGCATATGCTGTGCCTGTGCACTGAGAGCTGTCTTCCCACATCATTTCCGCACACTGTGTGCATCCCTTCCCTGGGACAGACTTCCCAGCAGCGCTTTGGCTCTCTTCCTGATCATGTTGCTGATTGCATCCCAATCCTGCCATATACTGCGGTCCTTGGTGATTTTCCACCCTCCTGCTACATCTTCTCTTCTGGTCTCCCAAAGAACATTCTAATTACACTTCCTCAGCAGCTCCCCTATCATCCCTTAACCTTGCTCCTACAGCCTTTTCCATGTAATACCTACACTTGTCACAAGATGCTTACTTTCAGAGTTGGCACCAGTTATTATTCATTCATTCATCATTTATTCAATCCACAAGCATCTTTCCAGAGGCTACACATCACCAAGATGGTGCTAGGGATGGAGGTTACAAAAATGGGTATGACACAGTCACTCCCTCCCAGGAATTTAGAGTTCTGCATCCTAGGGGGAGATTTCAGAATTTGAAGGCCTGAAGCAATAGTTTCCATTTAAAACAGTTCTGGATCTCAAGCAAAAGTTTCCCTGGAAAATATCTATTATTGGATCCATTTTCCTTTCATAAATTCCCAAATGAAATATACGGATATGAGGTTTTCCTTGGTAAGAGACAAAACTTCGTGGTTCAAGGCTATTGACTGTTGATAAATAACATCTGTAAATGAATGCTAGTTATTATTTTACATTGTACATTGTACTTCTGGAAAAATGAGATTTTCATAAGTAATGAAAATAATAGTCAAATCACTGAAATAAATAAACCACCATAGTTTGTGTTAGAAATTTAAAAAATTGGTTCTTGGCTTTACCTGTCACCAGACAACCATGATGTATAAAATTCAGGTTCTTTTTAAGCTTGCACAATTTCTTTTACTGATGTCTCATAGAACGGCATTTCTGAGGCAATTATGGGAGAAGCTGGACCCCAGGAACTACGAAAAGTGTGTAGACTCAGCTCAACATGAGCAAATATAAAACCTAGACTAAACAACAAAATTCACAAACAACAACAGCAATCCTGCTTTGAATTTCCAGAAGAGGGAGAATTTTCCCTTCTTAATCAATTTACCCTTACAAAAATAAAATTCTGTTTAATAGATTGTATTTTATATACAGCAATCCCAGAGATCTTGTAAAGCACACACATAGAGCCAATATTCAGTAAGTGGAACAATGTCAGTCAACATCTGAGTAAAATTCCTACTTATAATGGTTTTTTAAAAAGGCCAGATGGGAAAATTTTTCATGATATTAATGAGGAAATTCTATCCTTGCTAGGGGGAAGGAATGGAGATGAGAGGGAGGGGGTTCTTTAGATTGCAAATGTCTAATTAAACTGGAGAGAAGTAAAATAATAAGGATCTGGCAGAAAAGTCACTACAGTGAAACATACAATATAACAAGGAGGCAGAAAAATTAATGCAAATACAGATAGTAGCAATACAAAAGTGTCCCAAACAAGGACAGTAATAGTTCCAATGAACTGTGCTTTACGGTATTAAGTTTTGGCTGCCACAATTCTGATAGACTTTGAATAACTTGAGTGCATCCAGGGAAGACAGGCAGAATGGCAAATATTCTGAAAATCTCATCTCTTAAAGAAACAAAGAATTGCTAGCTTGGAAAAGAAAACATCCTAAGGGGATTTCAAAGGCTGTCTTAAAATATTTGAAGGGTTGTAATCTTTAAGAGTGTAGGCTTATTATTTTTTTCCCAAATATAAAGAAGAAAGAAATTGGCCACAAATTTTGCTGAAGTAGATTTCAGTTTGCTATTAAGAAGATTCAACTGTTAAAGTCATCCAGGAGAGTCTTTGGAAGGCAGATCTTGTTGCAGCAGGTTCTCCAGGCTTCTGGGGGGCATTGCTAGGTCAGGCCTGGAAGCTCAAGACTGAGACAAACACTGACATATAAAGCTGTGTTATGTAGATTAATATCTGTCCAGCTAAAACACAGAAGGTAAAAAAATTTGGGTCAGTTAGTAAAGAACTACTAAAATCTTTGGTTAAAAGATACGTGACTATTTTTATTTTTAGTTTTTTGGAGAGGTTTTTGCAATAGGGTGTGTGCGCTTGCCAGAAAGACAGAGAGAGAGACAGAGACAGAAAGCGAGAAATCCCCCCCACCCCAGGGGATGGCCATGCCACAATCCCTTCTCCTCCTTTCTCCTCTCAGGATCTTTGGCATGCACGCACATGGTCCCGGCATGAGTTTAAACCACTGGGTCTGGGACTCGAACCATAGTTGACTACATGAGAGTCCAGCGACATAGCCATTATGCCAACTGCTGATCCCATGACAATTTATTTTTTGAACTTAGAAATTCTTTTCCCTGTTTTCTTCCCTTTTTGCAATTAGGATAAGATTATATATGATTGAAGTTTCATATTTTGGCTACCAATATTAGTAGTACAAAATAAAAGGCTAGTTTTATTGTATATCACTAAAGCATTTAACATAAAAAAGTCCATGAAGCTATCAATTCATCAATCAACCAACAAAAGAGTCAGTGAATCAATTAAATAGGCATTGAGCATCTCTGTGTATATAACTGAGTTCTTGCTTTTGAAAAACTTATATTTTTATTGCATAAAAAGTCCAAAACTCATAAAGTAACAAAATGTCATAAGATGAACTGTATAGACAGACTAGTGGTTTCTTTTTTCTGATTATATTTTAAGAAACTTATGTAGAAGTAGCTGCAGATGGGTTTTGAAAAGCAGACATTGAGCACTAAAAGGAAGTCTGGCATGCAGCATTTTTTTTTTTTTTTTTAATGACAAAGACTCTACATGCTCACAGACATGAAAGAGAGACAATTCCCCAGCAGAGATTGGTCATGCTGCAATCCTTTTTATCCAATTCTCTATCGCATTAGGAATCTGGGTATGTAAGGGTATGCCAACTTGTTTTTCATGGTGCAGGGGCAGGATTATAAACCTCAGTCAGCCATGAGGGATCCAGTTTACGCTGCAAAACATTCACTACTATGCTATAGGGCCAGCAGCTACACCATATTTATTAGGTGTTAACAAAGAGAGGGAAGGAAGATTTGGCAGAATAAGAAAGTTATTTATGATGTAGACCAGGAAAAACCTTTCTAAACCCAGAAGGAGCTCGGCAGCATATGCAGCCTGTCGAATTGTCCAGCAGTGAGTGAAAAGTCTGGGCCTTTGTACCCCTGCCTTAATAATGACTGGGTACACTCCATGAGCTTCACGTTCTCAGTCTACAAATACACTTTGGATCAAGATAGCTATTTACAACTGAGGCAAACCTTGAAACCTTAATCTGGGCCTGTGTCTACCAAAAATGTCAGTAAGTAAACAGATATAACTGGAGCTTCTTTGGCTGAGGCAGAGATAAGAGGTCTAGAACTCCACCCTACCAGCTATCAAGGCTACTCAAAAAACCCCTGGAATTACAGAGCACATAGTAGTAAAATAATTGTAGGTTATAGTTATCCAAAGATTGATAAAGGGCTGTGTACTTTTTGAAGTGTTGTATGAATTAATCTCTTTAATCTTCCCATCAACTGAATGACATATACACTATTTGTTCTATTTTACAAATTAGAAAACAGGCACAGAGAGGTTAAGTAGTCTGCCTAAGATCACCCAGACTTTTTCGCTCTATAGTCTATACTCTCACCTACTACACTCTACTCTGCATATGTTGTCTTCATGTAAAGTTTCTATGGTAAGTCTTCGAGTAGAGTTTGAGGAAGAAAATATACTAAAGAAAGTGCCTTAAGGACCTGTAGTATTTGACTTGGCCTAGCCCTGGAGTTAATAATCTGGCTTCATGGAGACTTATGAGCCTCTTGTGGGTCCATGGATTCCCCACATCTTATAAAATTAGTGTGTATGTGCTTATGTATTTTTCTGTACAGAGGCTTATAGCTTTTATTAAACTTAGGGCCTTGTAAGTTAAGAATCACTGTTGTAAGGGAAATGAGAAGAGCAGATGTACAGGCTAATAACACATATTCTAATTCTCAAGAAAGTAAAAAAGAAATACTTGCTAAGTATTGAGTTTCATATTTAGGATGAGCTGAGCAGTCCTATTCTTCAAATGGTTCTTGCCCGTAGTCTATGTGATAGACATTGTTCTAGAGAGACAGTGAGTAATAGTGATATTTCCATTTGAGTTCTTCTGGGAGCTGTCCCAAAGACAAAGATGTGTATACAAATAATTTACTTAAGACATGATCTTAGGAAGTATGGTAGGGGGAGTAGGGAAGTGAGACAGTGAAGGGAAAAAAGCCAATAAACATTGTGTTACAACCCAGTTACCACGATGGACAATGAAGCTCAAATCCGAGCTGGATCTCAGGATACAATGTAGAAACATTCCTCAATTATCTTGGGCAAGGAATCTAAGGGCGAGGGTGTTTATCTTCCAACTTCCATCAGTCTTTTGTCGAGGACTGTCCTCCAGCAGGAAAAAGAGTTATTAGTTTCAGAGTGTTGGAAAAAGATCCAGATTGGCTCTTATTTGTTGCATGTAACAAGATATTACAAGTGAGTGTACTCAAACAAGAACTGGTCAGTTTAAGAGAAGAAATGAAAAGGAATGAGAATTCAACACTTTGGGAGGTCTTCAAAATCAGAAATGCTGACTTTCTGGGCTCTACCCTATAACTATAAATATATATTCTCAAAACAAGCTTTGAACAAAAAAAAGCTCATTAAGACTTCTCACCTAAACAAAGAAACTCTTCCCTTAGCAAAAATCAGATTAATGGTGTTACTTTTATATTCAGGCTTTCTATTTCAATACTCTCATCTCAGTTGTCATTAGATTGTGAGAGAGAGGCCATGTGGTGAGAAAAAAAAAGAAATTCAAAATTAAGATTATGTATAAGAAAAAATTAAGAAAATGAAAGCAAAACACATAAAATGTTTTAGAGTAATTACTAGCACATAGAAATGACAAGAAACAAATACAAAAATGATTGGTAGTGCTTAAAGGGAATGAATTTTCAGAAACTTTCCTGAAAAGTCTATGACTTTAAAGCAACCCTTGTGGGGCGAACAGGTGATGTGATTAAGGCACTGAACTCCCATATGGCTAACTGTGGTTTAAATCATGGGACCAAATGGCTTGCATTCTCACTCCCCCCAGCCTGGTCAAATTAAATAATTAATAAATAAGAATAAATAAATAATTATCACTCTTTTTTTTTTTTTTTAAGAGAGAAATTTTTGCTATATGGTGTATGTGCTCGCCAGAGAGACAGAAAGAGACAGAGAGACAGAAAATGAGAAATCACTCTCCGGGAGAATGGCCATACTGCAATCACTTCTCCGTTCTTCTCTCAGGATTTGGGGCATGCACGCACATGCTCCTGGTGTGAGTTTTAAGTTGCTAGGTGTCCAGTGGCACTCCAGTGACATAACAATTAAACCTATGGGCCTTTAAATTTTTCCTACCAAGAAGAGGGCTAAGGCTAAAGGACTCTATGGTCACTGAGAGAGTACCTGCCTCAATGTATGTTTCATATGTAATCATGCAGAATCAAACACAGATAGAATCTCTCGAAGGACAGAACAGGGGCCAGGGTGAATAACAAACAAGGCTTCTTCTCCAAGAGCAAATTTAGAGTCTGATCATGGACTTCTATTCTGTTAGATAAAAATTTTAATAGCTTTCCGAGAGGAGTTTTTCAATATTCTCAGCAGCCACTATTTCCTTTCTTTATTTTAATAAGTAGTGGTTACATTGTGTGTTTATCATCCCTGCTCCAACATCCATGTCTTTATGGGAATGGTGACAGAAATAACTGCTTTTTTTTTTTTTTTTTTTTTTTTTTTGGGGGGAGAGGTTTTTTCGCTATAGGGCGCGTGCGCTCGCCAGACAGACAGAGAGAGACATAGAGACAGAAAGCGAGAAATCACCCCCCAGGGGGGATGGTCACGCCGCAATCCCTTCTCCTCCATTCTCCTCTCGGGATCTTGGGCACGCACGCACACGCGCCCGGCGTGAGTTGTAAGCCACCGGGTCCGAGACGCGAACCGCGGTCGACTACGTGGGAGTCCAGCGACATAGCCATTACGCTAACTGCTGGTTCCCCATAACTGCTTTTTTTAAAGAATTATCTTTAAATTTAACTTTCTTTTCTTCCCTTCTTTCCTTCCTTCCTGCCTTCCTTCCTCTCTTTCTTTCTCTTTCTCTTTCTCTTTCTCTTTCTCTTTCTCTCTCTCCCTCCCTCCCTCCCTCTCCCTCTCTCTTTCCTTCCTTCCCTTCCCTTCCCTTCCCTTCCCTCCCTCCCTCCCTCCCTCCCTCCCTCCGTTCTTTCTTTCTTTCTTTCTTTCTTTCTTTCTTTCTTTCTTTCTTTCTTTCTTTCTTTCTTTCTTTCTATTTGACCAGAGAGGGACAGACTGAGAGTGACAGTGAGAGTGAGAAAGTGAGAAAGTGAGAAAGGAATTCGCCAGGTCTGGGACTTAAGCAGTGGTTGCCCATATGGAAGTCCAGCATCTTTAACCACTATTCCACCTGCTGGTCCCAAGATAGCTACTTTTGAAGTTCCAGTTTACAGGACAATAAAATGCCACATTGGCCCCTGCTGAAGAGGGCTACACATCACTAAGACTCTGGACTTTTAGCTGGATGTAAATAAACCAGTAGAACTTCAGACTGTCCCTCTTGGGGAGGAGGTTTGAATGTGTTCACTGTATAGAACAAAAGGTACAAATGTTGATCTGGAAAGCATAATTTGGCTGAGACTGCTAGGGAGGCAGAGGTAGGCACCAGAAACTCTGTGTTTATTTGAGTCCCCTAGGAGCAGTCAGCGAGATGAGACTGTCTGTGCAACATATATTCTGGGGAGAGAGCCCTGTAGAGGATGAAGCACAGGAAGCCAGAAAAGTGGACAGAGCCTGCAGACCATAATGCAGATCTGACCAGTAAGAATAAGAAGAGGAAGGAAGCAGAATTGGATAGGAAGTTTAAAATGCAGTGCAGCTCTAAGTAAGGGTCAGCTAGACCAACGGGGAGGATTCAAGGCTAAGTCATTTTAGGAAGAATTCTGTGTTTCATGAGGATAAACCTATCTTGGAGTCCTGATATGTTTGGTCACTGGCTGGGAGCAGCCTATGCAAAGTGTTGCTTCAGTACAAATTCAGTGGTGGGTCCAGAGGGATAGCAGTTGGGACAACATTACATTATACTCTGCAGCAGGAGACCTCGGCAGTGCATTTTCTTTTTTTTTTTGGAGAGATTTTTGCTATAGGGCACGTGCGCTCGCCAGACAGAGAGACATAGAGACAGAAAGCGAGAAATCACCCCCCAGGGGGGGGATGGTCACGCCACAATCCCTTCTCCTCCATTCTCCTCTCGGGATCTTGGGCACACACGCACACGCGCCCGGAGTGAGTTTTAAGCCACCGGGTCCGGGACGCAAACTGCAGTCGATTATGTGGGAGTCCAGCGACATAGCCATTACGCTAACTTCAGCAGTGCATTTTCATGGCTGCAGCACTATCTGTTTCTTCTTGGTGAGCATATATATGTACAGCTGGACTATACTCCTCTGACTCTTGTTGTTAGGGATGGAAACTGAATTTTTTTTTGTTGTTAAAATATATTTTTTTCTATAGGATGTGTGCACTTGCCCACTCTTTGAGTGGGAAGAATATTGAACTCGGGGTAGACTAGATTGCAACTATTAAGTAAACCCAACACATGTAATGATCAAAAATAAGGAAAATCTGTTTATCACTCAATCTATCCACACATGTGCCTGGAGTAAGTTTCAAGCCATGGAGTTGGGGATTCAAACTATGGTCAGCATGTGTGTATTTAGCACCTTAACCATGATACCACCTGATAGTCCCAGCAACTGAGTTCTTAATATAAGCAGAATTGAGGTACAGATTCCAGGTATGGGCAATAAGAACATATCCCTCAATGTCATTCATTTCCTCTAACGTTTAGTCAGATATAAACTTCCCCCAGAGCTACCTTAAAATTATGTACAGAAGAAATGTAATCTCTTTATCAGGATGATGGCACGAAGCAGGGCAGCCTGCTCAGAAGGATAGATTGAGTAAAAAACAGATTTTCCTTACTTTTGATCATTACATGTGTTTGGTTTACTTAATAGTTGCAATCTAGTGTATCCTGAGTTCAATATTATTCCCACTTGAAGAGTTTTAAAATGTCTCTAATATCATCATTGCATGAAGAGAATGCTCTCATTCTGACCAGGACAGAGACTCTTTTTTCACTGTGTAGACTGATCACTAAGACTTACTTTTTGGGGCCAGCAGGTGGCATGGTTGTTGAGGTGCTGGATTCCCACATGTAAGAACATTTTTCAAGTCCTAGACCTAGTGGTTTTTAAAATCATGTTAAGCACATGTGCTTGCATGCCCAAAAGCCAGGAAGAGAATGGCAGAGATGGGATTGTGGTGATTTCTCACTTTTCTTCTCTCTATCTCTCCCTTGTGGGTGTAGGAGAGAGACTTACTTTTTAGTAAGGAGAGACTCCAAATTGGTCTCAGTGCCCATATGTATTATTGTAGTATATATAGCTAATTATTTGTTTGGGAAATTCAGCATATCAAACACATGAGAAAGAAGAGACACTTAAATTCAACAGGCCAGAGTTGGGGAGGTGCAGTGGTAGTCAGTAATATTGACAATTCTTCAAAACTGTTCTAAAATAGCTGGCCACGATGCTCACATTGGCCATTCTTAAGGCTATGGGCAGGAAGCATAAGGGTAAGTCTTGAACTGGTAAAGTCCGCTAAACTGAGTCCACCAGTCATCCTTTGGGATTTGCCAAGTTGCAAACTATCTTACAGAGCAGTAGGTCCAATTGAGCAACTCAAAATTATATAAAATGGAAAGGCCAGATCCTTTTCATGAGTATAAGTCACAAATCAATAAAAAGATCATTCTAATTAATATTGGACTACAATTAATCATGCTGTGTTTGCTCAAAAATGTATTTGGATCACAAGTACTAGTCACAAATTAATAAAAAGATCTTCTTTATAAATATTGAACTATAATTAATGACATTGTATTTGCTCAAAAAGAAAATGTATTTAGATTGAGTTCCTACTGTGTCCCAGCCCCTGTTGTGGGCACTGGCAAGAGAGCAGTAGTTAAAAAAAAAGTAGAATAAAGTCCCTATTTAGTTCTATTCAGAAATGAAATCGGAGTGGGTTGTAATAATAGTGATTGTTTTTCTTAGGCCATTAGAGAAGGTGGACTCTCTCTGAGTTAAGATTTAGAAGTTCAGAATAGGTAAAGTAAGAATAAAGCAATCATTAAAGACAACTTTCTGAGAATGTTCAGCATTACAACAGTTGTTATTCACCTTGGAGCTGGGTAATAATCTTGAGGCATTGAGAAGCATAGTTACAGAATTGAGGCTTTATTATGCCACTTAAGGCATAATTTTTGAGAAAAAAATGTGATAAATAAAAGTTAAGAAAGAACTGAGATATATGAAGGGGAAAAAAAAAACACACAGATATTTAGAAAAATAATGCCCTAAATATTTGGGTTGAAATAGAAAACAGGCAGAATATGCTGAGAAAAAAAAAGTTTATAAAATTCTGTTAAGTATGGTGTAAATGACTTGTAGAAATTATAATGAAAAAATTATAATAAAGAATACTGTATAATTTATAATAGAGACATATAACCATATATACACATATGCACAGATTAAACATCAATTATGTGGCCCAATTCACAATTTTTTTTTTCCATTTCATTTGGTATTGGGTGTGTGCATTCACCAAAGAGATGGAGAGAGCAAGAGAATGAGAAAATATCCCCTGAGGAATGGCTGCACTGTAATTGTAATCCCTTTTCCTCCATTCTCCTCTCAGGGATTTTGGGAATACACATATGCCTTGCAAGCCACCAGGTCCAGACTCAAACTGTGCAATCGGCCCTACAGGATCTAGCTGTCTCAACCACCATGACACTGGTAGGTCCACAAATTTTGTTTTTATGCAATATAACAATTAGCATGGCTGTTAAAAATACATCTGTAAATATTACTTGTGTTGAATATCTCTATAAACTCAAACTGCTCACATACGGAGATCTTGCCATTCTAATAGAACATTTAAAGATGCACATAGCCATGTATGCTTCTGATTCACTTCACACATTCACAAACTGATTCTTCACACTTCGCTGTGTGACTAAATCTAATACAAACGGAAATGAGAAGATGAACTTTCCTACCTTTCTCTTATACCTGCTGCAAATGACACAAGAAAAAGCCAATTTATTTTTTTTTTCAAAAGGGCTTTTTACCCTGAATTACTGTACTCCAAAATGATCACACATATTTTAAATTTAGCTTTCCCTAAATTTGAAATTAATAATTAGCACTTGAATCATTCCTCCTGTTCCACTGAATCAACTCTTTGGGAAATATTTGTTAAAGCAAAAAATGACTCAGATGAAATCTTCATTCCTGGCTACTTCTGTTTGCCTACAAGCAACTCAAAATTCTACTGAAAGTAGTGAGGAGTGGTGCAACATTTTTCACTCAAATTTAATTTATTCTTCTGTAATTTGGTCTGGAAAAAAAAATAGGGGTGGAAATTCTATAGAGATAGATTAATTTAGGGGTCAAATAATAACAAAATAGGGAGGAGAAGTTAAGGACTCATTACCATGTGACACAATGCATGGAATGTACTGGAGAATCCATAAGCTTAGTGAGAAAAGCATGAGTAGTTTGTTAGTGACATAAGGGCTTTGAAATTGAATTTATCTTGTATATTCAGCTGTTTGGGGGATACATCATTTATAAGACTTCTTGCTATTAATATTTTCCATTCTACAGACTCTTTTGACAAACTATATACTTTTTCACCACATTAATTTTAAATGGAAAATGAACATCTGGTAACCGCATTTATTCATATGATCCTTAACCATCTACCCTCTCTGATTTTCCTCTTCTGCCTTTCTAAAAACTAATGGGAAACTAAATTTGGGGACTATAGATCAAATCTATTGTTCAGATTAGCAAGATAACTCCTTCTGGGAATCATTCAATCAACATGTGTTCTGCTGACCATACTTTTTGTCCAAAGACAACTTGCTTATTTTATTCCAGTCTCAGCAGTCTTGGGTTACTCTTCTCTATACCCCCAGGGCATTGTTCATTGTGTTGTTTTGAGTGCACCCAATAGCAAAGGCTTTTTGTTTTTAGTTTTTTTGAGAGAAATTTTTCCTATAGGGTGTGTGCACTTGATAGAGAGACAGAGACACAGAAAGTGATAAATCACCCTCCAGGGAGGATGACCATGCCATAATCCCTTCTCCACCATTATCTTCTAGGGATGGGGGCCATGCACGCGCACGCACATGCACACATACCTGGCGTGATTTTTAAGTCTCAGAGTCTAGAACTCAAAATTGCAGTAACTACATGGCAGTCTGGTAAGCATTATGCCATCTGCTAGTCCCACAAAGGCTTTTAAGACCATGTAGGTGGTTGGTTTGTGAAGAGAAGGAAAAAGGAGAATGGTAACACAGAGTAAAGGCAATTTATGTAAGTGTGCATTACAAGAGGCAACAGAGACTTAATTTTTATAAACCTCTGAGAAGTGTGCAGAACAGTTCCCAGAATTGTCCACGTGAAGGGTAGAGGCTGGAGCACTTATTTACTCCCAACCATCTCGTATTGGTTGAGGGTTGTCCCTAGTATATTCTCTTGAATGTTTAGACAGAGGCTTCCACTGTGTTGGAAAAAAGCCCAAGGCAAAAAGCAGGGAGATGTTGGCAAGGGTTTGAGGTAGACCCTTGCCATGGTGGTGAAAATTTGAGCTCATGTAGAAACTTTAACAGCAGCAGAAGCAGAATTCAGAAGCAGGTGCAAGGCATGTGAAGAAAGGGTTTCAAGGGAGTTACTTAAATTATTAAGGGCAGAGACTGATCTTCTTACCTAAAACTATAGTTTGTCTTCCAAGAACTAGTTTATAGCAGAGTACCCAATTATTTTTGAATAAAAAAGTAAAATAATACTCCTCCATTCTGTTGTTATAGTAGAACTATTTATATACTGTTACTTTTTTTTTGAGAAACTACAATCAAATTTATGTTTACTCAAAGACAGTGTATTTATTCATATACATTATTTTATTTATTCATGTATTAAACTTTGAAAGTCTCAGAGAAGAATTTAAGCTACATACTCATTGTTTTGATTATCTATTGCTGTATAGCAAAAAAATCCAAAAACTTAGTGGCTCAAAACCACAATAATGCAGTATTTTCTAAATCTGTCAGTTGCCTGGGCAGTTCTTTCAATTTACATGGTATTTTCTTGGATGCTGGACTAACTAGTAAAATGGCCTTATTTGCATGGCCAAGCTTCTGGGTGGGAGCTCAGCTGGGTCTATGAGCCAGAAGCCTGTTTTTTGTTTGTTTTGTTTTGCTTTGTTTTGTTTTCCAATTTGTGCCTCTGCACATAGCTTGGTCACAGAATGGTGACCAAGTAAAAAGTTTTCCAACTTTTTCTAAGTAAAAAGTTCCAAAGTGTACCTATGCCTGGCCTTTGACATTATACAGCATCATCTCTCCCATATATTTTTGGCCAAAAAAGTTCACAGGTCATATTTCAAGGGTGGAGAAATTGACTGCATATCTTTATATAGAGAGAGTGGAAAATCTCACCATGCATATACTTGTAAGATGGGTGATACTGTTGTGACCATATTGGGAAATATAATCTACTGTACCCAGTGTGTACCTGGATGTGTGTAGACATACTTATATTAAATGGCAAGATGCTTGAAAACAGAGGTCATGTCCAGTTTTTCATATAACCATAGAAATTAATTGTCAAATAGGTATTTGGAATATAAAAAATATAAGCATACCAAAAAATAATCCTTTGTGGGTCAACTCAGTAGCACACCAGTTAAGCAATATGCATATGGAGCTAGATCCCATGTGACCAACTGTAGTTCATATCTCTGGCTCTACATGTGAGTGCACATATGTATCAAGTGCTGATGAGATGGGATGAAATGGAAGAAAAGGATTATTGTGTGACAACGCCCATTAGGGGGTACTTTCTCTTTTTCCTTTTCTCTCTGGTAAGCAAAAGTACCCTCTAGCAATTTTTTAAAACTGAATTTTGCCTGTAAAGACACTGGGATTGAAAATAGTCCTCTTTTTAGGAACCAGTTCTTTACCCACAATTCTCTAACACCAGTCAATAATCAAAAAACATGGCTTACTTTCATTGGCAATATATTACAGAGGAAAGGAGGTCACCTTGTCAGAAGAGTTTCAGATAGAAAACTGGAACCAAGAATGTGGTTTGAGGGTGAGAGGAGAGAACTTTTCAGAATGTTTGTCCTAGATCTTACTCCTATGGTTATGTAGACAGGACCATTGAAGGAAGTAAGAAGGAGAGGTAAGTTGTCAGGAAATAAGTGAGAAAGATGGTAGGCTCATTTGACAACTTCAAGTCTACATAGTGTTTTTGTTTTGTTTTGCTTTTTGTTTTGTTTTAATAATGTTCTTTTCTTCTATTAGCACACAGAATCCCCAAGGCCTTCATCATTTTCCCATCTTGGTATTCTGAGACAGTGTCACAGTTGAAATGAGTAAAAGCATTACATTTGTGACTCTCAGAACCAGGGATATGAACAGAAGGATCAACAGCGAAGGCTATTTCTCACTGGTATAAGAAGCCATCTTGTGTTTCATAGAAAAAAAAATTTGTTATGACTCTTCCAAAGTGTCAAAAAAGTATATCCCAGATGAAACACACAATATTTTGTCACAAAACTGCTATTGCAGTTTGATTGTTCTGTTCCTTGAATTGTTCTTTTCCAGTAAGATGTTTTTCCTTACCAATAACCCTGTTGGCCTTGATCTACAGCCCTCTGTGTTTCTTCCTTAGTTCCGTCTCTGGATGCTCCAGGTGGCCCTAGCTATGCTATAGAGTAATCTAGACTTAATGGACAAAATATACTATTATTTGCCTTTAAACAATAACTTAGCCCAAAGGCTCCGAAGGCAGAGGTATTTATGGGCAAACAATGGCATCTTTCAGATTCTGCTAACTCAATATCCAAGGCACATTGTGTAGTGATACATAATGGAGGCTTGGTAGGCAAACACTTGCATCAATTTGATACCACATTCCACAACTTTTCCAAGACCCACTTTTGATGAAGATATGGAGATAATAAAAAACTAAAATCCTAGGGCATTTATACTTATTTTAATTTATACTGATTATACATGTAAAGAATTTGGTACAGCATAATAAGATTTCAAAAATGTTAACTATTAACGTTATTATCATTACCATCATGCCACACTATGGACTGAGCATAGTTCTTTCTCGATAACCTTGAGAAGAATGAAATACAATAGGTCCTTGAGTTCAAATATAAATTTTAATTCGATTAATTCCTGGACAGATCCCTTTGGCAAAAGATTCACCTCATCTTAGTTTTGGTCTTTTCATCTGAATTTTTAAAAAGACATTTCACATGACTATTTTTAGGAAAAGAAATAATATAATAAAATGCTTAATCCAGTGTTTCAACACCCAAACTATGAGAATAATTACTTTTATTGTTATATAGCTATTATTGCTATTATTAAGTAATATAGAATTTGGTCAAAGTAAAGACTTTTTAAAGTATCATTATTTATAAACTTTAGTATTTTCTTAGAAGAATTCAAATGCATAAGACCATTAGATTAAATTTTAAAAGGCAAATTACAATTTGGATAGTAGTAACTCACGCTGTTTCATTTAAGAAAAAAAAAGCAAATAATTATTAAAGGTCAAAAAGAACAGAACAAAATTCTGTTCAATAATTGTAATTTCTTTCACCACCTACAAAATTATAAGCTACATCTCCTCTCTTACCTGTGAGAAAAAAGAAAAAAAATAGAAATATAATGTGTTTGTGTGTATGGGTATATGTAATATATTTTAAGTCAGAGTCTTTTAGAGTAGGGTACAGTATTTATTGCCTATTGGATAAGAAATGAGTAACAATGGAATTAATTGTCCATTTTCTTGGTCAATGAAGTAAAGGCCACCTATACAACAGAAGAGGTTCCCCTTACTCCAGGTTATCTTGAGTATTACTCCCTTTTAGATGTTTTGACTTGACTCGGGAATATAGACTCTATTATGGTAAAATACTCTTGCCTTTTATTGTCTTCATTGGGAGGGGGACTAAAAATAAAATGAACTAATCTGAATTAGCAAATATTACATGTCATTTCTATTTGTTGCATTTTCAATATTATGTTAGTCACTTATCCTAGCTCCTTTTTAAAATTCCCCCCAATATTTTGGGATGATATATATATATATATTTAGAGGTTTTTCCTATAGGGCGTGTGCGCTCGCCAGAAAGACAGAGAGAGACAGAGAACAGAAAGTGAGAAATCACCTCCCAGAGGGGATGGCCATGTCGCAATCCCTTTTCCACCATTCTCCTCTTGGGATCTTGGGCATGTAAACACATGTACCCAGTGTGAGTTTAAGCCACCAGGTCCGGTACTCAAGCCATAGTTGACTACATGGGAGTCCAGCAACATAGCCATTACGCCAACTGCTGGTCCCTGGGGATGATATTTTAATGACAAATTAGTTTTGAAAATAGAAAGTTGAAAGAAAAAGTTTTACAATGCCTTGATTATTTCATAAAGGCCCTGGGTAAAAACATTTTCATCTAGGATCATATGAAATTCTCAGCACGAGACTGAGATTTAGGATCCATTATGATACTTGTTTTAGACATGAATGTAATCAGGGTCAGAGTTTAAGCCACTTGTCCAAGGTCTTTTATCTGAGAAGGGGTAATACTGGCATACAAATAATAGGTTTGGTTACCTCAAAAGTCCTATGCTATGTGATCATGAGTTTAGGAAGTGCCGATTAAGTTTTTTTGTTTTTACTAGAAAAAGACTATGAAACTTTATTTTTTATTCAAAATATAAATATTTCCTAGAGCTTATTAGCAACTGAAATTTTCCTGTTAGAGAATATTAAAGAAAAATTCCTCGGGTACATTTTTAAAATTAGGTTTTATTCAAAAGCATGTTGCTTCTGAAGGCTGTAAAATTTGAGCAGTTGAAAGACAATGAAGATACCTCATTCAAATACCATAGCCAGTTGGTAATTGAGAAATCATAAAAGTCCTTAATAATAAAAAGCATTTTTATTTTTTAAAATGAGATTTTTATTGAGTATAAAATAGTAAGTTATTCAGATTTAAAGAAGGTGTTATCTAATAATACTTTCATCTGCAAAAAAAAAAAAAAAAAAAAAAAAAAAAAACCTTTTCAAATCCAAATGGCTCTTCAATCTATCACTCATTCACTAAGCACAGTCAATTAGGAAAAAGGCGAGGTGGACTCTTGTTAATATGTCCCAGGGTTTTGCTGAGAATGTACCATCTCTACAAAGGGAATTGACTTCTTCAGATAATTTTCTTAAATGGGAGGTTGTTGTTACTGTCTTAATTTTCACATGTACTCCATTAGGAGGTTTGCTTTATTTATGTGAGTCATCTATGTGTTTTGCACTGGCTCCTAGTTAGCTTCTAATTGCAAGCTGGTTGCACTGAAATATTGATTGTGATCCATAAAGTCCTGTATGGTTTGGGTACTGTCTGCATCTGCATCAACTAATTTTACTTCCTAGAAGCTGAAGTGAACTAAGGGAGCTGTTCACTTTTTCTTATCTTTACCCAATATACCCAAGAGGCAAAGGCAAATCCAGGTTTTGGGGGCCTGAAGTTTATGCAGTTTGTGAGGCCCTCTTCAAAAGATAATGCAATTTCACTAAAAATTACAAGTGAAATTAGAAAAAAAATTGATTAAAAAACCTTTAAAATTTTAAAAGCAATCAAAATAATATAAAGTCCAGAAAATACCAGTATTTTAAAAATCTATAAATTACCTGAGACACCTCTATTATTCATTTTACATACATTTCTTCTCCAGACATTTGACTGCATACTTTTTGATGATCTCTTTGTAGACAGCATTTTCTTTAGAAATAATAGCAAGATAGTTTATTTTTTCTCAGATAATTCAATCTTTTTTTGATTGAAATGTTTTACTATACATAGTTTTTAAAACAGTTTCTTTTACCTTCATACTTTCTTACTGGTAGTATCAAATATATTTTTAGGATTACTGCAAAATTTGAAGGAAAAAAAAGGTTTCTTAAGATTCTTTCATATGTGAGGTAGAAAATTAGAGTATTTCAATGGTTCCTATTCAGTAACAAATAAATATTCTTTGAAGCAAGCTGTAACCTGTAGCCAGTTTCTGCTGATGTCAAATGCCATGGTATACGTTCACACAGCTACCACACCTCTGACACTGCAGTATCAGTCACAATTCCAGTGGGTCAGCACTGGGTGGCTGGAGTAGTCTGAAACTGTTCCTGCATTTGGATGAATGATGAGCAATCCCTAATCTATATATGGAAATGACTGCAAACCACTAGACCCAAACTAAACAGATTCATAACTGCTTTTCACCTTAACTATGCTTCTGCCACATGAAAACCACCAGACAAGAGTGAAGTACAACTAAAGGGATGTTGGAGTGTAAAGGAACAGCATATTCATACCAATGCAGTTAAATAGCGTAGTTTTGTGAATTGTACACAAATATACAGCCATGTGAACTCACTGTTAGAGGCCATTTTCAGGCCTTGGCATTACATAATGAAAATGAGGATTGACCTCTTCCTAGGGGAACTGTGGTCAGAAAATAATAGAAAAATATTACTCCTGGGCTGGCTCTGTGGTGCAGTGGTAATGTGCTGTTCAAGAGAAGCCAGGTCGCACATGGGGGCTAAGGATCAAATTCCTGGCCTGGCCTGGTCATCCTGAAAAACACTAAGCGTGTGTACTCGTGTCCAGAATCCAGGGGCCTGGAGGATTAGAGGAACAGGATCATGGAGTGATCAGACCTCATGGAGGATGCTCGTCTCTCTTTCTCCCTTGTGCACATGTTCTATCATATATAAAGAAAAAAAAAATACTCCCTTTATTGTGCAACCAATCTTAAATTTAAACACTGATTCAGGCTACTTCAGACTTTGCTAAGCCCTGAGATATTATTTAAATTTGGAGTAAAGTAGCTGTTCTGGTATTTAAAATTTTGCCCTATAATCTAAGAGAATGAAAGCAGCATAGAATGGTTGACTGTGACAATTTGAACTGGGTATCCTTTGGGATGGTATTTTCTATACCTTTGGTCTTGTCCAGAGACTTACATAAATATATTTGAATATTTTCAATGTAGTCCATAATAGAACAATGTCTAAGGATTGAGTGATAGCATGTATAATAGATCAGCTATACTCTCTGTCGCTCGATGTGTAAAATAGAAAAGTAAGGCCCAGTCTCATCTATGTGTACGGTCCTGAATACTAGCATAATATAGACATGTTTGTTGCAGAATAAGTTAAATGTGCAAAAGGGTCCCTTCTTGCTCATCTTATTTTGACTGAGTAAATGAGAGCTAGGGATTCTGCATAATTAATATGCATCAAGTAAATCAATAAATTTTTAAAAAGATACATCAGTTTGCTTTTCCTAAAATCATAGTAGCCTATATCCTATTTATTTCTATATTAAATCAGGATCCTTGAGGGCAGGGTAAACGAGGTTTCCAGAGTATGTTGGACAACAGCTGACAAGAGCCAGAGGAGAAGTGAAAAATCATGGCCCAAGGTCAAAGCAGTTCAGAGAGATATGACAATCAGTAGGACGCCAGGTGTGTTTGGTGGCTAAAGAGTTTGGTGGCCAATCTGCAAAAAGCAAGGCCAGAAAGATTATGTGAAAATCGAGATCACCAGCCTATATTTCTGCCCAAAGTATAGCTCATTAAAGGACAAGAGGCTATCTGATCATGGTCTTATAGAGTCAGTGGCTTCATAAAAAAAAAAAAAAAATTATTAAGGGAATAAAAATTCAATCAATCAAGCAATCAAAAAACTATTAGTAAGCATAGAACCTTGGTATATGCAGCAAAAAAAAATTTGAGTCCAGAAGAGATCAATGCTGGCAGCACCAATGAAAAAGTGCCACAGAATAAAAAGAAAAATCTTAATGTTTTTCTAATTAAGCTGGAAGAAGTGTCTCCTGGCATGTAAGCCTCACCATGTACATGCAAATATGCAAATCCACATAGAATAGACAGACAATATACAAAGAACAGCGACAACAGTCACTTTAGGAAGCTTGTTCCATTAGGAATCAAATTTAAGTGTTCAGGGAGGAAAAGGCTAAATAGATAATATTCAAGTAATAGGGTGCTCAATGGACTTTTCCCAGATAGAGCACTGAGGCATCACCTCTCTTCTCTTTGGGGAAGAGGTGTTCCTACAAAATGAGGCAGGATGCTGAAAAGCCAGTCCGAAAGTAGTAAAATGCTCACCAGAAAGGAAGATTGGCATCTTCCTCTGTTGGGATGTTTTTTATGCTTCAGAAACCCATAGATGCATTTCATGATGCTATTAGAGTAAAGTATGGTGCAGGAGATTTTGGAAGAACTACCTTTGTCTGAAGACTATGGCTTATAGAGACCAGTCCTTGACTGTTACTTTAAAAGGCTAAAGGAGAAAGCTTGGCTTTCCCATTGATTTGGAAGACATGGGAATGGCCTATAATTCCCAAGTTCTGTGGTCAAGATTCCTGTGAGGCAGAATGGTCAGTACAGAAAGCAGCCAAGCCTAGCTTTTTTGAAAGGACCATAATCAAGAGGATGACAACAGTGATGACTTACCCTAAATGAAAGGGGCTGTGGAAGGAGCAAGATTTACAGTTTCAAGGTATGCCCCCAGTAGGGAAGTCAGCTAACATAAAAAATAATTAGAATAATAATAATAATGATTGGGGGAAACATAGGAAAGATATTGAAGAAGCATGTCTCCCCCAGTAGGGTAAATTGCTGGATTAAAAAAAAAAAAAGTTTTATACCAGGATAACTAACCCACAATTGTACTTTGCCAGAGAAATGGCTAACATCTGGATGTTTGCCACACCGTTGGCAGTGAAGTCAAATCACAGCAGCATTGATCAAGAAAGGGCTTGTCTTTTTCCTGATTTTCAATCTCCCCATATTGTTTTTATCCTTGGAGGATAAATGATCAGCCACCAATATCCACCCTTATCCAATGCTAACATACAGAATTTAAGAGTCCGAATGTTACTCAGGGAAGAGAAGAAGCTCTTAATTAAATGCAAAATTAAAACTTTGATTCAATTCTGATTGGACTTCTTAATACCCAAAAATACTGCTCTTCCTATACTTGAAAACTAGTTGGTTTATCCAAAATATCACCCAGTGGAAAGGAAAGAAGGTGTATGTAATTGAAAAACAGATAGGAGGAAAATGAAGGTGTATTTTTCCTCTCCTGACAAATCAAGTAACCTAAATAATCAAAACAGATGATATTTTAATTTTTCTGAATCAACTGCCTGCAAATATCTACAGCCATTCTTGGTGGAAGGTGAGACCATGTACAGAAGACAAGAGCAAAAAGCACTCTAAGAAATATAATGGAATTTTGGTGAATGAAAGGAAACAAAAAGAAGGAATGAGAAAAAAAGAAGCAGAAATGACTAGTTGCACAAATAGAGAACACTTGGATGTCATTCTTTGGCCTGGAGGTGAAGATACTCTGCGTACAGAGGATACATGAATAATTTGTGACTGGAGGACAACTCTCGGTGTAAATGTCTCTTTGCAATGTAACATTTTGGTCTCTTCATTAAGAACCAGGGCTCAAACATGAGATACATTTTGGCAGATGGGAAGAAAGCAGAGGTTTGAAAAGCACCTTCACTGAGACTAGAAGATAGCATAATGATTATGTTGCTCAACTCCCATGTAGTCGACCATGGTTTGAGTCCTGGACCCGGCAGCTTGAAACTCACACCAGGTGCATATGCATGCATGCTCAAAATCCTGAGAGGAGAATGGAGGAGAAAGAATTGTGGCATGGAAATCTCCCCTAGGGAGTGATTTCTCGTGTTCTCTCTGTCTCTCTGGTGAGCACATGTGCTCTATAGCAGAAATCTCTCTAAAGAAAAGAAAAGCACCCTTACTTTGGGGTTTGTCCTGTTTTTTTCCTCCTTTAAGACTGCCATGTGAATAAGCCTAGAAGAATTTACTGAAATGGGAGAGAACAAATGAGCTAATTGCCCCTATTGCCATTAACATCTAGCACCAATCACAAATGAGTTAATCTTAGATCAGTTCCCGTTAAGATATCAGATGATTGCAGTCACATAATGAGATATCTCAGGTGAGAACAAATAGAAATTTTTCCGTTCAGCTCAGCCCAAATTGCTGATATGTAGAATTGTAAGAAAAAAAAAGTTGCTTTAAGTCACCTAATGTATAAAAATTTTCTTTCACAGCACATGAAAAAAAAAAATGATCTCACAGCACTGTTTGTTCTTTCTGATATCTTTGTTTCAGCAACTTGTATATCAGAAAACCTCAGTGATACTGTATCAAGGTAAATGTAACCTCTCAATTCAACTGTGATGCCTGCCCATAAATTTCACCTGGCTAAGTCATTCAATTGAGTCATCTAATAGAAGCATCCAATGGCCAAGAGCACAGTTGGTTTTTCCCTATTTGAAGAGGAACCCTATTGGTATACAAATGGTACAGGAAGTGTGCTGAGTTGAGCCAGGGATATGAGAGTATCTCAAAAATTACCTGTAATAGTTATAGAAAAGGAGGTTCATTTGTAGATTTGATGACAATTCCTGCAAATGTTATGAGTACCAATTCTTGAAAAAACATGGGTAGAAAGTAAAAAAAAAAAAAAAAATTCCAGACTTAACAGCAAACCTTTCTGTGAAGCCATCTACTTGTGCACATGCAATGATTCAGAGAGAGGGTGGGAGCTGAAATTTTGAGGCATATCCAGGTGCTATAGTTGTCTGCATTTTGGCCTCTCTCGAGGAAATTGCCATTCTGATCACAAACAATCTTTTCTTTAAGTTAAACATTTCATTCTCTTGGGTTTTTGTTGCTAATGGAGACAGAAATACCACTCTCATCTGGATTTAATACATTTCACACACATATCCATCAAGTGCATGATTTTTCTCAGCAGAAGTAGAATTTTAACAGTTTTTTGTGACTTTTGACACATCATCACTTACAGAGGACCTTCCTTTAGGGAACTGTGCTGAGAGACCCAGTGCAAAATTTGGCTTTGTCTTGTTCACAAATGGATAAACAGATGTCATTTATAGATTTTTACTAACCAAAACCAAATGATATCATGCAGTGGGACTGTCACAACAAAGTGTCTCTCGTTTTCTCTCTATACTAACCATGTTATATTTGATTTGACCACACATCAGAATGCTCCCATTACCTCCT
Organism: Tupaia tana; assembly: GCA_026018925.1. NCBI lineage: Eukaryota > Metazoa > Chordata > Mammalia > Scandentia > Tupaiidae > Tupaia > Tupaia tana. The sequence continues at coordinate 50,520,148 of JAKSZU010000004.1, read as the reverse complement.
TGCTTTCTGCCAGTAAATAAACATATGTAAGTATTCTGGAACAATTGTGTCCTTTCCGATGCAAAACATAACTTATGAAGGATTAGTAAACCTATCAGTTGCTCTACTACCTCATATGAAGTGCCTGGGGTTTGTTTTTCTGAGTTTTAATACATGAACTCATTTTATAAGAATGATGAGTGCAGTAATAGTGGGTAAATTAAAGCACAATGATTTACTGGTGTTACAGGCTTTATTATGGAAAGTCAATGTGACATAGTAAAATGAAAATGGCCTTTGGAGCCAATCTTGGGTTTAGTTCTACAGCTGAGTTTTCATTCTACATTAAGTTTAACACGTGGTCCTGGGCAGGGAACTTAGCTCCATGGACCCTCTATCTTCTTACCCAAATAATGGAGAAGGCAAAGGGTGCTTACTTGGAAAGTTTTATTGTAAGGCTAAATTGTGTAACAAAAAAGCACCTCTGGCATTTAGTAGGTAATCAGGAAAGGTCAATTATTTTACTACATTGAATGCAGAATTGCTTAATATTAAAAAAAAATAACAGAAGCAATTATTTTTATTCTCTCTATAATCTTAAATAATATAACTTCAAGAAAATATTTATCAATCATTACTGTCAATTTTATTCTATTTTATCATTTGCCAGAGGACATGTGCACTAGCCAGAGAAATAGAAAAGAAAAGGTACCCCCTAATGTGGTGTCACCATGCCGTAATACCTTCTCCACTATTTCTCCATCCTGTTGGGACTTGGGACACATACACACACACACACACACACACACGTGCTCAGCATGTTTTAAAGCTACCAGGTCCAAGATTCAAACCACATGCCTGCCTTGTGCGATCCTATTCCCTTAAACACTAGGCCATGGGGCCAGTCTAATTACTGTCCATTTTAAAATGACATATTTCTATTTTGTCTTTTTCTCACAACCAGCATATACTGCATATATTTAGAACTCTGTTAACCATTCTGAATTTTTCACAAAGACACAAACTGTTTGGGCCAGAGTGGGGCCTTCTGGGATGCATCCCCCTTTCTACACCATATAGTAAATTAAGAAACAAGCCAACACATAATATTATTAGGCTTCTGCATGGCAAGAGCTAAACTAGGAACTCTCACATTTCTAATCTCATTTAACACTTGTAACAACAGCAGAGTCAATGTTAACCCTCATTTATAGTTGAGAACAATAAGGTTCTGAGAGGTTAAGCAACTTCCTCATTATCACACAGATCCTGTTTCAAAAGCCACATAAGTTTTTAGTCTTTTGTTCACAGAAGTAGGGTATGTTTAACAAAGCTTCAAATAAGCAAATTATTTCTAGGGATTAGCACTTGCTATCTCTGAGTGCCATGGTGCATTTTATTTGGAAATAATTTTAATATTTGTCCATACGACTTTATCATTTTAGAGTTGTAATAAATGAGTCAGTAGATAGGTACTAGCTCAGAATTATACTAGGGCTACAGCTCACGTCTCATGAGTCCCAGACAAAATTTAAAAGAAACAAAGCATATGGCATAATTTTTCACTTGCCTTAATTTTATTATCTGTTTTACATACAAAATTTCTGTAATACTTTTAGTTCTTCTGAATTACTGAATCACAGGATAAGAACTATGGTGTGATAGAGACTTGGTAATCATTTTAAGTGCTCAGATTTTATAATATGAAAATAGCAGGAGTTCTATTCAGAAATAGTCATGTTTTTATGTCATCAGCTAGGAAGTATCATGCATATCAATAATACTTTTTAATTTGCAGTTCAATGTTAGTTATGTCTACAACACGATTCCCATTAACCCTTGTTACCTGATTTGTAACACAAAGATTTCATGGTAACTGAAGAATAATCTATCAAAGTATCTTCTTCAACTCAGTAAACTCTAACAGTCCTTGAAGGAAAATACCAAAGCTAACCAGAAGCAAGAAATATGTCAGTTAGGTCTGACTCTCCTTCAGTATGTTAGTTCAAGTATTCCAAGTCAAAAACAAAAACAAAAACAAAACAAAAAACCAGATAGAAATGTATGATGGTTCAAATAACATAGAAATATATTTCTTTCCATTAAGAATTCAAGATGAATGGCAAAATAATAGAAAAGGGAGTTTGAGAGGGATTTAGGACCATGTCAGGGATCTAGGCTAACAACAGTTCTGCCATTTTTCACACAGAGGTTCCAAGGTCACCATGGAGCATGCCTCCTTTGCTTTCAGCCAGAAGAGACATATATAAGGGAAGTCACTATAGCCAAACTTGGATGTGGATTCATCATCTGCTTCCTAATTTGCAGCAGAGCCTGAGATATATATGCTGATTACCCAGCAGAGGAGCAAACAGATTTTGTGAAACATTTTTTATACTTCTATAGGACATTCACATATTATTTTTTTGGACCTGAATGTGTTTTGTTTTGTTTCTGCTTTATTGTGATTGTGTTGTTTGCGGGTCTCTTTGCATGTATGTGACTTGCTATCTGCTCTTGGGTGCTTTTCTCAATATACTTTTTGAAACTCTTTCAGTATAATGAATTCTCAGCATGTGTGTACTACTTATTCTGTGTGTCTGCCTTAATATGTGAATACAGCTCATTTTCATATATATGCTTTTTACAAGTTGGAAAACAAGTTTTTGTTAAATACAGGAAACTATAGGGATTAAATAATTATTAAACAGTAACTGAATCTCTGATAATACCTAGCCACCGTTTGTGGACTGGGGAAGCATTTCACAGATTGCTTTCCTACATTCACTGAATTTTAAGCATTACAAAACCTGTCTTTTGCTAATAAGAACTTATCTGCTCATCTCATTTGCATAGTGAAACTAAATATGCCGTTAATTTGCACATTTAAAAATATATTTAAAAAAACATTTTCCCTTGCACACTGGGGGGGCTCTGAGTTGCACAAATAAGAAACTTTAACTCAAAGACAACCAGAAAAGCCCATGGATATACAAATAGGACTAATTGGTATTTGGTTTATAGCTACATGCTGACAACGATTAAGTTAATTATAACGCGCATGGTGCTAAATTACTATCGTTTTTTATACATTTTCTGAAACAGCAAGAACCCCAGAGAGGTTCTGGTTCAAAGTCTAGTTATTCTAAACAAGAATAGGATTGAAATCACTTCCACAGTTAACCAGTTAACACACTCCAGTACAATTAGTATTTAGAAAAGCATTACATTCTATAATAAAGACATCAAATAAAGACATATTTAGAGGACCAGCAGTTGGCATAATGGCTGTCGCTGGACTCCCATGTAGTCAACGCGGTTCAAGTCTCGGTCCTGGTGGCTTAAACTCATGCCGGCACATGTGCATGCATGCCCAAGATCCCAAGAGGAGAATAGAGGAGAAGGGATTGTGGTGTGGCCATCTCACCATCCTACCTGGTGGGTGATTTCTTGTTTTCTGTCTCTCTGTCTCTGTCTTTCTGGCGAGTGCACATGCCTTATAGCAAAAACCTCTAAAACAAAAAAAAAAGACATATTTAGTTGGCTAACCATTAATTTTCATCAGTTTTCCAACATTTTGGCCCCAAAAAACTGAGAAGTCGATAATGAGTTCTAACATAACAATTTGAGAGAAGGACAAGAGAAGTTTGTTCTGGAAGTAATAGGGCAAGTAACTATTGGCCAAGAAGAAAGAACTGATGCCAAAGACTTTATTCTTTCAGAGAGAGCTGGAGCAAAAAATAGAGTTAAGACTAGGGTTGTTTGTAAATTAAAATATTGTGTTATACAATAAGGTAGAAACATCATTTTTGAGTTCCACACTGACAACCACCATGGCTCCTATTAACTTTCTAGATATGAGAAGTATATTCCCAAGTCATTAATTAATCCATTCCATTCTGTTCCATCATATGGATTTATTGTAACCATATGTGAAATTCAAATCTATTCAAACTACTGAAATTTACCAGAACCAGAAGAGCAAGAATTATTTATCAAATACTTTTGGGGATGAAATGTTTTTCAGTCATTGAATTAATTGCTAACTTTACCAGATAGTAATCGTCTTCCCACAAATATACAGAATGAGGCCTTCTCTGATTTGTATAAATGACGGAGCATCAAAATTATAGCTATGCACATGATTCGTATAAACAATTTGCATCATGGTACCTAAATTAGAGAGTATAATTGAAAGAGACTAAAATCTTGCAGGAAGATTCAAATAATTTATAATTTCATAGTCTTTCATTGATTTCCAACATGCTTTCTTTGAACCAAAGTGATCATTTATTTATTTAGAATTTTAAAGAAAGATGTGTAATATAAACTTGCTAGAGAGTTCCTGGTGCCCGTAACTTTCAACCTTATCTTATTCCATTTGCCCTTGTTTTCCCCACACCCTACCTTTTCATTTTGTTTTTGTTTTTGTTTGTAGACTATCTTTCCCATTCTGAATCTTGAGCAACTGATATACCACATGACTTGCAAATAACAACTCTTAAAAGAAGTTATTCTGGCAGTTACCAAGATGGAATTGTATAAACCACACAGAGCAAGAGGCAGGAAAGACCAAAATAATCTCTAGCTGCTGTAACCACAATTTTTAGACCAGTTAGATACAAAACCTGCTAACCGAGAACACACAAGGTGTGTGTTCTCTTTTTCTTACGCTATAATACTTGATTTTGTTTCAAGCTGGAGAACTACCTGGCCTTCAGGTGTTCTCTGATGCACATTAACTGAGTTAAGGCTTTTATTCCCTCTTTGAAACATTTAATTTTCTTTAAACAGATGATCAGGACAGAAGGAGACTGGGAATATTTTAAAATAAATTTTTTCCCTTTGACCCTTCCCCTTCTTTATTTGAACCTTCAAGCCTGATAAAGGTGTATGGTAGGCACTATTAATTAGTAAATCAGTTTTAAATTTGTGTGTGGTTACGATGAGCAAATTGTGAATGTTGAAACTATCAATGCATAAGTTATCTATGTGAGAATGGCAGAATATCAATGTGGTGATGAGAATTCACTTATTGTTGCACTAATGCTACTTGAGCAATAATGATCTTATTAAGAAAATTTCAAGACTGCAAATATACCACTGGAAAAAAAATAATCCAAATTAATGAAAACACATAAAATAAGAGTCAGTAAATATCTTTTATGCCATGAGCAAACTAAATAAACAAAACATAATTCTTTTTATTCATAAATAAATCTGTGTAAAAAACATGTAAAAATATAGAACTAAACTTAGGCAGCAATAGAATTTTAGCGCCACTTTTGTTACTCGAAGAATCAAAAATATTTTAAAAAGCCAGAATTAATGAAGAGTAGGGAAAATTTTACAGCAAGTTCTATCCCTGAAACAGACTTGATTATTGGAAACGTGCTCTATCATTTTCTACTCTTTGATTCAGAACAATTTGGGAATATTTAAAGATAGTTCTCAGTGGTTACCAAATGTAACATATTTAATGATACTTAACATTTTTTTCGTTGTAAAAGTATGGGAAAAAAAGCCAAGATGCAGTGACTCACAACTGCAAGCTCTATATCACATACAGATAATGAATCATAATTATTAGCATTTTTAGTACCTAAAGTTTGTCCCTATACATCGCTCTCTGGAGCCCAAGAGAAATGATAGGTTAAATTATTTCCATTAGAGAAATGGGACAACTGAGAGAAAGGGATATTACATGGCTTGTATAGGTTACCCACATAGTCTGTAGGAGATTTGCTCCTGAAGCTAGATTTCTGACAATACCACACACAGAATACACACCTCTTGAACTGAATATAGAGTATGAAACCAGATCATCTTAACAATAAAAAAAATGTTTTAAATAATGTAACATTTTAAGTATGAAAGTTTTGATATTTAAATTCCTTACAAATATCAGAACATAAAGGATTTATAGTCTACAAAGAAAATAGCCAAATTGAATGTATACTCAAAAACATCTATATTTGCAAGATTTGGAAAGAAAATATTCACTAAATTTAATATAAGCTTTGTGTGCTATCTGCTAATATTACTGAGAATATGGTCTGACAAAATACCATTAGTAGAGATGAAAATCATATGAAGATATCCTATTTCTTTTTTATATTCAATTCTTCTATTATGTTGCAGTGCTCCATGGAGAGCCACTAACAGAAAAGTCCTCATTTGGCAGTGTGCTTAGATGACATGCTAGTCAAAAGTCTATCTGAGTTAGAACACGTGGCAAACCTGAGTAGATTCTAAAGCATCCCTCTAAGACATACTTATATCTCAGAACAAATAACTGAGCTTCAATCCCCTGCAATGTGTTTTTTGGGTGATTAATTCCTATTGCAATTTGCTTAAGCAAAATTATATTAAACCTCAAAATTTTAATGGTGGTAGAGGTAAAACAGAGATTTAAGAAAGAATTACAATTAATATTTAAAATGTACTTACATAAAACTTTTTTCTTGATTTCTCAGTAACACATTTCTTAGTATCGCTTTCAGCATCTTCAAAGAGTCATCAGAAAAGGCTACAGTGGATGAAATAATAAGGTCTTCAAATTGCATATATTTACCAATTCAAGAAGTTTTTCGTTTCTATGTTCCAATTATAAGCACACCATGAAAAAAATTAAACTTAGCGTTAGACACTTATGTAAATAAAACATATTTTATGTATTATTAAAAATAAACGCATCAGTTTATGAATATAAAAACATCTTATCAGTGATTATTAAAAAAATCACAATAAGGAAACTTTAGATTCTAGTTTGAACCAGGCTAAAACTTCTGAGTGTAAATGTCATTCAGGTGTAAAATTAATGAACAGCATGTGAGTGGCATACACAAAGAAGGGTGAAGTAGTCCTGGGAGTTTCAAATATCTGAAATTTCTCATTGTTTCTGTATTTTTTAGGTATGCTGAGAGGTAGGACTGAAATCTCTTCATACCCATTCCCCTTTCTATCAGGGAAAGCAACTGGGTATGAAGAACTGAGTGCCCTGCTCCTCCATATTAACCAGAAGAGAGCTCATTAAAAGCTAATATATCTCTTTTATGATTCAGGTAGGCCCACTGGGGTGGGGCAGGAAGAAATCCAATGCTTCTCTACACACTAATTGGGGTCCATTGACTCAAAGAGCAGATGGGCTCCTTGCTAATTGAAAAAAAAAATGTGTTTTCCCTTTCTCAGAATAGATTTAGAGGATAGCTGAAATATAAGTTAACATCTATCTTTGATAGATGTGCTTACTTTAATAGTTTAATTTGGTAAAGGAAGGAATATACCAGAGTCACACAGGTAAGAATGTTGATCAGAAAATGTTAATTGTATATTTCACTTATATATGGCACAAATGTTCAGTCACTTTGGCCACTGAATAGTAATGAATGTTGTTGCCATGTGGATAAACCTGAGGAAAATTTAAATTTTTCTTTTATATGGACTAAAATATATGGATAATAATCATAATAATATTAACAAACACATATTAGGCTTATTACATAAACAGGAATTCTTCAAGCATTTGTTTTTTTTCTTTTTCTGAGAAGTTTTTGCTATAGGGCGTGTGTACTCACCAGAGAGACAGAGAGAAACACAGAGACAGAAAGCGAGGAATCACCCCCCAGGGGGGATGGCCATGCTGCAATCCCTTCTCCTCCATTCTCCTTGGGATCTTGGGCACACATACACACATGCACCCAGAGTGAGTTTAAGTCACCAGGTCCAGGACTCGAACCGTGGTCAACTACATGGGAGTTCAGTGACATAGCCATTAAGCTAACTGCTATTCCCTTCAAGTATTTGCTTATAACAATATATTTAATCTTTGTACTTATCAAATTATACAGGTTCTAATATTACATTTATTTCACAAATTTAAAAAATGTACCATAAAGAGGTTAAATAAATTTCATTTGGTCCCAGGGTAGCAAAATTCTATTTCCTTAAGCAGTTTTGATCCTGAGTCTGTGGTCTTAGGTCTCTACTATGCATAAAGATGATGGTGATAGGTCATTGTGATGATGATGATGATAATAATATTTATTAAACATTCACTATATGCAAGTATTGGGCTAAGCCCTTTGAATATGCTAATTTATTTTGATCATATAATAACCCTCTTACAGTTTCCTGAATAAAGTGAGGCAGACATTTAATAAATCCAGAGAGTGAGATTTTATCCTATTGAGAGCTGACGTTTTACTAAGAATGAAAATGAGATGTGGAAAGAAAGACCTCAATCAGGAGATTCTGTGAGAGGGTGTGTGTACTTATCAGAGAAGAAAGTGATGATTAAAGGAGATATCTACAGAAGACTTTTTTTTAAATGGAGGTTTTCAGTATTCAGATTCCTTTCATATTTAGACTCTAAAAATTCAGTTTGCTAGAACTTAAAGATTTTTCAGCCTGTGTGGAATTCACATCTGAAGTTGTCTTAACCTATCAGTAAAGAAATGCACATGCATATCAAAATCTTGTGTGCTGGCATCTTGGACACAAAAGAGCAGGTGAATCCACTTCACATCTGGAAATCAAGCTAAGTGGGACAGGAACTCAGCTTATGGACCACAATATGAATTTCCACTGGACAACAGGGGGCAAGAGACAGCCCACTGCAGGGTCTTCACATTTACTGGACAAGCACAAGCTGCAATACATCAAACCTTCCACTTTTTTTGAAAGATTATGGAAACAAAGGCAATTTAGTGGACACACACGATACACAATTAGGTGGACATGCTACATAGTATTTTTTGTTAATTATACTACACAGTATAAGGTGTTAGGAAAGGAGCTTTTTCTGCATTTTAGGTAATTTTAGGAGTCCTGGTTTTAAAAAAAGGGTGGGGCTAAATACATAATCTAGAAACACTGTCTGATATTAATTTCCTGAGTAAATTTATTAAACATTGGCCCAGCCATGCTGATGCAGGCAGCAGGGGCACTACTATGCAATGATTGAGGCCACTTGGGAAGTCTCTGTTTGTATCTTGGGTCTACCTGAACATGCTGAGTACACCTATGGGTATGCCCATGATCTTGGTTGACTACAGGGCTGTAGGGAGGATCATGGATGAGGACCCTGTCCAGGGTGCCTTTTTTTTCCTCTCATACAGAGAAATCAAATGAATAATGTTTTTTTTTTAATCTCATGTACATTTTATAGAAATTTATTTACTGTATATTCAATATAGATAATCTATATAGCCTACTGACTTCACAGAGTTGAATTTAGTTCAGTTTTTAGTTTAGTTTAGTTCTGCTTTGTTGAAGATAAAATGAGATGCTGAAGTGACAGGCTGTATATACAGCAATAAATTGGAAATACTTGAGAGACAGTTTCATTGTTCTTCATCAGGAGGTACTGATATGCTCACTTCAAACCAAAATACAAAAATGTTCTGCTTTGAACCAAGCTTATTTTGCATGTAAGAAATGGAATATCGCCTTAGTCTACTTACAATAAAATAGATTGATTGGAATGGTATTAGGTCATTTCATAAAATCCAAAAGAGACAAACTAGAAGCCAAAAACAGCTTTAGGCGCAAAGTCAGGTCTCTTTCTCTTCAAAGTTTCTCTGCTGTACACTTCCACCCTCTCTCTGAAGCAGTAGCAATACATGCTAGACCCAGTGTATACCAGATCCTTCCATCGGATGATCAATTTAGGCTGAATGATGTCTTCACATTTAATTAAGTATCCAGGAGAATCATTAGATTGGTGCAAGTATTGAAACCGAGCAAGAATCCCCTAATGTATTTCCTAGGGTCCCTGAAATATAAGATCCATTTACATTGTAATGGCCCAGAGTAAGGAGTAAGTCTTCAGACTTTGGTTATGATAATGACCAACATGGACCATGAGTGAGGGCCATTTGACCTCTGAAACTCTCACTTAAAGGAAAGAAGGCTTTCATTTCAATATGTAAGATGTTTTGTAGGCTGGAAACTGCTGGTTGCAAGCTCAAAGACTCCAGGCTGAATGGTTCCAGACACCTGAAGAGGAATTTGATTATCTAAGGCCTCACCAATCAAGAATGCCCAAGAGATGATCATGCCCTCTTGAACCAATCACTGAACTGATCATGTACCTGGGACCTATGCCCCTAATTTTTGCCCTTAAAAAGGCATGTGGGGAACATCTTGGGGAGACCGGGTCTTTTCAGCTGAGCTGCCTGCTCTCCTTGCTTTGCGCTTTGCAATAAAGCTGTACTTTCCTTCATCACACCACGTGCCTATGGTTTGGTTTTATAGCGCTTGGGTGAGCAAACCTGATTTGAGTTCGGTAACAGTATTATCTCTGATCAATTAAACCTGATGAGTTAGAAGATGGAGTCTGGTAGTGTGTAGGGTCATACTAGAGAATAATACTGTGCAGGGGCCATCCTTATAGAGAGGCAGCACTCAGAAAGGTCATGGACTTACCAAGTCTTCTGAATGACAGCAATGTAACCTAAAAATTATTTCTAAAAGAAATCTTTTCTTTACATACAGGCACAAGTACACATACACTCATACACGTATATGCTAAGGTGAGCAAGGATAGGTCAACCTTCATTAAATTAACTGATTCTTACACTACTTGACTTGACTATAGATCTCCCTTTGGACTAGATATCTACTAATGTAAACTCAAAACTGAATTTAAAGGGACGAGCAGGTGGTGCAGTGATTAAGGCACTAGACTCTCATATGGTTGACCAAGGTTCAAGTCTCAGACTCAATGGCTTGAAACTCATACCAGGCATGTGTGAATTCTCGCAAGAGAAGAATGGAGGAGAAGGCATTGCAGTGTGGCCATCCCCTCCTAGGAGGATTTCTCATTTTCCCTCCCTCTGTCTCTCTACAGTGAGGGCATGTGCTCTATGGCAAAAGCTTAAAAAAAAAGTTGTGTTTGAAATGGTAACAGCCTATACTAGATTAAATTTTTGTTCATCAAATATCTCTCCATCCCATCTCCACAGGAGAAACATATGAGGGGCATTAAAATCATAGAAAAATGTGTATTTTGTAAAAACTACACATGGGTTTCAAAAATTTTTGTAACACAATAATCTTATACTTTAATTTCATGTTTGACCTTGTTTTTGAAGCTCCTTTATATTTTACTATATTGTTGATATTGGGCTTGGCCATGTGACTTATTCTGCAATGGAATGTTAACAGGCAACTGTGATCAGGAACTTAAGATATGTTTGTGTGGGTGGCTTTGCTCAGTTGTGTGCCTGTCTGACTATGGGCACTGTAATGCTTTGTATACACAGTGGTTCAAGATGTAAGAAACATGTAGAAAAGATGTAGACCCATCCTACTTCTTAGAATCAAGCCTAGAGGCCCCCAGCTAAAATTAACCAAATCCTGGCTATGATACAAACATGTGAGCAAGAAGTAAATTATTACAATTGAACATTACTGGAATTTTGTGTTGTTATTCAGCAACTAGGACTGATGCCTAACTGGTTTTCCATGTATTACATATATTATTTTATTTCATTTACTACCCATCTCACACTATCAAACTTAAATGCTCAGATTTTCATCACATAACATCTTTCATGTTGGATTTTAATTTATCTTTCATGAAAACTGAATACACTTGATTTATCTGCATTAAATATGCTATTATATACATGGTCACTATTTTTTTCTTTTTTTTAGGTTGACTAAAAGACACTCTGAGTTCAAATTCTCATTAACTTCCGGAGTTGAGACTTATTGTATTAATAGCTAAATACATTTCAATTCCAAGTCAAATTCTGAAGTTACATTTTTACCACACTGATTTCTTATACTGAACATTTTTTACAGTTTAGGGACAAGGTTTGTAAATACTGCCAAAGAATATAAATATAGTGCATAGAGAAAACTTAAATATTTTTTCTGAGGCTCTTTCTCTACTCCCTGCTTCTCAGTTCATGAGTTGCTTTAGTGGTTAACTAAGACTGGTGTGGTAGCGAGATGTAGCGACCTTCAGTAGTAGAACAACTGACTCACCAGTGTTATGTTTTCTAAATAATTTTTTAAATGTCTTTCTAAATAAAACGACCTCCCAAATCAATTGTATTAAGGAAAATAATTTCACAGATAATTTTATATATATATAAATAATATATTACATCTCTGTTTCAGTGTAGCTAATTTTAAGTTACACTGAAATTTTGCCTAATGAAGATTAAATGTAAAGTACTGTCTATAAAGTAGGTAATTCTAATATTATTTTGATCCAGGAATGTTTGGGCATTTAAGCAAAGAGAATAATAATATCAATTAACAATTTTTCACAATAATTTGCTTTTCTAACCACACTGAGATTCTCTATACCTTAAGCGCAGTTCTCTTGAACTGAATGTTTGGAAACCTTTGGGAAAAGTAACTTGAACTGGGTATTTAGAAAATAATATGGATTTTTTAAACAATGAAAATATAATCTCCCCTCTTTTTTATTAAGTTCAAGGTTGATGTTGAATGTATAAAAAAAAATCAATGCAGGGAAAACCATTAAAATTGCTTTACAGTAAATATTATTGATAGTGTACACATCTATTCTAAAGGCATTTAAGAGAAACAATATTTTCATTTATTCATTGACATGTGCACCCAACTACACATAAAACTGTACAAATATATATGTCCAAAAGATCCATTTTTAACATCTGTGTCTTTCCAGCAATATCTATCTGACCATTAGGGGTCTACAACTCCCTTGTAGTTGCTGGGGAAACAATGACAGAACTCAAGCCAGGAATCAATTAAACTAAGAAGACTGTTCTATATCTTTGTTTTCTGGGAAGAGAACAGGTGTTTAATAATTTACATAAATTATGCAAAATCTAAGGCATTTACAGTAACTAGACACTTAGCAACAGACATGAATGAAGAAATAAATTGGCTGATGATGTTCTGTATTACAGCGGCGCCTGCTAGTGCTGCTATTGTTACGGTCTGTCAGCATTTCCATTAGAAACACTACTTTTCAGGGATTCATATTTCAGTTCTAAAATCTGCCTTAGTCTTTTATTTTGTAAAACAGATTTTAGTAGACCTTTAGTTTTTTATTTTTAAAAAAGTCTTCAGTAGACATGATCCTTGCCTTATGTCTTATGAAAATGTCTTATTTTTAAACTACGTATTTTGTATGTGTAAAAATAATTAAAATTATATGTAAGTTATTAAAACAAGACAGCAATGAAATTTGAATTCAACTTTTTTTGTTTGGCTGATACACAGAAATGACTCCAGTTGAAGAATGTACTCTTAAAATAATTTAAAATTTGCAATGTGAATTTTAATATTTGCATGCTATTATATAAGCTGCATTGGGGGCTTTATTTTGAGACAGGAATGTAGTACTTAAAACAATAAAGTTGGTCATTTTAATTAAGAAAGAGTTTTCTTGTTTTTTTTTTTTTTTTTTTTTTTTGAGAATTTTCCAGTTTTGTTTAGTTACATGTTAGGTTCCGTAGGGAATAAAAAGAATATAATGTGGTATCTGCCTAAAATAAATAGTCATTTCAGTTAGGAAATAAAACAGTAAGGGAAAATGACAGCTGTATATATGACATTTATGCTGATACAGCATTATAATGTATTATTTATCACAGTAATGCATACTATCTGAATATAGTTTTTCCCTCCTTGTAAATAACTATCAATTAGTTGGCTAATCCATAAACTTTTAGAGCTCAATCTCACAATTAATACATGCTGGTGAATGAATATAGGAGCCCCCAAATCCTAAAATAAGCCCTTAGAAATAAGACAATTTTGTTTTCTGCTATTACTCCGGGATACTTAAAATCTTTTTAACATTATGTGTTTGAGACAAGTTAACTATATCTGTGTGTCCTGGAAATTTTAAACTCATCTAGCAAAGGTAAAAATCTTAGATAAATTCAACTTTCTACTCACTATTTACCTGTACTTGTACAACCAAACACAGCTGGAGGAGAACACACAACAGAGAGGATGTGTCTCATTTTAAATTCATTGGTATGAACCTCAAGAGGGTACTTAGTACAGTCCATCATCACATTTCACATACCAGGCCTTTATTTTCTCCACTCTGATGACTATTTCCGATCTCTTTTGTAGCCTTAATACCCCTCTCTCATCTTCACTCTCAGCTAAGGATCTTGGTCCTTTTTTCATTGAAGAAATTGAAGCATTCAGATGTTAATTACTACCCACCACAGCCAACCTTCCGCACTGTGTCTGTACTCACACATTCTGCTTGCCTACATGGTTATGTAAATGAAAAACATTGTACATACTTAAGCTAATCCTTCCCTCCATGTACTAAATTTATATACACTAGATTCAGTCCCCTCAAACCTACTCAAGAGAAATAGCTTCAGGAATTCTCCCTTCTTGTTTCCATATCACCATATTTTTTACAATGCCACTGGAAATTAAATTTAAAATATTCACATAAAATTATTTCTGGATCAAATAACATTTCAAAACCTTTCTTTTGATCCCTTTTCTGTCATCAGCTCCTTTAGCAGTGACGTATAAGGTTATATACCTATTCCCTATTAGGTATATCTGATAAGGTAGTGGACTCTACCACTCTACTAAAACTATTCTCATCCATGTTAATGGCCTTTTGGCTGTCAAGTCCAATAGTCAATTCTTAGGCTTAACTGCAATTCTCAGAGATCCTGTTAATCATTTGCTCCTTCTTAATACACTTAGTTCTTCTGGCTTTCACTATCACTGTACTCACTTGGATTTTCTCCTATCTCATTTTGCCATCTCTTCTGTGTCTTTTTTCTTCCCTCTTATTGTTTAATTGTATCTCTAGCCCAGACTTGTCCTTAATTCCAGACTCATATATCCTACTGTCTGTTTGATTTCTCCATTTGGTCATGTAATAGGCACCTCAAATTTAGCATATCCAGAAGGAAACTCCTGATGTTCCTCCAATAGTCACAAGTTCTAGTCCATTCTATTTCTTTTTACTCACCGAGACCAAAACTGATGGACTCATACTTGATTTCTTTTTGTCCCTCACATCACACATAAAATATCAGGAAATCATTTTGTCTTCAAAATACATTCATAATCTGACCATTTTCACCACTACCACATTCCCTCTGTTATCACCATGGGTCGACCACCATTATTTCTTGCCTGGATTACTGCATTTAGCCTCCTAACTGTTGAACTGTTTGCCCATTTGAATCAATCCACAACACAGTAGTTGGACAAATAATTTATTAGGTCGTTGAAAAAATCCTGATGGATTTTTGCATAGAGAAACATGGAAAAACACCACATGACTTCCGCAATGACCCAATAAAGGTGTAAATCAGATTATACCATTCCTCTGCTCAAAACATAGCAAGAATTTGGATTTGATCTAAAGTTAAGGCCAAAGTCCTTAAAATGGTCTGTGAGAGACTGAGTGGAGCACCAATTAAAACCAACATTCTTGAGGCCTACCAAGCCAGGATAAATTCTTGAGCCAAGAACCTGTTGGGGGTCCTCTTTCTCTCCTTTCTCTTTTCTATTCTCTCTCTCTCTCTCAGGCTCATAAAGAAAATAAATGAAATTAAAAAAAAAAAAAATTTAAAAGATCCTGTATTAAATCCCTCTTTCCCTGTCTCCCATCCCAACCCATCTCCTTTTAATCTTCCCTTATCATGCTCTTCTCTATACACACTGGCCATCTTCTCTTTTTTTTTTTTTTTTTTTTTTTTTTTGTGTTTTTTGGAGAGGTTTTTGCTATAGGGTGTGTGTGCTCGCCAGACAGAAAGCGAGAAATCACCACCCAGGGGGATGGCCACGCTGCAATCCCTTCTCCTCCATTCTCCTCTTGGGATCTTGGGCACGCATGCACACAAACCCTACACGAGTTTAAGCCGCCAGGTCCAGTACTCTAACCAGGGTGGACTACATGGGAGTCCAGTGACATAGCCCTTACGCTAACTGCTGGTCCCCATACTGGCCATCTTGTTCCTGGAAAATTCCAACAATTCACATGTAGTAGGGCCATTGTATTGAAAGTTTCTTCAGTTTGGATTTCTCTTCCAGTATTTCTCCAAACAACTAATAGCCTCATCTCCTTTGAACTTTTGTTCAAATCTCACAGTTTCTATGGGACCTACCTAACCCCCAATTTAAGCTACAGAATGACTCTCAACTGTAGGATTCTTTTCTTTTTAATATTTATTTATTTACTTATTTATGTATTTATTTGTTGTGATTTTCCAGTTGCCTGGTCCAGGACTTGAACAGTGGTTGGTCATGTGGGAATCCACCATGCTACCTGGTGGCCACAACCCTAGCATTCTTTTTAAATTTTTAAATATTTTTTTTTAGAGAGAGTTTTTTTTTCTATAGGGCATGTATGCTTGCTGGAGAAACAGAGAGACAGAAAGTGAGACATCATCTCCCAGGGGTGATGACCATGTTGCAATGCCTCCTCCTCCATTCTCCTCTCAGGATCTTGGGCATGCATGCACATGTGCCAGGCATGAGTTTCAAGCTGCCAGGTCTGGGACTCAAACCACAGCCAACTACTTGGGTATTCCAGTGACATCACTATTATGCCATCTGCTGGTCCCAACCCTAGCATTCTTGATCCTCCTACTTTTTCTTTTTTCTTACCATAGCATATGTCCTTTAATACACTATGTAATAATCTGATTTATTTCATTTATTGGGAATCTATCTTCCCTAATAGAATGTAAGCACTACAAAGATAAAGGTCTTTGTTGTATTCACTGATGCATTCCAAATACCAAGATATAGTATCAAGTCTCATAGATAGTCAAAAGCCATGTGTTTGAATGAATGATGGGAATTAATAAAGACAATGCGATACATGGTGAGGCTCAAGTGGCCTAGAAATGCCAAAAAACATTTTTGGCCTTATGTAGAAAGAGCTTACCTAAAACATAAAGCCACTGTAGGAGAAACCTCAAACAGGATACATCTGTTTCTGAGGCATTTCTGAGTATAGCTACCCAATTGCACCTAAAGCCAGAAATCTCTAGGGTACATTGAGATAAGTGAAACTCCAACAACACCTACTTCTATTTCCTCCTGTTCCTCCTCTTCCTCTTTTCTTCTCAACATTTATTTTTTCCTTTTAACTGGAGATAGCTGTCATTTCTTTTAAAAGATCATTTAAAAAAAAAACACACATAAAATAATGACTAGCTTAGAGACATAAAAATGAACATGGATAAAAGATTTTATTTAACTCATTAATGAGAAAGCTACTGAGGCGTTGCAACCAATTCAAAGGAGAATCCAAAGAACAAACACATTATAGACTGGAAATGTTAAAATATAAATTGAGGCAAAACTAGATTTTTCTACAGTGGGGAAAGTAAGCTAATTTAACCTGTACTGGACAGAATAGAATTTGCGTGTGCATAAACAATAATTATTTTGCACTTGTTAGTTAAAATTTAGGGTTGTGAAATAGTGCTTATAGAAACAGAATTAGATAATCTAGCAGGATGTGTTTTATAGACAACGCAGTTTTCCACTGAAGCACAAAATTTTCCCACACTTCCAAAATTATTTAGAACATCTTTTACAATGATAATATGCATAGATTAGTTTTACATTAAAATGGGAATTGATTTTTATATCCATTTCCTAGTGTTGGTGTAATTAATTAGCACACGTATACTGCCTTTAAACAATAAAACTTATCATCGTGCAGTTCTGGAGGTCATAATTCCAAAATGGGTCTCACTAGGATAAAATCAAGGCATTGATTGCTTTCTATATGGGATAACCTATTTTCTTGACTTCTCCAGATACTAGAATTCCTCTGCACTCCTAGGCTTGTGGCCCCTTCCTCCATCTTTAAAGACAGCAATGTGAATGATACCTGCAAATTTCTCTGTAATTCTGACCTCCACTTATTTTCCCCTCTCCCATTTTAAAGGACTCTCGAATTAAACAGGTCTCCCAGATAGCCCTAGATAATCTTCTTATTTTAAGATCAGTTGGTTAGCAAGCTAAATTTCATATGTCACCTTAATTCCTCTTTGTAGTGCAGCATATCAAATTCTGGAGAGTAAGATATTTACAAATTTGGTGGACATTTTTCTGCCTATACTAAGTTAGACATATTTAATTTTTAGAGATTTTATGTAGTTAAGATCACAAATACTTTAATTATGATCAAATATAAATTAATTCTATAGCATTCACAATTAATTCTAAAATGAGAAAACGCAGATTATGTACTTTAGGAAGAAATTTTAAGGCATCCATAGTGCCCCCAAGTGCTTGTTCATAAAATGCAGATGCGTAATTTTTTTTTTCAAGAGAAACTTTAACTATAGCATGTGTGTGTTGCCAGAAAGACAGAGATAGAGGCAGAGGTGAGAAATCACCCCCGGGGGGGGGGGGGGGATAGTCATGCCACAATCCCTTCTCCTCCATTTTCCTCTTGGGATTTGGGGAGTGCATGCACATGTGCCTGCCTTGAGTTTTAAGCCTCTGGGTCTGGGACTCAAACTACAATCATGAGAGTCCAGCAATGTAACTATTATGCTATCTGCCAGTCCCAACAGTTGCACAATTTTGCTTCTGCTTACAAAAAAAAGTTCACTTCACTTGTACCCCTGAGAATTTAAAAAATTAATTGGCCAATAGTAATAATTAAAGAAATAGTTCCTTTGTCTAAAAAAAGTGCTCATTCTTTCAGTCTCTAGCCCAACTGTTTGACTTGAAATACAAAATAAACCACTTTTCTTTTTTAAAAAAATTGCTAGCTGGTGCATGTGCTTTCCCAAGACAGAGAGAGAAAGAGAAAAAGAAATCACTGCTCCTCTCCCACCACCACCACCACACTCCTGTAATGAGGGATGGCCATGCCTCAATCCCTTTTCTCCCATTTTTTTTTTCAGGACTTGGTCAGGCGTGCACACATACATGCCAATGTGTTTTTCAAGCCTCATGTCCAGGACTTTAATTGTGTAGTTGGCCTTGTGGGATCCAGATGCCTTAACCACTATGCCATAAACCCTTAAACCACTGGCCCATAAACTACTTTTCTAGATGACCTGCAGCATCTTCCATTCCACTGATCTAAGTGTAGTGAAATGTCCACATGAGTACTCCTTGTCAGTTTTAGGAATTTCCTTAAGGTTACTTGAAGTAAACTGTATTATATTGGATGCTACTTTTGTTATCCAACTAGTTTCAAGGATTCTGAAACACAATTCAGTCAATTAGGTTTATGACAGATGGAATAAAGATTACGTATACTTAAGGAAGCGATCTGTTTCATGGGCAATTGTCTCATGAGAAAAGAAAAGAGAAACCATGATATTTACTCTCAATTCCAAATGCCACCTTTGAGATAGATTTTGGTGGAGGTTCTGGTCCTCAAAACCAAACTGTACCCATAATGGAGTTTTTTGTTTGTTTGTTTGTTTTTTATAACCTTCAGCAATTTCTGATTTTGCAAAATCCTAATTGGTAGCCCTAAAGCAAAGTGTGGTTTACATGCTGTTCATTACACTTATGTGTGCTGATAGTCCGCAACTGAAAGTTTCTCTAAGGATTTAGAAACTGGTTAAAGGTGGATGACATTAAATAAAAATTAAAAAAAAAAAGAAAACCATAACAGGGACACTATCTGTTCTTCTCATCTATATGAGAAGTACTATTAATAGTAATAGTACTATTACTATTAAAAATACAGTTTTAATAATTTTTTGTCTAAAACTGGAAAATGTTATCTCTTCATCTTAAAGATCAAGAAAGAAATGTGAAAATATTTTGTAATTTATTTTTGCTGAAGCTTTAATATCTCTAAATTTGTAAGATGTCAAAACCATTTTCTGGGAAGTATATCTGGAATCCTAACTAATTTTCTTTTTACCTTCCAGAAAAGAAATTTTTAATGACATTATAAGCACACTAAGAGGAAAATAAAGCCACAAAGATTCTTCCCTCCCTCCCAGTCCAGAAGACAATCTCCTTTAACAATTATCACCTTTAACTAGCAAAGCGATCAAGAAACAGCATTACTTTATATCAGTTAGTGTTTTAACACTGTATTCTTTTATTTTTTTTTCTTCTTATTGGTTTAGTTATGAAGAATTCTATCAATAGAACTATTGAAAGAAATAAGCAAGAGAAGAATTTCAAACTTTAACTAATTAGTTAATATCATTTCAGTCTTCTTGAATCCTGCCTAGAAGAAGAATATAAATTAATGCTTAACGACAACAGAATACACCTTTACTTCCTTACAGCAAGAATGGCAGTAAGAACAAATAACTTATTTAAGGACTTTGGCCAGGAAAAGAAAACTGAGAACATCTGTGTTCTGTAGTAGCGTTCTCCAGGTGTCCCTAGCTTGATCTCCTGTTTTATTCTCTGTCTACCTCTAAACAGACTAGATTTTTCTACACATATCGTTTTGTATCTGGTTCCCATTCCTTTTATTCTGCTCCCTTTTGTAATTCCACTTATTTCTTTCAAGGTTTAATTCAAATTCTGCCTCCCTTCTGAAGGTTGTATTAGTTGGGTTTCCTTTGAAGCTGAATCTAAAATAAGTATATTACAAGACATTTATTTGGAAACTGGTACCAGGAAACAGCAGGCAAATGGTACTATGAGAAAGGAAAGGGAATGAAACTAAGGTAGGTTACATTCATGAGCAAAAACTTCTGTAGAAAACTGAGGCTGAGTCTCTCCGTAGACTTCTGGAAGGTTGCAGAGGGTATGTCTTCTAATTGTTTCACTTACTCTGGAGGGAGCTAAGCAATTTATCCACTCACTCACACATATTAGTTGAGGCCTACTGGAGAAGAGATCATTAATCCCCCAATGCACCTGGCCTTTCTAGTCTCACCTGAATAGCGCCACCGCCCAGGATGATGGTCAGAGTTGCTAAGAAGCTACAGAGAAGGAAGTGTAGGGGCACGACTCCTGAGATTTGGGGAGAGAACCATAGACCTGCGATATGCTAACAAGTGTCTCCAGTTATTGGCAAGTACCACTGTGGTTTGGGTTCTAGAAAGACAGGAGCACACAGCCACATACATCTCTCTAATCTTCCTACTGCCGACTGGTGATAGGGCTTCCACACTTGCCTAGATTCAAAGCCTGTCGGCCAGACAGTGTTCCTTAGGAGGCGGTTTAAACTCTGTGAGCCTCAGATTATCCTTTTGTAAAATGTGAACATACTTTATTTTCAGGATCATTGTGAAGACTACATGAAAACTATGCAAAATAACACTTGGTGAAAGATAGGCATTCCTGATAGCTGCTCATGACCTCTTTCTTATGCATTTTTCAGCTTTTGTTCTTTTTGACTATTTGCTGTGTTACTGAGGAAAACACATTTTGTACGCATTTAGTACACAACTTTTCTCTTCAGCATACTACCCCACTCACTGCCACTGTCCCCCAACTATCCATACTTTATTTTTCTCACCAATCAAGTCGAAACATTTAGAAAACTGTTCTAGCTCTGAACATGAAATTAAGACTTTTTTTCCTTTTGCTCCACTCTTCTTATCTTGTCCCAATCCCTTTTCCCACGTAAGTAGAAAATCAACCTCAAGGGAAAGTGGGCAGTAAAGAAAACGCTCCCTTTGCCGTGTGTTTTGAAAGGCTTCTAGTTCTTTCCTTAGGCACGAACTCCGGAACTCTCACAGGGCCCAGGTGAGAAGAATGGCTGGGGGCTTTACCAGAGGGCCTCAGTTCCTTCAAAGTAGTGAATGCTCATCGCGCTAAGTGCCTCGGCATCCCTTTTAAATAAAGTTTACCACAAGCAGGGATCTGCCGCCCTCGACACAAGTTCCAGTTCTGCATCACGCCTAGATGGCTCAAGTTGGCGCCCCCAGGTGAGAACTTAGAGGCATCTCTCTCACCTGACAGGCCGGGCACCTGCTTCCCCGCAGCTTCCTTTAAATGCCTTAGCGCACGACCGCCTGCCCTCACACAGCGCGGCCCAGGCCCTGCTCCCCTTCACAGGCTGCGCTCGCCCCGCGCTTGCTCTGTCTGATGCCCTCCTGTCTCGCGAGACCCAGAACCAAGGTCTCTCCGGACCGGCTCTGCACCTCCTCGCCCAGGAGCTGCTAAGTACAAATGTTTGAATTTGTTTCTTGTGCTGGTGCATTGAACTTGTGTTTTCCGTCTGAGAGAACTAGAGGCTGCCTAGGTCCTGCTTTTCCCGTGGTATTTGGGGTAGAACGGAGGTTCGTTCCCAGCGCCAGAGCTGTAGCAGGTGTGAACTGGACACCAGTCAGAGAGGCACAGGAGCTGCCGGTGGAAACAAATACAGTGTCAGGAACCACTTGGTCTCAGGTTGGGCTCCTAGGCATTTGGCTTTTGTGTCAGTAAAAGAAGTATCCTATAAAAGGGAAGGAAACTAAGCACCCACCTTCAGTTCTCCCCTTTTGCCCATGCAGGCAGGGTGCCTAGCCGCACTCGTCCTGGAACGACCCTCAGGTTAATTGAGGGGTTCCCAAAATGAGAGGTGAGACCTTTGGGAAGCCTCCAGTGACCTTGCTGTTTCTTGTAGTGGTCATTAAGCTGTCGATTCCATGAAAGCTGGAGCGTGTTTGTTCTGTGGACTGTGGTGTCTTTGGTACCGTTTGCTTGGTATATACTGTAATGTTTTTAATTCATGAATTAGAGGTTCCAGTATATAGCCTGTGGCTCTCCAGAGCAATGAGATGTTGAGGCAGTTTCCAATATTTACATTTGTAAAGTAGGGTGATAGTACCTACCTTGAAAGGATTGTTGCTAAGTGTTTAATGGGAGAGAACATGCCAAATGCAGAGCATACATACAGTGGTATGTTTGCAATAAACATTGGTTTTCTTCCTATCTAACTCTTAAGGTAGCTCTTAAAAGATGTACTGATACCATTTTAAAAATTAATTAAAATATGTGAGAAACAAGAGCATCCCTGTAGGTATGGAAGTATTTTTGTTTGTTTCTTAAAAACTCCAGTGTACTCTGGTGAATTTTAGTATAAAAAACAAATGTCTGAGTGGTAAGCACCATATGCTCTGCTGGCTTTTATTTTTCAGAAGATATCTCTTATCACATTAGTGCAAAGCCCATTTCAAAATGTTTCACAGAGCCTTTTGCAGTCTGTAATGAATTGTTTAAGGGGAAAAAGGTTTAAATGAGCTATTAAAAAACAGGAATTTGTTGAGTTGAATAAAAGCTATCTTTGAAAATGTGGTTTCAACCCAAAAAAAAAAAATCTGCGTGGTACTGTTTACTGGCAAAGCTTGTTCGATTATCCCCACCTGACGTGACCACCACAGGGTAGATTATATAATGTACAGTGGTTTTGAAAACATATAATCCATTATTCTTTGCTACAGTGCTTGTATTCCATGCTGACACATTCAGCTAAAACCCTGTCTAATATATATCAAGCTCTTTATTTTGGCTTACTTGATGGTCTGGGAAAGGAAAAAGGACATTAGTGTCTCCTCTTTTGCTCTCTTGGGTACCTTTTAGAGTAATCTCTTTTCAGTAATAGACAAATAACTTTAAATATATATATGTGCATGTATGTGTGAGACATCTTTTTGTCTTTGAGTATCCCAGTGACTATCCAATTAATAAAAGTGCTGTACTTGCTCATAAGGAATGAGCCATGTGTTTGTCCTTATTCAGATAACTCATTGCCATTATTCCTTGATCTTTTTCACGTGTTTGCGATAGTTACACCTGGGCAAGAAACTGTTCCTTTTGCCAATCTTGCATTGCCCCAACAGTACTTCTCTCTAGGGACTTAGCAAATCAAGTTGTTTGACTTTTACTAAAATAAAGGTTTAATAATGTAGAATATGTAGAAGCAGAATCAATTAAATCACCACTTAGTCAGAATATATTTGAGCATGTCACTGATGGTTCAGGATCATGGTAGCAACTGATTCAATTTTGGCAGCTCATGCCAATTGGAAAAGTTACAAACATGGCTGTCAGTCTTTCTCTGATTTTTACAGAAGTGACAATTACTCATTGTATGTATGATGAAACCTTTATACTCAAGTTAGTTGAGTCAAATCATAGATCTAGAAAAACAGTTGGTTCATTTGGAGCCTCTAGCAAAAGAATTCCCTCCCTCAGCCTTTAAGAGTAGTTTACCTTAGAAATTGGTTAGAATTGGTTTCAATTTGAGATACTTGACCTGATAAAGAAGAAAATGATGTCCGTGGAGCCAGCCTGATTAGCTGTATCAGCTAGGGTGATCAGTGGGACTGAGGGATCCCAGGCAGATCACATTTTTGGGAATTTATTCCATGCACTCAACATTTGACCTAGAAAGAAAATGATGACACCCTTTACACTTAGCAAGAGGAGATAAAAGTCTCATGACTACCATTTTTACATAGTAAACTTTGCCAAAATCATTTCCTTAGTCTGCTTTGGGAGTATAGAGACAGCTCAATGATACAGTCATGAATTACTTACCTTTAGGTTATCTGGTTTCTTTACAAAAGAGTTTATGTAAGAGCATATTGCTTCTGATATTGATGAAGATAAGGGCTGCCAGTGTTGTTTGTTACTAGATTTTATGATTTTCTGTTCTGGTTCTCACAATATTATCCTGTGTATCCTGTCGCAGATACAAAGCAAATTTGAGGGTAAGTACTTTCTCAAATACTGTGTCCCCTTTTCTTCATTATCCTCAAGTTACACAGTGTTCCTTATAGAATAGATTCAAAAAAGTTGTTCACTGTGTGATTCTATTTTGTCTAG
Source organism: Tupaia tana (assembly GCA_026018925.1). Lineage (NCBI taxonomy): Eukaryota > Metazoa > Chordata > Mammalia > Scandentia > Tupaiidae > Tupaia > Tupaia tana. The sequence continues at coordinate 50,495,449 of JAKSZU010000004.1, read as the reverse complement.
ATAGACATAACTTCACAAGTTTGAAACTGTCCAAAACATATAAGAGCCCTCACTTTTTAAAAATTGTTTGGTTTATTATTTACATTTAATCATTATACATGAAGGGCCCTCACTTCATCAGTTATTGATGCATCTATCAGCCAAGAAATATCAAGGAATTACTCTTACTTGAGTATAATTATGGTGTGCTGAAGGTTTTTAGTTTGGGCATTTAGGATGTGTTTGTATGAAAATACTCTTTTCCAGTATTTTTTAGAGTATGTTATATTCCATAGTTATTTATTGCATTTGTATCCATAGTTCCTGTAGACTTCACATTACACCCTTCAAGTACATGAGCAATAAGATCTATCAATAAAATACTATAACAGACTTTCCTGGTATGATCAAGTATATCACAAATAATTGGTAGTTTTTATAGTGTGTTGATTCCTGTCAAATAGAGTGCAAATTTTATCCGAACTTTCTGTAAAAACCCGGAGAGCTTCAAATCCCTAAGTCTTTTCCTTTAGAAAGAGGTTCCGTCAAAATATTCATTCGAGTTGGAAGAGGAAGAATATGAACAGATGGCTGTGGCAAACAGCACATTGCAGTTGGGAAGCGGTATACAGGTACTAGTGAATACGACATTTGGTATTCCATGATAGTCTTGAAAATTAATTTTAAATCAGGCTTCAAAATCATAATAAAGAGCAACTCATATATTATTCATTTCTTTATTCCGAGGGCTAATGTTCAGAGTGTTAAGTACAATATATGCTGAGAGAAGGCAAAGGAGATGTGATTTTCAATTAAATACATAGAGTATATTTAAAAACCACGGGCATGACCTTATTTTTCTAGGATCATTGAATAACTTTTTCAGCACCCTGAGACGTCTAGCCCCATGGACTACTTAGAATTAAAAGGGAATATAAAGTTAAAAGATTTTAAGGAAACTATTTTAAAAGTTTTAATTTTATATTTTATGCAGACTCTGGTTGAATTTTTGAAGGTAATTAGTTGGTCAGATGCCAGAAGTAGTAAATATTTTATACTTGCTCATGGAAACAGGTAACTAGAATGTCAGATTCGTACACATCATCAAAAAGCAGGTAATTATCTATGCTAATGTATAGATGACTGCCTCTGGAGTTCACAGGTAATAAGAACTTTTATGAAGAGTTCACATATTTCTCTATCTATTTAAAATAAATATTGCTGTCCAAATGAAAATTCTGATTTTTTGAGGAGCTGCTTGATGGTATTGTGATGGGAAGGGTGGCCTATTACTATACTACTCCTTTGGGTTACCATTCCTGATTACATTAGTGATATTGCAAGCAGAACATTCTTTAAATTAATAGAAACTTTTCTAACTAAAACATTCCAAATTACATTCGTTTTTGCAAAAGAAGATGATTATATAAAGCAAATTAAAAAATGAGCAATAGCTCCATGAACTTAGATTTCAGCACAGACATGCGTTATGACATCCATTAATATCTTGTGGATATATATATATATATATATATATATCTATCCAGAGAGAGAGAGAGTGTGTGTGTGTGTGTGTGTGTGTGTGCATGCGTGTGTGCTTGCTTGCGTCTAAAACAGATTTGAATTGTTTGGAGACTTGTTTTGCAATTAAGAAACCCTAGTGGGTTTGTTTGTTTTGTTTTTGTCCTGAGAATGTCTCCGTCAAGGAATCAGAATTACATACAAGTTCAAGGAACATTTTGTGAGGGCAGTGATGGGGGTACTGGTGTTCAGTAGAAATATGCCAAATCCTTTTCTTTAGTACTCATGAATTATGAAGCTATATAACCAGTTATGTGAACTTTGTAATTTTTATGTGTGACATGGGTATTACAGTAACAGAAGTCTCAGGGTTTTAAGAATTAGTATTGTATATAATTAAGGCATTTTACCTATTTTGATTATTAAACATTTATGTATCAGTAGGAACATGTAGTTCATTGAAATGCTAACACGAAGGAGCTTAATTTTGAACAGCAGATATTTAGAAGGTCTAACATGCATAAGGTAATATAATCAACAATATAAAGTATGTTCCAACATGACAGCATTTTTGTAGAGGTGTGGCATGGATTATCTCAGTGGAATCTCAAAATATCCCTGAAACGAGAAAGCCAGGATAAACCAAAGTATTTGAGATTGTAAGGGCGTTTCATGGCAGAGATCAAGGACTGGAATATACTGATGACTGTTTCAGTAGCTGTTTTACTATATCCCATTTCCTCCCATAGAAAGTAAAAATATATATTTTCACTATCCAAAAATTCTTATTTTATCATGAAGTTCACTGTAATAAACATGTTAGTTGTTCATAATGACTTCTTGCTGGTCTGACTTCTCCCTATTAATCATATCAAATTAAAAGCTAACCTTGCTTGGGAAGACCAAGTGTAAAAGACATAGTTAGCAGAGACATATGTTTATTTAAATGTTTACAATGTTCATACAAACAGCTAGGAGTGGTGTTGATAAAGTTGCATTCATTTGTAGTCCTTAGGTAGTACCTATCATGTCTGAGAAGAGCAGGTTTCATCTCTGACCCAAAAGAAACCAGTGTCACCACTAGCTGATTACATGCACACATGGAGTCTGGAAGATGTTACAAAAATATTTCACATGTCCACCTGGAGCAAAGCACGAGTATACAGAAAAGCTGCCACAATAGTCAGCTTTCTTTTCATTGTTCCAACTTTTCTTTACTCTCACTCTGCTGCTGCTTCAGGGTTCTGGTTACAATTTGGAAGCATATAGAATACCATCCTCTAAATGTAGGAGATCTCAAACTTTCAGAATTTTTCAGAGTACTCTCTAGCAGTCAAATAAACCCATCTCTTGCAATGATGGCTTCTTAAACCACAAAATGTATTGCAAAAAACCTTTTTTTTGAAAACAAATTATTTTAAGGTAGGTTAAAAAATTGTTACACTTGAATCATGTCTGTCACCATGATCTTTGTGACCATGGCGAGTTAATTAATGTAAGCTTCAATTATTTATAAAATGGAGATAGTAGGGACCAGCAGTTGGCATAATGGCTATATTGCTGGACTCCCATGTAGTCGATCCCAGTTTGAGTCCCGGACCTGGTGGCTTAAACTCTTGCCAGGCATGTGTGCGTGTGTGCCCAAGATCCTGAAAGGAGAATGGAGAAGGGATTGCCGTGTGGCCATCAACCCTGGGGGAGTTCCAGACTTGGTGGCTTGCTTTCTCGCTTTCCCTTTCTCTCTCTCTCATCAAGTTAAAAAAATTATAACAAATGGAATTAAATAAATCTTAAAAAAAAAATTCTTGAATCCCTCACTCACAAATTGAGTATCACTCACACAAGTCCACATACAATAATTAACTGCATAGGCTCTGCAGATATCTGAGAATATGCACTTTAAAAAAAGTTTTATCACACATAAGTAGAGAAAAGAATGTAAGTAATCTCCATAGTAGTGCTGTAGTATTGCAATTGATAGTGATTAATTTCATTTGGTCTAAAGACTAATGGAACACATGTGAATCTTGATCCTCAAGTATGGATAAGAATTTGTCAGGTTAGAAAAGAGCATTTCAAGTTGGAGAATAAAAAAGATGTATTAAAGTCACAGGGTTATGACTATTACCATTAAAGAGTACATCATTGATTATATGTGTCTCTGTTCTCTGGAAATAGGCGGAAACTAACATTTGCATGCAGAAGTTTGTTGCATACTTTCAGTAGGAACTCCTGCAAGGAAGTGAAAGCAGAATTGGGTGGAAAGAGAAATTGACTCTCAAACAACTGCACCTGCATTATCTGGAACTGGTAGTTTTCAGGTATCCCTAACTGATGCACAGACATAAGTATCTGGTCCTTTTACAGCAGTAGTTTCAGCTAGGGAGTTGGGTGGAATGGGTAACCTTGGACAAGACATCTGTAGCCTAGAGCAGCAATCTTACAGGCTATACTGTTTCTGTCACGACTTCTTTGCTCTGATGTGTAGTGTAAAAGCCATATAGACAATGTGTAAATAATTGGCATTGCTACCTTCCAGTATAACTTTGGGTACTAAAATAAGTGGCCAGCCTGTGGGCCATTTTTTGACAACCACAAGCCTAAAATAATTCTTACTGAGCACGGCTCTGAGTCATCGGAATTTAACATCGCCAGCAGCTTGGGGATGGGTACTTGCCCTGAAGAGGGGATTTAGAACACTAAAGGTACGCTACAAATCACCCGTTGCACATTTTGGATCTACTTTCTACTTGTACGATTGACTCATCTTCCCCAATGTCTGTTAAGGCTACTATGCATTTTTAATTCAATTAAAGAAGGTCATCACTTCTTTTCTTTTCTTTCCTTTTTTTTTTTTTTTTGAAGCCAAGGCAGCCTGTTCGCACTGTTACAGGGCCCATGTCAGGGATTCTCTCCCATGAGAGAGGTCTTCCAAGTGTTAAGTTGTCTTAACAAATCTGATGCTTCACCTCTCATCCATCTGTTTGATTTAGCAGCCTTGGGATTCAGTCCCATCCAGTCCCACTCTCCTGATTCATTCCAGTATCTGCCAGCCAGGTTATACAGCTTCTTTGATGTTCATCTTTGCTAGCAGACCCAGAGAAAGCCCTACACAAATCTGGGCTTGGATTGACGCTAATTACTGGTATGGTTGCAAAATGGAGAAAAGGGATAGATCTTGATGAGCAAATTTCAGAATCCTGAGAAGGATTTAATCTTGATTTAATGTGACTTATCCAATGTTACCCCCCACCCCACTTTGGAGCTGGCAGGTGGCATGGTGGCTAAAGTGCTGGACTCCCACATGGCTGACTGTGGTTTGAGCCCCAGACCTGGTGATTTGCTTTCTCACTTTCTCTCTCTCTGATCAAAATAAAAAATAATACATAAAATCAAATTTTTCTTAAAAAAAAAAAAAAAGTGGTGCTGGCAGGTGGCATGGTGGTTAAGGGCATTGGACTCCCACATGGCTGACTGTGGTTGGAGTACTGGATCTGAGGACTTGATTTCCCACTTTCCCCTTCTCTTGTTGTCCCTCTCTGGTCAAATTAAAAATAAGTAAATAAAGTTAAATAAAATAATTCTTTAAAAAGGAAAAAAAAAGTAACCCTCACCTACTGTGACTTCCATAGTTACATTGGTAGATTTCTTAGAACTAAACACAATCATACTAAGAAGCAGTGGGAACAGCCATTGTGATACAAGTCTGAGAATACCTAATCCAAAAATATGGCCATTGTTTCATTTCAGTACCCATATGTTAGAAACATGGGGCTCAAAGGCAAAATGAAAATTAAGTATTTTGCATGTAAAAGAGGAATAAAGAAATCTCAAACAAGATCTGCTTTAGTAAACACTTGTAGCTCCTTCACAATCATTGTTCTCCTTTCTTACTAAAAACAATCCTGAATTTTATTCTAATTCCCATACAGAGTAGAGACCACATTTTCTAGTCACCCTGCAGCTATATTAAGCTACATGACCAAGAGCTGACTAATGAGATGCAAATAAAAGTAATATGTGAATTCTTCAAAAAATACTGTCTGGTTGGGGGTAGAATATTGCTCACTTTCCCTTTTCTAATAGAACCTAGACATTATGCCTTGTGTTTAATGGTTCTCTTTCCAGGGGTGTTCATCTTTGGGCCTAAATTTTTCCCTAGAAACTTGATTACTACAGAAGGTTTTATATTCAAACTTGATATTTGTTATTGAAATTTCTCTAAATTGACATCTCTCACCATATTTTACCTTTATAATAACCTCTCTAAAGACCTCCATTTCCAAATACATTTCTACGCTTTCAAACTTCAATATAATAATTTGGGGATGAAGAGCCACAATTTAGCCCCTGAACACTATCCATGAACTACCATCAGAGTTCAGAGTCTTCCCTTCTCCTTCAGCTGATTGTCCAAATCCCCCAAGTGGTTGTGAGCTAGGAGTTTTTCTCAACCAAAGCCCATCACGGTCTTAGTTGGGTATTTAGCTTTCTTTGAAATGCAGCTAATCTAGTAAATCCTAGTTTGGGTCCTCAGCTTTCTTCTACTCCCCCAATAGAGTTGATGGGATCTGCTTTGTAGGCAACTCAAAAGGTTCTGGGGATTTCAGAATTGGTTTAGAATTGCCAATTCATTGCTCACAACTACTCATTATGTTTTTCTAGCATAGTAATGGTGCTCAGTAGTAGTCATTCAACACTCAATAGCTACTGTTTAATCCAGTTGTTTGTGAAGCTCAATACAGGTGCATTCCCCATTTACCAGCACACTCTCCTAATTCACTGCCAATGAAAGTTTTACAATGTGGTCAACACCTGTATTCAGAGGCTGTCCATGTATCACCTACTGCTGATCTGGATTCCATTGCCAGTTGGGTCGTGAATGGTTTTGCTTCAAATCACAACTTGTTGAGGTTTTTCAGAGGCAGATGCTGGGATGGAACTTGCCATTCGTGATGCTTTGTAGGGTTTAACACCTGTGAATGATGAGGGCTGGTGCAAGATTGGACAGAAAGAGAAGCTGAACTGGGATTGTGGTAGGCAGTTAGCCGTGGGTGGGCAGCCCTAAGAGAAAAGCGAAAGGCTCACTTAACTCCAGGTGTCAGGAGGGTGAGGCAATTTGCCATATTCCTTCCTTAAGGCTTGAGGGAAGCATACAGGGATAGTTCGTAGATTTTCTTCATTTTGGTCATTAATACAATAGACTAATTGGGCGATCTAATTGGGGCACCCTGACTCGCACTGGGCGTACATAATTAGGTGATCAAATTCCTCACTTTACCGGTGAGGAAGGTGCGCAGGTGCAGGAAAGAAGTGTGGAATCAAATTTAAAGGAAGAACATAGGCAGCGTAAGGGGCCACCCACTAATGAATATTCATGACCTCTAGTAATAAGAATAATGGTTGACCAGTATCAAAGGCGGTTGCCATCTGGCAATCCGCCCGCCCAACAACCTTTTTGGGTGTACTTTCTTTCCTTTCCTTTCTTTTCTATTAAACTTTCTTTCCTATCTACTTCCTTCGTGATTGCGTTTCATTTTGCGCCTAGGGACAGATCTCTAACTTTAGTGATCTGGACACAAAGAACCAAGAATTTCACAACGCAGCTCAACACTTTTCCATCCGTTAACAGGATGAAGGACTAACAAACCTGATAGGAAGGTTCTGGAGGCTAAAAAACATCTAGGCCTTAGGGCTGTCCCTCACTTGGCAGCAGAATGAGACATGGGTGAACGTATGTCTCTTCAGATGATGCCAGCCTTGAAAGAACTGGTAGCTGAATGCTGTTGACTGACCACAACTGGGCAGCAAGCCCTTCCTTGAAAGGGGGAGAGGGTTTCTTAGAGCTAGATCTCTAAGCCTAGTGAAGGTACTTCAGTCTTTTGAGTATATATTTCAGGAATGGAATTTCTGAGTGATAAAATGTGTCATAGCTTTTACTTTAGTTCACATACCAAATTCTTTTCAAAAGTGGTTGTACTGATCTAAAATCATATTAATATGTATAAGAGTTTCTGTTGGTTCCCTTCTAGTCAACATATGGTATTGTCTGTTTCCATTTTACCTGCTCTCGAGGGTTATAATGGTAATATATGTTGGTATTTTCATTTCACTAATTGCTAATGAAGTTATGCTCTTTTTCTTATGTTTATCAATTTGGATGAACTCTTGGTGAAGTGGCCATATAAGGGTTTTGTCCATTATTAAAAAAAAAAAAAAGTGCTATGTATGACTTGTTAGCTGTAAATCTTGTAAATATTCTTTTTCACTCTGGGGCTTTTAATGATGTATTTTGATAAAGAGAAGTCTTAATTTTTATGTAATAAAATTTTTTGGTCTTTTAGTAGGCACTTCTCAAACAACAAAAAATACTATATTAACATCATAAATATGTGTCCTTATAATGTATGCTAAATCCATTTTTATTTTGCTATAGATATACAACTTACTGAAAATTAATTCTTATGTATGATGTGAGATAGGGGAGAGTTAAATTCCTTTCCATATGAAAGTATTTTTATCTCAGCATGATTAATCAAAAAGACTATGAACTACTCTAAGTGCAACTCAGAGAAGACTAGGTTTTGCTATAGCAACAAATAACTCCCAAATCTCAACTTTCAAAAAAACCCAGTTTATTTTTCATTTACATTCCTAGTCCATCATGGTAGGCTTTGGTTTATGCCACATCCTCTATCTGGAACATTACTTTGTGGCAAAAGGGAAAGGAGGAGAGAGGTACACAGGGGTTCATAAACCTTTTGCCCTGAAATAATACTTCGGTTTTTTTTGTTCTTTTTTTTGGAGAGGTTTTTGCTATAGGGCGCGTGCGCTCGCCAGGCAGACAAAGGGAGACAGAGATAGAAAGTGAGAAATCACCCCCCAGGGGGAATGGCCACGCTGCAATCCCTTCTCCTCCATTCTCCTCTCGGGATCTTGGGCACGCATGTACACGCGCCCAGCGTAAGTTTAAGCCACCGGGTCCGGGACTCGAACCGCAGTCGACTACATGGGAGTCCAGCGACATAGCCATTACTCTAACTGCTGGTCCCATGAAATGATACTTTGTTTCATATTTCATTGGCCAAAGCTAGACCATGGGCAACAATTCAACAGTTTTGTGTACATATTATCCTGGTGGATAAAGGGACAGTAAATTCCAGTGAACACTAATGTATTCCATCGTACACACCTTTGCAGTCAAACTAATGTCTGTATGTGGACCACCTTGCTGTTTTTCCATTCTTTTCAATTCTTCAATATTACTGTCTTAATTATTTAAACTTAACATCTCAATCAGCATGGTAGTTCTCTTACCTTATTCAAGAATGTCTCGTCTTTTTTACCTTTTGCACTTTTAAAACCTTAACTTGAATTTTCCAAAGTTTACATTTTGATTGGATTTTCTTGACTCAGATCTTAAACACATTTTCATCATTCTGTCTGAGTAAAATGAACATCTACATAAATTTATAACATTTATGTTATATTTTATATGTTTCTAAAAATGGAAAGTTTCATAAATACTAGGATTTACAAAGAATATTGAGTTCCATTTTTGGTGCTCAAGCTTTAAGGAACCAGTTTTAGGAGTTTATCAAATTTATTAAAAAGTTCAATGGTAGAATATAGCAAAATACTTAGGTGGTTCAAAAAAATACTGAGAATGTACTCATATCGCTTTGCTAGGTATTGTAGGATGAGAAATGAATTCTAGAATCTAATAGGGTACTAATATAAAATGCAAAGTGATAAATGCTTTGAAGAAGCAACAAGTGTAGTTCCAAAAAAAAAAAAAAAAAGAAAGAGGGAAATACATCTTCCTGCTATTGAAATCAAAGAAGATGTAATGGAGAAACTAGGATTTGATGAGGGGCCCTAAAGCAAAAATAAGTGGATAAGTAGAAGGGCATTCAAGGTCTTGTATACTAATGATGTCTCATCTCTATTTCCCATCGATTCACAGCTTTTTTCAGGAGTTTCATACTAAAAAGTCTAGACCATTCATTTATGCAATTTATTTTTATTTCAGGTGACAAATTCTGGGAAGGGGAAAAGTGTAACAACTAAATTTACTATAATGAGTACAAATTCATAAAAGAGGCAAAATTAGACTTAAAGTTTTGATCACATAATCTCAAATCATTCAGATAAAATCCATTACAACGAACTATAATTTTGAAATTTTTTTGCAGAGCCTTTTAAAAAGTTTTTTCCCTGAGGAATTAATTTCAAATTTTTATATTAATAAAACATTAAGGGCAAGTGTTCTTAACGTGTAAGTCAAAATATTGCAATTTAGTTTCCCATAGTAATTGTAACTAAGCTCTGTGCAAATAATAAAGCAATACTATTATATATCCTTGTGCAAAGTGAATATAAGAGCTTATCTATATATTGTGAATGCTATTGCATTTTAAAATCTGTTTTATATCTTGACTCAAAATTTGGTTTTTGGGGAAATATCATATTTTCATATGTAAATCACTTGATATCTATTTCAGTATAACCTCAATAGCTATCATGTTTCTAAACTTATATACATAAATATTTAAAATATTTGCTCATTTATCTAAAAATAATTTTAGATTAGTCTGTAGACCAGTGATTATGGAAGCCAGATCTCACATGGCTGACCTTATGGTTCAAATTCTAGACCTGGCTTGAAAACAAACATGCCAGATGTGTGTGTGGGCTGGGAGGAGAAGGTTGTCCAAAATCCTAAGAGCAGGAAAATGGAGGAGAATGGATTGTGGTGTGACCACATGGGGAATACTTTCTTCTTCCTTTCATGTCTTTTTTCTGGCAAGCTCACACTTCCTCTGACAAATTAAAAACAAACAAAAAAAACCCTTTAGAATAAAATCAGTTTTTGTATTGGTTCTATTAAGAATATTTGGGATTATATTTGAAGTACTTCCATTGACATCTCTAAAAGGTGTTAAAAAATGTCTTGACTCAAAACCACAGTCTTCTGTACTTAGGATGGCAGGTTGAGTCAAGTTGTTGGTTAGTAGTCAATTTATAGACTTAATTCCCTCACATACTAATTGGCGTGCTTTAGTTTTACAGCATAGGTATACATTGCACAGGTATTCTGGTCAAATATTTTACCAATGTTGGCTATTGGTTTAATAGAACCTACCAAGGGATTGTAGAAAATTTGATAACATATTTCTGTTAATAGAAACATAAACTACTATGTATGGTACAGTGTAGGTGCTCAGTTGAATAATTTTATACACACACGTACACATATCCAAAATTCATTATTGTGAAATGTTGTTAAAGTTAGAAATTAGGATTACATGCAAAATAGAACCCATTAGGCTAAAAGACATATGAAACAATAATTTTTTGTTCAAGAAAACTTAAGCTTGGCTCTCTTTTCCTCTGTATTCTTGACTTTTTTAAAAAAAAATCTTTGTTACTTATCTGGTTCTATATCTAATCCATTGATTTTCATACATCTTTTTTTTTAAATCTTTTTGTTTATCTGGCCTTTATTCTCTAAGAACCTCTGTCTATCCTTGCCCCCCCCCCACCCCTTTTAATGCATTTTTCTTGCTTTGACTTGTGTTTTCTTAGTCTTTGCTGTCACATCTGTTGTGAATCCATGCTAAGAAATGATATCTTGATGAACCCTGACCTATTGATCACAGGTTTTGGATTCACCCTTTGCTCTTAGTGATAGAGAATTTTATGTGTCAATCTGGCTAGATTGCAGTAGCCACATATTTGATCAAATATTATTCTAGATGCTTCTGTGAAGGTTTTTCTTTTTTTTATGGGATTAACATCTGAATCTGAATCAGTGAACTTTGAGTAAAGCACATACCCTCCAAATATGGTTAGGCCCCATTCGATCAACTGAAGTCTTCATAGAAAAAAATTGACCTCCCTGGAAGAGGGAAACTCACGCCAAGCACCTGTGCGAGCATGTCCGAAATCCCAGGAGGAGAAGGGATTGTTGGTATGGTCATCTCCCAAAGGGGTGATTTCTCACTGTTCCTCTTTCCAGCAAGCACACATGTCCTATGGCAAAAATATTTAAACATGTTTTGTTTTATAGGTAATTTCCATTAATCTTTAATTTTATTCTTCTGACAGCTCGTATCTGTTCTTGAACCCATCTTTTTAAGTTCCATTTTTGTTTATAGTACTTTCCAGTAGGCTTTCATATTGAATCTTCTTCTTTTCTTTTTTTAAAGAGATTTTTGCTATAGGGCACCTGCAATCACCAGACAGAAAGCAAGAAATCACCCCCTGAAGGGGATGGCCATGCCATAATCCCTCCTCCTCTATTCTCCTCTCAGGATTTTGGGTATGCACGAACACATACCCAGCATGAATTTTGAGCCACTGAGTCTGAGACTCAACTGTGGTTGACTACATGGGAGTCCAGCAACATAACTATTTTGTCATCTGCTGGTCCCTTCACATTGGTTCTTATTTCTATTTTTAGTCACATTTTTTTGATGCACTATTGTCATGGTTTCCTTAAGCACGTTGAGCATATTTATAATATTGGGTCTTTGAGAAAGTCATGATGCATTTTTGCTTAGAAAACCAGAAAAGCATGTCATGATGACCAAATAGGTTCTTTGGAGTCTCTGTCTTGTAAATCCAATATCCAGGCCCCCACCCCAGAGAAAATTTAAATTGTCTGTTTTCTTTCCTTTAATGTGTCATGCTTTTCTGTTTCTTGGTATGCCTCATGTTTTTGGCTGCAAACTAGACAACTTGGAAAATGTAGCAAATTTATATTCTGATTTTCTTTCTGGGAAGCAGAGGGAAGGGATTGTTAAGGTTGCTGTTTTTGTTTTGTTATTTAGTGACTTGCCTGGACTAGAATCTGTCTCCTCAGTGTGTGGTCACTGATGTCCTGCACAAATGTGTTTCCCCATGCCCCAAAATTTACATCCTAGATGAGAGTCATTGTAACTCAGTGGGCAGGAAGTGACTGGTCAAAATCATACTGAAACAACTGAGCCAATAAATGTTTCACCCTTTGCTAGTGAGTTTGTGGATTGGAGAATACATTTGAAACAATTTAAAGTATACTCTAGCTTTTACTTTTTGCTGTTTTTCTGATGTCTCTTCTGCATTAGGCTTCACATTCTGGCAGAGATATCTAGAAAAGTTAGGGCCCTCCCTGGTGTCTTCTGTGCATATATATGCACTTTTGTGCTCACGTGCAGCCTTACAGACCACAAAGATATGTGAATCATATCAAGGCCCTATGTGGTCGTGGTAGTTACTGGAGGTTCCTATTAACTTTTTGGCTAGTGTGCTAGGCTGTGGCTTAACACAACCAGTATCAAAACCTCAGACCAGTTGTGATGTTGGTCTCATGGAATCATTGCCACCAAAATAACTGTTGCTTCAATAATACCATTGAGGATTTACTCTGTTCCAAATCAAGTCAACTTCCTCTGCCAAGAGAGGTGTTTTCACAGCTTGCCTCACTCTGGTTGAACTACTGAGCTGATGAAGTTGAGTGTAGAGGTGAGATGGGAGCACCCTTAGGCTAAAACACCAGAAGTCTCACTTTTTTAAATCCTAGTTTGTGTTTTTTTCCCTCCCCCCTTGAATTAGTTTCTGATTTGTTGTATGCTTTTAGCTAGATTCCAGAGCACTGAATTTTTTATTTTTGACAATTCTGAGTTTTATAATTTTTACAGGTGAATTTGTTGAGCTGCTTAAGGCACCATTCTAGGATTTATATAATTTTTTTATCAGACAAAGCAAGCACTTGTTTCTGAAGCCTTCAGTAACTTCTAATTATGTATCATTGAACAAAACTGTGACACAACGCTTCTTCCTGGTGCAAGGAAAACTGCGTGGAAAGGGGAAGATGACTAATTAGCTTTGGTAGCTCTATAGTGAAGGCTTACAAGGGAGACCTACAAAATCTGTCTTTTATAATCTGGCTTGCTTTGCTTGGACCTGGACCTAAGTTTGGGGTTAGACAGATAGTAATGCATTAACTCAAAATGGATTGAGTATCTAAACTTAAAACTTCAAACTATAAAAGTACTGATGGAAAACAGGAAAAACTAATGGATACCTTGGAGTAAACCAAGGACTACTTAAAGAAGACCTCCAAAGTACAAGTAATAGTCTCAAAGATAGAGAAATGGGACTATATTAGGCTGAGAAGCTTTGGCACAGCAAAAGAAACAATAAATAGAACAAGAAGACACCCCTCACAGTGGGAGAATATATTTGTATACTATACCTCAGGTAAGGGACTGAGAACTAGAATATATAGGGAACTCAAACAGCTTATGCGTGCACACACAAAAAATTCAGTTAAAAGATGGGAAAATTAACTGAACAGACAATTCTCCTAAGACATATGAATGGCCCAAAAACATATGAAAGCATGCTCGACATCTCTTACCATAAGGGAAATGCAAATCAAACCCAAGAGATACCACTTAACCCCAGTCAGAATAGCTAAAATTAAAAAAACAAATAAATACTGGCAAGGCTGTGGTGAAAAGAACTCTCCTACATGTTGGTAGGAATGCAAATTAGTACAACCACTTTGGAGAACAATATGGAGATTTCTCAGAAACCTACTAATAGAACTACCGTACAACCCAGTAATTTCACTCTAAGGTATTTACCCAAAGGATAGAAAAACTCACAATAGGAAAAAATACTTGCACATCCATTTTTATTGCAGCATTATTTACAATCACTAGGACATGGAATCAACCCAAATGTCCAAAAATAGATGAGTGGATTGAAAAAATGTGGCAAATGTTCTCTATGGAATACTACTCAGCCTTAACAGTGAGATTCTGACATTTTGATATGAAGCGGATGAATATGGAAGACTTAATGCTAAGCAAAGCAAGCCAGATTATAAAAGACAGACTTTGTATGTCCCCACTCAATTTATACCAATTATTTGTGCTGTTTAGCAGAAATTGAAAGTTTGGAAGGAATAGTAGCAGGGAGGACAAAGGTAGATCTTAGATAAAGTAAGGATGGGGTAATACAGCGGTGGGTAATGGATGGAGGGGAAAAAATATGTTTAATTGACCAAAAAAAAAAAAAAGCTACTTGCTGGTGATAATGTATATGGTAATATTTTCATCTTGACTGATATGCATGGTATTCATGCTGGAAAAAGCCATATTGTACAGTGTAAAAATAAGTGTGATTAAAGGTAAGGTTAAAAAAGATAGAACAAATTAAAAAAAGGCTAAAAGTTAAAATAAGTCTTAATTATAATACATTTTGTATTCATAGTTATCATTTGTTAAATCTACAAGTAATTATAAAAATATTGTAAAGGGACGAATACTGAAAGTTATAGTTAAGAGTCTAAGCAAAAGTTATAAAAGTTAATAAGATTAAGGTTTTTGTTGATTTAAGTGTTCTAAAGACCATGTAAGACAGAGTTCGGATAATGCTGATATGATACTGTCAGTCACAATCCTGGTCGTTATTTTTAAGGGCTGTATTCAATAGAAATAGCTAATTTTAAAATCAATTACATCATAATTATGATGAACTGCTATCGAGTTATTAGTTATGGCTGTTTTAAGCTTTTGTCATTCGCAGTTCCAAGAACTTCCTGGGCTCTAACAGGTACTGAGATACAAGTTTTTGACAGCTAAAAGGGAAACTGCTTCTTTGGACCTTCCCTGATTAACAGTCTTAAAAATATTAGATCAAGCCAATGAGTTTTATGAAAAAAGCCTCAGGTGACCTTGATTGGAATTTTAATACTGACTTAATATCTGATCCTGATTTTCCTGATTAATCTCTGCCTTTTTCTTTCTTCTTGCCTTTGGGCCTTGCCTTCGGTTTAGTGATAGCCTTTATTTAAGTTAAAAAAAAAAAAAAAAAAAAAAAAAAAAAGACTCCTTTAAGAGGCTTAAGGCTACTGTCCTGGCCTTCCCAACTGTCCAGTTTCACTCTTTCCCTCTTAATGAATTTACATGGGATCAACAACAGGTATAACAAGCAGGAAACAGCTACAGAAGAGATCTTCACCCCTACTCTCCAGACCTTCTGACTCTAGGCATTTAGAATAAGTTTATCATAAAGCCAGATGAGGGAATGAAAAGGCAAACAGGTACCTCCCAGATCTTAGGCAATTTACTGGAGTGGCAAATTCAAGGCTCCCCAGATGCCTCAGTCACTTTTTTGGGAGAGTGGATGGAGGGAAACAACCCTTGGCTATTTGGCTCCTGAGGCTCTGCTAGAAGAAAGACAGGGTGTTTAGCCGCCTTGAGTACCCTTGGTAGCCAGAGAAGAAATGTCTAAAGAGTCAAACCCATTCTGGCCAGTCTAGGTGGGAGGGGACATGCCCCAATGGGGAATTTCATGGGTTCAGAGAAAGATTTCTACCTGAATTGAGGGAAGAAAGGGGAGACTGCTTGATCTTACTGCAGATGACTGACTCACTGAGAAACCAGCAAAACAACCCAAAGTTGTAAAGACCACCAGGTGGGTCAGGATCACCTTAATCACCACACCCTAAATCCCCTTTCTTTAAAAGTCCCTAACCCCCAGGACCAGCAGTTGGCGTAATGGCTATGTCACTGGACGCCCATGTAGTTGACCATGGTTGGGAGTCCCAGACCTGGTGGCTTAAACCCAGACTGGGTGTGTGCGTATGTTTGTGTGTGTGTGTGCATTTGTGCCCAAGATCCCGAGAAGAGAATGGAGGAGAAGGGATTGGGGCGTGGCCATTCCCCCAGGGAGTGATTTCTCTTTTTGTCTCTTCCTCGTGAGTGCTGGTGCCTGATAGCAAAAACCTCTCAAAAAAAAAAAAAAAAAAAAAAAAAAAAAAAAAAAAAAAAAAAAAAAAAAAAAAAAAAGAAAGAAATAAAAAAGAAAAAAAGAAGTCCCTAACTTCCACCCTTCAGGGGCAGATGCAGCTCTCCCATCTGGCCACTTTCTTCTTTTGGAAAGCAAATGTTAAAAACGTTTCTATCCACTTAAAAATGTCTCCAATAAACTGAAGCAAACATTTCAGTCATGTTTTAGAAATGAAAGAAATATATAGTGGCACAGTGCAGTCCAGAAATTTACAAAAAAAGCAGAACATTTGTAATGGAAATTTACAAAAAAAGCAGAACATTTGTAATGGGGATCACGAATGAAAGTAAAGCTTCTTCTAGTACAACTTCATTTAAACATGAAGCAGAGGCAACTATCTTCTGTTCTTATTTCTGCCGCTAGCGCAGTTCTTGCCAGGTTTTCCACCCATCGCTTATCTCACTATTTCTCCAGAGAAGCAATGCCCGAGTTTATCATCAGTGATGATAGCCAGTGTGAATACATTTGCTCCTTTAAGGGGGGAAAGATGGAATGTGACAGGTGCATTGTGTGCACAGCAACTAATTCTCCATTGGGAAGACAGTGATAGTGTTTTTGTAACTGGTCTCTGTGATTTAGTCAGTGTTAGTGGTCGGTATTCTTTCATTTCCCCAAATTCACTCCTGAAAATTGCTGACCACCTTTCCACTGCTTCTTCCTACCTCATAATAGCTAAACTATAACTGCTCTGTTCCCTGATGACCTGAAACTGAGATCAGGATTGGTACCTAATAAATCCTCAAACTCTGTAGCAGCATTGTGTAGCCATATGGTGATTTCAGAAAAGCTAGTCAAAATGTATGAAAGGTAAAAATGTACAGACCTTTCAACAAAATTCGTTACAAGGCAAAAGTCCTTATTAAGACACATATCAATTGTGTCATGTTGCTGTGATTCTATTGTGTAGGAATGGCAAAGGTATAATTCTAACTTAGACAAAGTTGAGTGGGGAAATTGAGAGAAGTCCTTTTCACTCCTAGGTGACCTTTAAGACTTAAAAGGAGTACACAGACTATAAAGAAAAAGCAGAGAGATGACAACTGAGGCCAAAGTTACAGAATGAAACAGAAAGAATGAAAGTGATAAAAGCTGAAGAAAAGAATTCCTAGACATTAAAACACTATTACATGTCAAGCATGAGACATGTTATAAAACAATAAATGCCTTGTTCCAAGGGACTTTGTAATGTTATGAACTTAAATCTAGTATTAAGCACCTTTCATGTGGGGACATTCTAGAATAGGAAAATTCATTAGAAATTTTCTGCTGTGTGGATATTACATAGGTTTATGTTTTAGTATTTAAACCTGAGGTAAAGAATGGACTAAAGATTCTTTGATATTTTCTGTATACATATGATAGGACCTGGTGTACCAAGGACCACCCTAGAGTATGGTAGTTTACTGTCAAAATCTGGAGCCAAACTATGTTTGAATTTCCTGCTCTAGAACTTACTAGGTATGTGACTAATGAACAAGTCATCATTGTTTCTTTGTGCTTCGCTGTCTACATTCACATAGGAATAACATGCAGCAGGATTACCATGTGATTCTGTTTCTAATCCAAAATTGTAAAGAATGCAAACAATAACCTTAGCAAAGGATTGTAAATTATACAGTGAACAGGCATCCATCTATTAAGTTTCCTAATGTCAGGAATGTGGAATATTATGTTCCAGTTTGGATCAAATACCTACATCTAGGTCAGTCAACTAGGCAGTGGTATGGTCTGTAATTGCATGGAAGTGCTGAATCAAATTCCAAGGTTGAGATTAAGGAATATAGCATGAAGATTGGGATGCTGATACCTTAGTTGGACAGACAGAATAATGGTTTCTAGTCTAAGGTTTGGTGTGATTAATCTGAATGTTATAAAAAGATATGCATTGCCTCTCTATGAAATTCCTGCAGTGACTCTGAGCGTTAGGGTGGCTTAAGGGCCACAGTCAATGACACCATTTGTCATAAGGCCATTATTTGTTTAATCAAGTATTATTTCTAAGCCTCTTATTTTGTTAAATATACAGTGAACCTCCTAATAAACTATTCTTTTCTTGCAAGTAAATTGTTTTACTTTTCCCAACACAATAAGATATTTGGTGAAGATCTATATTTACAACAACAGAAATAAATTGCTGTTTTTGGTGACTCAAATATGTTTTTTGTTTAAGGATTGAACCTATGGAAAAGTCACGACACATATTCGCAACAGATGGCACCAGTTCATTTTTGGAAGAACTAGAGTCATTCACATCTATGTTGTTCTTGTTATTTGACCATTTACAGTTCTAGCTTCATTCTAAAAAAAAAAAAAATTAAAAATTTGGTTGAGTGTTGATTGAGTGTGGGAGATCTTATAAGTTGATGGTAGAAGACCAAATTGTGCATTTTCACCATATTTTACTGTTTTACTTTCATAAAGGGAAGAATGAGTGTCAAGCTTGTGAGAAGTTGTATATCAATGCCTACAAGAATGTCAGTGCCAACTGATATTCATGAAATTCCATGCTGGTGATTTTGATTTCAGTGACACTCCTTGGTCAGGGAGTTCCACATGGTTGATGACAACAGAATAAAGACATTGATTGAGTCAAACCTACCTTGCACAATATGAGAGATTGTAGAAACTTTGAACGGCCATCATTCAAGTGTTCATGACCATCTGAAAACGGTGGGTTATGTAATGAAGCTCAGTATTTGGGATCTTCATGAACTCAAAGACGTTCATTTGATGGTGTGTATAAACATCTGTGATGTGCTCATTAAATGTGAGGAAAATGATGGGAACCAGCAGTTACCGTAATGGCTATGTTGCTGGACTCCCACGTAGTCGACTGCGGTTCACGTCCTGGACCCGGTGGCTTAAAACTCACGCCAGGCATGTGTGTGAGCGTGCCCAAGATCCTGAGAGGAGAAATGGAGGAGAAGGGATTGCGGCGTGACCATCTGGGGGGTGATTTCTCGCTTTCTGTCTCTATGTCTCTCTCTGTCTGTCTGGTGAACGCACGTGCCCTATAGCGAAAACCTCCCCCCCCAAAAAAAAAAAAAAAGTGAGGAAAATGATCTTTTTTTTTTTTTTAGCAAATGATAACTGGTGATGAGAAGTGGCTTGTTTACAAAATGGTGGTGCACAAACAGTCTTGGTCTTGACTTGATGGTTAGCCTCGAACAACATAGAAAACATATTCATCAGAGGAAGGTTATGTTCTTAGTGTGGTAGGAATTTAAAGGTGTTGTGTTTTTTAAGTTCCTACCAAAGAAACAAATAACCAATTCAAATGTGTACTATCATGCTGTCAGCAATTGGAGAGTTTGAAGGAATACATCATCCATAAACATTCTGAGCTCCTTGATTGTAAAGGAGTTATGTTCCTACATGGTGACATGAGACCACCTACAAGTCTGATCATCCATCAGAAATTATTGCACTTGGATGGGATGTATTGCCACACCCACCATACTTGCCTGACCTTGCACCATCAGACTTTCACTTGTTTCACTCTTTTCAAAACTCTTTGATGGTATAAAGTTCAATTCAGCTAAGGCTATAAATCAACACCTTCTTCAATTTTTTGCTGTAAAAGACAGGTCCTTCTATATGAATGAGGATTATGAAGCTCACTTGAAAGATGGCTAAAAGTTATCAAACAAAATGGACAATATATCAATCTTTGTTCTTTATTTTTTTCCTTTCATTTATTTATTTTTACATTTTTCCACATTTACTTTACATAGCAAAAAATTTTAGCTCATACTCCGTAATTCTTGACAGTTTACAACTTTCAAAATTTCAAAATACTGAATTTTAAAGATAATGTTCAAAATATGTCTTATAATTTTGTATAATTTTATAACTCTATAACTACAGAAGCAGTATGGTTTCAAATATTTATATATATATACATACATACATATATACATATATATATGTATATATATATACATACATATATACATATACATATATATATATATAAATATTTAAAGTGCAGACACTTGGTATATATCAAGTGGGGACATACAATGCCTCTCCTTCATACCATGGCTTGCTTCACTCAGCAGTAAGTCTTCCATATTCATCCACTTCCTTTCAAAAGCCAGGGTCTTGTTTTTTATGGATGAATAGTATTCCATTGAGTATATGTGCCATAGTTTTTCTAACCATTCATCAGTTCGTGGGCATTTAGGTTGTTTCCATGACTTAGCAATCGTGAAAAGTGCCACAATAAACATCGATGTGCGAGCACTTTTTCGATTAAGTATTCTTCTGTCCTTTGGGTAGATACCAAGGAGTGGGATTGCTGGATCATATGGTAGTTCTATTTGTAGATTTTGGAGGAATCTCCAAATTGTTCTCCACAGTGGTTGGACCAATTTACAATCCCACCAGCAGTGTAAGAGAGTTCCCTTTTCACCACACCCCCTCCAGCACTTATCATTTTTTGTTTTTTTAATCTTAGACTTTCTGACTGGGGTTAGGTGATATCTCGTTGTTTTGATCTGCATCCCTCTTACAATGAGGGATGTTGAGTATTTTTTCATATGCCTTTTAGCTATTCGTATGTCATCTTTAGAGAGTTGTTTTTTCAACTCATTCTCCCATCTTTTAATAGGATTGATTGTCTTTTTCCGAAACAGCTGCTTGAGTTCCTTATGAATTCTGGTTATCAGTCCCTTGTCTGATGCATAGTTTACAAAAATATTTTCCCATTCTGAGGGCTGTCTGATCACACTAATCACTGTGTCTTTTGCCATGCAGAAACTTCTTAGTCTGATATAATCCCACTTGTCTATTTTAGGGATCATAGACTGTGCGTTGGGAGTCTTATTTAAGAAGTTTTTCCCTACCCCAATGTCTCCCAGATTTTCCCTGGTGTTTTCCAGGAGCAGTTTTATGGTTTGAGGTCTTAGATTTAGATCTTTGATCCACCTTGACTTTATTTTTTTCAGAGGTGAGAGGTAGGGGTTCAGATTTATCTTTCTGCAAGTGGAGATCCAGTTTTGCCAGCACCATTTGCTGAAGAGGTTTTCTTTTTCCCACTGGATTGACTGGTACCCCTTGTCAAAAATCAGTTGGCTGTATGTTCGTTTCTGGGGACTCTATTCTGTTCCATTGGTCCACCTGTCTGTTCCTATGCCAATACCATGCTGTTTTGATTACCACAGGTTTGTAGTATATTTTTGGGTCAGGGAGTGAGATGCCGCCCACTCCACTCTTCTTGTGCAGAACTGCTTTGGCAATACGGAGTTTTTTATGATTCCAGACAAACTTCATGATTGTCTTTCCTAGCTCTGTGAAGAATGTATCTGGTACTTTGATTGGCATTGCATTAAATAGGTAGATTAATTTGGGTAAAATTGCCATTTTGATTATATTCTTCCAATCCAGGAACATGGGATGTCCTTCCACTTTTTTGTGTCATTTTCAATTTCTTTTTTTATCTTCTCATAATTTTGTCTTTAACTTCTTTAGTTAGATTTATCCCTAAGTATCTTATATTTTTTGTGGCTATGGTAAATGGAACAACTTTTTTCAATTCTATCTCAGTCTGCTTGTTCGTATACAGAAATGCTATAGATTTCTGGATATTAATTTTGTATCCTGCAACGTTACTGTATTCATGATTTACTTCCAGAAATTTTTTTATGGAATCCATTGGGTCTTCTATGTACACAATCATGTCATCTGCAAATAGAGTTTCACCTCTTTTTTTCCTATTTGAATGCCTTTTATTTTTTCCTCTTTTCTGATTGCAATGGCCAAGACTTCTAGTACTATATTGAAGAGGAGTGGAGAAAGTGGACATCCTTGTCTTGTACCCATTTTTAGTGGAAAAGCTTTCAACTTTCCTCCATTGAGGATGATATTCGCTATGGGTTTTTCATAGATAGCTTTTATTGTGTTGAGAAATGACCCTTCTATGCCGATTTTGCTGAGAGTCTTGATCATGAAAGGATGTTGTATCTCATCAAATGCTTTTTCTGCATCAATTGATATGACCATATGGTTTTTATCTTTCTTCCTATTAATATGGTGTATTACATTTATGGTTTTGCGTATGTTGAACCAACCTTGCATTCCTGGGATAAAGCCTACCTGATCATGATGTATAATCCTTTTTATAAGTTGTTGTATACGATTTGCTAGTACCTTGTTGAGAATCTTCGCGTCTATATTCATCAGGGATATTGGTCTATAGTTTTCCTTCCTTGTCCTGTCCTTATCTGTTTTAAGGATAAGGGTGATAGAGGCTTCGTAGAATGAATTAGGGAGAGATTCACCCTTTTGGATATTTAGAAATAACTTGAGCAGAATGGGGGTTAACTCTTCTTTGAAAGTTTTGTAGAATTCAGAGGTGAATCCATCAGGGCCAGGACTTTTCTTTGTTGGGAGGTTATTTATAACCGATTTGATTTCCTGGCTTGTTATGGACCTATTCAGACTTTCTATATCCTCCTGGCTCAATCTAGGTAGATTATAAATGTCCAGGAATTTGTCCATCTCATCCAAATTATCTTGTTTCTTGGCATACAGATGTTCATAGTATCCTCTAATAATGTTTTTTATTTCTACTATGTCTGTTGTTAATTTGCCTGCTTCATTGCAGATCTGATTCACCTGGTTCTTTTCTCTCTTCTTAATAAGTCTCGCTAGTGGTGTATCAATTTTGTTTATCTTTTGAAAGAACCAGCTTTTACTTTAATTTATTTTCTGTATAGTTCGTTTATTTTCTATTTCATTTATTTCTGCTCGTATCTTTATTATTTCCTTTCTCCTGGAGTTTTTTGGATCTTTTTGCTGTTGCTTTTCCAATTCTGTGAGGCATGATGTTAGGTGATCCATTTGCCTTCTTTCCATGCTCCTCTTATGTGCACTAATTGCTATGAACTTCCCTCTTATGACTGCTTTAGCAGTGTCCCAAAGATTATGGAAACTCGTGTCCTCATTGTCATTGGCTTCCATGAACCTTTTGATTTCAGTCTTTATTTCTTCAGTAGTTGTGGAGTCATTCAGGAGTAGGTTACTAAGTTTCCATGTATTTGAGTATTTTTGAGGATTTCTCTTGAAATTAAACTCAAGTTTAATTCCATCATGGTCGGTGAAGATGCTGGGTATAGTTTCTATGCTTTTGAATCTGTAGAGGCTTGCTTTGTGCCCAATAAATGTGGTCAATCTTTGAGAATGTTCCATGTGGCGGCGAAAAAAAAAGTGTATCTTGAGGTTTTGGGATGGAAAGTTCTATAGATGTCTGTTAAGTCCATTTGATTTATGATCTCATTTAGATCTTTTATCTCTTTACCTATTTTTTGTCTAGATGATCTATCCAAGGGGGATAGTGCAGTGTTGAGGTCTCCAACAATTAGTGTGTTGCAGTCTATCTCCCTTTTTAGATCTAGCAGTCTTTCCTTCACATATTTGGGTGCTCCTGTGTTAGGCGCATAGATATTAATAAGCGTCATATCTTCTTGATCGATTGATCCTTTTACTACAATATAGTGCCCTTCTTTGTCTCTTCGAACAGTTTTTGTTTTAAAGCCTGTTTTGTCAGAGATTAGTATTGGACTCCAGCTCTTTTTTGGTTCCCATTTGCATGGAAAATCTTTTTCCAACCCTTGTTATGGACCTTCACTTCCAGTCTATGTATATCTTTATCCATGAAGTGGGTTTCTTGTAGGCAACAGATAGAGGGTTTTTGATTTTTAACCCATTCAACAAGTCTCTTGATTGAAGAGTTTAATCCATTAACATTCAATGTTATTATCGATGTTAATGGATCTGTCCCGACATTTAAGTTGGCCATTGTCTTAGTTGCCTTTTACTCTTTTGTTTCTGGCTGTTACTTCTTTAGTTTTCCTCGAACAGTACTTTCTTCAGGGTTTCATGGAGAGCTGGCCTGGTGCTGGCAAATTCTTTCAGGTTTTGTTTGAGAAGATTTTAATCATTTTTTCCCATATGAAGGATAATCTTGCAGGATACAATAATCTTGGTTGAAATTGTTTCTCTCTTAACACTTTCAATACATCTTCCCATTCTTTCCTTGCTTGCATTGTTTCCATTGAGAAGTCTGGTTTTAGCCTGATGGGGTGACCTTTGTAAGTCACTTGTTGTTTCTCTCTTGCCAGTTTTAGTATCTTATCTTTATCTGTGGTCTTAGCCAGTCTGGCTATGATATGCCTTGGGGAAGATCTTCTTGGGTTGATTCTATTTGGTGTCCTTTGTATTTTTTGGGTCTGGATGTTTGAGTGCCTCTCTATGCTTGGGAAATTTTCTTCCAAGATTTCATGGAATAGGTTTTCCATGCTCTTATTAGTTTCTTCATCTTCTGGGATACCAATTATTCAGATGTTAGGATGTCTAATGGAATCTAGTAATTCTCATATGTTATCTTCATGTTTTTTTGTTATTTTCTCTATCTTTTTGGTGGTTTTTCTCTAGGTCAGAAGTTTTATCTTCTACATCAGAGATTTGACCTTGAGCATGGTCTAATCTGCTTTTAATACTTTCGAGAGAGTTTTTTATTTCCTGTATTACAGACTTCACCTCTAAAAGTTCCGTCTTATTCTGCCTCAACATTTCTTCCTTCATATCGTTGAAGGAGTTTCTCATCTCCCGTAGTTCATTGTCTCTTTTCTGTTCCAGCTCATAGTACTTGTTCAACATGAATGTTCTAAACTCTATCTTGGACATTTTGGTAACGTCCTCTATTTTTTCAAGAAAAGGAAGGGAGTTACCGTGTTTCTTTGGAGACATATTTCCTGCTTTATTCAGTCCTGAGGTTCTTCTACTTCTAACCATTGGGAGATGTGTTCCCTTTGAAAAACCTTTTACGAGAACGTTTCTTCGAATAGGAGCAAGTGTGTTTCCTTTCTGATGTGGAATGGAGACAGCTAAAGTCTCTATTCAATTGTGTTTAGTAATGTAATCCAAGAAAAAGTATTCTCTTCAGGTGTACAAAGAAAGGTATCACCTTCTACACAGGTGATTCAGTGAAATGGAGGATTCTAGAGCGTCTTAAAATGCTAGAATGTTTCAGAATTGTAATTCTAGACATATCTAGACAGCCAGGGATGGTATAGATAAAGGAAGTAAGGACTGAAGAAGTGGGAAGAAAATAATACATAGAATAAAGAAAAAGTCACAAGTCACGCTCTAGATTTCGCCAGGGGTCAAGAGATGGGGGTGTGGTGTGCTAGAACTGAGGGCATTCCAATGTGTTAATGAGAAGAGAGAAATTTACAAATGAAAAACATGGGTAAGGAGACAGAAAAAGAAAGGAAAAACAAAAAAAAAAAGTGTACCTGGCTGAAAGAGGGGGTGTCTGGCTTGGGGGTCCCAAAGCTGAAAGATACTCAGGGCAGTCCTCCCTCACGTTTATGGGCCCAGGGGTCGAAAGATGGGGGTGTGGTGTGGTAGAACTAAGGGCGTTCCTGGCTGAAAGAGGGGTGTCTGGCTTGGGGGTCCTGGGGCTGAAGCTACTGGGGCCAGTCCTCCCTCGAAATTCCTGGCCCGGGGTCGAAAGATGGGGGGTGTGGTGGGGTAGAACTGAGGGCGTTCCTGGCTGAAAGATGGATGTCTGGCTTGGGGGTCCCCGGGCTGAAGCTACTGGGGACAGTCCTCCCTCGCCTTTCCTGGCCCAGGGGTCAAAAGATGGGAGTGTGGTGTGGTAGAACTGAGGGCATTCCTGGCTGAAAGAGGGGTGTCTGGCTTTGGGGTCCTGGGGCTGAAGCTACTGGGGGCAGTCCTTTCTCAAAGTTCCTTGCCTAGGAGTCGAAAGATGGGGGTGTGCTGGGGTAGAACTGAGGGCATTCCTGGCTGAAAGAGGGGTGTATCGCTTGAGGGTCCTGGGGCTGAAGGTACTGGAGTAATCTGCCCTCGAAGTTCCTGGCCCAGGGGTCGAAAGATGGGGGTGTGGTGTGGTAGAACTGAGGGCGTTCCTGGCTGAAAGAGGGGTGTCTGGCTTGGGGGTCCCAGGGCTGAAGCTACTAGGGCCAGTCCTCCCTCGAAATTACTGGCCTGGGGTCAAAAGATGGGGGGTGTGGTGGGGTAGAACTGAGGGCGTTCCTCACTGAAAGATGGGTGTCTGGCCTGGGGGGTCCCCGGGCTGAAGCTACTGGGGGTAGTCCTCCCTCGCTTTTCCTGGCCCAAGGGTCAAAAGATGGGGGTGTGGTGTGGTAGAACTGAGGGCGTACCTGGCTGAAATAGGGGTGTCTGGCTTTGGGGTCCTGGGGCTGAAGCTACTGGGAGCAGTCCTTTCTCGAAGTTCCTTGCCTAGGAGTCAAAAGATGAGGGTGTGCTGGGGTAGAACTGAGGGCATTCCTGGCTGAATGAGGGGTGTCTGGCTTGAGGGTCCTGGGGCTGAAGGTACTGGGGTAGTCCGCCCTCGAAGTTCCTGGCCCAGGGGTCGAAAGATGGGGGTGTGGTGTGGTAGAACTGAGGGCGTTCCTGGCTGAAAAAGCGGTGTCTGGCTTTGGGGTCCTGGGACTGAGGTGACTGGAGGCAGTCCTCCCTCGAAGTTCCTGGACCAGGGGTCGAAAGATGGGGTTGTGGTGTGGTAGAACTGAGGGCGTTCCTGGCAAAAAAACGGTGTCTGGCCTGGGGGTCCCAGGGCTGAAGCTACTGGGGGCAGTCCTCCCTTGAAGTTCCTGGCCCAGGTGTCGAAAGACAGGGGTGTGGTGTGGTAGAACTGAGGGCATTCCTGGCTGAAATAGGGGTGTCTGGCTTTGGGGTCCCGGGACTGAAGCGACTGGAGGCAGTCCTCCCTCGAAGTTCCTGGACCAGGGGTCGAAAGATGGGGGTGTGGTGTGGTAGAACTGAGGGCGTTCCGGGCAAAAAAATGGTGTCTGGCCTGGGGGTCCCAGGGCTGAAGCTACTGGGGGCAGTCCTCCCTCGAAGTTCCTGGCCCAGGTGTCGAAAGACAGGGGTGTGGTGTGGTAGAACTGAGGGCATTCCTGGCTGAAAGAGGGGTGTCTGGCTTGGGGTCCCGGGGCTGAAGCTACTGGGGGCACTCATCCCTCGAAGTGTCGGGCCCAGGGATCGAAAGATGGGGGTGTGGTGTGGTAGAACTGAGGGCGTTCCTGGCTGAAAGAAGGGTGTCTGGCTTTGGGGTCCCTTGGCTGAAGCTACTGGGGGCAGTCCTCCCTCGTAGATCCTGGCCCAGGGGTCGAAAATTGGGAGTGTGGTGTGGTGAAACTAAGGGTGTTCCTGGCTGAAAGAGGGGTGTCTGGATTGCGGGTCCCGGGGCTGAAGCTACTGGGGGCAGTCCTCCCTCGCCTTTCCAGTACCAGGGGTCAAAAAATGAGGGTGTGGTGTGGTAGAACTGAGGGCGTTCCTGGCTGAAAGAGGGGTGTCTGGCTTTGGGGTCCTGGGGCTGAAGCTACTGGGGGCAATCCTTTCTCGAAGTTCCTTGCCTAGGAGTCGAAAGATGGGGGTGTGGTGTGGTAGAACTGAGGGCGTTCCTGGCTGAAAGAGGGGTGTCTGCCTTGGGGATCCCAGGGCTGAAGCTACAAGGGGCATTCCTCCCTCGAAGTGTCGGGCCCAGGGGTCGAAAGATGGGGGTGTGGTGTGGTGGAACTGAGGGCGTTCCTGGCTGAAAGATGGGTGTCTGGCTTGGGGGTCCCGCGCTGAAGCTACTGGGGGCAGTCCTCCCTCGTAGATCCTGGCCCAGAGGTGAAAAAATGGGAGTGTGGTGTGGTGGAACTGAGGGCGTTCCTGGCTGAAAGAGGGGTGTCTGGCTTGGGGGTCCCGGGGCTGAAGCTACTGGGGGAAGTCCTCCCTCGAAGTTCCTGGCCCAGGCATTGAAAGATGGGGGTGTGGTGGGGTAGAACAGAGGGCGTTCCTGGCTGAAAGAGGGGTGTCTGACTTGTGGTTCCCCGGGGCTGAAGCTGCTGGGGCCAGGCCTCCCTCAAAGTTCCTGGCCCAGGGGTCGAAAATGGGGCGTGTGGTAGAACTGAGGGCATTCCTGGCTGAAAGAGGGGTGTCTGGCTTGGCGTCCCGGGACTGAAACTACTGGAGCCAGTCCTCTCTCGAAGATCCTGGCCCTGGGGTCGAAAGCTGGGAGTGTAGTGTGGTGGAACTGAGGGCGTTCCTGGCTGAAAGAGGGGTGTCTGGCTTGGGGGTTCTGGGGCTGAATCTACTGGGGCCAGTCCTCCCTCGAAGATCCTCACCAAGGGGTCGAAAACTGGGGGTGTGGTGTGGAAGAACTGAGGGCGTTCCTGGCTTCAAGATGGGTGTCTGGCTTGGGGATCTTGGGGCTGAAGCTACTGGGGGCAGTCCTTCCTCAAAGTTCCTGGACCAGGGGTCGAAAGATGGGGGTGTGGTGGGATAGAACTGAGGGTGTTCCTGGATGAAAGAGGGGTGTCTGGCTTGGGGGTCCCGGGAATGAAGCTTCTGGGGCAGTCCTTCCTCGAAGTTCCTGGCCTAGGATTCGAAAGATGGGGGTGAGGTGTGGTAGAACTAAGGGCATTCCTGGCTGATAGAGGGGTGTCTGGCTTGGGGATCTCGGGGCTGAAGCTACTGGGGGCACTCCTCCCTCGAAGGTCCTGGCCTAGGGATCGAAAGATGGGGGTGTGGTGGGATAGAACTGAGGGTGTTCCTGGATGAAAGAGGGGTGTCTGGCTTGGGGGTCCCAGGAATGAAGCTACTGGGGCAGTCCTTCATCGAAGTTCCTGGCACAGGGGTCAAAAGATGGGGGTGTGGTGTGGTGGAACTGAGGGCGCCCTGTTCCTGGCTGAAAAAGGGATGTCTTGCTTGGGGGTACCGGGGCTGAAGCTACTGACGGCAGTCCTCCCTCCAAGTTCCTGGCCCGGGGTCGAAAGATGGGGGTGTGGTGTGGAAGAACTGAGGGCGTTCATGGCTGAAAGAGGGGTGTTTGGTTTTAGGGTCCCGGGGCTGAAGCTACTGGGCGCAGTCCTCCCTCGACTTTCCTGGCCTAGTGGTCAAAAGATGGGGGTGTGGTGGGGTAGAACTGAGGGCGTTCCTGGCTGAAAGAGGGGTGTCTGGCTTGGGGGGTCCCGGGACTGAAGCTATTGGGAGCAGTCCTCCCTCGAAATTTTTGGCCCCGGGGTCAAAAGATGGGGGTGTGGTGTGGTAGAACTGAGGGCGTACCTGGCTGAAAGAGGAGTGTCTGGCTTGGGGGTGCCGGGCCTGAAGCTACTGGGGCAGTCCTCCCTCGAAGTTCCTGGCCCAGGAGTCGAAAATGGGGCTGTGGTGTGGTAGAACTGAGGGCATTCCTGGCTGAAAGAGGGGTGTCGGGCTTGGGGGTCCCAGGGCTGAAGCTACTGGGGGCAGTCCTCCCTCGAAGTTCCTGACCCAGGGGTCGAAAGATGGGGGTGTGGTGTGGTAGAACTGAGGGCATTCCAGTCTGAAAGAGGGGTGTCTGGCTTGGGGGTCCCGGGGCTGAAGCTACTGGGGGCAATCCTCCTTCGAATATCCTGACCCCAGGGGACAAAAGCTGGAAGTGTGGTGTGGTAGAACTGAGGGCGTTCCTGGCTGAAAGAGGGGTGTCTGGCTTGGGGGGTCCCTTGGCGAAGCTACTGTTGGCAGTCCTCCCTTGTAGATCCTGGCCCAGGGGTCGAAAGTAGGGAGTGTGGTGTGGTGGAACTGAGGGCGTTCCTGGCTGAAAGAGGGGTGTCTGGCTTGGGGGTCCCGGGGCTGAAGCTACTGAGGGCAGTCCTCCCTTGAAATGTCGGGCCCAGGGGTCGAAAGATGGGGGTGTGGTGTGGAGGAACTGAGGGCGCTCCTGGCTGAAAGTGGGGTGTCTGGCTTTGGGGTCCCTTGGCTGAAGCTACTGGGGGAAGTCCTCCCTCGTAGATCCTGGCAAAGGGGTCGAAAGTTGGGAGTGTGGTGTCGTGAAACTAAGGGTGTTCCTGGCTGAAAGAGGGGTGTCTGACTTCGGGGTCCCGGGGCTAAAGCTACTGGGGGCAGTCCTCCCTCACCTTTCCAGGCCCAGGGGTCAAAAAATGGGGGTGTGTGGTAGAACTGAGGGCGTTCCTGGCTGAAAGAGGGGTGTCTGGCTTTGGGGTCCTGGGGCTGAAGCTACTGGGGACAGTCCATTCTCGAAGTTCCTTGCCTAGGAGTCAAAAGATGGGGGTGTTCTGGGGTAGAACTGAGGGCGTTCCTGGCTGAAAGATGGGTGTCTGGCTTGGGGGTCCCATGCTGAAGCTACAGGGGGCATTCCTCCCTCGTAGATCCTGGCCCAGAGGTGAAAAAATGGGAGTGTGGTGTGGTGGAACTGAGGGCGTTCCTGGCTGAAAGAGGGGTGTCTGGCTTGGGGGTCCTAGGGCTGAAGCTACTGGGGGCAGTCCTCCCTCGAAATTCCTGGCCCTGGCGTCGAAAGATGGGGGTGTGGTTGGGTAAAACTATGGGCATTCCTGGCTGAAAGAGGACTGTCTGGCTGGGGGTCCCAGGCTGAAGCTACTGAGGGCAGTCCTCCCTCGAAGTTCCTGGCCCAGGGGTCGAAAGATGGGGGTGTGGTGGGGTAGAACTGAGGGCGTTCCTGGCTGAAAGAGGGGTGTCTGGCTTGAGGGTCCATGGGCTGAAGCGACTGGGGGCAGTCCTCCCTCGAAGTTTTTGGATCAGGGGTCGAAAGATGGGGGTGTGGTGGGGTAGAACAGAGGGCGTTCCTGGCTGAAAGAGGGGTGTCTGACTTGGGGTTCCCCAGGGCTGAAGCTACTGGGGCCAGTCCTCCCTCAAAGTTCCTGGCTCAGGGGTCGAAAATGTGGGGTTTGGTAGAACTGAGGGCTTTCCTGGCTGAAAGAGGAGTGTCTGGCTTGGCGTCCCGGGACTGAAGCTACTGGAGCCAGTCCTCCCTCGAAGATCCTGGCCCTGGGGTCGAAAGCTGGGAGTGTGGTGTGGTGGAACTGAGGGCATTCCTGGCTGAAAGAGGGGTGTCTGGCTTGGGGATTCTGGGGCTGAATCTACTGGGGCCAGTCCTCCCTCGAAGATCCTCACCTAGGGGGTCGAATACTGGGGGTGTGGTTTGGTAGAACTGAGGGCGTTCCTGACTTCAAGATGGGTGTCTGGCTTGGGGATCTCGGGGCTGAAGCTACTGGGGGCAGTCCTTCCTCGAAGTTCCTGGACCAGGGGTCGAAAGATGGGGGTGTGGTGGGATAGAACTGAGGGTGTTCCTGGATGAAAGAGGGGTGTCTGGCTTGGGGGTCCCGGGGCTGAAGCTACTGGGGGCAATCCTCCTTCGAATATCCTGACCCCAGGGGACAAAAGCTGGAAGTGTGGTGTGGTGGAACTGAGGGCGTTCCTGGCTGAAAGAGGGGTGTCTGGCTTGGGGGTCCCTTGGCGAAGCTACTGTTAGCAGTCCTCCCTTGTAGATCCTGGCCCAGGGGTCGAAAGTAGGGAGTGTGGTGTGGTGGAACTGAGGGCGTTCCTGGCTGAAAGAGGGGTGTCTGGCTTTGGGGTCCCGGGGCTGAAGCTACTGGGGGCAGTCCTCCCTCGCCTTTCCAGGCTCAGGGGTCAAAAAATGGGGGTGTGGTGTGGTAGAACTGTGGGTGTTCCTGGCTGAAAGAGGGGTGTCTGGCTTTGGGTCCTGGGGCTGAAGCTACTGGGGGCAGTCCTTTCTTGAAGATCCTTGCCTAGGAGTCGAAAGATGGGGCTGTGCTGGGGTAGAACTGAGGGCGTTCCTGGCTGAAAGAGGGGTGTCTGGCTTGAGGGTCCTGGGGCTGAAGGTACTGGGGTAGTCCGCCCTCAAAGTTCCAGGCCCAGGGTTCAAAAGATGGGGGTGTGGTATGTAAGAACTGAGGGCATTCCTGGCTGAAAAAGCGGTGTCTGGCTTGGGGGTTCCAGGACTGAAGCTACAGGGGCTGTCCTCCCTCGAAGTGTCAGGCCCAGGGGTCGAAATATGGGGGTGTGGTGTTGTAGAACTGAGGATGTTCCTGGCTGAAAAAGGGGTGTCTGGCTTGGGGTCCCAGGGCTGCAGCTACTGGGGGTAGTCCTCCCTTGAAGTTCCTGGCCCAGGGATCGAAAATGGGGGTTGTGGTAGAACAGAGGCCGTTCCTGGCTGAAAAGGGGTGTCTGGCTTGGGGGTCCCGGGACTGAAGCTACTGGGGGCAGTCCTGCCTCGAAGTTCCTGGCCCAGGCATTGAAAGATGGGGGTGTGCTGGTGTAGAACTGAGGGCATTCCTGGCTGAAAGAGGGGTGTATGGCTTGAGGGTCCTTGGGCTGAAGGTACTGGTCTAGGCCGCCCTCGAAGTTCCTGGCCCGGGGTCGAAAGATGGGGGGGTGGGGTAGAATGAGGGCGTTCCTGGCTGAAAGATGGGTGTCTGGCTTGGGGGTCCCAGGGCTGAAGCTACTGGGGGCAGTCCTCCCTCGCCTTTTCTGGCCCAGAGGTGAAAATATGGGAGTGTGTTGTGGTGGAACTGAGGGCGTTCTTGGCTGAAAGAGGGGTGTCTGGCTTGGGGATCCTGGGGCTGAAGCTACTGGGGGCAGTCCTTCATCGTAGTTCCTGGCCCAGGGGTCAAAAGATGGGGGTGTGGTGTGGTAGAACTGAGGGCGTTCCTGGCTGAAAAAGGGATGTCTGGCTTGGGGGTACCGGGGCTGAAGCTACTGACGGCAGTCCTCCCTCCAAGTTCCTGGCCCAGGGGTCGAAAGATGGGGCTGTGGTGTGGTAGAACTGAGGGCGTTCATGGCTGAAAGAGGGGTGTTTGGTTTGGGGGTCCCAGGGCTGAAGCTACTGGGCACAGTCCTCCCTCGACTTTCCTGGCCTAGGGGTCAAAAGATGGGGGTGTGGTGGGGTAGAACTGAGGGCATTCCTGGCTGAAAAAGGGGTGTCTGGCTTGGGGTTCCCGGGCTGAAGCTTCTGGGGATAGTCCTCCCTCAAAGTTCCTGGCCCAGGTGTCGAAAGATATGGGTGAGTCTTTGTTCTTTATATAAATGACCTTTGAAAGACTTAAAGAAAGAAATAATGACTTTTACAACCACGATCTAGTTTCTATGTTTTTCTTGAAAGATTATTTTTGGTGAGATTTATACTTTCATGTGTAGTTTATCATCTTTTTAATTTTGACTTGAGCTCCCTTTAGTACTTCTTGTAAGGCAGCTCTATTGATGTTGAACTTCCTCAGTTTTTGTCTGGAAAAATTCTTATGTCTTTATTTTTACAGGACAGTTTTATTTGGGGGGTAGAATATTGATGGTTGGCAGTGCTTCCCCCCTTCCTTCCTTTCTTTCAGTACTTTCAATATTTTATCCTATTCTCACCAGCCTTGCAAAGTTTCTGATGAGAATTCCCCTTGTAGTTTAATCGTAGCTTACTTGTTTGTGGCAAGTTGCTTTTCTCTTTTACTTTTAAAAGTTTTTGTCTTTGACTTCTAACAATTTAATTATAAATGATAAATGTAGACCTCTTTGTATTCTGCCTACTGGGAACTTTTTGGTTTCAAGATTTTGAATGCCCATTTTTCTGATTTGGGAATTCTTCAACCATTATCTTTTTACATATTTTTTCCATCCTTCTCTCTCTCTCAACCTTCTGAGATTTTTATAATGCATAATGGTGCATTTGAAGGAACAGTTGCCTCTTCTCATCTTTATAGACTAGTTAGATCTTTCTTGTAAGTCCTTGTCCTTGGGCGTTTGGTACTTCTTCCAGGAACACCTTGAGCAGGCCTAGAGCTGGCTTGAGGGGCTGCTTCTGTACCCATAGTCAGGCCTGCATTTGACAAGCTGAATACTGAGGGTGTGGAAGGGCATAGCTCTTTCCTGAACATTGGGCATACAAGACTGCTTCTGGAACCATGGTCAAATAGATGTAGCTGCTTCTGGGTCTGTAGTTAGATCCTTAGTGGTAAACCTACTACTGAGGCATGGGTTTCAGCTCTCCTAGCCACTTTCCTTGGTCAGGCATCCCATTGGCATGACTGTCTCCTACTTGGGTCCTGAAGTTCTTACAAGCAAACTTTTTTTTTCATGGGTGATCACCAGATTGTTTTGTGGGGATTAAGGACTGAAGATGTTTTATTCTACCATCTTTCTGACATTATTGGAGCAGAATATTTTAAAAAGCATCACTGATACAAATAACACATACTTCAGAGCCTTTGTAAGCGAAGGATTAAAGTGATGGGGAAAAAAAGTACCTGAGATATTGATATTAATAAAAAGATAGATAAATGGAGCAGAGAATATTTTATCCTTTCTGTGCTTTTATCTCTAAAAGCATTAATTTAAATAGATAATTCCTAGAATTTTATTTTCTTAGCTCACCACTGTATCACATCCAGTTTTTTAGTAATTAAATACCCATGGGTGGATCTTATAGGAGACACTAAAAATGAATTATTACTAGCTTATTCTGCTAATACATATATATGCCTGTTCTGTTGTAATATATCACCTTGAATTAGAAATGCAATATTGAGATTAGCAAACTTTTAAATTGTATAAACTTCTAAACTTTCACCACTATCATGTATTTATTAAATTTACATGATTATTTTATGCATAGTTACACACATCTTAGGTAATCGAGCACAATGTAATGTGAGTGGAAAGCTGTGGGTGTGACTATGTAAGTGCATCTCCATGTATACACTTGAGGACAGGTAGGTTTCCATTTCATCCATTTGTTACTTAAAAACATACAGAGCAGTGTGAGGAATGATGTGGAAAAGGGAGTCTTTGAAATAATAATGAAATAATTAAGATGTATAGACTTTCAAGTGCAATATTCAAATTAACCGGTAATTACATCTACAGAAATACTATTTTGCTTGTTTGTTTCTTCCATTAGCGAGAGAGGCAAAGAGAGAGACAGAGAGAGAGAGAGAGGGAGCATGAGAGAGAAAGAGCACCCCAAACAAATTCTTGACTCTGCAGTCCACCTCCAGTCTTAAGCCAGCCTTGAGTTGTGGGCAAGAGTGTACTTGGTTTATTCAGGAAGGTCTCTGGATTTGAGCTTGGAACCATCCTATGTGAAATTACCTGGCAAATATTTACATTTTACTGCTGTATCACTGGCCCCTACAGAAACATTTTTGTAGTTAAATATTATAGTTTTATGATTCTTCTGCATTTAAAAATCTTTCCCACCATTATCTCTATGTACTTTGAGTGCTTCCTATGGTCCAGAAACTGTTTCTCATGGAAATGAAAAATCATTTTGCCCTTGAAGACTTTAACAATTATTAAGCAAAATAGATACTAACATATATAACTGTCATATTTTATAAATTGTCCTACTGGAGAATTGGTTTGGTGGAAATCATCTGTATCACTTAAATCTTTCTCAGGTGACTTTTTCTTCCTGTCACCGCTTTCTGTCATGCTACTAGAAAGATTTTGACAGTATTTATGTGCAAGGTTATAGTCCATATTTTACAAAATCTTTTTGTTTTAATAAATAGTATCTAAGTGTAGATACCTTTATTTTCTCTGTGGATGTACAAGGGCAAGCTATGACAATAGAAAGGAGGCACTTTCAACTCTACTTGGGTCTAGTCATTCTTTTTACTTCCCTGTTGGTCATTGTCCTACCTCCAGCAGCTCAGTCTGAAATTGTTTTATTTCTTCTTTTCTACAAGAACAGAGGCCTCACAGCAACCTTTTTATCATGCTTTCTATCAGTGTACACAAACACCAAGACTACACTGTAACTTTGTCAGGGGAGGGAGGACTTACTCACGTCACGTACACATGCTGTATTATTTTCCCCATATAACTTTTCTTCTTGGCTAGAATGTAGTTTTGCTATGTGGTCTTTGAAAGTCTTCTATCTTTCAGATTGTCTATTATACTTCTTTCCACAGTATTAAAATCTTTTTATGCATCTAGCAGTAATTAAATTTATAGTGCAGTCCATCTAAAGCTCTAATGAGCATGAGAATTATCTGGAGAGTTTTCTAAAGCACCAAGTCCTGAGCCCCACTCCAGGGATGCTAATTCAGTCCATCAGGATGAGAGCGAGAGGATGAACTGAATTTTTAACTTCCCAGGCCCTCCCTGTCCATAGACTATATCTTCAATAGCACTATAATGGAATAATTGAGATAATGGAATTATTCAGTGGGGCCAAAAAGTGTTCGGTGTAGCCCAGTACTTTCAGAAAATCAAAGAAGAGAAACTCCTTGAAATAAATCATGAGCTATGAATCATTAGGTATACGATGTAGAAAAGTAGACATGTCAAGGAGAAGGTCATTCCAGCAATTGAAGCAGAATAGACCTGGACATAAAACAATAACTTAAGAGAATGGAAAGAAATTTTGAGTCTAGAGAGTAGAATCTATGTTAGTAAAGGCAGGGGTGTAGGAGATTAATGCCAGAGCAGAAGGTAAGACCAAGTTATGAATAATAGTATTATATTTTAAATATTTTTTTAGGTATTGTGTAGGCAATAGAGAAACATTATAGGCATTACTTTCTAGAAAGATTATTTAGCAATAGTTTATAAAATAAAACAAGATGGTATAAGATGGATACAGAGGAATGGTGACAAGAAAATTACTGAATTAGTCCAGATGGGTGATGATAGGACTTGAACTAGGAGAGTAAGTGGTCTGGAGATAGTGTTAAACTGGATACAGCAATCCCAAGATCATTGAATAGATGCAGGCACTTCAGTAAGAAATGTCTCCCTGGTCTCAAAGAAAATCAACATAGTTCACTGAAATGACAAGATAATGATTACAGGAGAATAACTAATTTGATGGTAGGGGAGCAGAAGCGAATAAGTGAATTCTGCTTTTCACGTGGAGAATGTGTGTTTGAAGAATATTCACTTGAAGATGTGTAACAGCTGCCTATGCAGGTCTCAAGCTCGGTAAAGGAGTCTGAGCTATGGTACACATTTTGCAGTCATTCTATAATGGTATGGCTGTCTTTGGGATGAAATGAAATCACCTAGGAGAACATGAAGACTATGACAGGTTTTGGGAGAGAATATCTAGAGCAGACTAACAGGTAAAAGAATAGCTTGAGGAAAAAAGACCTTACTACAGATCCTGAAAAGGCTTAATGAGAGAGAGAGGTAGGGGGGAGGGAGGGAGGGAGGGAGGGAGAACTGAGGAAATGCTATCACTATGCAAAGCAGAGAAGTTCAGATTTCAAATAGCTATAAGATGAATAACTCAAGACATAAATACTTAAGAGGAGCCTACTGTTTTGTGAATTAGGAGATCATTGATGAGCTTGGCTGATAGTAATTTCAGGAAAGTGATGAATGTGGAAATCTTACCTGAGCAACTGAAAGACTAAATGAAAGGTAAGGAATTTGACATTGAGTACAAACTTTTCTCCAGGAGAGATGTTGATTAGAAAGCAAAGAAGGCAGAGTGCCTTATCTTGAATAAATAATAGACACAGCTATAAGTTAGTGTTAGTAGATATCCAAGAATAGAGACCAATCAGAGGTCAACAAAAGGACACCACAAGTCTGATGGAGGAGGCTCACAGGAAGAATTAAATCATAAAGAAGTGAATGACTATTATGGAGAGGAACCCTCAGCAAGTCCTGACTTCTTAAGTCATTCCAAACACATTCAGCTCAAAATACGTGATCAAAGGTTCTGAGCATCTTGTCTTAGAAGCCCAATCTTGCTACAAAAACTTGGCAATTAGCAGTCGAAAACCACATTCATTGTCCAAAAGCCACCCACAAGTACTTTGACATTTATTATACGTAAGAGACTGTGCAACCCTAATCTGAACCAAAGTACAGGGGAAACAAAAAGCTATTTGCAATGATTTCAATCAAGTTTTCCAAACATCAGACTACTGAATAATATTGCCAAACCCAATAAATAATCTCTTGTGTTCACTGCATTTAAAAAAAAAACTTTCTGATTTTATATAAATGTAGATGTTTCACTGTGAAGAAACCAGTGATCCTAACTGCTGAAAATGACTTTTAATAACTGTGTCCCAATTTAGGGATATTTAAAGTAATTTTTTGTGATTGTTTTTTAAAAGAGTTATCCTTTAAGAACTATAACAAACAATTTTTAAAGCATGCCATGACATACTGATTGAGAAATTAGTAATGGGAAATTCAAGAGAAATGAATTAAAACCTAGTGAGAGAAGTAGAGCAAAGAAAGTATTACAACCTAACTGAGGAAAAAATAAAATTAGAGAGAAACTTGCTGAAAGTACCACAGACTGAATTGCTTAAACAGTAGAAACTTATTTTCTCAGAGTTCTGAAAGTTAGAAGACTGAGATCAGTGGCCAGCATTGGTTGTTTCTGAGGGCCATGAAGGAAAGCTCTGTTCCAGGCCCCTGTTCCAGGCCCCTCTTGGCTTATGGATGGCCACCACCTCTGTGTATTTTCACATCACCATCTTCCCTTATATATATATAAATAAATAATCTAAATGATCTTTTCTGATAAAATTCTCAATTATATTAGGGTCACTTTGATGACCCCATTATAACTTAATTACTTCTCAAGACCCTGTTTATAATACAGTTAGATTTTGAAATACTGGAGGTTAGGACTTCAACATTTATATTGTCTTAAATATCTGCTGCTGCATCATGACATTACCACAAAT
Organism: Tupaia tana; assembly: GCA_026018925.1. Lineage (NCBI taxonomy): Eukaryota > Metazoa > Chordata > Mammalia > Scandentia > Tupaiidae > Tupaia > Tupaia tana. Next base: position 50,456,606 of record JAKSZU010000004.1, on the reverse strand, counting down.
TTAGAAGCTTAAAATCATGCATATTTATTATCTCAGTTTTTATGGACCAGGAATTTGTGCCTACTTCATCTAGGTCTTCTGCAAGACTTCAGTCAAAGTATTTTCAGTACTGTGGCTTCATTGCAAGGCTCCACTGGGGAAAGATCTGGTCCCATACTACATAGTGATTGGCAGAATTAAATTCCTTGTGGCCTGTTAGACTGAAAGGCTAAGTTTCTTGCTGTCTTCAAGAGGTCTTTTTCAGTACCCTGACATGAGGGTCTCTCTAACATGGCCAACTTTTTAATTTTCCTTTTTTTTTTTTTTTTTTAAATCAAAACCAACAAAAGAAAAGTCCCCTAGCAAAATTGATGTTACAGTTTTACATGGAGTAACCATGGAAATAACATTTCATCATCTTTGCATATTTTGTTGACTGGAGATAAGTCACATGTCTTGCTTATACTTTTGAAGAAGGGATTGATTATACAAGGATTTTGATACTAGAAAGTGGATATCATGGAGGTCACTTTAGGTTATTTCTACTGCAGTCCTTCATTAGGGAATTAAAATGTTTTAAATCCATTAATGGCTCTGGGAATATTATATTTCAATAGCCTATAGGCTATTGAGTGAAGTATATTCCTTATTTCAGCTTATAAGATCTCCGATAATTTACTTCCAACCCGCTAGTCTATGATGATGTCATTAGACATCCCTCATATACCTTATAATTCAGTGCATTGTATATAGATCACACTTCTCTAGATATGCTCTAGGTGTCCATGTGAAACTATTAATTTACCTTAATGAATTCTTTAATTCTTCAATGCTTAGTTCAGATTTTTCTATCTTGTATATTTCTACCTGGATTTATATAGTCATTCGAGAAGTAATTATTTGAGAATATGAATAAGATGCTAGGAGCAGAATTTATAGCAATGAAAAAAATCAGACATGGTCCCCAAACTCTTGTAATTTACATTCTAAAGGAGGAGATAGACATAAAGCAGAGAATTAAATAATTGTATAACTGCAGATATAGGTATGTGCTATGCAGAAAAATAGCAGGGTCCTCTTTGAAAAAGTATGGGCCTAATTTTTTTTTTTTTATTGGAATGATCAGAAAAGACCCAAAGGAAGTCATGCTGAGCCTTCCAAGATGAAGAAAAAGTAAGAAAATGATTCCAGGGGAGAGTAGCTTGTGCAAAGCCTCTGAGGTGGGTAAGAGGTTGGCACTGAGGGAATAAAGGAAGGCTGATAGAGCTGGATTGTAATGAGTGTATGTGAAGAGTCAGCAAGACCCAGATGATTACAGGGCTTGAAGGCCACTTGGCAGTTCTGCTTTCATACTAAGTACAATGAGCAACCATAAGAGAAAGGCCCTTAAGAAGGAAAGCAGTACTCTCAGATTTATGCTTTCAAAATACCACTCAGAGTTTTTATGAGTAGATTGAAAATGGATAAAGCAGAGAGATCAATGAACATTAAGCTTTGTCTGTTTACCTAGAAATTAGTTGATGGTAGTAGCATGATCTCAACTAGAAGTTAGTAAACCATAACCTGTGGTCCAAATCCTCTGGTGACCTGTTTCATTTGGCTCATAAGATGAAAATAATTTTTACATCTTTTAGGGTTGAAAAAAATTAAGGAGAATATGTGAATGAAATTGTGGCTCCAAAAGCCTAATACAGCCACTGTGTACACTTTTACAAAACAAGCTTGGCAACTACTGATCTAGATAAATACTAATGGAGGAAACAAAGAGAAGCAGATAGAGTTGAGATATATCTGAATAGACAGAATTTGGCAATGGATTAGATAATGGGTGAGAAGAGCAAAGAGATTTAAAGGAAAACATTGGCGTTTCTGACGTGACCAACCGAGTCAATGGAACAGTGCTATTCCCTACAGTGTACAAACTCAAAGTGGAGTGATTTGTGGGAAGGGAAAATCAAATGTTGTGTTCTGAATACTATAGCACAAGGTATCAGCTTCAACTGCTCTATACCATTTCCAAACCCTGCTATGTCTCAGAAAGTTTCCTTTATAAATTCTGTTCTCCCAGTGGAAAAGCCCAAAAGTACCCTTCTCAGCTGCCTTAGCATCTTAACGTCATGTCCATGAATCACATAAACTCATGCAAGGTGTTAATCAGCCCTTAAGGAATTTGAGAGAGGATACCCTTTTCTCCCTGATCCATCCTTCTAATGAGGGTGGTGGCAATGGACTTAAGCTATCAGTTGGGGACCAGTGGTTGCAAGATCTTCCTGGGTGAGGAAATAGCATTATTAGATTTGCACCTAAGAGAATACCACTCTTGCTCTTTGTAACTGGATTGAAGATCCAGAGAAGTGTTGGAAAACTTAAGTTGTGGAAAACTCAGGTTTGCTGTAGTCATGCAAACAGTAACTACTAGAATTGAGTAATAGCAGCAGCTGCAGTGGTTTTCTCAACAAGCCAGTTCTGTTTTGTGGTTTTGATCATTTTCCCTAGACATTTAGTCTTGAACTTGGTTTTCTAGTATTTACAACAATCCTGTGAACTTCTCAGTATATTTTCTAAAGCTTATTTTTAATTTTTCACCCAGAGTCACTTTCTGTTGCTTTCAACTAAGAGCCATGACTGATAAAGACATTTAATTTGATACGCCAGTGGGACATTCAAGTGAAGACATTTAATAGAGAATTAGCTACATAAGTCTGCAGCTCAGAGGGGAAGTCTTGGCTGAAAAGAGAAAGCTGGGAATTGTTAGACTATAAATGTTACTTAAAAATACAAGAATGGGTAAGATTGTTTAGGAATAGAGTGTAAAGGGAGGATTTAGGAATGAAAATGGAACAAATTGAACTCATAAAAATTGAATTGAGAAAGAAACTTAATTTTTCATCTTTTCATGGTGCTATAGCATTTTAATGCCTAAAATACTACATCCTGACCCTTCCTACAGCTTTTTCTTTATATATATGAAGACAATTTACCTGATTATTTATGTAATGCTATTTGTTTATCTATATAAAAGTAATATGCCAGTTCCTTGGGGGGATCGGGCATATTTGCTTTCTTCATTTCTCTTCCAGTAGCAGGCATGGTGGCTTTATACAGTATAGGCACTTAGTGTATATTTACCTCTTGGAAATTTTTTTAAATTTTTTGATCCCCTCGTGGATTTGTTTTAAATATGTTTAGGAACAAACTAAATAATTGCCTTTTATGTTCTGTGGATTGTCTTTTGATTTGCTGACAAGATACTTGATAAACATAATTGCTTTGTTGTCCTTTTAGGCATTTTCTAGGTGATAGGATGGACTATTATTGGGCTATTTTGTCCATAATGCTTCTTGGAAGGTTTATTTTGAAAATCTTTGACTCCACTTCTTTTTTTTTTCTTTGAGAGGTTTTTTCTTATTGGGCACGTGCGCTTGCCAGAAAGACAGAGACAGACAGAGAGATAGAAAGCGAGAGATCACCCCCAAGTGGGGATGGCCATGCCACAATCCCTTCTCCTCCATTCTCCTCTCGGGATCTCTTTGGCACGCACACACACGCGCCCGGCACGAGTTTAAGCCACCAGGTCCTGGACTCGAACAGCGGGTCGACTACATGGGAGTCCAGTGACATAGCCATTATGCTAACTGCTGGTCTCTGACTCTTCACTTTTTAAAATGTTTTATTACATATATCTAATGACCTCTTGTTTCTCCTAGAAAGCAAACATTGGATGATTTTCCAAAGTATGAAATGTCCTCAAAGACAAATGAACGATTAGTGTAGTTACCCTTACCTCCATGTTGGCTTCATGTTAAATAGGCACATTAACCAAAACTAATATCATTTATACTTGTTTAAAATTCCCATTGAAGACTTTATGCCACGTTTTTTACTGAGTAGTTTAATGCATATAGCTCTAATACCAGGAAAACTGGATTATATTAGTTTATTTTTTATTTGTAATATTTTATACACCTGCCAGAAAGTTGTCCTATATGTGAGATAATTTAAAATCAATTATGTAAATACTACGAATCAGGCATTTTCCTATTTTAGGAATATAAAGAAAAATAAAACTATTTCCTGCAATATTGATAAGACCTGTGACAGGCTAGGTAGCTGCTATTATACCAATTAACAACTCTGATGTCATATAGTGATTTGTTTTGCTGGGATTAGAAATATCGTCAGATTAGGACTAGCAGTTGGTGTAATGGCTATGTCGCTGGACTTCCATGTGGTCGACTGTGGTTTGAATTTCAGACCCTGTGGTTTAAACTCATGGCAGGCGTGTGTGCCCAAGATCCTGAGAAGAGAATGGAGGAGCATGGATTGTGGCGTGGCCATTCCCCCTGGGAGGTGATTTCTTGTTTTCTGTCTCTGTCTTTCTGGCGAGTGCATGTGCCCGATAGCAAAAACTTCTCTGCCCCCACCAAAAAAAAAAAAAAAAAAAAAAAAAAAAAAAGAATATTGTCAGATTTTCATCCCTTTCCCCTCTATATTCTATAAACTAAATAAAATAAGGGGGAGAAAGTACTAAAGTACTAAGATTAATAGATATTAATGACTTTAGTTGTGATAAGAACTTGTAGGTTGGAGAAATTCTTCGGATTTCTGGACACTGACTTTGGATCATTTGTTAATGTATACTCTAATTATTTTTTAAAAAATGGTACTCACATTTCATTCATCTTGGCTTGGATGTAAAGGGGGGAGAGAAAAGGAGAGCATGCCAGAATGTTGAGGCACTACAGATTGATCCAAGTAACAAGTATGAAGGGATACCCTCTGCTACTCTGGGAATATACCATACAAATAGTGTTTGTCTTGTATACTTAATAATAGAAATATGTAAGGTGCAATACTAAAATTATAAAAAGTATAGATATGGAACTTATTTGCTTAAAATATTTAGTTTGTTCCTATTGTCTTTACATATTTTCCTAAAATACTTGAAGATATTACAGATTGTCTTTTCCCTTTTTTCCTTTTGAAGAGGCGTTTTGTTTTGCTTGTTTTGCTATAGTGCACGTGCACTCACCAGAAAGAGACAGACAGAAAGCAAGAAATCACCCCCTAGGGAGGATGGCCACTCCACAATCCCTTCTCCTCCATTCTCCTTTCAGGATCTTGGGCACGCACGCACATGCATCCGGCATGAGTTTAAGCCACCGGGTCTGGGACTCGAGCCGCGGTCTACTACATGGGAGTCCAGCAACATAGCCATTATGCCAACTGCTAGTCCCACAGTGTGTCTTTTAAAAATCAATACTCATGACTGACTACAGTGAGGTTACATACTGGGGGAAAAGATGATAGTGTACTTTGCAAGAATGACACGTCCCCTGTTAAGAATCACTCATCTGGGGAACCAACAGTTAGCGTAATGGCTATGTCGCTGGACTGCCACGTAGTCGACCGCGGTTCGCGTCCCGGACCCAGTGGCTTAGAATTCACGCCAGGCGCGTGTGCGTGTGTGCCCAAGATACCAAGAGGAGAATAGAGGAGAAGGGATTTGGCATGAACATCCCCCCTGGGGGGTGATTTCTCGCTTTCTGTCTCTCTGTCTCTGTCTGTCTGGAGAGCGCACGCGCCCTATAGCGAAAACCTCTCAAAAAAACAAAAAAAAAAAAGAAAAAAAAAGAAAAAATAAAAAGAATCACTCATCTGCCTAGTTCTCATTCAAACACAGCAGAGCCATCCTAACTGATATCACCTGTCCTGTTGTTTTAATATTGGGTACTGCCCTTCCCTTTCAAGGTCCTTATACTTTAGCCACACCTGACTGCCTTTCCCTGAATTTATGGCTCGAATGAACTTCAGTCACTTCTATTCCAGCAGGACTCTATTGTTGTCACCTCTGAAGTCGTTCCTACCCCACAGCCCCAGAACCCTGAACATTTGCATCTTCTTCCATATTCCTACAAATCTAGCACACATACCTAAAAATAGTAGATATATCTCTTAATATTCAGTGAATGAATAAATGAATGAATGTATTTGACTAAAGTCAGAAAGCTAGTTAATGTCTGCTTGAAAGAAAACCAGTTAGGGAATTCAGCAATTGTGTCTCTGCTTTAACTTTCATTGCTAAGGTAAGGGATCTTGACTTGATGGCAGGCCACAAAAAAATGTATGCATATCATAAAAATTCTTATTTTAAAACTCTTGCATTTCATAAAAGAAAACCAAGGTCATCAAAAAGCCTTATGATAGGGGATGAGGGAAAGTACTTGTAAAAGAGTCTTCTTTCTAGGGAAATAAGTATTTCTTAACCTCTCTACACTTATTTAGAAGATAATGGTTTATTGCTTGAGTTTCTCTTAATTTTTTTTTCAAGCCCCTGACATTTACCCCAAAGAACAGGATGTACCACATTAGTATGAGCTATTCAATAACTGCTCAAGTGAACCATTTACCATGTCTAAGTTGAAATCTTGTCTTCTAGGTTCAAAACACAATTAACTTCTGGCTCTTTAGGGAGAGGAGAAAAATAAATAAATAAATAAACCTGTTTCCTATGTAATTATGTTACCAAAAGAGTCAAACTACTCCTTACCCTTTACACATAGGTCAACTGGAATAATTATTAGTAGTAATGCTTGATATTACGTATTTTAATGCCTTCCCCTCAGGAGATCAAATTGCTTTACACACATTATCTCATTAATCCCTACTTCCATTTTGTGAAATAGAAAGAAGTGGGCTATTTTTTATGCTTATATTTAAAATGTTATTCCCTCTCTCCGATACAACTGAAGCTCAAGAAGGTTAAGCAACTTGCCCAAGGTCATACACTATGTCAACTGCTGATTTAGATCTTTTTATTCTTAGCTCCCACATTTTCTCCTCTAAACCACACTGCCTTCAGAAACAGTCCCTTCAGGCTTCATTGCATAGTAGACTGACCCAGATCAGGGTTGAATTTTATTAAGTACCACAAGGTTAAGCCCTTACAAAAGAGGCTGTGAGTCAACAGGGAGTGCATTGCGTCTTTGTTTTGTGCAAGGTCTTCTCCATATGAATGAACTGTCAGAATAATTTCATAATTCATTGTTCTTTCAGGTTGCAGATGGTATAGTCTGTTTACTGGTGAATGGAGAACACACAAATAATGTTAATAGCAAGGAAAAAGCCAAGATCCTATTGTCAGTAGAATTAAATTTTTTTTCCTTAACTGTGTTAGCTGTACTGTCCTAACGTTCTATGACTTTGATGCTAAGAATGTAAATGAAAGAGAACAAATTCTTAGCTGTTTGAATCTTCTAAATCAATAGCAAACATTATTTGAATATTACATAGAGCAGCTGTAATACTAGCATAACTTTTCAGCCCTGGGGCTGCAGCCATTAAGCCTAAAGAATGACAGTTCTAAGCTAAAATGGTATTTTGAAAAGCATTTCACTGTCAGTTTGTTTCAAAAAGTATTTCTTACTCTGATAAAATTTAATACAAATTGATGAAAGAAACTCTCATCTGTAGTGGAGAACTCAAGGACAGGCATACTATAGGGGTATATTTTTCTTTTTCTTCTGGACCAAAAAAGTGATATTTAGCTGGGGGCAAGTTTAAAAAGAAAAAAAAAAAAAAGGCAACAACATGATTTAAGAACACTTTAGGGATAATAAGGCAGCATTACTGGGTATAGCTACAGCCAAAGGTTAGGTAAAATATAATAGGGACCAACTTCTCAACATGGAGTCTGTTTCTCAGCATTGTAACTCTACAGGAAAGCTTCCTGAAATCTCTCATTCTGCTCCAAGCAATCTTTGACTCCTTGGGTAATTAATTCTTTTCACTGAAATATGCTGTTCAAGCCCTGCTCTATATTTTTTGCCTACATCTAGGATTCCTGGAGAGTAACAGAGAATAAGGCGCTATCCCAATGGTGAGAGCCACTCTTCAAAGATAAATATCTCCTCTGTTTTATGTTTTGTTTAAATTGGAAAAGAACAGTCCAACAAAGCCTGCACAGTGTCAGTGTTTAAGATCGAGTTGTTATGCTATTTACCAAAAAAAAAGTAGAGAAGGAAAAAAATCTATGCACAGCAGAAACCATGAACCTTATTATGTGACTACTGCCTATTTTACCAACTTATTTAAAATATTTTTAAAAGCATGTATTTTTAGAACTTGGAAGCTCAATGCAAATTGTAAGTAGATTATAATGAACTTTTGAAATATAAAGCCCTTAATGGAAATAGCATCTGACTCTAAAATAATAAGTATGTTAAGTTTAACACAGGCCATGCTTTAAAAATATCTAGGGATTATAAAAAAAGAATATGTAAATGTGAGATTTCCAAACTTTTATCAATAGGCTATGTTCGTTTATAGTCTGCTGATATTTTTCTCATTTATGTTTGTTTTTCTGTAATTATTGTATAAGTTCCTTAAACTTGCAATTGGGTATTCCTTTTTTTCTTTGCTTTCCCCATTTTTCTATTACCTAATGATACTAACTTGATATAGTTTTATTCTAACATATGAAAATGTCTTCCAGATTAGATACAGAGAGAGTTCTTAATCAGAAGCTTGTTGTAGGTTATAGTGATTAAGAGCATCATGAGCTTTGTGGCCACAGGTAAGGGGAGAAAAAACCACTCTGCCTCAGTTTCTCTATTTTTACACTGTACTATCTCAGAGCTGCTGTGAAGATTAAAGACTTACTCAGATGCTAGTGTTCTGTGCTTGCACATTGTAACACTATACAGTGTTAATAAGAGTTAGTTTTTATTCATAGCATTATCAACAGCATTTTTCAGGCTTTCTTTCTAATAATTAGCTTCTATTTATTTTAGACTTTTTAAAAAAGAATTATTTTTATCTAACTTTATTTATTTTTACTTGACCAGAGAGAGAGAGAGGAGAGAGGGAATGAGAAAGTGAGAAAGCCAGCCACCAGGTCCAGGACTTGAACCATAGTTGGCCATGTGGGAGTCCAGCACCCTTAACCACCTTGCTACCTGCCAGCCCCTATTTTAGACTTAAAAAAAAAAAATCAATAAATGTTAGTAGTGGAAGAGCACTGGACTGGGAGTCAGGATAACTGTGTTCCTTATACTAGTTCTGACTATAGTAATTTGTCCAGGAATTTTCATTTCACTACTTCAGGTTTTTAATTTCCTTATTTAAAGAAATGATGAAACTAAATCAGTAATATTTTCAAGACATATGGAAATCAACCTGTAAATTAAAAATCAAATATAGGCCCAATAGAGTGGTTATCTTTATTTTCTCAAGGAAGCACATTATGAAAACCACAGTATTATATCATTGGGAGTTTACAAAGTTTGTTTTGTTTTGCTTTTTGTTTTTAACACCAAAAAAAAGAAAAAAAAAGGAAAGGCAATCTTAAAGAGAAGTCCTATTTGTTATTTAAATTAAACCTTATGAAAATCTCATGTGATAGAATAATAAAATGAAAATATTTCAGTATCAGTTTCATCTAAGGACTCAAGACAATAGATGCCACATAAGCTGAATTATGAGACCACCATGGAGGATTTGCAGGAGAAATGATGAAAACCAGCTCTGTTAATCTAAAAATTTTCAGCCACATGGCAAGTATGAAAGTCTTGAAAGTGGAGATCTCTTTAATAAGGAGATCTTTGGAAAAAGCTATACTATTAAATCCCATTGATGATTTTGAGGATATGGGTTGTCTGTCACATACCTAAAATTATTGGTGGAAGAATGTTCAACTGAATCACTTAGAGTTTGGTATGAGTATCTTGCAGCTTGGGGGACAATGTATTGCCAACTATGATGCCTAGGACATCAAAACAAAGGTCCTACGTCTAGGCAGCACATGTACCCCAGGAGGTAGAGGACATGTGAGATTCTCATAGGCTGATACATGAGACCATCAGTATATATCAGCACTGACATGAGAGGGCAAACATGAGACCATCCTAAGGCCTATTTAGTGGCTGCTATGATTCCAACATTGAGGAAAGGTGCTGAGAAAACCAAAGCAAGGTACAGGAAGTAATACTATGCTCTCATCATGGGATCTTCAGGTAAGAATTCATAAGGGATAAGAATGCCTGAGCTATTCAGAGACTGTTTCTTATTAGGTAAAGAGGTCAACCAAAACATCTGGCCCAGAGAGCCTGACTCCAGCCATGGATCATCATGACTGCACATAGTACACTGAGCTAAAATTGTTGATTTGCATTCTTAAAAGAATTTTGCTTCTTGAAGCTCATAAACTTCTTTTTTTCCCAATCTTTGTATCCTCTATATCTGACATCATACTTGTTTTGTAGTAATTTTTGTTTAAATGTGTTGACTTTTTTAACATAAAAAGTCCTCATGAAATTGAAAATTTGTATTGCAGATCCAGATGTTCCATCTACATAGGTTCAAACATGGAGGTATTTGAGTTATAGAATTTCCTCTTGTTATCTTGCTGTTTGGTAGCATGTATACAATTTTTTTTTAGCTATTCTTGAAAAATTATATAGAAATATTAATAACATGAGTTCTTGGGTTAGAGTGCCAGAATCTGATTCTAAGCTTTGCCCTTTTATGGGTTTTCTATGGCATAGTTTCTTCATTTGTAAAATGTATGTACAAATTGTATTAAGATCTGGCCATGGTAGTATATGCTGGTTGATGTTTATACTTACAGGTTGGGTTCCTTAGAAACAAAGGTTAAATTGGAGGCTGGAGGCAAGATATTTATTAGATTACCTTTTGTGCAGGGAGGGAGGAAGCAGCAGCCTGGGGCACATGAAGCAGCCACAGTGCCACACAGCAAAACCTCTGTCATTCGAAAGAGGGAGCTTGGAAGTGAGTATTGTGAAGTGAGCAGTGTCCACCTTCAGGTTGAACTTGTTGGGTTGTTAATACTCCATCTCCCTCAGTCCCCAGATGTAGTTTGCACTGGAAAGCAGGGCAGATCCTTGGTCAAAGTGGCTTTGTAAACAGACCCTGAAGTTGTTGATGACTGGAGGCTGTCTGTAGTCCTCACTCCCAGCAGCCTGTCTTGAAGGATCTGAGCAGCTGGTGATGGTCATCTCTCTACCTACTACCATGACTTCACATGCTGTACTTTAAATGAAAGGTACCTTGCATTAAACCAGTGAATTTCAGAATTCTTTAAATTTGTTAAAATAAAGTTTCAATAGTATTTAAAAAGTAAATATTTCTGGGGACCAACAGGTGGCGTGGTTACAGACCTGGACACTCTCACATAGTTGACCATGGTTCAAGTCCCAGACCTGGTGACTTGTTTTTCACTTTCTATCTCTGTCTCTGTCTTGCTTTCTGGTCAAATTAAATAAATGAATAAATAAATAATTATTTAAAATATAAAATTAAAAGTTAATATTTCTAAATATTACATTAATCTCTGTAAGGAAAAAAAGAAAAACTTTTCAATTCTTCTTTACAAAAACAATCACTACTTTGATGACACATATCAGAAAAAAAAAATATTTTTTCTTGCCTTGCCTTTTCCCTTATTCCTTTTCCATTTCCTTTCTTTCTTTTGTTTTCTTCCTCCCTCCTGACCATCCTCAACTTGTATCATTTTACTTTGATTGGTTTCCAAGTTCCGCCAATTTTTAGTTTATTTTCTCACCAATGTCAGAATGCCCCTGTTTTGTTCCTGAATTATATGGCTCTTGGTATAATTATATTTGCATTTCAGTTTTCATTTAGTATTAAAGTTTCTCATGGTCTTGTTTCTAGAGACCCTGGGGCTTCTAGCAACTAAATTTGTTGTTTCTTTCAACAGCAGTATCAATTTTATTTCTTTGGCTCAAAAATAGACCAAAAAATACTTCCATAGAAATTAAGAGATAGGCTTTGGAGACAAAATCGTTTTCTATGTAGCACTGGTGTTTTGGAAAATTCAGGGGAAATTATTCAAGGTTGCTTTCTACTTAGATCTAACATGAGGTATTTTTGTTTAATGTAGTCAAGCTTTTAGTGTATTTGCTATAAACAGTGTTCAACGAACATACTTTTAAAGACTCTGTGTGAATGTATGGTTTTGATTGGATTGCATAGATTAAATCTAGAAAATATTTTTTAGGGTAGAAATATCATGAAAGTGATTACATTACCCCCAGAGGCTCAGTTTTCTTTTTTTTATACTTGCAAGCTGAAAGTAAATTGCAAGCACATCTTTACCCTGATTTCAATGTTCTTCTCTGAAGACATAGTATTTAGTATATTTCTTTTGCAAATCAGACATATGGGGCTCAATTTATAAATATTTTTCTTTAAAACTTAAATCATAGAGATTAAAAAAAATCAAAAGGAAATGTACAAAACCACTTTCTCCCAAAAGAGCTGCAAAAAATTACTCACTGAAACATTGGCCTACAAGAAACATTTGCATTTAGTAAGCTGCATTATTTATAGATGTAGAACTGCAACCTCTCATCCCCGTCTAGTAGTTTATTTTAAATCTATAAGATTTACAAAACAAAAGTAAGGGAAACATGTGTTGAGCAATAAATAAATACTGTTAGTGAGCTTCTGTATTCTTTTAGCATTACACTATTTTCATCATTTTTGACATAAAGATGTGTTTTGCAGGGAAAGAAAAGCACATTTTGAAATAACTAGTTAAGCAGGGGATGAAAAACTGGTAACGAAAAAGATGGGAAATGGTTTTGATTTCCATTATGTTTAAGGTCATATACAGGTCACGTTTAACACAGATTCCATTTTCATATATTTTAATAAAATCTGTATAGGAAATTTAAGTAACAGCTGTGGAAAGAATTTGATCTAAAGGAGCAAAACTAAGTGTCACTTTAACGTTAACCTTCTAGTGATGAATAAGCAAACAGAAGCAAAAGAATGTCTTCTCCAAATCAGAAAGCAGAAATATTTGTGCCCTAGCTACTGGTGTGAATGAAAAATTTGATAGTGGTGGCCTTGTAAGAATTCTGGGGTTTGGCATTATACCAAGGGTAGTAAATTAAATGCCAACAGAAGTACTTTATTTAGGAATGCTCAGCATAATTAGGGAGATAGAATAAAGTATCAGGTTGTTGTCTTGGAATTTTGGGGGGAAAATGTGGCAGAAATTGAAATTGTACTACCGCCACCTATTTCTACTCTTACTTCATATACTTTCCCAGAGAGGTGGCATCTACTCCTTTTATACCTTTGTCATCATTCTTGGAAGAGAAGTCTCATCTGGGTCTTACTTATAGCTCTGTCTCCTGTCCTTTTGCTTTGTAAAGACACATTGCATCTCTTCCTGTAATAGCTTATTATACCAGGAAGAGTATAATTGCAACTTCAGGCACAATTTCAAGGTTCAGAGATAAAATCACTCACATTTCACTTAGACATGGCATTAAGAATCGGCCTTCATTCCCATGGGTGGTATTCTGCTTATTTCTCTAATTTACACTGCTGTTTTCTTTTGCATTGTGTGAAATGTAAAATAATCCGGAAGAGGTTCTGAGTGAACAGAACAATGTCTGCTGCCCAATTGCTTGAGACAGTATGTAATAATTGGCCCGAACATATAGAGAGGCCATTATGGGACTTGTTAACGTTTGTGTCAGGTCCCTGTAATAATTATTGAAGGCCTAATTCAGACCAGCTTTCCTACACAAAATTAAATAAGAGGTACTTGGATATACCATACATCGAAGGGATTAGTCAGTTCTCTTTGCACAGCAGTGACCTTTGTATCCCCTCTATTAATGAGTGGGAAAGATTTAACTGCACTGCACGTGCCCTTATATATTCCGGCCATTATTTAAAACATGTCAGAATGAGTTCAGTAACTCTTCACACTTTTTTAATCTCACCTGTTCTTCAATCAAGTATTCAAGCCCCACCTCTCCTTTTTCCCCTACTGTCTTTGTCCCTCCTTCCCTTCCTTCTTCTTTCTCCCTCTTAGTTTCTCTCTCTCATCCTCCCTTTCTCTTTATTGCCTTCTTGTTCTATCAAACTCTGAGCTACTTGGAGTAGTATCTTGAATAATTCCATGGGAGTCTTGGAACTGCAGACCACCAAAGTTCTGTGAAATAACTGTACTGTCTGTCAACTAGGAACTGAACCTATAGACTGATCCTTGCCATGGAGGTCACACTGTATTTAGTATTTTGTCATTTAATTGCTCACTGAATATAGGTTTGAATCCTTTAGAAAAAAGGTGGATGTAGACTTGATGAGGTAATCTTTTACCCTCCACATCAGATTTCACTTAAATGATAGTCAACATGCAACCCTAATTGGCAGTCAGATCAGAACTCTGTTGACTGTAGGTAAATGCATATTGCCTAATTGTATAATTCGCATAACTTCATGCAAAATTCAAGGTATAAATGTCCTTCCTAAAGATGGATTGCTGAGCATAAATCAATTTTTTTATCTTAAAGTTTATTTATTCATTGGCTGGTGACTTCAGGGGTCAGTTAATTACTAGATTTCAGATTTAATTAGGCTAATAGACATATAAACACTAACAGGTATGGAGCCAGTTATTTTAATGTTTCATACATACAGCTGGTTTTTGGTTTGTTTTCCAAGGTTATAAATAATTTAAAAAAACATTTGCATAAATTCAAGTTTCTCTTTTCTTCACATTATTTATTAATTTATATTAAGGGATATTTAATAAACACTTTCTAGTATAGCTTTGAAAATTCAATTGAGAGGAGTAGTTAATTTTGTAATTATGTTTTTAAAGATTTTATTTGAAATTTTGTTTCTTTTTTTGGTGTAAAATGTGTTCACAGAATCATTGGATATCATGTAATTGAATTTTTCACTCAAAAAATACTTAACTAGATACTTTAGTAATTTAAACTTCCCAGTTTATAGGAACTTACTTCTTTCCTGGGAAGTTCATTACTGTCATCTCTAAAAGTTTTACAGTTCTTTTTCAAATGAAGTCAATGTCTGTGTCTCTGCATCTTGTCTCCACTAGTACAGTTCTGTCATTGACAATATCAGAAGCCAAGTCTAATATCTTTCAAATGACAACCATTCAAATATTTGCAGTCAAGTATCATGTTCTCTCTGTTTGGTTCTTTAAATCAACAACACCAGTTTCTTAGCTGAAAAATGGAAGATGCACATTTATAGAGCTTTCAGTTTTGACTACCTCTTCTTGGAAATTCTCCAGTTCTGTTTAGAGGTTTCCAAAACAAAACAATCCAAGTATAATATAAATAAGATAAAGTACACTAAGTATGTATTATTGTGTGCAATAGTTCAATTAATTTGCACTATTTCATAATGGTCATTCTATCAACATAATGCATAATTGGCCAGTTCTAAGGTAAAAACATAAAAAAAATTCAAGATAGTTCTCTAACTTGATTGCAAAACTGGGAAAACTTCATTAATTTTTGCATGAATATTTTGAACTCTGATTTCAACTCATTGAGATATTTTGAATCTTGATTTTATCACACATTTTGTAGCCCTTTTCTTCCAACTTATTTATACATTTGATACAAATTACCCTTGAGTATTTAATCACACATTATGTATGTTTATTTTTAATTTGTATGACTGAATGTGCTGTGTAAAATAATATATGACTGATAAAAGCTATATTCCCCCATCTCATTTCTTAAATTATTAACTAATAGGGAAATTTGAGTCATATGCATAAAAAGGCTTATAAAACACAGATGGAAATATACTTTATGACAAGCATTATAAGCATGATAGAAATTCAGAAAAGAAGGAAAGAGATACATTTTCAAAAGCTTCTGAAATTTATCTCATTTAACTTTAAAAAAGACTTTTGAAAGAGAGATTTTTTCTATTTCATATATGGAAGAGTTAGGCCTGGAGAATTTTAAATAACTTGCCAGTAATTGCTTAGCTATTAAATAGAGAGATCAGAATTAAAGCAATGTTGTTCAGCTCGAAACTTATACATAATCTATGCACAAAGGCTTTTGTTGATGAGGGTCTTAAAAATCAGTAAGATTTTCAAAAATAAGAGTGAGGGGGACCAGCAGTTAGCGTAATGGCTATGTCGCTGGACTCCCACGTAGTCGACCGCGGTTCGAGTCCCGGACCCGGCGGCTTAAACTCACGCCGGGCGCGTGTGCGTGCGTGCCCAAGATCCTGAGAGGAGAATGGAGGAGAAGGGATTGCGGCGTGGCCATCCCCCCTGGGGGGTGATTTCTCGCTTTCTATCTCTCTGTCTGTCTCTGTCTGTCTGGCGAGCGCACGCGCCCTATAGCAAAAACCTCTCCAAAAAAAGAAGAAAGAAAAAAAAAAATAAGAGTGAGGAAAGTGGCACTCAAGACAGATTATAAAACAAAAAGCAGCATACTTTTTATTTTAGGGATAGTGGTGAATATTTTAAAATAAAGGAGGGTGGTGCATAATGAGGTTTGTCTTCACCTAGAATAAAGGTCAGCAATCTACACATGGGAGTGCTTCTGAGGCTCTCCTGGAAGTTGAGGCCCAAAATAACTTTGTTAAAAATTGCTGATATTAAATGATTAAAATGTTAAATAGATTCAAGAATGGATACCCAGTCTCATGGCATTCTACTAGAGAACTCCTTCAGGTTGACACCAAGGGTAGCTCTTGCTTCATTTACTCTACGGTATATATACTTTATTGTACACAGTTTGTTAGCTTTACTGACTTTTTTCACTTATGTTTCATCCTTTTCTCTGGATCAAAAAAAGATTACTTGGAAAGCCACAGGGGCACAACAGTACCACCATGATCCATGATGCCGAGGCTATGTGTGAAAATTCTGGTTTGTGTCCTGAGATCTCCCTATTTATGCCAGGCTAGCAGGTGCCCATGATCTTGACTGGCTAAGGAAGCTGCAGGGTAGATCCTAGCATAAAGACCCTGTTGGGGCTGTCTGTTTCCTCCCATCCCTCTGTTTATCATAAAGAAGTAAATTTGGGGGACCAGCAGTTGGCATAATGGCTATGTTGGATTCTCATGTAATCGACGGCAGTTCGAGTCCGGACCCGGTGGCTTAAACTCATGCCAGGCATGTGTGAGTGCGTGTCCAAGATCCTGAGAGGAGAATGGAGGAGAAGGGATTGCAGCATGGCCATCCACCCCTAGGGGAGTGATTTCTTGCTTTCTGTCTCTGTCTTTCTGACAAGTGCACACACCTTATAGCAAAAACCTCACACACACACACACACACACACACACTCACCACAACAACAACAACAACAACAACAAACAAACAAACAAAAAAAAACTAAAATTCTGAAAAATCACCAGGTCACATTCAGGTGACGAGAGAGATACGGAGTGGGGAGTGCTTGCTAGTTTGAATGTAGCATGGTCATTACAAAAAACTAATGTACAGGTTGCTAGGGAAGGGCTAAATTTTGTTGCAAATAAATCATATGTTAAAAAATAAGTAAAATAGGGAGAAAAAAGAGTTGAATAATCTAGCAATAATGAACAGTAGGAGCAAAAGCACTATGGTGAAAAAGCATGTTGGATTTAGGAAACTATTTGTAATGTGGTATTGTTTGGGTATAAATTATGATGGGAAAAGTGGGAGGCACTGGCAGGAGTCTGAAGAGCCAAGCAAAGGTCAGACCTTTGAAGGTCTTGGATCCAATGCTTAGGAACTTAAGATTTTTGTCTCGGGCTAGTAGAAGGAGAGGGACCATTCTTAGTGTGGGTGTGTGTATGTGTATGATTGAATTGGAGAATATGAAGAGAATAGAAGTGAGGTATAGGTGTAGAAACTAGAAAATTATTAATGTAGAAAAAATGAAGACAGCATGATAGACTTTCACTAAGATAAAGTTACAAATAAGCCAATGTTAGCAAGAATGAAGAAAGCATGAGGCATAAAATTCAGTAGAAAGTGATAAGAACTCTGTATATATCACTTTGTACAACAATGTTATTGCAGCATATTGAGTGTAAGAGACAATGCCAGGCCAGTGAAGATTAAACTCTGGGTTAGACTTTTTTGTTGAAAACAAACAAACCAATCCACACAATATCCCCCAAAACGAAGTCTAGATTGAGTAATGGGGCTGGTTACGTCAGTATACTTGAAAGGGTAAGAGCTGTGTTACTGTGGTATTGTAGATTCAGTAGCAAAAGTTCCCAAGGGTTCACCGAAATGCCTTACAAATAACATAACTTTTCTGTTGCATCTTGTGAAATATGTCTCAGTATATCTGTTCTTGTCACATTTTATCACTTTAACTCTTTACCCATGCTTTCTATGTCATTCTTTCTCCATTCTTACAACATTAGCCATTCACAATTTTAGCCTAGTCATAGTTTATCTGTCTCCTTAGGTTTTTCTCTAATAAATAATAAACTTACGTTCCTGTGGTTTACTGACTAAGTCTCTTCATACTCTCCAATCCCTTTACAATGGTAATCTGGATAACCCAGTTTGAACATTGCTTTTCATACAAAACACACACACATATATATATATATATATATATAATTTTCCCCACAAGGTTATATACTCCCACTGAGTTCAATTAATTGTAGCCAGGCGAAACAGAGTAATATATCACAAGATAGAATTATAACTTTATAAGAACAGCTTTCCTTAGATATGATAAATACAATGAAGTAGTCTCCAATGAAAAGATATTGTGATAATATACAGAGTGAGAAAGTAAGGATACCATCAGGGTAGTGTCAGTGGAGATGTAGTAAGAAACTGTTTATAAGGTGGATCTGTATGTTCTATTCAGTAAGTCTGAGAGAAAACTCAACAAAGATTCTAATGATTCTGGAGGTGTTCATTTATTTGATAGTAGGCAAACCATTGGGATGAGGAAAGATGGGGAAAGAATGATGTTATGAGTGAGAAAGGGAGGGGAGAATTCATGAGTGTAGTTTTACACATTAAATTTGAGTTGCATGTGAATCATCCAGAAAGATGAATGAAGTTAAAATGCTTCCATGATATTGGTCCTAGAGAAGGAACTTTCGTAGCTTATGCAGATCAGAAGGTTTGTGAAGTAAAAGTGTGAATAAAATTGCCACTGGAGAAGAATAAAAGCTGTCTAAGTTAAGGGCAATAACATCACAAAGACAGATAGAGAAGGAACAAAATACATGACCTGCAAGAGAAGGAACAAAATACATGACCTGCAAGGAACAATCAGGAATATCAGCAACCGAAAAAGAATAAGGAAAACATGGTATCAGAGAAACCCAAAACAGAGTCTGAAAAACACTGCTTAATACTGTCAAAGGGGACAGGTAGATGACATAATGTTTACGGTGCTGCACACCCACATGGCCAACCGTGGTTTGAACCCTGGACCCAGCGACTTAAAACTCATTCCAGGTACATGAGCACGCATGCCCAAAATTCTAAGAGGAGAATGGAGAAAGGATTATGGTGTGGCCATTCCCCTGGGGAGTGATTTCTCCCTTTCTGTCTGTCTCTCCAGCGAGTACACACATTCTATAGCAAAAATCTCTCTCTAAAATGTATATGTATATGTTTACATGTATAAACATACATACTGTCAAAGCTAAAAATTGAGTAACATAAATCTATTTTACTGAGCAACTAGATGTCCTTAGTTGTGTTAACAGGAAGAGTTTAGAAGTATTTTGGTATTTCAGTGAGATTGATATTGGTGACTAGGTATAAGGCTAAGACCGAGAACTTAAATGTGGGCTGCTCTTTCAAGATTCTTGAGGGGAAAGGAAGAGTATAATGAGATAGGAATATACCACCAAGATATATTCTTTTCTGTAGATATATTTTTCTTTTGGGCGAGAACAATTGGTACATGTTTATAGTTTGAGAGGAAAGATTCAGATGCAGAGTACAATTTAATTGATCAAAGCTAGTTACAAAATGAAAAACTCTGATGACTAACTATAGAAAGGTTTTGAGGGGAAGAAAGAGCCAAAAAGCAGAGAAGGACAGAGAGGCAATTATGAGAATGTGTTATCAGGTTATGTAATGGGTAAATAATTCTTTGATTTTGTAGAAGAGTTTGAGAAACTATTGGATCATTAGAAAGTCATGACACATTGGGACCAGCAGTTAGCGTAATGGCTATGTCACTGGACTCCCACATAGTCGACCGTGGTTCAAGTCCTGGACCCAGCGGCTTAAACTCACACTGAGCGTGTGTGCGTGCGTGCCCAAGATCCCGAGAGGAGAATGGAGGAGAAGGGATTGTGGTGTGGCCATCCCCTCTGGGGGGGTGATTTCTCGCTTTCTATCTCTCTGTTTCTCTCTTTCTGATGAGCGCACGTGCCCTATAGCGAAAACCTCTCCAAAAAAAAAAAAAAGGAAGTCATGAGTCATGACACATTTTTCTGTAGAAAAAACCAATAAATACATGAAATTTATCTCATAAGCCCCTGTGGCACGGTGGTTAATGTTTTGCCTACACAAGTTAATTCTCTGAAATTATAAGTTGTGCCTGAAAGGTTAACAAATGAGGCTGCACTGCATCCTGTGAAGTGGAGTCTGCCAAAAAAAATCCCAGTGTGCAAGATAGTGTGTGAAGACTCAAGCGGATGTGCACATGCATGAAGCTGGTGTGAGCTCATGCAGAGCTGATCATTGCAGCATTGGCTGAAGGAAACACAGATGAAGCCAAGACATGTGAAGTCTTGCATTATATGTATAGGATAAAGACAGTGGACTTAGGTGTTAAAGTCATTGATGACAATTGTCATACAGTCCAAAATCTAAAGAGTAGATACTAAGAATAAGAAATAACAAAGTATTTATTGAAGTATTCTGTATCCTATATTTTTCACTGAACTACCCATTAGTAACCTTATATATTGGGTTGTTGGAAAAGTCATGATACCTTTTTTGCACAGAAAAATATAGAATATGTTATGACTTTCCCAACAATCTAATAAAAGGAACTTGCTCCTATACATCCCTGATCTTTATTAAGCATCATTTTATATTGTTAGGATACATAACCATTTACTTAGTGACTAGATCACATTATTCCAAAGGAATAGAGCTTCAAGAATCCTCAACTTTTCAAAACAGTCTTTCTATTTTGTTTTTAAATTATTTCTATTCTCTATCTGATTATTCAATGTTACTCTGTAGTAGTTCTGAGGTAATCTTTGATCATTCTAAACCTGGAAGCTGTCCTAGATTTGAAAAATTAAAATCATTTTCTTCCTTTCTGTGTATCTTCCAATATGTCCTGGTGTCATGCGGCCCATTAGGCATTTGTGGATTATTACAACATAAATGATAGCAACTGAATTGAAGATAGCATATATTCCTTGTAACTTGGAGTCTAAATTCTTATCTTTTTCCAAAAAAATACATTAATTTTCTTATATTAAAATACATACTTTCAGGGCTGGTTTTATAGCCTAGTGGTTAGGGAGCTTGAAACCATGTGCCTGACTTCTATTCATATCTTGGTCCTTTAGCATGACGAACATGCTGAGTGCACATGCCTGCATGTACAGGAACAGAGAAATGTAGAGGGTATTGTGGTATGACCACACTTAATTGGGGGTGCTTGCTTCTTTTCTGTCTGATGAGCACACATAACGTCTGGTAATTAAACATACACACAACCCCACATGTTTTCAAACTAACACCCTTAAATATCATTGTAATTCATATTGCTCATATTTGTATGTTAGTTCAAAAGTATTAGCAAATAAAAAGTAAGATTAAAATAATGTAATGAAGTCAATTTTTTAATTAAAATTATCTACTTATAGTTTGAGAATTGAGGATTTGTGAGAATAAGAGCTAAGCTTCAAGATGACTGTTTTGCGTTGGCTACTTGTCTTAGTCATTTTATGCAGCTATAGCAGAATACCTAAAACTGAGTAATTGATAATAAACAGAATTTATTGGCTCTCAGTTCTGGAGGCTGAAGAAGTCAAACATCAGTGTTCTGGCATCTGGCAAGGGCCTTCTTTCTGTATCATCACATGGCCAAAGGCTAGAGGGTAGAAGAGAGAACAAGTGGTTGAACTTGCTCTTTTATAAGTGCAACAGTCCCATCTGTGAGTGTTGAGCCCTCATAGCCTGATCCCCTTTTAAAGGTCCCACCTTTTAAACTATTACAATGCCAATTAAATTGCAGCATGAGTTTTTGAGGAGTCAAACATTCAAATCATAGCACTACTCTAACAAGTTAAACCAGCCAGGTGGTTTCCTTTCAAGACCTGTTCTATTTGTACAGATTTCCTTTCAAGATCTGTTATATTTAATGAAGGTGGATTCACCCAAGCCCATTGTAGAAGTAAGCCAAGCCAAGGACCTGCAGATTGCATGATGGTAATGTTGTTGGATTCCCACATAGTTGATCGTGGTTCGAGTCCTGGACCCAGTGGCTTAAAGTTCATGCCAGGCAAGTGTGCATACATGCCCAAAATCCCGAGAGGAAAATGGAGGAAAAGGGATGCACTGTGGCTATCCCCTTGTCAGGGGTGATTTCTCACTTTCTGTCTGTCTCTGTCTCTATGGAGAGTGCATGTGCCCTATAGCAAAAATCTCTTAAAAAAAAAAAAAGTAAGCCAAGCAATATATCATTAAAATGGAGGGGAAGGGAAATGGGCCACAATAAAATACTTTGCATGTAATTCATCTGGCAAGGGGCAGGCCATACCTGTGAGAGGGTGTTGAAAAGTACACATCTATTCATTCTTTGAGGATTACCATGTTAGAACCACTGGTTTGCTGAGAAAAGGTTTTAAAAAGTGCATCTTAGTTCACAGGGCTGCAAATTAGAACACATTTGAAAATGATATCTTAAGTTTAAAATCGTGTTCCAGAGCAGACACAGTAGTCAGCATGTTTTATAATATAAGCATTTAGGAAGTAGCCAGTTCAGATTTATTACTCATCCCATTGTCTGTTGCAAAGACTGAGAATTGATGAAGCTATTTTATTAGCAGTGCTACATATTGAGTGCTCTTCCAAAGCCTCTTTTTATCACACTTTAAAAATCATTCTCTAATTTAACAATGATATTAAGAGAGCTCTTTTATTCAGTACAATTACATGGAAGCACACTCATTTTTTTTTTTTAAGGGGTTAATCTTTGGGGATGAAACAGATTATCAGCTTTTGAACCAATTTAAGTAGAATCTCCAGAAACAAAGCCAGGACAAATAATTATTGGCAGTTCACAGAAGGCACTCTGTGCCCACTGCTCTGCTGGATTCCGTTAAAGTCAGCTTGCTTGTCTTAATGGGAAACACCTGTGGGTCGGAATGTACGAAGACAAATCAAACTAACTGCTTTGAGACACTCAAACTAAATTATGGAAATAAAAATCTCCTCGTCTCAGCATCACCAATGTCCCTCTGTCCCTTGAAGCAGATATTAAAGAGAAGCTGTTTTGAAAGTATTTATTTCCCCAAGGCATTCCAGAACTCTCGACATTGTCAGGGAATACGTCAGCCACAAGACAAGTCCCCCAGACTATGTGACCATTATTTCAGTGGCCATTAAATAATTTAAAAAGAACTTTTAAAAAATGAATATAAATTCTTTTTATCTGAAACTTGGAGAATTATCAGTGTACCAAAAAGATATTTTCCTCTTTCATTTATGGTATGTACAATGTGTGTGTGTGTGTGTTTTTTTTTTAAAGCTAAAATGAATTATTTTAAGAGGTGTGGTATTATCTGTTGAAGATATTTTGTAGTTTTATCAACAGTACTAGGGAGAAATGTTCACCTGTTGAAATATCCATTTTGTAAGACAAATAATGTGATTGAATGTATGGAAGAAAATGAAATAAAAAAATGTTTAAAAGGCAAAAAAGAATTTTTTAAAAGAAACTTCCATTTTGAGATAGGTAAGATTTAGAGTTGGGATGTGATATGATAGAGAGTGAAGATGATTACAAGATGCATTATAATGTGATCAAAATGTTTCTGATTAAGATGTTCATAGGAAACCCAATAAAAAGAGGCTCTTTGAAAACTACATGAAGAACCACAAGAAAAAAACTTTACTTATTAGGGCAGAAATGATATCAGTCAAAAGTTAGATTTTATATTTTACTTTCATCTTTTCCTAAAAGAATAGCCCTCAAATTAGAAATTAAAGAATAGGTTTAGAAGAGGAAAACCTCCCTTAGGCTATAAATTTGAAGGGTACTAGAAAGAAATAATGAATGCTATAATTTGATTATTTTTTTCTGGATAGGCCTGAAGAAAAGAAAAGGGAAACAAGGTTATGAACTCAAATCCTCATGAATAAAGTTGGAGAAGGTAGCTGGTATGTAATGCAAATGAAGCCATACAGGTGTTTGAACTTTTACTTTTCAGATTTTTCTCTTGAATCATGGGGACCATACGTTTTTATACTCTCACACTTTTTATAGGTACCAGTAACTCCATAAAAATCCCTAACTCTACAGTATGTAAAACAACAGATGATAAATAACAATGAATATGTAGTCACAATGTCCTAAAAATATAGATATTTGTGCATCATGCAAATTGGAGAACACAAACTTTGTCTGCAGAAGCAATCCAGATAATTACCACCACTTAAGTTTGTGGCCCCGTGTGACCCTTATCTTCTCGCTTTATGAGAGAAACCAAAACGTCAGATTCAATGAGGAATCTCATAATTTTTAAATGTTTTTTACTTACTGTTTCATCTAAGTTCATATTTTAGTGAAGATTAATCCACCTGTATATCAGTCTATGTATTTTGTGTTTGTTTACAGCACTAAATAAGGTAATACCAAACCAGCCAAATAACATCTTTGTAGGCTAGATCATTTCTGTTGGTCATTGTTTTATCATGAAAAATGATAGGTTATAGAGAATGGGTTATAGTATGTGGATTATAAAACTAAACAAGGAAGAATTTAGAAATAAAGGAAGTCTCCAAAGACCTGGCAACGGTCTACTTGGGAAACTTGCAGAAGACATGGATAATGACTTGGTCTGTAGGTGGAACAAAAAAGGCAGTATTTCAAAAAAGCCTAATTTCTGCCCTTTTCCTAAACATAGTTAGCTTTTACAAAATCATTTAAGCTTCTTCACTAAAGAATGGGGGCTGCCTGATGGCCTAGTGTGTAAAGCAGCTGGATTTGATATGGCCAACTGCATGGTCTGAGTCCCAGACCCAGCAGCATGAAGAACATGTATGCCCAGAATTGGGAAAGGAGGAACAAATGGAGGAGAAGAGATGGAAGTGTGACCATCTTTCATAGAGGTTGCTTTTTCTTTTGCACTGCTCCCACCTCTGCAGGCACATGTGCCCTCTGGCTTGAAGAAAGAAAAGAAAAAAGGAATAAACATTTTGGGATCTAATGTGCTTTGTACCTTGGGGAAAGGCAAATGAGGCAAGATATAGAATAAGCAAAACAGGTACAGCTCCTTCCTTGATGATTAAAGGACCAACTATAGCTATAACCCATCTGTAGACTTCTAAGCTCTAAGAAGTACTTACAAGATAATCCAACTGAAGTTGCTGTATTTCTCTTAGCTGTTCTACTCTAAAATATGATAATTTGTATTTAAAAATGCATTATGAAAACTGTGTGTGATTTTCAAAAGTTTTTTTGCACTAAAACAAAACACAGTTCCTTCTTACATCTAGAGAATTTAACAGAAAGCTACAAGGTAGGATTACCCTTAATACTGTGTTGGGTTGTACTGTCCACATTAATTTGCAGAATGCCTGTGTATATCCCTCTTGTTCCTTTGTATGACCAAAGATTATTCCATAGCATGTTGTAACATGGGAAACTGACTTATACTTGTGTCTCAGAAAACATCAGTATTTTTGATACTCCCAGAAATAATCCTAGTGGATCCATTATTATACACACCGAAGTAGTAATGGATAATGCAAAATAGCATAAAAAGAGATGGTGACATTCACATCTATGGTGGCCAATAGTAGATATTAGCCAGAAATCGAATATTTGCCAATCTAATACATAAAAAATGGCATTTCACTTTTTTAGTCTCCAGTGATATTGAGCATCATTTTTCGTTGGTTATTACAGGCAGTTTTTAGAATTAAGTCATGTAATTACCACTGTGTACCAATGAATCTTCATTCAACTTTTGTGCTAAAATGACTAACTTGCAAAATCACAGTGTGATTGTTTCCAAGCATTTAACAGGTTTTTTTTTTTTGCTACATTTATGTCTAATTTAATGATATGTGTGTTTTGAAAGATAATGTATTTCAAGGAATAGGCAGATGCCAGTAAAAAAAAAATAATTCATGTTTTAATGATTACAAGAGTTAAGCAAACAATGCTACTAGAAATTTGGTATTTATATTATAGTTCCAAAAAATGGTGTTTAATGTTTATTTTAAAATATTGAAGAACAATGAATACATTTTAATACAAAAAGTGAGCTTTAAAGTATAAAGTAAAACAATAAATATTAAATATATTCTCCTTTAAAACCATTTTAGTAGAGGAAATTAATAAAACTAAGGTATTACTAAAAATAAACTAAGGGGCTAGATGGTTGCATAGTGATAAAAAATGATGCTGAGAGTGACACATGTGAGAGGATTTGGTTCATGTCCAGAGATTTCCCTGAGCATGGTGGGCACGCGTGTGCATATTACCCAGGCAGGTGGGGGATGAAATTTGGTGACAAGCCTCTGTGGGGGGTTTTATCTGCTTCTGTCTCTATGTCTCTGACTCATGGGAGAAATAAACACTAGAACTAGGGCCAGCAAGTGATATAGAGGTAAAGACTGGTTCCCACATGGAACTGCACTGTTTGAGTCCCAGACCTGGCACCTTGAAAATCACTCTGGGCATGTGTACAGACGGGCGTGCTTGCCCAAAATTCTAAAAAACTAGAGTAGAAGGGATCATGGTGTGGCAGGATTCTGGGGGTGGGAAATTTCTCACCACCACAAGTGCACATGCCCTTGAGCAGAAATAATGGAAAAAAACAAACAAACAAACAAACAAAAAACAAAACAAAACAAAAAAAAAACAAACAAAAAAAACCAAACTAAACACCTAATGTAACAGATCAATTTTAATTATCCCTTAAAAAATGCAAAAAAATTAACCTTATTTTAAAAGAGCTCTTTCAATACACAAAGCATATTAGTGAAGTTATGATTGAGTCCCAAGTGTATTTTTGTGCAGAGTTTTTTATGCCACTGAAAAACTGTTTCTGAGTATGCTTGCCTAGTGAATGCAAGGAGATATTTATGAGCTAACTCCAAATAGTTTCTTCTGACTTCATCTTCAAATAATCCCATCTCCTATTCGACAACATTGAGAAATCTTTTTGAAAAACTTTCTGCTTTTTGGCAGGGATGGATACTGAACTGTAAGATGGAGTTCAAAGAAACCATTTCTACTTTGTCCCAATCTTCCTTAGTGTCATGATGTATATGTGAAAATTTTGTCGCTGAGTTACCGGTATCATTTTAAAGGTTGTCATGTTCATACTCTACTTGTTCAGTAAGTCTTTGTATAAGAGTAAGAACTATACTTGGCATATAAGATTTGCTTCATTTATCATTTTCTTCTTGGGGATTTCAAACTGTGGAATAGTACTTTTATTTGATACAGATTTTTAATATAATGTATTAATCTCTGAGAATGTCTTAACACATAATAGGTTTTACAATTTAAAATAAATGAGTGTTTGCACCTAGTAGTATCTACAATGACTATTTTCAGTATTTTTAAGTAGCTGCATTTTCTGTTAGGTGACCAAACAAGGGTCTTAATTTTCATGGCAGATGATGTGTCCTGTCCTGACATCATTAAAAGGAAACCAGTCTTTTGAAGAGGCACATTGAAATATGCTTGTTAAAGTGATGACTGGGAAAGAAACAACTGCATTTAATGTTTTTGAACTAAGATTGAAGATAAGATTTTTAATCCCCAAATTTAAGAGAGCAGGGTAAGCATAGATACAAATATAGGTATTTAAGTTTAAAAAACATTTCATAGGGGTCTGTTAGTGGTGTAGTGGTAAAATGTGGTGACTGTGAGTCTGATTCACTGGGAAGGTTCGGGGTTTTCATCAGGAGACCTGAGTTTGACAGCAACACATATGCCTGTGATTTGGGGCTCTCTGAAGCCAGGAGTGAATTGTAGCATCAAGACCGTGTTGGGAGTGCTATCTCTGTCTCTTGCTTATGGAAGAAATAACCTTAAAAAAATAAGTCTTAGAGTGCATAATGGTGTTCAAAACTAAGGTAAAAATTTAAGTGAACTACAAAGGGATAAAATGAACAGCTAACAGCTATTTAGTTGTTAGAATATCCTGGCCAATTGGAAAGTAAAAAATCCCATTGTTAACTTCATCAATTGGATTGTGTCACCTCAATTGTTTTATGCTGTTATTGCTGACACCAAGATACAACAGACTGGCAACTTCCTGGAAAGCCCATTTATGAGAGGAGTTAAAAATTCGTTCTTTGGAAATAGTCAGAAATATGGTTCTAGTTAACTCTGGTGTGCACTAGCAATTGCAAACATAACTGTCAAAAAAGAAAACGATCCAGCTCCAAAGCATGTAAGAAATCTCTTATTTAAATCTGAACATGTGACAAAAAATGTTATTTGCTTTTTAAGACTGGTGAGTTGTGCAAACTATAGGGCCTTTTGTTTGCTGAGAATTCACACACAGTTGTCATTTTTATCATAATGGTCTCTGACATTCTTAAAAACAGTAGTGGGTGGGAGTATAGGGTATTGGAGATTGAAGCAAGACAGAACTAAATAATTTTGACCTAAAAAGGGGAAGGGATTTGGGAGGTGGGGGTGATATAAAAAATCAGAGGTAGATAAAAGAAGAGGCAGTGGCTAAGAAGGCTGAATAATGGAAGGGAGAGAGAAGAAAACTGACATCAACAAGGCCAAAAGAAAGCTTGTCTAATTAGGATTAAGGAAAGGAAACATGCATTTATGTTTAACGTACCTATTTTTCAATCTTTGGAAATTGTGACATTGCTTTTTGGTGCACAGAGATTATTTTGGTGAAGCCTGAAGTAAGGGTCTAGGGGACAGTTGACATTTTATTTTCAAATATCAAGAAAACACATATATACCTTATCGTAATTGATAACATTTATTTAGTTAGATAATTACTAACACATAGTTAATAAGATAAATATATGTTAAATCAAAGATATGCCTAGAACAATCTATAAAGATGGGTTACATAGCAGAAGTTTAACACTGATAAACGAGTATGCATTGGACAGGGGGCTACCCCAATAGTAGGTGATCCTGAAGTCAAGACAGATGAAGTATTGAAGTGTTGTAAAATACACCAGATCAGAGAGAGAAAATTGGGGACATTTATCTGGGGGAAGAAAAGAGCCTGTGTTGGCTTTGCGTTACCCTGTATTGCCGTAGAAGGTAGGACTGGGGCCAAGAGGTCAACAATAGAAGGTAAGACTTTTTAATATCAGAAAGAACTTTCTAACAACTGCACCTATTAATAGAAGTTACATTAGTAGGTCACTGATATCCTTCAAACTACATGTTGGGTACTCATTTCTCAATGGTCACATTAGACCCATTTGGACTACATGGACCTGACAATCAGTAGAAGGAGAATTTTATGATTATACCTTTGGTGGTTCTTTCATCAAGTAGTGAATTTGGTCAGTTCATTCAGTTAAGATAAAATAATTAGTACTAGGTTCTTTAAAAAATATTCATTTCAACAAACTAGTGTCATTTAGGCAATGGTAACTTTCCAATGTGTAATTCACCTCTTGTTTTAAAAACATGAATTCACAATAAAATAAAAAGGAAGTATAAAGTTGCTATTGACTATCATAAATAAGAGGAAAGCACAAAAAATCTTATTTGAAATATCATTTGAGTTTTGAAAATGAAATTCTTATAAATTCATCTAAGGGAGAATAGCATAAGAAGGAAAGTAAGAGGTAATGGAAGAAAAGAATGAAAGGGGAAGGAGGAAAGAAGAAAAAGAAGCAGAAAAAGAAACAGAATGGTGCAGGACCAAGTGTGAATACGTGTGTGTTCTATTTCCCATTCCTGTGCCTTTCAGCAGGAGGACTGGAAGAGCAGTGAAAAAAAGATTTATTTTTTAAACATGTACAATTATGGAGAAAAGGCCACGACATGCCAAAATGCTGAAAAAAAGCAGCCCCTGAACTCTGACTAGAAGGATTATGAAACTCCAAAAATACACCAGACTGTGAGAACTACCACCTACATTTGCAATGTTTTACAAGTTAAAAATGTCACAGTGCATAAAAATAGTTTTTTTCACCCCTATGGACTGGTGGTCGGTGGTTTAACTTGAGAACCAGGCTGCTGTGGTAGTTTGAATAGCCTGAATATGCGTTCATAGCATGGAAATAAAATGAAAAATGGCTTTCATCAGATCATCAGACTTTTCTTGTGTCCAGGAAAACATATTTAGTCCTTTCCCTCAACGTCTTTTTAGGGAGAGGAAAAGAATATCTATTCTCAGAAGTGCTTGTAATCAGTCCTCTCAAACAACAGAATGATTGTGTCAGTTTTTGTCATGATTACATGTAAAGGTCTTTTCATGTGTTTTTTTTTTTTTTTCTCTAAAAAATGAGACAGGCTAAGAAAACTAAAATATAAAACAATGCCACACAATTTCTTGAGAATGGACTGATTCCTAAAGATATGCTGAGAAACCAGAGTGGGCTTACTTTAAAAGGCTTAGTTTTCTGTGTTCAGCATAGTAGCTCCCTACTGACAAGCTTCCAGCTATGATCTCACATATGCAAACAAAAGGGGATCTCTTCCAATCTCCTTGCATCCTCTGTTCAGAGCATTTTCATTTTCTCTTGTGGATCTTCTGCTTCACAGTCCTGGGGCATTGGTAAACACTAAAGGTGTCCTAAACATATGGCTAACCCAAGTTTCCATGTGGGGTTTGGCTTTGAGTGTGTCTGATGATTACCCATTTCAAATAGAAACCCAGCTGGTGATTCCCTGAGCCTAGCAGGTCTCCACTTGGCTTCAAATGATCTAGGAGTGGATTTTCCTGTTTGAGGATTACCAGTTTCTGTAATGGCCCAGCTTCTGTTCCTTTGACCCTTTGGTCACCTCTGCATCCTGGTGATCTTGCTGCAGTGATAGCTCATTCAACTGTTCAGGAGCTGTAGCAGCCCAGCCAAGGCCAGGTGGGCCTGCAGGAGCAGGTGAAAATGACCCATTAGTAGAAAGAGAAACACAGTTTTAAGTAAGCTCATATGTTCAATTCACCACTGAAGGTTTTTATTTCCTCCTTGAACATTTTTTTTTTTAAACGTGTGGTTTTCCTTTTAACCTTGACATTGGTTCATATAATCAAAAATTATTGATAATGGAGGGTTGAAGGGCTCATTTTTTGTTTTGCACTCTATCAGAGGGAAAGTGAAGAAACTCTTTGAAGTCTTGAAACCATCTGGGGAAGCATAAACGTTTCCATATATTACCACTGGGTAAACTAGTTATCTTACTTTATCCCTCTTTCCTTCTCACTTTGTCTTTAGCGATATAGTCCTTTATGCCAGGAATACTTTTTTACTTCTACTTTTGCTAAATTCCTTGGGGAAACCTTGTAAAATAGATTCCCTAGAATTGACTGTCTTCTTTGATGTATTCTCATAGACACTTGTGCTTTTTCCACATTTATAATTGGCTATTAAGTGTGTAATAATTAAGCAGGGGTTAGCTATTTAATGTCCATCTCCCCAACTAGGGCACACTGAGTGGGTTGGGATAATGTCTGTTTTGTCCCATGTATATTAGTGGTCAGCAGAATTCCTTGCTTATATTAGAAGCACTCAATATTTGTTGAATGGGAAAAATAAATCAGATATATAAGTTAATGAAAACTCCAGTAAACTTTTCCTTCATTTTTTTAAGATTATAATGCATTTTTTAGAAAAGACTTTCTTGGCCAGTTCAGTAAACCTTCTGTATATAACAAAAGTTGTTTGGTCAATCCAGACATGTGGGATTAAGAGAGATCAGGTCTTGTTCCTATGAGTTCTTTTTTTTCCCCACACGTCATTCTCACTGTGACCCAAATCACCTGGTGCCCCTGAGTGACCAGAAAGAAGGGAAAATGCAAGGAGATGGCAGTGACAATTAGGAGGAGTCCAAGGGCTAGAACATATTTCCCTTCTGTGAAATATCTCTTTGAGTATTTAAGGATGTACTTTTTCTAGAGGGCATAATGGAACTCTAGAATCTGAATCTGGATTTAAGTCTCATTATTTAGTAAATTATTGTTCAAGTCTCCCTTTCTCATCTGAATGCCCACCCTGTATATTTTATATTATTTTGAGAAGATGAGATAGATATTGAAGCACTTTATAAATCTCTCTAAATCCTGTTTTTCCTCTTTCTTCTAACAACTGACTTGATGGATAAATAAGCCCTAAAATATTACTGGATAGCTATGTCTTATGCCATTTACAATGTTCTACAAGCAAAATCTTAAATCCACATTATTTTTTTTTGAGAGAGATTTTTACTTTAGGGTGTATGCCCTCACTGGAGAGACAGAGCAAGACAGAGACAGAAAGTGAGAAATAACTCCTGTTGGGGGGATGGCCACACCACAGCCCCTTCTCTATTCTCTTTTTGGGATTTTGGGCATGCATGCACATGTGCCTGGCGTGAGTTTTAAACCACCAGGGTCCAGGACTCAAACTGAGTTCAACTCCATGGGAGTCCAATGATTTACCCATTACGCCATCTGCTGGTCCCAAAGCCACATTATTTTTAACAAAAAAAAAAGTTCTATTTACTAAATGACCAGCCATAACCAGGTGATTTAAATAATAGTAATTAAATTTGAATATTGATTTTCTTTTATAGATTTGGAAACTGAGACTAATGTTAGAATAAAACATCATCTGAAATCTTTATCAAAACAGAATTTCACATTTTTAAAGGACTTCATTGATTTGTTGAACATTTTATATACTTTAATAGGCTTATGGGGGAAATATTGAAAATTTGACTTGAGGCATACAGAAAGTTCTTTAGCCTCATGTTTTAAAACTGGACATGTGAACAAAATTTGCATATTATTTCATGGGCACTATAAACTGCCTTAAGCCGATCCATGAATATTCAGCCTAAATACATTGAGATATTGTGAGCATCATGATATAAAGTTCCTTTACAGTACTCAGCTAGCTTGGGACTCCCTGGTCAGATGGAAGCCAGTTCACTGTGGCTTCTGTAGAGCAAGCAAAGATTTTTTTAATCAGGACTGTCGATATTTTCAGGCTATCCAATTCTTTGTTTGGGGGTCTATCCTCTCCATTGTAATATGTTACCCATAAGCATTACCATCCCCTCCACTAGAGACAGTAATGATTGCCTCCCTATGTCCCAATTATGAGACTGCAGGCATCTCCAAAATTGCTTAAGGTTCCTGGGGGCGGGGGGGCAAAAATCTCCCCCAGGGGGAACCACTGACCTGAACTCAACTGAGTACTAAGGAAATATGCTTAAGCATGAGTCCCCCAGCATTGATTGAGATTTCTGGATTTATGAATGTTTGTGTTTATTGAACTGTTAAAGCTTGACTACTCAGAGTGAGGTGTAGGTCTTCAGCAGCTGCCACTCTGACTCATTTTGTTTTTCTCCCCAGTGGGAGAATATGTGAGGGTGAGCAGGGGGTGAGGTGGGTTGGGGGATGGGCTGGGGGCTGGGTGCAACTGTGCTCACAAATACTGTCAGCTCACATTTTACCACCTAAGAGATCCATTTTAGTTCACAAACTTCTCTAACATTTTAACACCCCTGCTAAGGGAAAATGACACCATGTTTGTACCGAATTGTGATATTTCCTAATTAGACCTTAAAAAAAAAAAGAAACTGTTAAACTTTTCAAAGAACTGAGCTTTGAGTCAAGCCATGAAAAAAAAAATGGTGGCAGTGTTTCTGTGCAGAATCTAGGGTCACTGGGTACCAGAAAGG
Source organism: Tupaia tana (assembly GCA_026018925.1). Lineage (NCBI taxonomy): Eukaryota > Metazoa > Chordata > Mammalia > Scandentia > Tupaiidae > Tupaia > Tupaia tana. The sequence continues at coordinate 50,422,782 of JAKSZU010000004.1, read as the reverse complement.
GCTGGAATCTGGAAGGCTGTTGAGGTAGACGTATACTGCTTTGCAGTCCTAGGAGTATTGTACTAGAAAGAAATGACTGACAGGAAGTGATTGCTTCCATCTCCCCACCCTTGTCCACACAACCCCCAGTTGTGTATTTCCTTTAAGTGAGCAAGGTAAATAGTGTGTAATAGAAATAAAGACTAGGAATATGTAGTTATATGAATTCACCTAATGTAGTACTATTTCAACCTCAGAAGTGAAATTCTCATTTTATTTTTATATTTATCTCAGTATTTGAAAATACTGAGGCTCAGAGATACTGAAGAACTTGTCTAACTTCAGATATTCATTGATTGATTGAATCAGGATCTGAACTAAGGTTTGACTCAATAGCTCCTGTTTTTCTTCTTGCCTCTCCTTTCTCCTCTTTTTCCTACTTGCCTTCTGCCTCCTCTTCCACTTCTTTTTCCTCCACCTTTACTGCTTCCTTTACTCTCTATTTGGAAAGGTTATTTGATAAATAATAAAAAAGTGTGAGTAATAAATGTAATAAATCCCCATGAACCCCAGCACTTAATAATTAAGGCATTGACATGATAATTGTGCTATCTCTGTGATGTTCCTTTTTCCTATATCCCTCCCTCTGCTTATTATCTTAGATTTAGTGCCTTGCCTTTTAAATTTTTTAAGTGTATACATATACAAATACTTGAACACATATAGTTGAAAAACATCTAGAATCCTTGGGAAGAAGTCATTCAAAAATGGTGGGATATGTTGAATCACCAACTCCCTTTAAGATAATTCACTCAGCCCAAAACATAGTTTCTGTTTCTAAGCACACACTAGAAAATGACCTATAACATAGTTTTTAAATTTTATTTTATTTTAGAGACAGAAAGCAAAATATCAGCTCCCCGGCGGGGATGGCCAGACTGCAACCCCTTCTCCATTCTGCTCTTGGGATCTTGGGCACACACGCATTCATGCCTGGTGTTAGTTTCAAGATACTAGGTCCAGGACTCCAGCTGTGATTGATCACATGAGAGTTGAGCATCCCAACCACTATGCTACCCACTGGCCCCCAACATAGCATTTCTAAAGAGTTCACAAATAAGAAAACTCGGTATGTTCCATGGAGCTATCTATGTTTTGCCATATGGCTAAAGGTCGTTTATTTTTATGGCTTTACTATTCTTTGAATATGCCATATTTACGAAACCATTTTCCCTATCATTGGACAGTTGACGGTTTTGCATTTGATTCTGTAATGAATCATCTTTCTTGGCTTAAGAAACATATACCTAGGAGTAGCTTGTGTACAAAGCACACCTCTAGAAGTGGTATTTCTGACCCATTAGGTATTCGGATGTACAACTCTAAAAGATGCTGCCAAACTGCTTTCAATAGGATTATTCCAGTTTATACTACCACTCAGAATATATGAGACTGTATTGATGCATATCATATCTCCTACGCTTGGTATTTCAGACACTTTGCCAATCTAGTGGGTGTAAAGTGGCATCTCATGTTCTTAGTTTGGATTCTTCTGATTACTAATGAGCTTGAGCATCTTCCCATAATTTATTTGCCATTTGAGTTTCTTTCTCTGTAAAATGACTTCTCTATTTTCCTCCTATTTTTAGTTTTAGTCTTTCTTATTGGCTTGTAGGGGCTTTTAATAAATATTTTAGATTATTGTCTAGCTTATTTTTACAAATATCCCAGTTTGTGTCTTGTCATCATTTTTAAATAATGATGGATGATTTCTGCTTTTCATACTGTGTTCTAACTTCTCAGAAAGAGCAACAACATTGTGCAGATTTTGCCCTGTCTAATCTTTTTTTGTTTTGAAAAATATAGAATACTTTTTAGAGTATTTCTTTTTCCAGAATTTCCTAAACTTCATTGGTTAGCTATAATTTATAATAACTATAGAAGATACTTTGCTTTTTCAAAAAATTTGAAATAAGTCTTGGAAATATGTGCATTTTAGAGGAAGCAAAGTGGGAGCCAGAGGCTAGAGTGCCTCATTTATGTAGCCAGATGGCAGCACCTGGGCAATTAAATTTTGGAAGCAAGTCCAGATGTATGAGGTCAAAATTAGTCTCTTGTAGAATGAAACTTACAGTAGGGGGACTGCTGCCCCTGTTTCTGTAACTTTTTTCAGAGACCAACTCAACTGAATTTGTCTTCTCCCAAATCTATGTTTATCTAATCCAAATTGCCAAAATTTTAGTAGTTCAACACTGATTAGAATTGGAAACACAAACTCCCAGTATTCTATGGCCTTTGCTTGCTTAGTGGTAAATCAGAGAAAAGGTCTATTTAAATTAATTTACAGCTTGGGGTAGGAGTTTGATGTGAGGCTTAGAGAACGCCACTTAAATGGAGTTGAGGACTCACCATATATATATATATATGTATCTTTTGGGGAAAAATAAGCAGTATTTTATAAAAACCAGACAAAACTGCATATTGAAGAAGTGGAGGCACTATGTCTTCCATCCTTGAGATCTGGAAAAAACTCCTATTTTCTTTTTCAGATAAGGAGAGGGATACTTCCATTGACTAAGTTAAATACGTGTGATTATAGTTATTTACAAAGCCCATTCAACATTTATCTAATAACCACACAGCCAAATAATGATTTTTAAATATTGCTAATATATATAAAATGATTTTAGTTGTCTGTTTTATTTGATTATGATATTAATGTATAAACAATGTACTTGACCTTAAGTTGAGCCCAGGTGGTATAGGTGATTGCTCACAGGTGATATAGCAGAGTAAAAAAAAATTTGAGTTTTAGAGAAAAATGCCAACAAGGTCAGAAAGAACTGAGTTCAAAACTGGGCTCTAACTATCTTTAGCTGTTTTACTTGGGGCTTCTTGATCTTTTGAGAGTCCATTCCATAGTTTTAAAAATGGACCAGGTATTTAATTTCCAAAGAGCACTGTGAGGATAAGGAAAGTTACATGTGTAAAGTCTGGCACCAACTATAGATGCTTAAAGTGGCAATTATACAATACTTCTAATTATTTTTTTTATTAAGATTAAAGATTTTTTTCTTTATTGAATAAACCTGGTAATCATCTAATCCTTCCCCTTGATTACAAGGATGAGACAATTTTCAAGTGAACTCCTAGACCCTTTGAAAGCTAGAATGGGATTATAGCTCTTTCAGATATAAAGCAACTATATTTTTCTTTTGCTCATCTCTGTGAGAAACATTACTAAAACTGTGCTGAGGAAAGAGAAAGCTCTTCTATGATTTTTAAAATAGATCCTTTAAATTTACAAAAACAAATGACTGTTTAATTGCCAAATCTTTGAAAATTAGCCAGAGTATAATCCTTTACCAAATATTTATCAAGTGCAGTGAGATAATATGAAAAGAGCACGGAGTTTAGAGTCAGGCAGTACTGGGTTTGAATCCTAGTTCTGTTATTTTCTATTCAAACTCTAGTAGTGTTCCACATGTTTAGTCACAGTGTTCCTATATGTAACATAGAAATAAAATTCCTATTTGGAGTTTTTAAAATATTACATAAAATTTATAGTGTAAAACTTGGAAAAATGTCAGGTCTCCATATCCAATAGATGTTGTAAAAGTACTAATAATTGGCAAACTGTGGAAGTGAAACATTAGGGAAAAGATAAAATACAATAGTTTTCCTAACATAAGCCAAGATATTGTTCTACGAAAGGAAGAATTAAAGTTTAATTAGGTTCGGTCTAACACATGTCTATGTATCAATATACAGAATGTAAAATCAGAAAAGGTGGTGATGAGCTGGTGAAATTGGGCATGAAAGAAGGTGTATGATGAGCAGGAAGTATATTGCGGGCAGTAGGTTTTCATTTTTTTAAAATTATTTAGTCTTTTTTTTTTTTTGCTAGTCATAGAGCATGTGCTCACTCATATGTGAGAGAGCACAAAGCACCTTCTACCGAGTCATATGGCCACTGCCTTCCTCCAGTCCTCCATCATGTTGGACCTTGGACTCTCAACATGCATACCTGAGGTTTTTCAGACCACCTGGGCTGGGGATTTGAACTGATGCCACCATAGGTGATCCTATATGATTCTCTTGGGCATAACATTACTCCAGTGCCATGGAACTGGCCAGAATTTCAGTTTCCGGGGCAGCGAGGTGAGGAATAGTATTGGGTTTTCAGGAAAGTCATGATGCATTTTTGCATAGAAAAACAGAAAAATACATAGTAACTTGCCTGACAACCTAACAAATGTAGAGAACAGCAAGGTATTTAATATGACTTAGCACACATTAGCATTTTACCACTCAGCATTGAGTATACATAAAGATTACATGTAGAGGGACCAGCAGTTAGCGTAATGGCTATGTCGCTGGACTCCCACGTAGTCGACCGCGGTTCGAGTCCCGGACCCGGTGGCTTAAACTCATGCCGGGCGCGTGTGCGTGTGTGCCCAAGATCCCGAGAGGAGAATGGAGGAGAAGGGATTGCGGCATGGCCATCCCCTCTGGGGGGTGATTTCTCGCTTTCTATCTCTCTGTCTCTCTCTGTCTGTCTGGCGAGCGCACGTGCCCTATAGCAAAACCCTCTCCAAAAAAAAAAAAAAAAAGATTACATGTAGAATTTCTCTGGAATTCAGTTTCCTGTATGTCTCCTGAGTGAATTATGATTTATTATGTAACTTAAGTAAAAGGGACCCAAATCTAGAACTTTTAAAATAAACACCCAAGTGGTTTTGCTACAAGTGGATTTTTGACCACTCTTTTATATTTTCTTTTTCATTTTTTAAAACATTGCCAGAGGGTATGTGTGTTTGATAGAGAGAAGGCAACCCCTTGATGGGGTGTGGTCACAATATAATATTCTTTGTTTCTCCATCCTTCAGGATTCGGGGCACACATGGATGTGCGCCCAGCATGTTTTCTAAGCTAACAGGTCTGGAGCTCAACCACAGTTGGCCGTGTGGGATCCACCTCTCTATGCAGAGTGCTTAGAGTGTATATGCTATGTGGCCGGTCCTGGCCACCCTTCTAGATGCAAGATCCAGTAAAATATTAGGTATAGATTAGAAACAGACAAGGATCCAAATTAGAATTGGATAAACAGGGTCCCTGTGAGAGAAAAAACAACGAATGTTTTATAAGATATTAAGGACACAAAAGATAATAAAATTTACCTTATTATAGAAGATAACAAAACAAACACCTCATCAGAGAAGCAAAAGTAAGCAATATTGGTGCATTTTTCGATGGTTTTATAGAATAGCTTAGAAATGCTTTCTTAAATAATCCTAATGGGAATGTGGATTGTTACGACCAATTTTGAAAGTAATCTGTTAGCATCTATTAAAATTTAAGTATGAACATGTCTGTACAACAGCATTCCTACTTTTAGGGATTGTTAAAAAAAATACAGTCATCAATATGAAAGAGTAAATATATAAAGATATTGAATGCGTTATTGATTCTAGTGTCCCAAACTGGGAGCAGCTTGTCTGTTAATGGAGAAGTGGTGAAAAAGATTACAGTGTAAGTCTGGGACCAGCAGTTAGCGTAATGGCTATGTCGCTGGACTCCCACGTAGTCGACCGCGGTTCGAGTCCCGGACCCGGCGGCTTAAACTCACGCCGGGCGCGTGTGCGTGCGTGCCCAAGATCCCGAGAGGAGAATGGAGGAGAAGGGATTGCAGCGTGGCCATCCCCCCTGGGGGGTGATTTCCTGCTTTCTATCTCTCTGTCTCTCTCTGTCTGTCTGGCGAGCGCACGCGCCCTATAGCAAAAACCTCTCCAAAAAAAGAAAAAAAAAAAAAAGATTACAGTGTAAGTCTAAGAAGAAAAATTAACTAAATTAACTATTAGAAGAATAAGTTGGACTAAATATATTGACACAAAGGAATGTCCATGATATTAAGTAAATATAGCAAGGTGAAGACTTCTGGATATAGAATGTTCTGATCTTTTTGCTAAGATGATTTGTAAAGACACCAAACTTTCATACTTTTGGTTACCTCAGAAGGGTGAGATTGAGAGTGGCTATGTGTATTCTTTGTATTCTTATGCAATTGTATAGTATTGTTAATATGATTAAAAAAAAGTAACACCGGTGTATCAGATGAATTTTGGTAAGGTACATGTACCCTACTTATAACAGATATTGACATAGGTACAGAAGACTGACATCTGTGAAACTAAGGCTCAACCTTGCAAATCAAAAGTTAGGAATTTTTTTTTTTTTTTTTTTTTTTTTTTTTTTTTTTTTTTTTTTTTTTTTTTACTTCACACATGAAGCCAAGAATTAGAAATACATTACTGATCAATTTCTTGCAGTATTTTTTTTTCTTTAGACCATAAGCTTTTCTTACCAAAAATGGACTATTGCCAAGAGATTTGAAATTTAGAACAGAAATTCTGGGAAGCCAGAAGACTCTGGGTAATGTATGAGTCACAGGGAAGGAATCTATCAGTATCTGGACAAAGCTTTTCTCTAAAAACATAGGCAGGGCAATAGGTCATGGGTGGTCAATTACTTTATTTGTAATGACATAAGTAAATATTAACAGTACTGTTCCCTTCAAAATAATGAATGACTATTTAAAAAGAAATAATTATGCATTTTTCATTCGGAGTTTTAAGGGATTGGTTTTACCCTTTCCTTCTATTCTTCTTTTACTATCCCTTACCCAGAAGAAAAGTTTTAGAGAAGATATTTTGGAAAATCAAGAAATTGAATGGCTTTCAATTGAAGTTTTTTTTTTTATTATTGAATACAATATTATATACTTTGATAGACATTTTAAAAAGTTCTTTGAACAGATTAGCAAATGTCCTGAATATCCTTTAAGTAGATTTTCTTTATAACTAAGCAATGAAAACTTACAATATTGTTAATATTCAAAATGGTTGAGGTTCTTCTTTTTCTGCTCAGAGTCAATGCCAAGGTCTATCTTTTGTAGAAAAACCTATTTTTATTCAAAGGGGCATGTGACTGACTCTCAAATCAACTTCTTCCAAACAGAAATCCTATTTAAACAGGGCCAGTATAAAATTTTTGGTGTGTGCCCCATATCCCGATAAGATGGAGAAATCAGGTAAAGAGGTTGTGGCATGGCTCTATTTCATTGAGTCCTTTCTCTTTCTGTCTGTCTCTGTCTGGGTAGTGCATGAGCCTGAGGCAATTTTTAAAAACATGAGTGATTACTAAGTCAGGCACTATTAGGCATTAGGATGATAACTCTTAGCAAAAGGTGTAGCGCACAGGAGAAGAATAGGAAATAAAACTGGCTGTTAAATGCTATGACAGAGAAAGGGATGGCTTCTTGGTTATGTAGCCTATGTAATGAGTTACGCATGGCCCTGTGTGCAAAGAACTCGTGCTTGGTTTAATGCTCTGCTGTTGCTCTGTGGAAATTCTTGATAGTTTTTTTGCTAAACTTGTATTTTGTACATGGAGTCAATTAGAACAATTGAGGATGCATGTGCATGTAGAGGACATGTGTATATGCATGTCTGAGGATATTCTTGGCTTCCTTCTTGCCCTGAAGTGTGGATGATGCCCCATGTGAACAGAATTTTAGCTGCTCCGTTATGCATGAGAGTTCAGCAAGACTCAAAGTTAAAAATAACTGCTACACCTATGACTGAGTAAATAAGGGCACTGACAACTCTGCAAAGCCACATTTTCCATTCAAATGGGGATTTGCCTTAAACACAGAAAGGAGTCAGTGATATTTAAGAAACACAAGTGGTCAAGGAGCCCTGTTTCCTTTGTCTTGTTACTTGCCCATATTTACCAACCACATGAATACATGACACTGTGGAGTGATGGGAAAGATAGGGCAGCCCACAGTGACCTCTTCCTTTTCCCTTACTCCTCAGTAAGATGAAGGTAGAGGGTAGATATCAATACATTGATATCTAGAATTAGTGGGTATTAGAAAGTGTTATAAAGCAGTTGAGATAGTTTTGCATGGTGTTTTCATTGCTTTAATAAGAACAAAATCCATATGTATACACTTGCTGGGAAATATGAAATTTACAATTTCGTGATTCTACAGACGAGCTCAGTGCTTTCATGGTTTTACTGAAAACTAGCATTGTAAAACAGTAAAAATGCTGGTGATTTAAATATTTATATTTTAAAAATTAGAGTGATATTAAATAACAAATTAAAAATATCCTGATAAGTCTAAAGAAAGACCAAGAGAGAATCTTATATTTTAATACCAGTAATTTTCTAATTTTTTTCAACAACGTATCTGGTATTTTTATTTTTTACTAGGACTCTGCAAATTATGTAACTGCACCTGGTTAGAGAAGTATGGGGTTAAGATATTTTGGTGACACTCAGACAGAGGTGTGGAGCTAGTATTCAAATCCAGATCTAGCTAATTTCAGTGCTTTTAACCAGTAATGTATATTGTGCAAAAGCTTAGTCATGCGCTTATAATTATGATGGGGATAGACCAGAATATGAAGAGAAGGAGGTCATAGCACATGAAAGAGGTTGCCTGTATTTTCCTCCTTCAACACACTGGTACCAGCTAACATTAGAAAAGTTGCCTTAGGGAATATATTGGCTTTCACTTTGACCATTTGCCATGTGAATGCTGCAGTTTGCTCTGTGGCAGGAAGGAGATTTGGGGAAACAAAACCACTTGTTATTTTTCAAACCACATTCTGTAAGCCATAATCATCACATTCTGTCTCAAATAAATCCGGTTCTGAAAGATAATTATGGTTTACCCTCTTGACCATCCTGAAAATCCCTTGATCATAATGAATGATATTCCATAAATATTGCATATGTAAAAATAAACTTTAAAAGGAAATTTTAGGATATTTTCATCATTTTATTACCCATTAAAAGAATACAATAAAACTTGATTTGCATTTGCCATTACTCTGTTGTCTATATTGTTAAGAGAAAAGAGGAATGGTACCACAACAGTGGTGTGATATAAGTAAGGTAGAGAGAAAAGAGTGGCTTGATCATACAATATGGAATCTGGATTTTGTTATGCAAAGCTAGAGAAGACAGAGAAGAACTCCTCCAAATGACACTTGAAAGAAAATTGAAATTAGTAGCAGATAGTGTACTGAAGTGTAGAATTAAATCAAAATAGATTTGTATCTTGTGTGAGTATTTTTAAAATAAAATTTTATTTCCTCAAATGGTGGTTAAATAAAAGGCAATAACAGGCCTAGATACTATTCTGACGTAAGAATCACATGGTTGAATAATTTATAGACATTGAGATTTATAACTTGAAGGGGCCAGCAGATGGCAAAGCAGTTACATCACATGGCCAGCCACGGTTTGAGTCCTGGAACCAGTGGCTTGAAACTCATGCCAGGTGTGTGTGTGTGTGTGTGTGTGTGTGTGTGTGTATGCGCCCAAGATCTGGGGAGGAGAATGGAAGAAAAGGGATTGGGGTGTGGCCATCCTCCCCAGGGGGTGATTTCTCACTTTCTCACTTTCTGTCTCTTTCTGGCCAGCTTATGAGCTCTAAGGTAAAAACCACACACACACAATCATATAATTTTCCACAAGTTTTTTTTTTTTTTTCTTTAAGTTGCTAGAGTGTGTGTGCCCTCATCAGGGGAAGGGAGAAGGAAAGTGATAAAGCCCCCTATGGGGGAATGGTCATAACGTGATCTTTTCTCCTTCATTCTCTTGGGATTTTGTAACACATACTTGGTGTGCTTTTCAAAGCTACCATATTTGGGATTTGAACCATGCAGTTGGCCATGGGAGATCCAGCCACCTTAACCACTATGTCACCAGCTTGCCATCATGAATATTTAGTTGCACTTCACTAGTTTTAATAAATTAACAATGCATAGTATATGGAACTTGAAATACTAAGTTATTTCATATTTTTCAAAAACTTTAAGTAAAGAATAAAAATAGATGTTGATATTGTATAAATACTCTAAGAGTGATTTGTCCATTGAATTACAAAACAAGACCACCAATACCCAAAACTTTGCCTTGTAAAAGGCATTCATTTTGATAGATATATCAGATTTGGTATATTAGAAGGAAGAAAGAGATTTAAAAATCTCTCATGTTATCTTTAAAATATGAAAAAGAAGTTTCAATTTGCTGGTAACAAATGGCTAAGTATCAGCTTAAACTCTGCTCCTAAGAGGTTGAGAATAAATAACCGTTAAGCTGTTAGTGGTGTACCAAAGCCACTATATGCAGACACTGATGAGATGTAGCTGAGGGGTTAGCATAAGAGATACAAGATTGAAAGACAGCAGTCTGAAAGAATGGATTGGAAATGATGACATAAAATCCTAGAGATAATTGTAAAATTTTGTGACTTGTTTCACAATATTGTATAACTGTAAGATAGAAAAGATGTGTTCCACATTGATCATACTTAGTGGCTGTCACTGAGTATGAGTTAAACACTTGTCAACAGTGAGTTATTACACCAGAAAAAAAAAATCTAGTCATAGGCCGTATTAATAGAGGTGAGGACCTAAAACAAGAGAGGGATTTATCCCAGGGCATCAAAGAACAATGGGGGTGCATAGTTGTAGGCTTGTCAGGAATGTCATATTAAGTAAGCACTTGAAGAAAATGAGAGTAGTTTATCTGTAGAAAGGTAGGTATTGGGGGGGTATATAATACCTGCCTTTGTTTTTTTTAAAACAGCCATACATGGGAAAGGATACTGTGAATTCTGTGTGACTATGTAGGTTTATGTCTTTTTTTTTTGTTTTTTGGTTTTGTTTATTTATTTACTTATTTATTTTTAGAGGTTTTTGCTATAGGTCGTGTGCGCTCGCCAGAAAGAGAGAGAGAGACAGATAGAAAATGAGAAATTGCCCCCCAGGGGGGATGGCCACGCCGCAATCCTCTCTCCTCCGTTCTTCTCTTGGGATCTTGGGCACGCACGCACACGCACCCTGCATGAGTTTAAGCCTCCGGGTCCAGGACTTGAACCACAGTTGGCTACATGGGAGTTCAGTGACATAGCCGTTACTCTAACTGCTGGTCCCCGAGGTGTATGTCATTTGAAAGGAAGTCATGGAGAGGCTACTTTTGATCCAGTGGAACAAAGTATGAGGATACCTTGCTAGGCAATGAATTTATTTGCACTGAAAATGTATAAGATACTGGAAGTTCAAGTCACTATTGGGAAGGTTGAGTGACAAGGTGGACTAGTTGGACCTCTGTTTGCTTCCAAATGGCAGTATCTTTTTTTTTTTTTTTTTGGAGAAGTTTTTTGCTATAGGGCGCGTGCGCTCGCCAGACAGAGAGAGACATAGAGACAGAAAGCGAGAAATCACCCCCCAGGGGGGATGGTCACGCCGCAATCCCTTCTCCTCCATTCTCCTCTCGGGATCTTGGGCACGCACGCACACGCGCCCGGTGTGAGTTGTAAGCCACCGGGTCCGAGAGCCACCGGGTCCGAGACGCGAACCACGGTCGACTACGTGGGAGTCCAGCGACATAGCCATTACGCTAACTGCTGGTTCCCTAAATGGCAGTATCTTTTGAAAATCAAATTAAGGTCAGAAAATGAGGTACCATATGACTGATGACTACACAGCTTAACAAGGCAATGCCTTTGCCATCATACAAGTTTTATTACCTAAATATACTATTGGAATATTCCTTTTTGTCTGCTGTGGCATTTATAGACTACTATTGACTATACACCAGGTATTTTAACTATTGAATACTTACTTGGAAAATATTTTACTAAGCAGAGTTCACAATAAAAATTCTGTGTTTATACACTAACTGAAACAAGAGTCGTGATATTTAAACTCTTTTCTTTTCAGATATCAGTACCTATTTTTTTTATAGTCCTAATATTTTACACCATAAAAAGTACCTTCAAATTAATATTTCAAAGTTTAAAATATAGTCATGATTATTTGTAAAAATAATAATAAGGTAAATACTTTTTTCTACTTTTTATTTTCTCTTGGTAGTTTACCCGTGTGCTTGTGATAAATGCTAAAGCTGACTGGATTTGATCAAAGCCCTTTTTGTCATTTTCATCTCTTAAAAAACTTGCCAAACAGACACAGCTGAAGATTAGGGAGTCGAGTTTATCTGTTATGCTCCAGCCTTTTTGGAGCCCAAAGTTTTATGCTTTAAAATTCAAATAGAGTAACAAAGAGTTTGATTCATCTTAATGTAAATATAATTTCAATTCGTAGTATCCAATATGAGAAACTATAAATCACAGACATACTCAGTCCTAGCATACTGAATTATAAGGTAAACTTTAATTTTAAATAGGAATGTTAAATTCATCCTCTCTGTGGAGTTCATGTAGGAGGAGCTTTAGGCTGATGTTTGAGTGTTAGCATTAATCCAGGAACAAAAAGGTAAAGCAAAACAAAAAGTTCATGAAGTGGAATCTACATTGTACTGCATTTGCTGCTTTGTAATTGTAAACCACAGTAATGCATGTGCCTATGTGTGACTACTAAATTTTATTTTTCTCAAATGATGAGTTAGAAGAAATATCTATGGAAGGCGGTTAACTCTTTCCAACAGAGGCAGGCTATCAAGGCAGCCAGTCAAAAAAATGCATTTGGCCTGAGGCCTAGTGCTATTGGTAAACCACAATTTCTTGCACTGCCACTATAATTTAAATTAAGTAGAAGCCAGGCTTATAAACTCACATTATGACCCAAAGTTTATGGTCCTTTTATATCTCCTGGGTTCTGATCACAATGAAACTTTCTCTGTCTGAAGCAATTTAATGCAAACATTCCTTTGGTAGACTATAAAACGTGAATTTTCAGTCAACCTTTTATAGGTATGTTGGGTGCATATTGTGTGCCTAGTTGGAAAAGGGGAGAAAAAAATAAAAATGGCAGTGTAAGCATCGAAACGTATGTGTTGTATGTGCTCCTTACAAAATAGATTTGTACATGAAAAAAATACTGTGTTCTTCTTAGACCCTTTTGGCTTTGCAGAAGGCGTAAGAACAAAATACCAGTTGAACATCTTAGTTTATTAAGGAATAAAACTCAACAATTAGAAATTTATAGCTGTTAGAGTCATCTTACATATTCTCTCCTTTGCAGTCCCAACAAAACTATTTCTCTTTGCAAGGCGGAAATCTCTCCTCTGCTTGTGGGTCTAAGTGATAAACTCTGAACACTTAGGTTGAATGAATAACAAGAAAATATCTGTTTCACCTCATAATTTTATTATAATAGGCAAAATAAAAATAATGCCAGATGTTCTAAGAGAATTGTACTCTTAAAAAAAAACTGGGAAATAAGTCATTAAAATGTGGTGGTGACAGGTGCAAGATTTGAGCACAGAATTTGGCTTGAAAGAAATACATGGGTTCCATATTTACAATGTAAGCACTCAGAAATATGCATTAATGATGAAACCCTTAGAAATCCAAGACACTTAATGGAATAGTTATTTGGTTTTGGAGTGGTCATATAATAACACCTCCATCAGTTGAAACCTTCCAATTGACATGTTTCAGGTGATTTTTAATACTACAGAGAGAAAGAAATTGCCAGCCGGTACACTTTTCTTTTACCAGTTCTTTCCCACGGTTTTCAAAGATCAGAATCTATCGAGACAGATTGTTTTTGTGTGTGATAAAGTTAATGGGCTGCTCTAAAACTAAAATTGGGATGCAGAGGCAACCATTATGCTGATGGAGCATCTATTTGAATCTTAATCTTCAAAATATTTTAAAATTCAGGAGTCCGTTACTCCAGAAAGAATGTTAAAACGTGAGACATTGGGCCAGCCTTGTAGTGCATTTAAGCCCTGGTCATAAAGAGCTAGATGCCACATTCCTTACCAAGTTCAAATCATGGCCCTGAGAACTTAAGAAACATGCTAGGCTCATGTGCATGCATGCCCCAAATCCAGAGAGAATGGAGGACAAAAGATTGGAGTGTGACCCTATCTCACTGAGAATTCTCTCTTTCTCACCCTCCTTCTCCCCCTCTCTTCCTCTCCATACCCCCCCTCCCTCACCTACACCCTTTCTGTCTGGCTAGGGCACATACCCTCTGGCAATAAAAAAAATAACCAAAAATAACATAATAGATTTTTATCTACCACAAGGCAAAAAATGGTAAGTAAGGTGATAAAAAGTATTACTTTGGTTATTCTAATAATTTTACAATGTATATGGTGTACACTTTATTAAATCATCACATTGTATACCTTAAATTTATGCAGTTTTATTCATTTTTACTTCAATAAATCTAGGAAATGAGATAGTTAATATTGAAGCAAATAAAATTAAGTTTGTGGCATTAGACATAATGTAGTAAGATATTGTGTACATAGTCCCCACATGTACATAAATACAGACACACAATGGAATATTATTCAGCCTTTAAAAAGGAGGAAATTGTGCTATTTTTGGCAATAGGATTGAACCTGGAAAATGTTATGCTAAATGAAATAAGCCAGAGACAGAAAAACAAAAACTGCATGATCGCACTTATATGTGAAATATTTCAAAGATGAACTCATAAAAACAGTAGTGGTAGTTTCCAAGGAACTGAGAGATGGGGAAATATTAGTTAAACAGTACAGATTTTCAGTTATAAGGTAAATTAGTTCTGGGGATCTAATATGTATCTAATATATGGTACTGTCAGTATAATTAATACTATGGTATTATATACTTAAAATTGTTAAGAGAGGGCAAGCAGGTGACATGGAGGTTAAGGTGCTGGATCCCCCATGGCTGACTCTGAGTTAGGGTCCTGGACCTGGTAACTTGAAAGTCATGCTGGCTATGAGCATGCCCAGGAGACTGGAGAAGGGAACATGGCGTGTCCATTCCTACCTGGAGGAGGTTTTCTCACTCACTCTCTGTCTCTGGGGAGCACACACACCCTATAGCAAAAAAAGTTGCTAAAAGATATTTCATGCATTTTCACCTCACACACACAGACACACACATATACACATGGTAAATATATGAAATGATGGGTATTGTAATTAGCTTGATTGTGTAAGTACTTTACTATATATGCCTATCAAAACATATTTTACGGGACCAGCAGTTAGCGCAATGGCTATGTTGCTGGACTCCCATGTAGTCGACCACAGTTCGCGTCCTGGACCCAGTGGCTTAAACTCACGCTAGGTGCATGTCGGTGCGTGCCCAAGATCCCGAGAGGAGAATGGAGGAAAAGGGATTGCGGCGTGGCCATCTCCCCTGGGGGGTGATTTCTCGCTTTCTGTCTGTCTCTGTCTGTCTGGTGAGCACACGTGCCCTATAGCAAAAACCTCTATAAAAAAAAAAAAAAAAAAAAAAAAAAAAAAGAAAAAAACATATTTTACATGTACTTGAATATATAAAATTCATACTTGTCAGTTGTATAGTAGTAAAGCATTTAATGGTGAAATTTAGGAAACCAAGTAAGCTGGTGAAAAGTTTGGGTTAATAACAGATGAACAATGTGTTCATTGCTCAGGGCAAGAAAAGGATGACATCAGTTTCATTCTGGATCTGGCTTGCTAAATACATTCATATCCTCTTCTTCCATTCTCTTCCATGGTTGCTGCATTGCCACTAATGGCCTTTCAATTTGAGTAGCACAGGACTCGTTCATAACTGCTAGTTTCTATTGAACCTAAACCCAAGGAGATTGAGAAAGGAGATTGATGGAGAGTTTCTTGCATATGGACTTTAGTAGACTACCCCCACCACTATGGGAATACTCAGGATGAGATAGAGGTGCCTAACCTTGCTAATATGCAAGCATCACTTGGGTATTTATAAATTTCAACTGTATCTAAACAAGATATTTCTCTTAAGTAAAATAACAAAATAAATTCCATATTTATTTTTTAAGTTTCTGGGAGAAAATAAGAAAAACCAGTTCAAATAAATAGAATGAAAGGTTCAAAGACTCAGTATTTGATTTTGTTTTTAGATTTTTTTTTTCTTCTGGTAGTAGAGGGAGAGAGAGAGAGAGAGAGAGAGTGCATGCATATATCCCCAACAGGGTCTTGATCCCAGAATCCACTTTCAGCCAGCCCTAGGTTATGGGCACACATGTACCTGGACTACTCAGGGAGTTCCTCAGACTTGAACTGAGAACCTTCTCATGTGGGATTGCCTCCGAGAGTGTCACATTTTACCACTGGGCCACCATGTGCAGTCTCACCTCAGGTTTAATGAACATTTGTCCACTAGAATTTAAGATTTGTAGTATTATGACCTTAAAAATTTTAATTATTCTCTAAATTTGTTCTGTGATACACTTGAAACCATTTCCTCTATTTACCAGATCTTTCAATTGAGGTATTTTTTCCCACATCCTGTCAATGAAAATGTATAGGCTGGTAGTTATATATTGAGATGAGTCCTAGCTATCCAACTGTATCACATATGTATTCTGATTTCCCCTTTAACAAGAAACACTTCAGTTTTCACAGTTTCTCTTACTGAGAAATTATCCAAATGCTACTAAGTCCAAGGTAATTAGCCTTTGCTTCTTCCAGAAAAACAACTGTGATGAAAAATTATAATTTCTCTCATAATGGTACTCTTAGAACTACTTTTCTACAGTGCTCCCAACTGATGCTTAATGTTGTGTTTCATGATGGAAAAACAAGAATTGTTGCAATTCTATAAAATAATTAAGTTGAAAAATATCCACAGCACTCAAAATTGATTTACAAGAAAATGTCTGCTCTTTCCACCTTCTCGTTACATCAGAAAGAAATATCTTAGCACTGGAACTCAATTTGGAAGCAAAATGGAAAAGCAAAATAAAATAGAAAAATAAGTCAAGAGGCTTTTTTTTTTCCTCCCAGTGTACGTGTTTCCAAAAAGTACCACTTGGGGAACTGTGTAATTTCAGAAGTGTTTTCTAGGGGGAAAGACAGATTCTTATGCCTTCTAGGTTCGTACAGCTACTTTTAGTTTTATGGTTTACTGAAAAGTGGCAGGCATTCAAATTAACAAATGGATATGGGCTAAACATGTAGCACTATTTCCTGAAATTTAGTCCATTTTGTACCTAACTAATGCCTCGTATGAGATTGTTAACCTTGGAATGGCAGAAATGAGCAAAAGAGCACCTACTGTAGTAAGTGGGAAATATAAATTGTCTGACAAAATGTCCATCTGAGGACAACGGTTTGTCATAGAGTTTTAGGAGGCTGGAACATGAAGCACAAGGTTCAGTATTTGCCCTTATCTCACCCATGCTGGCGGCTAATTGGCCAGTGCCCTATCAAACATTTTAAAGTGGCTGGTTAGATAAAAACTTACATGGTGTAAGGTAATTTTATTAGTGGGGGCTTTTATGTTCACATGGTCTGTTTTCTTTCATATAATGCAGAAAGGAAGAAGGACATAAAAACAATTGAGATTCCTAGTGAAAGGTGACTACTGTAAGAGGTGGAGTAGATCATAAGATATCTGCTTCCTAGGTATGTTTCCTTTGTTGTATTAGTTGGATTTTTTTGAGTCCATTTTTGGGTTATTAAAAAGGACTCAGTATTTCATATTAAATATTAATGTTTTAGTCTGTCAACAAAATACATATAAATTCTAGAAAATCTAGAGTGTGGAGGAAAGTATAGCAAAATCAATGACATAATATTTATAATAGAAATAGTCAGATCTAGCTCATTTTATGTGCAGTATTATGCTGTTAAACAACTTAAAGGCTGTATCTATATTACTTAGGATCCTTAGGATTTTTTTTTTTTAGACCCATACTATTTTTATTCTGAAGATACACACTCTTACTATTTTTCCCTCAGTACACATTAATTTATACACACTCATATTTCATTTTAACACAATTGGCATGTTTTCTATGTTTCATGACTTTTCAAAATTTTAATATCTTATGAACGTTTCCTTATGTTATTAAATATTTTAATGGCCTAACTTAAGTGTTTGAATGATGTTCTCTTAACTACTGTAATTTCATTAATTCCTATTTACAGCTTTCCCCTCTGGTAAAAAAATAGATAATAAATTATGTAATTATATCTTGATTAATAAACATATATTTTGAGATCAAACTATCCACTGAAAAATGTGTATATGCATATTACCTTTTTTAATGGAGTGGAGAAGAGAGAGGCAGAAAGAGTATTTTTTTTTTTTGGCAGGAACTTCCGAAGTTTTAGTGTTTAATAATAGCACAACTGACCAAGGTCTGAAATGTGAAGATAATATGTTGAAGACATTGGGGGGAGTCACTCTTTAAACTCACTATATAGTATGTGGTTAAGAACACACACTTACAATATAAAACCTGTCTACATATAGTGGTTAGCTCAGAAAGTCAGCCGGTCTCCTCTTGGTATTCCAGATTTAGATGTTAATTATTAGCAACCTTCAACTCTTCTGTGTGGCAGGTATCTTGTTTTCACCTTCCAGTTCTTCCACCCCAGCCTGTGTCATGAGGTTGGCAATGTTTTTCTCCAGATCATCAATGCGACTACTCATATCATCAATTCTTCCAATGATCTGGTTGGACATGGTCTGAAATTTATCTTGCATCTGTTGCAAGAGAGTCTGCATCACAGAGGTCAGGTCCTGCATGGTCTTGAGGTCAGTCTCGGCCATCTCCCCGGTGCCCAGCTTGGCGGTGGTTGCTCAGACCGTCACCAACCCAGACAGAGTATTTTTGATGAGATCTCATCATGTCACAGTCTACCTGTCCCAAACTTCCAGCTATAGGTGTATACTATCAGGCTTCCCATGTGGCTCCTGACTCCTGTAAAAGTGTCCTATTGTGCCACTGTGGATAGGCCAGCATATGGTGTTTCGAGACAGAGGCTCATATTATGATACTCCTGCTTCAGTCTCCCAAGTAGCTAGGAATACTGAGCACATACAACTCCTGGCTTTTTAGAATAGCCCAGGTATCAAACCTGAGCCTCCCATGTGGCCTCTGCCTGTGGAGCAGCATTAATGCAGCTCATATTACCATGGCCAAACTCAAACCAAGAGAAGTCTCTTTTTTAGAGAAATAACCATTTTCTCTAAATTTTAATTTATTAGTTTCAATTATGTAGTAAAATGTTGTGTTTCTTTTAAATCTCTATATTTGGCCCTTTACTTACAATTTTCTGAGCTTTAGCGATGTTTTTCGTTATTAGCCTTGTCAAAGTGATATTGAAGTTGAAGTTTAGGAAAAAATGAATTTGATTTCTTTAGCAATTTGTTTTTCTGAATACTGGTGGCAGTGGACAAATGTGAAAAGCAATTATTGGTTGATAAAGTGACTAGTGGGGCTTATTACCTGTTAATAGTATTAACAGAGGACGACTATAAATAGTTGACATGAACAGTGGTCATTATATCAGAGCTAGGACTAATCAGAATTGTCATCAAGGGCTTCCTTTGAGAGATGTAGAGAATATGGTGGTGATTGGTGGTCTCAAATTCATTTACTCCATCCTTCAGTGGAATAGAATCAATGTTTATATGATGTTTCTCTTTCTGAGAATATTTGTTTCCTGTTACTATGCTGTTTACTGATAATTTTAACAACAGTTTCTAATAAAAAAAAAATCCAATGGGGGCCTTAATTGATTATACATTTAGCTTTGATAATTAATTCACTTATTCATCAAACATTTTTTTAGTGCTTTCTGTGTACCAAGCATTGAGGTATTTGTTGGGAACATTAAACTGAAGAAAATGTATTCTTTCAAGAAGTTGGTAGTCCACTGGAGGGATTAGGCATAGGCATTTATATTGTACAATACAATGTGATTAATTCTTACAATTGGGATAAATGTGAAATGCTCTGGAAACACTATTTTTTTCACTTTCTTTGAGAAGTTTCAGAAATAGTGCAACTTAGATGAGTTTTTCATGGGCAAAAGTGGCATTTAGGAAAAGGGCAAAGTCACAGACGCCACAGTTCTTGTGCATACAGACTGTTTTGGGAGGTGTAGTAGAATTTATTCTTGAAGCACCATAGAAGGAGTCAGATTCCAACATTTGGACTTCATCACACAGGTAAAGGCAAGACAGAAGAGACTTAATTGTAAACAGTAGCTTCAGATTCTTGTCTGAAAAGATGAGTGTAAGTTCAGGAACTGTGTCTAAGTTCATTGTCACATACCTAGCAGAAGCAGAGAGTTTATCAGGTATGAGACCTAGAATACATAAATGACTGAATGAAATTCAACTTCAATGAAGGATCATTATGTAAAGACAAAATTCCATGTTGTGTGGGAGAACAGTTTACATCTGATAATTTGTTTTAATTTGCAAATAGATGTACTGAGAAGATGCTATTTCTCTTGGTTTTAGAAGAATTTCCATACATTCACAATACGTATGTAATATTTTCTCAAGTAAATCAATGGAAGACTTTGGAGAATTTATTATACAGCACATTATTATGGCTTTATAAAGAGCTTTTAAAGTATTGACTAATGCTTCAAAATTTACATAAATCACTAGGTTACTTGCAGTGTTCCTATAGCACAGATAAATAAAAGCATGTTAATGATCTTGGGAACTAACATTAACAACGATAAAAAAATAGAGTTTTATATATGGAGCTATTAGTTTTCCCATGTGGGTTCTATAATCCCAAATAATTGGAAAAAACAATGTTATATCTTGTATATCCTTTTTCCTGCTTTTACAAAAAAGATTTTTAAAAAGATAATTAAATTTTATAGCAGATATTTATTTAGGTAAACAGTGTTGTTCAGAATGAGATTTATGATGGGACAAGAAGAAAAAGAATGCCTGTTTCAGCCGCAGTGACAGCGGTAGTAGGATACTGGACCATATGGGAGGGTCTAAGTTTTGGATTCTAGGTTGATCTGACTATGCTGGGTATGGTACTCTCATGATTCTAGTAGATAGAAGCCCTGGGGAATCCCTACATGATTCTTTTCAAGGGTAGCTGTCTCTTTCTTGATCTTTCTCTCTCTTTTATAAACAAACTTAGAATAAAAGGCCTGAAATGACAAATAAGTCATAAAAATAGAGAGGCCATAGTTTAGATTGTATGTTATTTTTTTTGTAACTAGAGTCTTTGAAAAAATAGTGTTAAATATGCTAAATGTAATCACATTTATTTAAATATCAGATTATGAAGACATCATTATTCCTTTATCCCTGATGTACAAGTGAAAATAAATTAAATGCCTCAGCATGTTCTTACGTTTATAGAGGTAGTGAGTAAAGAGGGGAAAAACAGAGATGACATGGAAGAAGTAGATTATCTAAGATGAAGACCAATTTGTTTATTTAAATTGTATGGTGGGAAGAGTTATTTTAAATATAACTAGGAGTTATGGAGTTAGTCTGAAATTTATCTTTATCTCACTCCCTAGATCATTAGACTTCACTCTCCTTTACCAAACCACACACATTTATAGCTCATAAATTATATTTTCTATCAGATTTATGGTAAAATGCCTGTTTAACCCTAATGAGAAAAAGTAAGGTGATACGTGTTTTAAGTAAAATAAAAATTTTTCTTTAGGCTAACCATTAGGCTTGTAATTCTGGAGACTATTAAAAAAAATGTGTAGCTGTGGTTTATATGAGCAAACCAATCTGCTTCCTGAGTGAATATGCAACTGTTCAAACTGTAGCTAATGTATTAAATAATGTTTGGAAAAGGCCTCTGGTTATTTGCAAACCATGTTTAGTTTTAAACTTAATATTTTGAGCCCAAGAGAAGGGGATCACCATAAACTCATCTCATCTGTCAAATAGACAATACACAAGAGGATTTTGGTAGTACAGGAGTGAGGATTTGGGAACTGACTGCCAAAGGTGATAAGAGCTAAAGCAGATTTGAGAAAATTTAAATATGGCTTAATTTAATATTTAAAATCATTAGTGAAATGCAAACGTCACTGATAAACTATAAAAATAGAGAAGCAAGATTCTGAATACTTCTGTGGTTTGCTGTAGATCTGAGTGAAGCTCATACTGCAGTTTTGTATGTATGACTACAAATTTGCAAATAGAAGTACCAGTACAAATGGAATTTTTTTCCCAGTGTGTTGACTTAAAAAATATTCAAATTAAGATAGCTAATTAAATAGAAGCGTAATATGTCAAGCACATTTCCAGATGTAATTTGAGTCATTTGCAGATGAGAATATATATTGTAACTAGAAGTAATATTAAGTTTGAGGTAAAAATTTTTAACCAAGATCCAGTGAATGCTGATTATGTCTTAATTTACATCTGTTTATATTTAATCAGTCATGATACTTTTTCATAATAAATATATAATTTATATAAACCAGCAGATACTAGCATTGAAATGCATTCATTCTGTTCCATTTAAATCTTTTTTTTTTTTTTTTTTTTGGAGAGGTTTTTTCGCTATAGGGCGCGTGCGCTCGCCAGACAGACAGAGAGAGACATAGAGACAGAAAGCGAGAAATCACCCCCCAGGGGGGATGGTCACGCCGCAATCCTTTCTCCTCCATTCTCCTCTCGGGATCTTGGGCACGCACGCACACGCGCCCGGCGTGAGTTGTAAGCCACCGGGTCCAAGACGCGAACCGCGGTCAACTACGTGGGAGTCCAGCGACATAGCCATTACGCTAACTGCTGGTTCCCTGTTCCATTTAAATCTTAAGATGGTCACAGGATATCAGCTAATCTACTATCCTGGCTGTATTAAAGGGCAGATAGTTAACAATATTCTTATATTTTTTTTCCGGGATGAAACTCAAGAAATCATCCTATTCATTGTTCTATCATTCCTTTTTATTTTTTTTTTTTTAAGAGAGATTTTTGCTATAGGGCATCGTGCAATTGCTGGAGAGACAGAGATAGAAAACAAGAATCACTCCTGGGGATGGCTATGCCTCAAGCTCTTCTCCATTTTCCCCTTAGGATTTTGAGCATGCACGCACATGTGCCCAGTGTGTGTTTCAAGGCGCCAGGTCCAGGATTTGAACTATGGTCAGCCATGTGAGTACAGTGCCCCAACCACTATGCCAACTGTCCCTATCCTATCATTCTTATGGCTGTAAAGAACTTATTCTTTCCAATTCAAAGATGTTCTAAATTTTCATATAGTTTAAATGGTGAATATATACATCTTTATTAACAAGTGTATATATGAAAGTGTTTCAATAACACTGATAATAAATATTACCCGAAGGGCAAAAGAAGAACGCAAAACAAAAGCCATACTCACTGAAATTTTAAAGCCAAATAGAACTCTTAATTTATATATAGTATATTTAAATGTTAATAATCATATCATGTATGGCAATAGTTAATAGAAAAATACTATAGCCTAGTAGTTAATAATAACTAGTATTTATTAAGACCACTATTCCAGGTACTACTTTAACCTCTTTAGATAAACTAACTCATTTTAACCTTTGAAAAAGGCACTGTTTTAAGCTTAACTCATTCATACTCACTATACCCTTAGAAAACCTTATGAGAAAGAAACTATTATATTAATGAAGTGACATAGAGATTTAAATTACTGATATCCCACATATAATAACCAGTAGAGCCATTTCTAATCCAGTTCTTCTGAGCCCACCCAAATCTCCTGCTTTGACCATCCTGATCTACTTCCTCTAGCCACCAATTTCAAGGGGTTTGGGGAAAAATAAGTTAGGTTATCTTCATTAAATCCATTGGGAAAAGACTCTTGTATAATAAATGCTCAACAAATGCTCATTTTTTAAGATGTCATGATTTGATTACAGATTGTGATCACTAATGGATTCTATTTTTGAGTAGTGTGAGTTACAAGATGAACCTAGAGATCTCGGAAGTAAATATTTGGCAGCATTTGGCAATAACTCTTGACTTAGTTTTTTCTTCCATTACTGTGTGAAACACTCTCCCATTTGTTAATGAGTCAAAAACATTATGGAGCGTTTATATTATGTATAATGTATACTCACAAAGGTGCTAAGTGCTTTGTCTATAGAGAAGCTTATTTGACTTGATAAGTCAGAATATTCTACTTGCATAAAAGATGTGACACTTTCAGAGCAACATAAAACAATTGCAAATTAATTTGGTGCCAAGTGCATATACATAAAAATAATTCACATTTATACTGGTAGCTCAGTGGCACATATATACTAACTTATTATTTACATGATGTTTTACAGTCTCTAAAATATTCTCACATTCATAATTTCATTTGATCCCCAACCATCTCTAGCTACTTAAATCTCTACTGAGCTATATACTCATAGCTGTTTCTAGACATCTCTACCAGTAAATTCTACATTCCATTTTTCCTCAACCTTTACAGAAAAAGCAGATTACTTTCCTGCTGAACATTGACACTTTCTCCCTCTTTTTATCTCCTTAACTGAAAATGATGGGTTGATAGTACTTTTCTATTGCCTATAAAGTTTACACATTTATTTGATTTTGTGAAAGATAGATATCATATTTGATTTTCTTTTTCATTTCTATACCTAATAGAGAGTCCTATTCACAGTAGATGCTCAGTAAATATTTGCAGAATAAATACATCTGAATTCTGTAGAAGAGGAAACAGTGGTTAAAAGTAATTAAGCAGAGTGTTGAAACAAAGTGATTTTAAAACCACAGACTGAGAAAGTAAGGAGAAGACAAAAGGTCAGATTTATTGTGAAAATTTATCTAGAACACACACATGCTAAAATTATTGTGACCACATGCCTTCATCTGTTTTACCCAGATGTCCACCAGATAGCCGTTCTAACCTTCTCAGAGTCCTTGTAATACTGGCCAATCACAACAATGTTTTCAAGGAGTTAGAGAAACAAAAATACAGAATTTTTTTTTTTTACTACTTTGCAATTTCTGTTTTAAGTGGAACAAAATAATCACATAACCTGTCTTCAAACTTTCCACAAAAAAAAATCACTATATTGTATTATAGATGACCAAAAAAAGAAGACACACATAAATTTATTTTGATGAGAACAGTGATAATTACTTTGGAATTGACCCTGCAATTGACCCTGCAAAACTTAATAGAAAAATGTCAAATGGCTTTTTCTAGAGGGAAGAGCAAGGGCATTTTTCCTGAACTCTTTGCTGAGCTTTACTCCAAAATAGGAATGTAAGTTAACATTAGAATTTTTAGGGCCAGTTCATGGCCTGGTGGTTAAAGTGGCTGGATCCACATGGCCAACTGCATGGTTACCAAGGGGCCGGAGAAACACCTGGTTTGTGTACTCAAAATCACGAAAGGAGGGAGAAGTGGGGAGAGAAAAGGATTGCAGTGTGGTCATGCCTCTTCCCTTTCTCTCTCCCTCATTTCATCTCCCGCTTTCCTTCTCTCCAGGAGAGCACATGTGCCCTCTGGCAAATTAAACAAGTTTCTGTGACTGGGTTTAATGTCTCACTAAAGTGTTTTAGGCTTCACCTTTAGCAAAGGATCTATTAATCCCTTTTCTAGGAGGACAGATTTCATTGGTTATGGGATGTATACAAAACAGATGTCCTGGCTTAAAACTGTCCTTAGTACTCTCCACATTTTGATAGGAGACAATGAATTTTTAGGCAATAAACTCCTTAACCAAAAAAGTTAATGAAATGTCCTGTTTCAATATTCATAGTATTTGGATGTTTAGAAAATGCCATCAACTCCCTGGGAAGCTCACAAGTTCTTTGAATAACTTTCAGCATCAAGCCCATAATCTACAACCTGGCCTTTTTTTGAATTGCTATGTTGGTTGGTATACATTGACCTTTGAGTTAAAAATAATGTTGGCATGAGGGCTGGCTCAGTGCCAATGTGCTCGTCAAAAAACATCAGGTTCATATGGCGACTGCTCTTCGCATCCCCTGCCCTGTTGGCCTGAAACACACTGAGTATGGCAGACGTGCCCTGGATCTGATGGACTGGAGGACAGGAGGAAGGGGATTGTGGCATGACCAAATGCTGTGGAGGGTGCTCATCACTCTCACCCATGCACCCTTGTAGTGTATCCTCATTGAGTCTCTGTGAAATCCTGGCCAGTATGCCCTCCTCTTTTTGATTCTTTGTGAAACTAGCCAATATACCCTCCTTTGGTAATTCTTTCCTCATAACTCAATTTTCTTAATTTTTTTACTGTAATATAAAATAGATTTCCATTGGGTCATTGGAAAAGTCATGATGCATTTTTTGGCATAGAAAAATACCGAAAAAAATAAACCATGACTTTTCTGAACCAATCATTTCTACTTTGCTTTTTGCCTACTCTTGCATATCAAAAACCTCTTTCTTCTTGACAATGGACCTTTAACTCCAGGGTCCAAACAGTTTAGTCACATAGAATAATTGGCAAAGACTTCGATATTTCATTTGCCTCTTTGTACCTTGCCAGCCTGTTGGAAATCTCCTTGGGGAACTCTACGGAGCTTGTTCTTCTGTGACTTGAGTTATGACACCTCCCTCAAAAGTGAATGTATAAACAGTAAATTAGAATTTAATTTTTTTTTTTTTTTTTTTTTTTTTTTTTTTTTACCTATGGTACATATCTAAATGACTTTCCGTATAAAAAAAAAAAAAAAAAAAAAAAAAAAAAACAAAAAAAAACAGCTTGGTCTAGTATCTCCTTCTGCCTTAGTCCTGATTTCTTATTTCTGTCTTCAAAAACAAAGTTTGTCATAACCTAGAAGAATTGATAAATAGCAAAAAGAATAGAGATTTTGTAGACTTTGGAATCAGTTCAGTGATAATTCTGTCCTTTCCAACCTCTGTGTATATGTTATTCTGCATATGCCACATGAGGATAAGAATATGGAGTTTGTGGTTTATGGAATCCTTAGAAGCATTAAATAAAATAACATATGTAAAGTACCTTGACCATTTTTTCTTCCTTCCTTCTTCCCTTCTCCTCCTCCCCTCTCCTCCTTTTTCCCCTCTCCTCCTTCTCCCCCTCCCCCTCCCCCTCCCCCTCTCCCCCTCCCCTCTCCCCCTCCCCTCCCCTCCCCCCTCCCCTCCCCTCCCCCCTCCCCTTCCCCTCCCCCTCCCCTCCCCTTTTCCCCTTCTCTTTCCCCTCCCCTTTTCCCCTCCTCCTTCCCCGACCCTTTCCCCCCTCCTTCCCCGACCCTTTTCCTCTCCTTCCCCTAACCTTTCCCTGCCCCTCTCCTCCTGCCCCTCCCCCTTGCCCCTCCCCTTTCCTTCTCCTCTCCCCTCCTTCTCTCCCTCCTTTTCTCCTTTCTCCCCTCTCCTCTCTCCCCCCTCTCCTCTCTCCCCTCCCATTTCCTTCCTTCTCATATCCTTCCCTCCCATTTCCTTCCCTTCGTTCCCTTCTTCCTTTCTTCCTTTCTTTTTCTTTCTCATGAGAAAGAAGTACCTTGATAGGGTGTTGTCACACTGCTTTCCTCCCTAGCCTCCCATCCAACCAGGATCAAGGTGTACCGACACTTCCTGAGTGTTCAGATCAACCCAGGATCGGAACCTGGGCCTCCTATGTGACTCCAGTCTCTTCCTAGTCAATCTTCACTCCTTACCACCCACATACCCAACTTAGTAGCTACTGTGTGCTCTCTCTCCATAGATTACTTTTGCTTTCAGTAGAACTTCATATGTAAACATTCATGTAAAAATAATTTAGTGGACATAAATTATTTTTTCTTTACAAATTTTAGATAAAAGGATAAATTAACGTTTAACATTTAGAAAGTACTAAAACATGTTTTGAAATAGTTGTAACATTTGACATTCCCAGCAGCAATGCATGAGAGTTATGGTTGCTCCATATAGTTGCCACTTGATGTTTTAAAGTATTTTAACTTCAGATATCACGTTGAATGTTTTGTAGTATCGAATTTGGTTTTAGTTTGAATTTTTCTGATGACCGTTGCTCTTGAGAACTAGTTCATGTGTGTATTAGCAATGTATATATCTTTATGGTGTGCCGGTGAAAATATCTTGTCTATATTTTATCATAATTTTTTATGGTGGTAAAATGCACATAGCATAAAATTTGTCATTTTTAAGTGTGCAGTTCAGTGGAATTAAATACACTTTCAGTGTTGTACAGTAATCTCTACCATCCATCTTCATAACTCTTTTCCTCTTGTAAAGCTGAACATTTATACCCATTAAATAGTAACTCCCCATTTTCTCCCTGATCCCAGCCCCTGGCAACTACCACATCATTTTGTCTGATTTTTCTTAAGTAGTCATGTAATAGGAATAATACTGTAATATTTTTAAAATAACAAATTTAGTCCTCTAGTAGATACAGGTTATTAGATTTTAATTTAATCTTGTATAAGTTTTTCTACATTGTGTCTTTCATAGACTTTAACCATATCACCTAAGAAACCAAATTTATTAACATGATTTTGTTATAAATATGGTTTTCTTCTGTCTGTATGAGCTGTAGTGATATTTTTATTTTCATTGCTGATACTGGAGATTTGTTTTTTCCCTTTATTATTTTTAACCAGCCTTTCTAGTGGGTTATCAATTTCACTATTTTATTTATTTTTTTTGGAGACGTTTTTGCTATAGGGCACGTGTACTCACCAAACAGACAGAGACAGAGAGACAGAAGGCGAGAAACCACTCCCCAGGGGGGATGGCCACGCTGCAATCCCTTCTCCTTCATTCTCCTCTTGGGATCTTGGGCACACACGCACACGCGCTTGGTGTGAGTTTAAGCTACCGGGCCCAGGACTCCAACTGCGGTTTGCTACATGGGAGTCCAGTGACATAGCCATTATGCTAACTGCTAATCCCTCAATTTCACTATTAAAATGTCTTTTATGGAAGATATTAAAATCTTTTTTCAGCTAATTATTATTTCCTTTAATTTTTACTTTACTTATCTTGAAGTCCTATTATGTATACACATATATAAATTTTATTCCTGAAAATGGTGAACATTGTCATTTTGAATTATACTTTCTTTCTAGTAATATTTCTTTTCCTGAGGACTATTTTTAAAATTATAACATCCAGTTTTAAGTTTTTTTCATGGCTTATCATCTTTCCTCCTTTTGCTTTTAACCCATTTGTTCTAATTTAAAGTACTTTTTTTTTTTCCCTACAAAACAAATGGGGGAGGGTATTTATCCAAACTGAAATCTTACATAGAATGTGTCTTTTTACTTAGAATGCTTTTAGTAGACAATTTGTATTTAATCAATTTATTGATACTTTTGATTTTGAGTCTGAAATTTTTATATTTTTTCTAGTTGTCATAAATTTTCCTAAGCCTGCCTTGTTTAATTTGTGTTAACCTACTATTTTTTTATACTTAATTTTTATTTTAATTGCCTCTTTAGCTTTATATCTTTGTATTATTTCTCATAGTGTTTTTTTTTTTTTTTTTTTTTTTTTTTTTTTTTTTTGAGAGGATTTTGCTATAGGGCGTGTGAGCTCGCCAGAAAGACAGAGAGACAGAAAGCGAGAAATCGCTGCCCCCAGGGGAGATGGCCATGCTGCAATTCCTTCTCCTCCATTCTCTCAGGATCTTGGGCACACACGCACAACGTGCCCGTGTGAGTTTAAGCCATCAGGTCTAAGACTTGAACCACGGTCGACTACTGTCCCGGCCTGCAGGACAGCCGAACAGTTACCTGAGGGAGGGAGTGAGAGAACGGAGAGACACAGTGAAGACAGGACGAGGTGCTATTCAAGTCTCCTTTATTGAGGAAGAATGGTGAGCTTATATACAGGCTGGTGGGCCTTGATTGGTTGCCCAAAATGCAAATGAGGTATCGCAGATGGACCAATCATTGGTGCCCGGAAATTGCCCTGAATGCAAATGAGGGATTCTGGCTCAACCAATTGGCGAGTGTCCCGCATGGTGACCAATCAGCATGAGGATTCAGAGGGAGCCGATCAGGAGTCTGATATGGCTTTCTGGGCCGGTTAGAACCGTCACTGTTATTATTTGCTAAACAGGAAAGTGAAACCCAAAGGTTTCTTAAGATGGCGGATAGCTCTTAAGATGGCTCCATGTTGCTCACATAATACAGCGCCCTCCACAGACTACACGGGAGTTCAGCTACATAGCCATTACACTAACTGCTGGTCCCTCTCATAGTGCTTTTAGATTGAAATATGCTAATTTTATTACAGTCAACTGAGAGTTCTTGTTGGACTCTGCCATGTAAAATATAGAACATTTGCAACTTTATTGTTGTTACCCAAATCCTTTTTTGCTGTTATTGTCATATTATTGTTTCTCTCTTTCACTGTGAAGTTATTTCTTTTTATTCTACTAGAGTTCTTGGCCTCATTCTTTTGGGAAGTAATTGTCACATTTCTCCGTTCCCTTATATTTAATATGTAGTACTGCTGCTTTCAAGATCATAAGTCTATCTTCAGATTTGATCAGTTGGGCTATGATTTACCTAGAGATGGTTTTCTTTTCGTTTATCCTGCTTAGGTTTTGAGCTTTTGGAGCTGTTGATTTTCCAAATTTAGGAAAATGTTTTACTTTTTTATCCTTTTCCATTTATATTGTTATTAGGATGACTACATATTGCCCTTCAAATTCTGTCCATTTAAAAAAAATTCTTTACCTTCAAATAGCATAATTGCTATTGATACTCAAATGTATTGACTCTTCTTCTATCCTAGTCTTTTAAACCCATAGATTAATTTTAAATTTCTAAGTATTATACTTTAAGAATTACAAGTATTGTACAGTCGTAGAATTTCTATTTTGTCCATATTTCTTTTGAGTTTATGGACATATTTGTTGTAGCTGCTTTAAAATTTTTGCTAATTGCAGTGGGACTATTATTTGGCTAAAAAGCTTCTGAATAGCAAAAGAAACAATCATTAGAGTGAGGAGACAACCCTCAGAGTAGAAGAATATGTTTGCAAAATATGCCTCAGATAAAGGACTAATAACCAGAATATACAGAGAACTCAAGCAGTTTACTTGGAGGTGGGGGGGTGGGGGAAAGAGGAATCAGTTCAATGAAAAAGATGGGAAAAGGAGCTGAACAGACGATTCTCCAAGGAAGACATATGAATGGCTAAAAAGCATATGAAAACATGCTCAATATCTCTTATCATAAAAGAAATGCAAATCAAAACCACAATGAGATACCACTTAATACCAGTCAGAATGGCTAAAATTTTAAAAATATATCAAGAATGGTAAGTGCTGGCAATGCTGTGGTGAAATGGGAACCTGCCTACATTATTGGTGGGGATGTAAATTGGTACAGCCACCCTGGAAGACAATATGGAAGTTCCTCAGAAACCTACAAAAGAAGTACAGTATAACTTAGTAATTTCACTCTTAAGTTTCTACCCAGAGGATAGAAAAGCCTTAGCACATCCATGTTTATTGCAGTTTTACTTACTTTTGTGAGGATATGGGATCAAACCAAATGTCCAAGAATAGATAAGTGGATTGAAAAAATGTGGTACATGTACTCTATGGACTACTACTCATTTAAAAAAAAAAAAAGTGAGACCCCCCTGACATTTGATATGAAGTAGATGACTATGGAAGATTTAATGCTAATGAAGCAAGTCAGACTGTGAAAGATAGGTATTGTATGTCCCTGATCAATATATATCAAATGTCTGTGCTCTACTGCATAAACTGAAAGATTAGAAGGCATAATAGCAGGGAGGGCAACTGTAGATACTAGAGACAGTATGGGGGGATAATAGAGAGTGGGTAATAGAGGGTAGGAAGGAGAGGTTCAGGAAAAAAACATTTAATAGACCCAAAATGAAAAGTTGTATCTGCTGATGATAATGTATAGGGTAATATCTTTGACTTGACTAATATGCAGTGTGTTCATGCTGGGAAAAATCATGTCTGTTGTAAAGATGTACAGTGATTAAATAGTGCTTAAAAAATTTTAAATCATAAATAAAAATTTTGTTAATTGCAATATGTAGGTCTTTTCATGGAAGTTGATGGCTGCTTTTTAAAGGTGATATAAAAATATTCATATATGGGTTTTAAAAGGCATGGGATGCTATAGATTTTATTTTGTGATGTATTCTGCAGTATTAAAGGGAAAGAAGTATTAATGAGCATCATGCCATCTCATTTTTGAAGCCAGAGTAGTTGTATGATTTTGTTACCAGCAGTGCTAACCCAAATGTGATCTGGTTACCTTGGAAATGTAGGAACTTACATGAGTGGACTGTAAAATGTGTACTGATTCCCAGGAAAGAAAGAAAATTATTAAAATTGTAAAAAGTAGTCATATATAGATATATATGACTTACATGTTTGTCAAGTTTTAATGGTAACCTGGACAGCATTGTAGAGCCTCTTGCTTCTGTTATGTTTCTCTTAAGAGTGACTTGTAGTTAACTTGGCTGCCTCAAATTCTTATCCTTCTCCCTGTGATCTAAAGATGCCTACATTAATGCTGATATACTAAAAATTTTTAACTCTTTTTTTTTAACCACTTTCTTGAGGTCTCTGTCATGAATAAATAGTTTGTCATAGATTTATAAATTTTATTTATAGATATTGAGGTTTACTCCTGCAGCCATTTTTCTTTATAGGTTTTCTCAGAATTTTCTGAGAAAAATTTTCAACCTCTCTCATCTCTTTTGTAAGTCATCAAGACTTCAACATTCTTCTGTGATTTGAAGGCATTGAGGTTAACCTCAGACAAGTATTACAAACTCTCACATCTCCCCAGTTGCTGATTGTCTTTCAATAGTGGGATCCTCTCCAGAATCTAAATGTTTTTAGTTAGTCTCCAATACCACCTATTAATTATTTTTTCATATTTTGTTCAGATTTTATAAATAATTAGGATTAGTCTGGCTAACCTACTTAAACATAACTTGAAAGAGGAAGCTAAATTAAGTGCTTTAGTAGTTATTTTACAAAATGACCTCAGTGAGCAATTCTTTTATTGCCATTTTTTAATATAAGAAAACGAAAGCTTTGAAAGATTATATTAGGTTATTTTAACCTTACTGTTCTGGGTAGTTCAAAGAGTACAACCTTGTGCTATAAACCTGGAATTAAGAATGTGAGGGTGGGAGGGAGGGTAACCTTCTTAGAGCACTGTTGTCCCATAACCTTAGTGCAACTGCTTGCTGTCCCTTGGTGTGTCTGCTCATTCAGATAAGTGACCAAGTCTGTGAAATGTGGTGTAGTTCCATTTGGGCAGAGCTAAATCTGTTTTTTGTTTTTGTTTTTTTTTTTCCCGAAAATATTCACAAAGTTTGTTATGAAAGAAAGGGTAATGTGTGCACCTCCAGAATCTGGGATAAATACTCCCAGGGTCTATTTCTCTTCTTCCCTCCCTCCCTCATTTCTCCTGGCATTCCTTTCTTCCTGTCTTTCTCTCTGTATCTCTCTCTCCCCATTTCTTTCTTCTTTCATCTTTTTTTTTTTTTTTACTTTGAGAGAAAGACAGATGGACAGGGTCACACACTATGAGCCTATCCTCCAGACTTCCAAGCCATCCAGCCAGGATCATGATTGTACATTGCCAGCATGTACAGGTCAACTGGGAAAGTGAACCCATGGTGTTCAAGATGGATCCCACATTGTTTGAGCAGTACATTCATTACTCTGTACCACTGAACTGACCGACCCTCTCCCAAGATCTGAATAGAAATGAAAATCTCAATTTCACCAGAGTTGGTACCAGCAAAACAGTTATTGAACCAACACTTATACTGGGGCCAAGGAATAAAGGAATGTATTAGATATACATCCCCAATTTTTCACAGTTTAATAAAAAAAAAAAAACAGTTAATTTCCATAATGTATGAAAAATTCTATCTTGAAGTGCTAGCAGGGTACTATTTGAACATAGAGGATGAAGAACCTAACCTAGATTGGGAGGTCAATAAAGGATTTGAGGTGAGGTGATATTTGAGGGTTTTTTTTTGTTTTTGTTTTCCTTTGGAGAGGTTTTTGCTACAGGGCGTGTACACTTGTCAGAAAGACAGAGACAGAAAGACAGAAAGCGAGAAGTCACCCCCCCAGGGGGGGATAGCCATGCCGCAATCCCTTCTCCTCCATTCTCCTCTCGGGATCTTGGGCACACACGTACACACACCCAGCGTGAGTTTAAGCCACTGGGTCCAGGACCCGAACCACTGTCGACTACGTGGGAATCCAGTGACATAGCCATTATGCTAACTGCTGGTCCCTGAGCTTTCTTTTTAAGTGTGAAGTTCTATGAGTGATAAAGAGGAG
Organism: Tupaia tana; assembly: GCA_026018925.1. Lineage (NCBI taxonomy): Eukaryota > Metazoa > Chordata > Mammalia > Scandentia > Tupaiidae > Tupaia > Tupaia tana. The sequence continues at coordinate 50,388,723 of JAKSZU010000004.1, read as the reverse complement.
TGTTTTGATTGTGGAAAGACCCTTTAAAAAGGTTTAGAAGTGTGAAACAAAGTATCATGTTTGGAGAGCTAGAAGAATTTCTATGTTGCACATGATAGAGCAGGATGTGGGTAATGTAAGATTTAACAGCAGATACCTTAGAGGGCTTTTTGTGCCAAGATAAGGAATTTGAACTTAAAGACCCTGAGGATTTATCTGAGTGAACATTCAGCTTGTTGAAGGGGGGATTGGAAAAGATTTCAGAGGAGGAGTTTGGCTTTTAGATGTTTTCAGTAAAAACAGGCAAGAAATTATGGTACCCAGGTCTAACATGGTGGTAGAAATTGATAGATCAGGGCCAGCAAGTGGCCTGGAGGTTAAGGGAGTGGACCCACAGAGCGTAGGTTTGAGTCCCAGACACAGATTGAAAATCATATAGGGTGAGTGCAAGTGTGAATGTGTGCCCCAAATCCTGAGGAAACTAGAGAAGAAGGGATGTGGCATGGCTATTGTCCCTGGGAAGTGATTTCTCACTTTTTCTCTGTCTCTTTCTCTCTCTTTGATGAGTGTATGTGCCCTCTAGCAAAAACTAAAAACTAAAAATAAATAATACATAAATAAATTATTTAAAATTAAAAAGGAAAAACATAGATTATACATAGTTTTCAAAATTTTTGTACTAAAACTCGTACTTCAACTTTTTTCACAAACTTTATGAAGCGCTCTAGTATACAAATAATAGACATGTGGAAAGTTGAGAGAGAAGAGACACAAAGTATTTAAACGAGAGTTTAGGTTCATTTAATTATAGCAGCCAGCATAGATTAAATTCTTTCTCATGAATAATTGTATCATGGGGTTGGCAGGTGGCATGGAAGTTAGGGGTGCCGACTCCCACCCTACATGGCCGACCACAGTTCGAGTCTCAGACCTGGCAGTGTGCTTTCTCAATTTCCTTCTCTCTCCCTCTCTGTCCCTCTCTAGTAAAATGTAAATAAATGAATAAATAAATACAATTTTTTCAAAGAATTATTTTATCTCCTCACTTTTCCTTATCCATAGCCACCACACTTTGACAATACCTGAGAACTTATTTGTATCCTTGATATATAAACAGGGTAATCTGGAAATCATATATAATGTGTGTATATGTGTATGTTTGTATGTACTGTGTTAGGGTTGGAGATGAGAGTTATAACTGAGGACCTGTTCTGATTTTATGTGCAAATAAACCTGCATATACTTCCAAGAGATACAAAGAAAATATAAAAGTTTGATAATTGGAAACCAAATAAATATGCACAAGGAAAGATTACTTTATTTGCTGATCCTTTGTTGAGTAAAGAAATGGAAGTAAGGAGAGGTAGATCCTTGCTCCAGTTTTGCTAAAGCCTATGTGTGGAATATCAAGCAGGTAGTGGTAATTTATAGGACACTGTCCCCCTATCCCTAAAGTAATGATGGATTTTAAGAGTACTCCTGCTTCAAAAGTTCTCTAAGGGTTTTCTGAATAAATAGATTTATTGGTACCACCATCTCCCCAAGTATTAGAAGAAGGCAAAATATTTCTGGAAATGACACATACAGAATTCAACTTTAAATGTTATTGTATAAAAATGAGTATAATCTGCATAAAGAAACAAGGACTTCATAGTTGAGTCTGAATTATAGAACAACCTTTCAGTGCACATTGATTTGCCCATTCTTTAGCATTCATTTTGAGCTATTTTACAAGATAATTTGAAGCACTCTAAGTATAAAAATTCTTGCATTTTTTACTTTAATAACAGATATAGGCATATGAGGCTAATATAAATTAGAAACATATGTCAAATGACAAAATATGGATCAAAACCGTACTCATTAAATGGTATAAATAGTAATACTATACATAACCCCTTGCATAATTTTATGAGGGGAAAATCAATAATATATACTGTATTTAGTTGATTTTATTAGTTTTTAAATTCTGAAATCTTATTCCCGTGTCCATATACATAGGCATGGGATTAAATTAGATGAAATTTATGTATTATGTGTATTAGAAAAGAGATTATTTCCCATAATTCATATTAAACAGAAAAATAATAGACATCTACAAAGAAAAAATAAAAAAGAGCCAAGCTTATATAAATTATTGATGACCCTGGGGTTTCAATTTAAAAAGTATAATTTTAAGTTATAATTCTATCTCTTAATAGTTTAGATAACCTTAGAGAAATAACTTCATCTTTATGGGTCTCATTCTCATCTGTGAAATAAGGACAACAGTGTCTTTATCACTAAATTGTTGTAAAGACTTAATTAGACAAATTATAGAAAACATGCTACAATACACAGGATTCTTCATTGCATTTAACAGAAAGCCTACTCAAATTGGCTTAAAAATGAAATAAAAATTAGAATTTCTAGTGAATGGAAAGTGTAAGTGGGTAAAATGTTCAAGTGGATTCAAGAGTCAGTATTCATAATCAGGAACCTGTCCTTGAGGCCGACCCTGTAGCCTCATGGTAAAGGAGCCACATCCCACATGACTGACTGGTTTCAATCACAATCCTGCAGCTTGAAAACAGGCTGAGCACATGTACATGCTTGTCCATAATCTTGACAGGATGGAGAAATAGAAGAGAAGGGACTGGGAGAGGCTTTCTCTTCTGTGTTTCTCTGTCCAGCTTTCATAAGCTCATATGCCCACTGATGATTTAAAAAAAAAAAAAAAAAAAAGTTTGTCTTTTTCTATTGTTTTGTTTTGACCTCATTTTCTGCCATTCTTTCTATATGAAATTTCAGAGGGAGTTAGCCATGGTCAAATATAAGTTTAAAGTTCTTGCTTTTATAGCTAACAATCCTAATGAAAATAAAATGCTGTTTTTTCGAATGATTTAAGTCTATTCCTTTTTTTAAAAGAGTTATTTTATTTCACTGTATTTAATTTGGCGAACGAGAGGGAGAGAGAAAGCGGCCAGGTCCAGGACTTGGACCACAGTCGGCCCTATGGGAGTCCAGCGCCCTTAACTACCACACCATCTGCTGGCCCCTCAGCCCATTCCTAAAGCTAGCTTGTTTCTTTCATCTGGAGCCACATACTAGATATTTACTCCTGTAATTGTTTGAAATGATGAACTCATGTGCTAAGAGTAAGTGAAGGGAAGTCTGTTGGTGACAAGAAGGCACTTAACACACTTCCAATAGGCAATGTAATTAACTGAGGACTTGTGCTACTATGCTTTGAAGCCCCTTGCTAAATAGACTGCTCCCATTCAGTAACTAGGGGATCCTGGGGGACACCAAGACAAATCTGATTTTAGGAGAGACATAAATCCTATATTGACACATATCTGCTCAAGGATTCCTCCAAATTCATAGTGTTACTGAATCTGGAGCTACAGGGCCAACCAAACACAACACTTCACCCAACCTTTGCCTCTGCTTTTCTTCACTCTGTGTCCACACTTGCATAGCAATCTGATAATTTACCCAGTCATCCCTGGCTCCTACCATATTTCCTTTCACACAGATATTTTGCCTAATAAAATCCTTGTACATATAACTGTTCTGTCATCTGCTCGTGGAGTCCCTGGACTTACACAGGTAGTTAAAGAATGAATGGAAAAAGTAGAGTTCCATTTCATGCTAATGTATATGTTATGGGAAGGCAATAAAAATAGATGTCATCTGCACAGGGTCTTATAATCTATAGTCAAGATAGAAATTTTCATTTTGGAAAGTTTTACTCTGTATGTTTATATGAAAGTTTTATATTTGAATCTAAAGTTATCAGTATGGAAGTCAGGATTTAGAATATTGAATTTCACATACATATATGTTATTTATATGTTTATGTTTACTGAATTACTGTCCAGTAGAATGATTTTAGCTAGTATTTAATAATATTTTCAGTCCTTCCTTGAATGATAATCTCTCATTTCTGAGTACACTCAATATTACCGTAATGCCACTCGATCACTGAGTGCAGTGATTCTCAAACCAGAGTACATGAGAACTTTGGTAGTCTTCCAGAGTGTCAGTCGTTATCTAGACCTCATGCATCAAATCTCTCAGGGAAAGCCTGGCTATGTGTATTTTCAAATTTTTCCCCATGAGATCCCAGTACATAGCTGGATGAGAATTGCTGGCCAAATGAACATTTTCCTTGCCCAGGGGAAGAAACAAAGGGTGCGTAGATTTAAATGTGGCTTACCCAAGGGCATGTCTCTGTAAAGTGGTTAGATTAGAAATAAAAATGTTTACCTCTTGACTTCTCTCCTGCTCTTTCCTCTTACGGATCTTTAGCATGACCCATGACTCCTCCCCCACCTTTGATTCCTTTTGTCTTTCTACAGCACTGATCTGCTTTCTGTGTTGTCCCTTCTATAAATTCCCCCTTAAGGTCTTCGAAGCTGCCATTTCCTACTGTATGGGACACAATTGATCCGCCTCTTTTTTACAAAATGAACAAGTGTGGGTATGGCAGGTGGCATAGTGTTTAAGGCATTAGACTCTCACATAATCGACCATGGTTCGAGTCTTGGACCTGGTGACTTGAAATTCACACCAGGTGTATGTACATGCATGTCCAAAAACTTGAGAATGGAAGAGAAGAGATTGTGACATGTCTTTCTCCCTTGGGCGGTTCTTGCGATCTGTCTCTTTCTCTCTGTCAAGAGCACGTACCCCTATTGCAAAAATCTCTCTCTAAAAAAATTTAAAAGAACAAGCAAATTTTGTTACAACTCTTCCAGACTCCAGATAACTTTGTTATTAAAGGAAAAGTTTGTCCTAACTATATAACTTTATGAGTAAAATATTTTTGTGTATAAATCAGTATCCTGTCTTATTTCCCAGGGTTCTCTACATCACCTTCTTCCCTCCCTGGGAAGTTAGTACTAGATCACATCCTTGTTAGTCAAGACACATTTCAAAGATCCTAATACAAGAAGCCACCCATATTTAACAGCTGGGTTTGTATACATACAAGATTTGTTGTATATAATTTCTCTTCTCCTCTGTCTTCTCCAAGACTAGGACAACTCGGTGTGTAATCTCTGGACAACATCAGGACTACCCAAGGAATTGTTAGATATGCAGACCTTGAATCCTATGTCTAATTTACCAAGTCAGAATCTCTCCAGTTGCAAACCAGAAATCTGTGTGCTTTGAGATACTTTTTATTCACATTACAGTTTGTGAAATATTTATTTGGATTGTAATAAAGAAATATCCTTATTAAAGTGAAAAGACAGGGACCAGCAGTTAGTGTAATGACTGGACTCCCACGTAGTCTACCACAGTTTGAGTCCCGGATTTGATGGCTTAAACTCACACCAGGCACCCGGGCGTGCCCAAGATCACGAGAGGAAAATGGAGGAGAAGGGAATGCGGTGTGACCATCCCCCCTGGGGGGTGCTTTCTTGCTTTCTGTCTCTGTCTCTCTCTTTCTTTCTGGTGAGTGCACGTGCCCTATAGCAAAAACCTCTCCAAAAAAAAAAAAAAAGTAGTAAGACAGATTTGGGACCAGCAGATGGTTTAATGGTTATGTCTCTGGGCTCTCACCCAGTTAACTGCAGTTCAAGTCCTGGACATGGCAGCTTAAAACTCAGGCCAGGCGCATGTGCATGTGTGCCCAAAATCCCAAGAGGAGAATGGAGGATTGTGGCATGGTCATTCCACCTTGGGGAATGATTTCTTGCTTTCTGTCTGTCTCTCTCTCTCTCTCTCTCTCTCTCTCTGTCTCTCCAGCAAACTCATGCACCCTATAGCAAAAATCTCTTAAAAAAAAAAAAAAGTGATAAGACAGATTTTGTTCAATAAGGTAAATGTTGCAGTAGGATAAAGAGATGTCAGTGTTACCTAGACTCAACTCCAAATCATGCAGAGTTGACAGAATGTTTTAAGAATGTAAAAAGTGGAAAATTATGAATGTGGGAATGAGTTCGATCAATGTCCTTAGGCCTTCTAGATTTGTTAAATTGGTGTTTACCTGGAAGAGCACAGCTTTAGTACAGGGGGCAGTTTTGCAAACTGGAGAAAGAGGCTCAAGAAAGTTAGGCTGATACCCTTCCTCAGAGTCTAAAAGAATTGAGCAAGAACTATCATCCTAGAGGTGTGCATTTCAAGGAGATGGCTCCCAGGTACTTAAGAGAGTTCAGGGTAGTAGTAGATTTGTATCTCAAAAGGGCAGGGGAAGGCTCCATGATTGCAAATTCTCAAGGAGCTACTTAAGGTGATCAAGGAGACTATTGTCAGGTTTTGACTGAAATAGTTAATTCCTTTACAAAATTGAACTCTCAGGCAGCAAATTGAGGGGTATTGAGTCATCCTAGTGCATGACCTAGAGGTGATAAGACCTATGCTTATGTGTATTTAGGTATCTTAGTGTGAGGAATGGACAAAATGATTTGTGCTTGGAGTTGCGGTTCTTATAAACAAAGGTTTATATTGACTTGGCAATTATATCTTTAATATCTGAAGGTAGTAGTTCTTCTAAAGCATATGAGTTTATTACATTGCTACTTTAGGAGACTGAATGTGGATTTGTCTTTGTCTTTTTTTTTTTTTTAAACTGTCTACTTGTCTTTTCTTTTTCCTGAATACAGTAAAACTTTATTTACCCTTCTCACTTTAAGAAGACCCAACCCAAAAAAAATTTTAAAATAGTTTTAATAGTTACCTATTTTCCTCCACACTAGTCATAATGTCTTTTTTTTTTTTTTTTGAGAGGTTTTTGCTATAGGGCGTGTGCACTCGACAGACAGACAGAGAGAGACATAGAGACAGAAAGCAAGAAATCACCCTCCAGGGAGGATGGTCACGCCGCAATCCCTTCTCCTTCATTCTCCTCTCAGGACATTGGGCACGCATGCACACACACGCGCCCTGCGTGAGTTTTAAGCCACCAGGTCCGGGACGGGAACCGTGGTCGACTACGTGGGAGTCCAGCAACATAGCCATTACGCTAACTGCTGCTTCCCTTATAATGTCTTTTCTTAAAGATTTGATTTATAATCAAGACTTTCATATAAAGTTATTATTTAAGAGTATTTTTCCAAAGATGAGGTGTGAAGAACAGAGGACAGCCTTAAAATGAACATTTTGTTAAAAAGAAGTCTCTAATGGAGTGCTGTGGTTTGACTTTGTCTCAATTGACTTTGTCTCTCAAATTCAGGTGATAAAACTTGATGGCCGATATGATCATAGTAAAGGGTAGAGAGCCTTTAAGAAGTGTTTAGTGGATGAGGGCTCTTTACCTATCAATGGAATTAGATGTCCTTAAAGAGAGACATGAGGAACCAGCAGATGGTGTACTGGTTATGTTCTTGGACTTCCCCATGGCCAACTGCAGTTAGAGTCCCAGACAAGGTGTCTTGAAAGTCACACTGAGTGTGTGTGCCTGTGTGCCCAAGGTCTTGTGAGGAGACTTGAGAAGGGATTGTGGCATGGGTATCCCACCCCACCTGGGGGTTGGTTTCTCATTTTCCCACTCACTGTCTGTCTGTCTCTGTTTCTGTCTCTTTCTCTCTCTTGCTTGCTTGCTCCTTTGCTGGTAAGCATACATGCCCTCAGGCAAAAACCTCTTTAAGGAAAAAAAAAGAAAAAAGATTTGAAGGGAGCTTGTCACTTTCACTCTCTGCCTCTGCTACAGAACACAGCATTCTGTCCCTCAAGAAGCAGCATTCAAGGTATCATATTGGAAACAGACTGAAACCATCAGACAACTCTGCCAGCTCCTTGATACTAGACATTCCAACCTTTTGAACTGTGAGAAAATACATTTCTATTCTTTAAGAATTACCCAGTTTGTGCCTTTTTCTTATTGAAGCACAAATTAAGACATGAAAGATAAGATGTAAGAGAGGTTTTAAGAAAATGGAGCCATTAGCTGAGTGCTTTTGGATATTTTCCTTAGTATTACTGAGCTCTGTTTAACCATTTAGAGCAAAATAGTTACAAAATATGTCTCAAACAATTATCTTAAGAGTTAAGATTCAGCTTGTGTATATTGACATTATTCCTCTCTGTATCTACCATAACAACCAAAAAATGCATATATATGAACTAGTTCTAAAACAATATTGAGAAACAGAGAAGGACATAATCAGTTAATGAGATATTATGAGACATTTCTGTATATAGGGATATACAATTAAACTAAAGGAATTATGTACAACCTTTTATTCAGCATATACAAAAAATGGGTTTTACTTTATGTGTTAGGATTTCACAACCAAAGAGAAATCTCCAAGTAAAAAACATTAGTCTAAAATGAAGGGTGATTTCTAGAAAATTCATACTTTCTCTCTCTCTCCCATAATTTTATGAACCAGGTTTCAAAAAAGAGAAAACTTCTAATACATTTCCTTAAGATTTTAAAGAGCATTGATTTACTAAAAGGGAATAACCTGCAATCTAGAAAGATGGTTCAGATTTTTTAAAAAATGTATACCTTTGTCAGTCTCCCTGTATCAGCCTTCCAGCTGAGACTTACAGCCATGAGTCTACCAGGCCTGGCTCTTTCCTAAATAGCCTTGCTGCATTGCCCAGGCCTGTCTCAGGCTCATGATCCTTCCTGCCTCAGTATACCCCAGTTGGAGGCATTATAGATACACACCATTGTGCCCAGCCTTTAGGTTGCACAGGGATGCACACCTGGCTCCCCTGTGGTCTCAGCCTGTGCAGCAAAGCCTCTTGGCAGTATATATCCCACAACGGAGCCAAAAAAAGATTTTTTTAAATAAATAATAAACAATGGAAGCAATGAATAAGAACTGAATACTTCAAAAGTGAATCAGTGAATTATATCAGCTCATCAGTCTCTCAGAAATCAAGCAAATTGATGAATAAAATATGGACATTAAAGAAAATTAAAGACCCAAAAGATCAATTCAGGAACCCCCAAAATATTATAAGGCTGTTAGGATCTAACTGTGGTTATAGAAATTTAATCAATAGAATGACAAAAACTGTTAATCATAATAGTAAATGTGTCTTTCCTTGGGTGTTCATTATATGAGAAAAATTAAAGATAAGTTAAAGGAAACCTACAGTTAAATGTATCCTGATGACATTTTTAAATTTTAAATTAAAGAATTCAATATGACAAAAATGAAAGAATATAAACAATAATTTAATGTTTTTAAAATCTGACATCCTATAAAAATAAAATGTATGATGGTGTTAGGCTTGTTTTTTACACAAAGTGTTTGAAGATAAAAGTGCCTTTAGATTAGGGGAAAAGATGGTTTCTGAAGAATTCTTAATTGTTGGGACTAGCAGTTAGCATAATGGCTGTCGCTGGACTCCCATGACGTCGACCGCGCTTTGAGTCCCGTACATGGCGGCTTAAACTCACACCGGGCGCGTGTGCGTGCGTGCCCAAGATCCCGAGAGGAGAATGGAGGAGAAGGGATTGCGGTGTGGCCATCCCCCCTGGGGATGATTTCTCGCTTTCTGTCTGTCTCTTTCTGGCGAGCATATGCACCCTATAGAAAAAAACCTCTCCAAAAAAAGAAAAAGAAAAAAAAAAAAAAGAATTCTTAGTTGTGTCAAATTATACTTTATAAAGGCAATAGAAAGATATTTATGGAGATGTAAAAATTCAGATATCTTAAGCTATCTTTATTTGATAAGTTGTAGAAAAGCTAGAAATGTCTGAAGTCATGTAAGGGAAGAAGTACCTTAAAATAAGTATCTGAGAAATGTATCCCTAACTACCTGGATTTGATAATTAAATAAATGTAGCTAGAATTATAAAATTCAATTATATGCATATATCATAAATATTTATTCAAAGAGATAAAAAGCGATAACAATCCACATAAAATAGAACTCATCTAAAAAATTTATAAGACATAGGTGAAGATATAAATTAGAGCTTAAAAAGTCAACAAGATATCTAAAGTATCTATACTATAGTTTCTTTTCTCATTTACTAGAAGAACATAAGTCTATAGATGTCTGGCACATGAATAGTACTTGAAGGGGTTGTGCTACTTATTGAGGCTGGTTTTGTAATGACCTTCACTCCAGAGTTTGGCCACGAGGTTTGTACCTTCTTGGTCCATCCCGAGGCTCATCTGGGCTATAGACTCACTCAGCAACCTTACATTCTCTAAGTTTGTATCTTAGCTGTGTTGTTAGAACCGAGACGGAAAGTGAAAGTCTCTGAAACTGCCATTTATTTTTCCCACCTATAGCTAACGTACTCATTTTTAAACTACCTCTTTACACTATGTTGGTAAGCAAGTCCTTATACTTTTAAGATTATACTTTAAGAAGTATGAAATGCTTAGTTCTTCAAAGACAGACATGGTTATCAGAAGTTCTCACTTTTCTGCTTTTCAAGGGGAAAGGTGGGGATGCAGACTATCTTGCCTGATCACTGCTCTGCACCTTCCTATTCTTTCTCACCTGTGATACTCCAGTGGTAATCAGAAGGATCGTTGCTACTCTCCTTTATGTTAGTGTTGGTAACTTAGCTATGACCTTTGACACTTTCCTTCTGTCTGGCAAGGCCACCATACACAGAAGATGTAACATACCCTTTCCTAATAGGTTCAAAGAGAAGAGCCACATTATCTTGATATACCAAAAAAGCATATAGTAATATACATCAGATAATGTCATGTATTTTAAATTAATGGTCACTCTCTACTAGTAAAATAATAGAAAAACTACCACAAAATCAGATTTAGGAAAGTATACCTACTCAGGCCAGCTCTGTAGCTTAGTAGTTAGGGGTCAGATACCGCATGGCTTATCACAGTTTGAATCTCAGCCCAAGAAGCTTAGAAAACACACCAGAAGCATGCTTGTTTGTGCCCCAAATTCCAGCAGGATGGAGGAGGATTAGTTTCATAGCCTGGTCATTCCAGCAACCAGCCCACATGGCTGGCAGTGTGGTTTGAATCGGGTCCGGAGGGTTGAAAAACATGTTGGGTATGTGTGGGTGCATGAGAGGAGGAGAAGGAATTGCAGTGTGACCCTGCCCCATTGTAGGGTGCTTTTGACGCAGGAGTGGGAGTGAGCAGGTGAGACGTGGGTTCTTATCCCTCAGGAAGAATTAGAGACATGGACACAGTGGGTATGGCACAGTGGTGAGTTACTGAAGGGAGAGGGAAGGAAAAACACAGCTCCCAAGAAGAGAGAGGTCTGGGAAAATGAGTCGCCCCGGGTGAACTCCGGGGAGGGGCTTTTATTTGGTCAGGAAGGGCTTTGTCTGGACTTGTTCCAGGTGGGGCTTGCGCACGTGTTCTCCTCGTGGTGGGCAGCGGCCATTGCGGTGCATGCGCAGATGGGTTTTTATTCTCTTAATGTTAGAGTGGATATGAAGATCAGGAGTTTCTTTGTCTAAAAGCATTGAGCTATTATAAAAAGCATTATTTTATCCTCATCCCACAATGTGATGGGGCCTGGAAAAAAAAGACTTTTGTTTTGGGTCTAGGTCGTGTTGCTAGGTCACTGAGCCTCCACTGTAAGCCTTCTCTGTTAGCGGGCTAAACTGCTTTGTCTCCATCTTAAAAACTTAGTCATGTTGTGATTCGTTTTTGGAACTATATCCTAACTATATTTTTAGGATCCCCATCTCCCACCTCATTTTCTGTCTTGCTTTTTTATCTCTGGGAAGGGCACATGCCCTGTGGCAACCTGGCAATTAAAAAATATATATGTTTACTTGATAGGCGTGTGCGTGTAAACACATACATAATTTATATATTCGGTCATTCCAGAAAGTCAAGACACATTTTTGCAAAGAAAAATACGTCATGACTTTTCTAGTGACTCTTTATATATATAACATTTCTATAAGTTTTATAAATATGTGTGTGGGGATAAATTTTGTAGAGTTATAAAAGTTATCACCAGTGCGATTTAATGCGATTTTTTTTTTTTTTAAATTTGAAAATACTGGAACAAGGCATGGCGGTTAAGGCGGCTGGATCCCACATTGTTGTTTGCAGTTTGAGTCCTGAACCTGGTGGCTGAGAAACATACTTGGCCCATGTCCCAAATCCGGAAAAGAGGAAGAAATGGAGGAGAAGGGATTGGGACATGACCATTTCCCAGGACGTAGTTTCCCACTTCCCTTTCTGTTTCTCTCCAGCAAGTGCATGCACCCTCTGGAAAAAAACAAGCAAACAAACACAAAGCAACCCCCCAAAAAGCAAGCAAACAATCAAAAAAAAAAAAAAAAAAAAAAAACAAAAACCACACACTCACACATAATTAGAGAGGGAAGGAAAAAACAGCTTCCAAGAAGGGAGGAATCCTGAAAAAATGGGCTGCCAAGGAAGAACTAAGGGGGAAGGGTTTTTATTTTGGTCAGAAAGGGCTTTGTCCGGACTTGCTCTCTTGCTCTACATAGGGTTTGTGCACCATTCTCCTCACCATGGGGAAGGGGAGCGTGGGGGAGGGGAGCTGGGGGGGGGTGCTGCCGCACATGCTGGATAGGTCCAGTTATAATGTAGTTTTATCTTAAAACAGTATTCTGTAATTTACAATTTAAATGGAATACACACACATATATATGTGTGTGTGTATTGGACCAGAGATAGCAGTATAGTTGTTGTTAGATGATCTGAGAAAATACACAGGTGTCAGCCGGAAAAATGTTAAATTGGTAAGATGATTTAGTAAGTTTTCTAAGTAAAAAGCAAATGCAGTATCATTAGTTGTCCCATATAGAGACAGTCATTACTGAGTAGAGCTGATGATTTTTTAAAAAGTGGGTTTTCCATGAAAATGGCAATTATCTTAAATCTAGGGTCAATCTGAGTCATAAAAACTATATGAGAAATCTTTAAAGCTTTACTAGGGACATAAAAATAAGACTTGAATGCTGGAGCATACCTATGTATATTATGTTTTTTAAAAAGTTTTCTGTATTTTTACTCTAAGAAAAATAGGGACAAGAGTATAAGGAGCTAACTTTGGCTAGGGAAAATCAGGAAGAGAAGACTTCTCATGAGAAATAACACTTGGATTGACGCTTAGAAAATAAGAGTTTCCCAAGTACCGAGAGTAGAAAGAGGAACATCAGAAAGATCAAAACAGTTTACCTTAGAGAGGACCGTGTGTTTGACAAGCCAGGTTAGAGTATGGATGACCATAGAGTAGTTGGAAGAGAAATGTGGGAACTAAGAATTTTGTATTTTGTTGGAGAGAAAAGAGCTTGCAAAGTACAAATACCATTACGATACACTACTGTTCAATTTTCCTAGTCTTGTGGTTAATTCCTAGTTTTTTTTTTTTTTTTTTTTTTTTTTCTTTTTGAGAGGTTTTTGCTATAGGGTGCTTGCACTTGCCAGGAAGACAGAGAGACAGAAAGCGAGAAATCACCCCCCGGGGGATGGCCACGCCGCAATCCCTTCTCTTACATTCTCCTCTCAGGATCTTGGGCACGCATGCACACGCACCCAGCGTGAGTTTAAGCCACCAGGTCTGGGACTCGAACCAGGTCGACTACATGGGAGTCCAGCAACATAGCCATTACACTAACTGCTGGTCCCATTTCCTAGATATTAAACAGTAAACATAGACTACATTTTGGAATTAGTCTGAAGAGATCCGGTTTAAACTGTAAATTCTAGAATAACCTTTTAAGGTAAAATTACGCTATACTTAGAACCTTTGTCCTTTTATAAAATGTTCATATCTTCTAAGAGTAATATCAGTATTAAAGTATATATTGATTAAAATTTTACCTATATCTACTATTTTCTAGTGGTGCTTTAGAAAATTCTTTTACATGATGACCCGCATTATTTCTCAACAATAAAAACTTGAATTCAATGTCAAACTTAAAGCTTCCCAAAATTACACCTGAGAAATAGGACATTATTGGCTTGTTAAAATAGTATCAAGTGTTAAGCCTCTCAAAAAGTTAATTTAAAAATATTTACTCTGCATATGAAGCAAAATTCATTTTAACAATCTGGTTCCTCTGCAGTTGGTAATGTAATGAGAGACAGTTTAAAGTGTTCAGTAGATAGCAAATCCCTTTAGCAAATAAATAATTTTTGAATTATTGAAATTTAATATTTCTATAAAGTACAATCTATAGAAAGTATTTTATAGAGGTGCGTCAAAATAATAAACTGAACTTGAAATGTCTGAAAACAGAGAAAGCAAATCTCAACTGTTTTAATCTGTCTGACCACAGAAAGGTAGTAGCTTTTGAATCCACTGTATGTCTACAAATATGCGAAGGAAAATATTATAATATTTTTAGATTTTTTATTGAATTGACAAATAAGATATTTGTATTCCTCCCTATTGAGCCAGAAAAAGCAAATGTCACATAAAAAAGTAAACATAATTAATCATTTATAATTAAATAATGATGCATATGGATATTTACAAAGATTTAATGTATTCCTTTTTAAAATAAAAATTCCAATAATTTCACTGGAACCACAAGCTACTATCATCCCACTTGTTAAACATTGCACATACCCGTTGGTCTCTTTCCCCTTCTCGTCAAATTTTTATGCTTTCGGTTTATCTTCTACCTGGAATTCAGGTATATTTTTGTCCTTTTATGTTACATTAGAACAAATCATAAATTCTAGCCATTCTTTGCCTTTCATTATGTCTTCACTTTCTCCTCAATCGTGTGCAGTAGAAATATTTTTAAAAAGTTTGGCCATATTTTCCATTTTATTTTTGTTTTTGAAGATTATGATTGCCTATTATGAACAATGAGCTGTTTTTCCTCTTTGACACTGTGCCAGTGGATACTGTATTTCTACTCTTCCTCTTATATCAATCCATGGAAATTCAAAATGCTGGAAGTTTTAACTTACCTCCCTTTGGAAAAGAGATTTTCATTGACTTTTCTGGTTATTTCATCCTAGACACAGAATCGTTTTTTCTTAATTTATGAGCAATATAATTTATGTTCTTGCAAACATACTATGATTCAAAGTTCTCCATGAAGTCTACCACCTAATTTTTAAAGTTATTGTCACATGCTGGATGAATGCTTGAAAAAAAAAACATATTGTACCCACAAAGTTGTATAACAGTTAAGTGTAAATCAGAAATTATTTTTTAAAAACTAATAAATGTCTCAACCATCTGAAAAAAAATTGTAAAGAATGTTACATTGCATAAATATATTGACTTTGATGATAATGACAGTAATGGTAGTATTTTAATTACAGGTAAAATCCCTGCAAAAACCACAAAAAATTTTCAGTTATTTTAGGGGGCAGTGGAAAATTCAAAATTAATCCAAAATAGAGCTTTTGTTCAACTGAATTGTCAGTTTCCAGAGTTATGACTAATTTATTTGTCTAAACCAAGGACCTAAGAGTTCCTGACATGTATTAGGAGGTTAATATTTGTTAACAAAGAAATGTACATAAATATTTGAATATTGGTCATGAAATCAGACTGATAAAGTGTAACAATTTTTGAAGTATTGAAATCTGATCTGAACATCAATTTTACTCATTCTATATATATTCTACTGTGTCATTTTACTTCCTTTTCATTCTTTTTAGAATTTTTGGAATTATTTAACACAAAATATTTATATATTTTTAAATTATTTAAATAACATATAAAATTATTTTATTTAACACACACATACCAGAGAAGGATAGAGGATAGAGAGAGAGAGAGAAAGTGAGAAAGATAGCCGGCAGGTCCAAGATTCGAACCACGGTTGGCCATGTGAGATTCCAGTGACCTTAACCACCATACCACCTGCCAGCTCCATTCTTTTTTAATTTTAAGATTCAGAGTTTCTATCTTTGATCATCCATTTTGTATTAACTTATGTTTATGGGATTTACAAAGACATATAGTTTGAAGAAGCGAATATACCCTTACTAATTCTTGTGCTTAGCAATTTAAATAAGAAAATTTTTCAGTAGAGCCATATAGGCATACTTTGGAGATACTACGGGTTCTAACCCAGACTGTGGAGGGCGCCACATTAAGTGAGCGACACAGGAGTCATCTTAAGAGCTATCCGCCATCTTAAGAAACCTTTTGGTTTCACTTCCCCGTTGAGCAAACAATAACAGTGACAGTTCTAACCGTCCTTGGAAAGCCGTATCAGACTCCTGATTGGCTCTAATCTTCATGCTGATTGGTCACCATGTGGGACACTCACCGATTGGTTAAGCCAGAATCCCTCATTTGCATTGAGGGCAATTTCCTTCCAGGGCACCAATGATTGGCCCATCTGCGATGCCTCATTTGCATTTTGGGCAACCATTCAATGCCCACCAGCCTATATATAAGCTCGCCCTTCTTCCTCAATAAAGGAGACTTGATTAGCACCTCCTTTTGTCTCCACTCCATGTGTGTTTGTCCCTTCTCTAATTCTTTCCCTCAGGTAACTGTTCGAATGTCCTGCGGACCCGGACACCAGACCGTTAGAATAAACCAAATAGTGCAATAGGGAATTATGTAAATCTTTGGTTTCCCAGTGCATATAAAAGTTATGTTTATACTATCATGTATTTAGTATACAATAGCATTATGTTTAAAAAGCAGTCTATAAAGCTGGTAAAACATATTTATTGCTAAAAAATGCTACTCTTCCAGGCCTTCAGCATGTTGAACGCTTTCTGCTGTTAGAAAGGCTTGCCTTGGTTTTGATGGTGCTGACTGATTAAAGTAAGGCCACAGTGAAGTTTGACGCGTCTATTGACCCTTTCTTTCAGATTTCTCTGAAGTATGTGGTGCTGTTTAATAATGTTCTAAACACAGCAGCCCTTCTTTCAAGACTGGAGTCAATCTCAAGTCGTGTCACTGCTTTATCAACTAAATTTATGTAATATTCTAAACCATTTGTTGTCATTTCAGCAATATTCACAGGCTTTTTTTTTTAACCAGGAATGTATTCTGTCTTGAGAAACTATTTTCTTTTTTCATTCATAAGAAACAACTCATCCATTCAAGTGTTATTATGAGGTTGAAATAAGTCACATCTTTAGGCTTCACTTTTAGTTCTAGTTCTCTTGCTATTTCTACCACATTTGTAGTTACTTTCCCCACTGAAGTCTTGAACCCCTCAAAGTCATCCATGATGCTGGAGATCAACTTCATTCAAATTGCTAGTGGTGGTGTTATTTTGACCTACTCCCATGAATCACAAATGTTCTAAATGTCATAAAGAAGAGAGGGTATTACTACCCTTTTTCTTCCTCTGTTACACAGAACAGAATTCTTGGTGCCTCGGCAGGTTTTTTTAGTTAGAAGGAAACCAACAGGAGCCAAAGGCATGGTCTATGGTTTGCTAAATTGTGGATCACAATTCAGCCATTCTTTCTCTCGACTTTTGGGAAAAGTAAAAATTGGCTCTTACAGGTTTTTTTTTCTTTTTTTTTTTTTTTTTTTTTAGAGAGAGGTTTTTGCTCTAGGGTGCATGTACTTGCTAGAGAGATAGACAAAAAGGTAGAAATCATCTTTTTGGGGATGGCCATGCCACAATCCCTTCTCCTCCATTCCCTCAAGATTGTGGGCACACACACATACACACCTGGTGTGAATTTTAAGCTGTCGGGTCCAGGGCTTGCACCATAATCGGCCATGTGGAAGTCTAGCAGTGTAACCATTATGCCATTGATGGTCCCCCTCTTTCTAGTTTTAATTGAGACAGTCTCTGTTGCTTTTGGGATAAAATTCAAACTCTTGCATCTGATGTGTTAAATCTTTCATATTTTCCATATACCTTTTCCATTTCCCTAAAATGCATCGTTTATGCTAAATTCCTTGTATTTCTCTAGGTTCTTGAACCTATTATGCCTTTGAAAATGTTCTTTCCTTTGGCCAGACTGTCTTTTTTTTTTTTTTTTTTTTTCCTGTTTTTCTCACTTATTCGAGATTTATGTCAGATACTTGGTTAGATGAGAATTAATTACATGTAGAAGCCTTATGTGTGTGTGTGTGTGTGTGTGTGTGTGTATGTGGAGAGAGATTGTATTCTTATGAGATGCACGTGAAAGGAAATGAGGAGAGCAAAACTGAGCAGAAAAAGAAACTGACTCTCAAATCAGTTATAATTGAGCCCTCAGTTAACCCAAGAAGTTGGAATTTAGGATGACCTTTCAAAGTCATCCCGAATGAAGACTTAGTTCCCTACCTTAGGTGAATAGTTCCATGCATCTAAGGGCAATTCTCTGTGAGGAAGGTAACTCTGCACAAGTCTTTGGCCACCATGATTCTGAGAAACTAGGAACTGAGTGTGTTGAACTTGAAGGCATCTGGGTAGTGCACCAAAATACCACTATGCCTTTTCTCTGTGCTTTATTGGTGGTGTCTTGGTAA
The DNA here is from genome assembly GCA_026018925.1 of Tupaia tana. Classification (NCBI taxonomy): domain Eukaryota; kingdom Metazoa; phylum Chordata; class Mammalia; order Scandentia; family Tupaiidae; genus Tupaia; species Tupaia tana. The sequence goes on along the minus strand of JAKSZU010000004.1, from coordinate 50,370,462 downwards.
ATGTCAGTTTATTTATTGGATTCCCTCACTGGAGTATGAGCTCCTTGAGAGAAGTGGTCATACCTCATTTTTCTTTGTACTGTCTATTTCAAAAACAGAGCCAACCTGTGGAAGGTGGCACACCTGTTGAATGAAAGCATGATCCATAAAAGTACAAAAGTCTTCTATTTTGTGCAAGAAATCTTAACATTTTAAAGATGGAGACAACTAAATAGTAATATTGATAGACCATATCTTCATAAGGTGATAAAAATCTAATTTTTATTAAAACAATGGTATATATCTTTTATTATTTCATCAATATGGTTAAAAAGATTAATACTTTATTATATACCAGATATTTATATTTTTCATGAAGCTGTTCCATCACATGTCTGTGTTGGTAACTATCCTAAGCAAAAATAGCCTCTAGTTTTTTTTTTTGTTTGTTTTGAGAGGTTTTTGCTATAGGGCGCATGCGCTCACCAGACAGACAGAGACAGACAGAGAGATAGAAAGCGAGAAATCACCCCCCAGAGGGGATGGCCACACCGCAATCCCTTCTCCTCCACTCTCCTCTCGGGATCTTCGGCACGCACGCACATGCACCCGGCGTGAGTTTAAGCCACCGGGTCCGGGACTCAAACCACTGTCGACTACGTGGGAGTCCAGCGACATAGCTATTACACTAACTGCTGGTCCCAATAGCCTCTAGTTTTAATGCTTTATACTTTTCCGTCTATATTTGGAAAATAAACACAGTTCTAAAAATAAGATATTCAGAACTTTTTTGACATGTTTATGAACTTGGTTTGTTTTGACTAAAGTACCATATTCATTGTTTTTGTCTAAAAAATATTTTAATAATGGATTTAACAAATGTTTATTTTTATCCAGCTAGAAGTTATGTGAAGGCATATTAGGGCACTAGGACTGTGGAAAAACCCCAATAATATCATTACATTCAGGTGCTTTGTATCCTGCACTTCAGTCTTAGCAATTGCCTCATGCTGCTGCAATTCTGAGCATCTTGTCCATATTTAAAGATGGAGGAAAGGAGATTAGGGTAGTAAGTTTTTTGTCTTTTGTTTTTCAGAAAAGTTTGTCTTTCCCATAGCTCCCCAACATATTTCAACCATAACTACTACCAGATTTCTACTAGATCTCACTGGCCCTGTCTGCCAAGAGGATTAACACATGGAGTGGTATTTTCCCTAGTCTCTATACAGTAACAGTGGGAGGAGGAGGCTGGGATGGACAGTTGGTCTAGTAAACAAATGGATCTGCTATACTTGAATTGCCATTTGCATGAGCTCAAATGATGAGTTTCTCTGGGGCAGTGGAGGGAGAAGGTGAATTAGAAGAGATTGAAAGCCTCTAGAAGGCTGGGGCACTTTTGTATTTATCTTGCATTTAAGAGCCACTTAATAAATGCTTGATTAATTCATTATCACCAGTAACATCATTTAAAATATTAACTATAAATGTTGCAGATTCATATGCTACTGATAATTTTCATGTTATCATGTCTTATATGAGAGCCTGGCTACAAGTATAAAATATCAACTGTATAGTTATTGAGATTCAGTTTAATGCTCCAGAGAAAGCCCAGCAGCACACATTTAAGAAAGTCAATATTTAGAACTCGAATTTAAAAAAAAAAAATGAAATAAATGTTGAAGACTAGTATCTGCTTTATGGATGTCATAGTATTTGTTAAAATTCCACATAAGTATTTTAGTAGTGGAGTGACAGTTCACCAAATGAATTAGAGCACCATATAATTATCCTTAAGTAATGCAAACGAAGATCCCATATGACTAGTGATAGAAGCATATAATGATAGTGTCATTTCTCCATTTAGGGTACAGCATGCCATCAGAGAAGATGAGATGAATCCTAAATGGGTGGGTAATGCTCCATGTTACAAACTTAACAGATTATGACATCAGGCTGATACTCAATCCATCTGTTAGCTGTGCAGGACAGAGGACATATTGTTACAGTGATTAGGCCAGGTGGTACCTCATTTGATACCACAGCTGTGCTAAACTTGCACTCAGAAACCTAAAACCGTGTGAAACATTCCTTGTTAGGGGTCACACTGAAAAGAAAGAGCAACAGCTGGGGTATATTCTTAACAAGTTCCATGCAGTGATTTTTAGTTGAAATTAAAAGTAAAAACTTGTGCCATATATCATGAGGAATGAAGATTTAAAGCCTGGATTCTGTTCACTCAGATTATTATGTAGTATAATTTTTGAATTTTGATAGATTCATTCAGTCATGCAAAGCCAAAGGCAGTTATGGCATATGTAGAATATATTCAACAAAATATTGAGATAATTCATATAGCAAACATATAGTTCAATTCCTGAGACATAGTTTGCTCTGAATAAATGTTAACTATTAATTTAATTATTCTTGACTGTTGTCAGTTTCTAGTTTGAGTTCCCTGTTCATACCTTATTTCATCCCTTATATAACTATACTTAGGTTTTCTAATTATAGATGTGTATGATACATATGTGTATGGAGATACAGACACACACACACACACACACACACACACACACACACACACACACACATATATATATGAAATCCAAAAACCTCTCCAGCCATATTTTGCCTTCTGATTCAGAGGTAGAATGAGGCTGTCTTTGCGTTTTAAGGTGGAATCTCTGAAAATTATAGCCATAGTTTATTGCAAAGTTGCATTTCTGTGAATTTTTACCATATAGTTATAAATGTCTGTGTGTCTTGGGCTTAAAGAGGGGAATTTAGGCTGCAGTGCAGCATTTCCTCATTTTCCTGGAAGGGAGCCTTGTAGAAGGCCCAGCCTGCATGTCCCTATTTGATGCTACCTGTTGGAGTAAGCTGCCTCCCAGAAGCAAATATGGAATAATAAAACTAAGCAGCCAGTGGTAAATTTCTTATTGTAATATATACTAATTACCAGTAAGGGGGAAAAGGGATTAAAAGTGCCAATCAATAGAAAATTGAGCATTGGATTTATGTATTTACATAGATATGACAACTGTGAAAGAATACAATGACTTCTACTTTAGGTCCATATTCTGAAACAGGTGGTGCCTCCATATTAATCATAATATATTTAATAATAAAACATCTTTTATTAAATTATAAATTATTTTAAAGAAGAAAAAACAAAATTCTTCAAATGATTGTGGTCTATACAATATGATATAGGACTTCCTTCATATTTCAGGATTACCTGTGAATATATAGTAAATTGGGATGTCACTGAGAAATCTTTGGAACTGTTGGCAAGAGCCAAACTGGTTTAGCATCATCTCTACATTGTTTCTTTGAATATTATTTTCTGTATGTGAAATAATTCTCATAGGATGACAAAAACAAACCAAAAAAGAGACTTCAGTGAATATGTATATGTGTGAGAGAGAAATGGAGATCACCTCAGATGAAATTGAAAATACTAGTGACGTGGGGACCAGCAGGTAACATAATGGTTATGACACTGGACTCCCATGTAGTTGATCGTGGTTTGATTCCCAGACCTGGTGGCTTGAAACTCACCAGGTATGTGTGTGCGCCCCAAAATCCTGAGAGTGAGGAGAAGGTATTGTGGCATGGCCATTCCTCTTTGGGGTGATTTCTTGCTTTCGGTCTCTCTGACTCTCACTGACTTTTCCGCTAGCTCAACACCCTATAGCAAAAATCTCTCTCTAAGAAGATAAAAGAAAAAGAAAATACTTGTGGTGTAAATAGGCAGGAAGTGAAGACATGAAGTAATCTACAAAAATGATAGTTTTTAGTGTTACAAAAAGTATCTAAATCTTGGAAATAAGGAATAAGCCTGAGAATACCTTTCAGTGACATATGAGAGCATTACTTAATAAGAAATTCCAAAGGTTATTTATTCCTTCAAAGACTGCCTTGGTTTGATGCATTATTAAGAGCTAAATTTTTTTCTGAAAATTTTCATGAATTTGTAGATTTTGTCCAGTAGAAATGCAAATAATTTGTCTTGTATGAAATTGATTCTAATTTTGACTATTACCTCACCCTGTAAGACATTAACCAGTTTTGTATTTAATTTAGCAAACTTATTTCAGCGTGACTTTTCTTATTAACTGTGTACATCTGTTTCTCAAATATGTTTGAATTGCCTTTTACCACTTTGCTGTTCCCTCATTCATGTGTCGAATAAGTCGTCTTCATGTGTTCATTCTCTATTTGTGTAAGACTCATGTTATAGACTTTTTGAAAATTATACCTTGACAGTAAGCATTTTTTTGTTGGGAAAAAAAAAAAACAAAACACTTGCCCCCATGCATGATCTCTTATATTATTTTAAAATATAACAGTATAAAATTAATGCATTATTATATCAATATTTAATTTAAAATAGCTAATTTCTAGCATTTTATTAAGTAGCATTTAAATACATAAACGGGATTTCAAAATATGTGAACTATGTAAATCTTAACATTTAAGTTTTCCCCTCCCAAGTTTTGAAAGTCTTTTTGAAATAGTTTATTCCTGTTCTCCATTGTAATAGATGGTAAAAGTGTGTCTTTGTAATATGCAAGACAATATATCTTGTAGGGAGAACTAGACTAAAGAGAACTAGACTATTTACCAATGGAAGAAACCTTTTAGCCTTCATGCTCCAAATCAGAATTAAAACAGCGTTACTCACTGGCAGGCAACTGAAGTAATTTTGTTATAAAATTTATAAAGCAACATTTTCTAATTTGATTTGAGTGTTAAATCTTATTGGAATATATGGCATGTACTTTGCTATGTCTAGAAGTGATATTTTTAAAAAATAAGTTCTGAAATGTCATCTGCACTTTTAGAATTTTGATGAATTTTTTTGAAATCCTATTCCAGTCTGTTTTTTTCAATTAAAGGCATTTATTCTTAGCTACAAAAAATAACCAGCTTCAATATTCTCTTTAACCTGTGCTTCAAAGTTATTTAATGCCTAAACATGTCATTAATTACTGTTAGCAATTTATTACCGTTGTATGGAGCGTATTCCATGTTACAATGGTGTTCATAAGTTGATCTATGAGAAATACTGAAGAGAAGTTGGAGATCACAGTGATCTCTACCTGCCATCGTCTGAGATGCTTCATGGAGGAAGCGAGACAGAAGCTCAGCTTTCAGAGATGGCAAAGATTTTAATGGACTCAATATAGAAAAAGAATATAGTTGAAAAAGGGGAGCAAAGTCACAGTTGCAGGAATATGCATGATTTTGTTGGGGAAAAGGAAGCAGAAAATATTTTAAAATAAATGTTTTTGTAGGACAGAAATAACACTTACACTTTACCATGTATGTCAACTCCAAATAATCAGTTGTAACTATCTGAAATGTGGGAAGAAGGCTTTTGAGATGGATTTAGATTCAGAAGGAAAACATTGTGATTTCCTGGAGATACCTGCTATTAGCACAGAAGCAGAGTTCTATGGCAAGGGAGGCGGTCATGGGAAGAAGTGGCATGATAGAAAATTTGCATGGCTTGATTCATCCTTTGTAAACCAAACTATCAGGCACCATCTGCAGCGAATGTAAAAATGTAGCAGCTTTGAGATAACCTCAAACTTGACTTCCTCAATAAAATTAGTTCTACCTGGGATAATAGCAGAATTTTAGCAAAACTGGTGAGTCAAAATCCATTCAGTCTTCTCAGTTTGCTGTAAATTATCCTCTCTTGATAAACTTGGCAATTTTAAATACGGCACATAGATCTTTTAAGCTCTAAAGTAGGTTGTTTAATGTGACAGTAGATGCTGAATTTATACAGAAACATCCTAAGTGCTTTTTATTTGTAGAAAGAAGCATCAGCTACAAGAAACAGCATTTTAAGACACCACGAAAGAATTCATGTAAAAAGCAGTGATTTTCACAATTGAACATAATTACATAATATCAACTTTTAGTGACTAATTTCTGAGACCTTGACTTTAGGATTGGAACAATTATATAATAGAACAAAATGTCCCTAAAACAATTTTACATAATTGTCAATTGAGTGATCTGGTAAATATACAGCAATGATCATTTCTTAGGAAAACTCTAAATGAGCATATGTATCTAGTGGGTGTCTTGGTCTCATAGGATATCACTAGTGTTGGAACCTGTTTATCACATTTCAAATTAGATCACTATATTCTTAAAGAATTGGAGTATTCTAAAGGATATAAGAGAACTCTGCCTTCTTTATTTTCCACAGTTGAAAATGTAGGATTTATTTTAATTGATAAAAGGGGATAAAACTTGTTAACACAAAAATAGGAATTAACTTTAGAGCTTTAGACAAATATTTTTAATAACAATGAAATTTATACTGTACACACAAACAATGCTTGTTCAGAAAGATAATCTGTTTCTCTTACAAACTAGAACTAGTAAATGTGGACCATTAAACTAATCCCTATTTTGGCAATTAAATACTAGGAGCAAAATTAATTTTAACAAAGAAATTCTACTATTCTAACACCATTGTGATAAGGATATATGAAGCCTCATAAACTCACGCAATACATTTTGAAGGGACTTCAAAAAGTTTGTAGAAAAATGGAATTAAAGCATGAGGTGGTTACTAAAAAGTTCAAATTCATTTATAGATTTTTCATAATATGCATTTTTCATGAACTTTTGGGAGACCTCTCATATACCTCCATGCAATTCATCATTAAGAAATGGGCCAAATATTTATAGCATGTTTGTCTATAACTTACTACACATATTTGTCTACAACTCGCTTTTTACAGTTAGCAGTATATCAAAGCCATGTTTCAAGGTTAGTATTTATAGATCTAGCTCATTAATTTTAATGACCACATGCTATTTATTTATTGATGTACTTTTATTTACTTAATCATTCTCCAAATGATAGGCATTTGCCTCATTTCACATTCTTTGTCAAGGCAATCAGTGTTACAGTGAATATTTTTCTTTGTGTCTTTTTGCATAAAATGTGATTGTTTTTCTATAATAGAGGAATTTCTGAAATTATTGATAGTAACTGCAACCAAATTTTCCCCAGGGAAGAATTCATTGTAAACAAAACCACATGACAGTATTCATTGCTCCATACTTTTGCCAACACTGAATGTTAAAAGAAAGTTTTAATTTTAAGGTCCAATAAAACTTTTTAGAATTTGTTTTTCTCTAATTATGTTTGAGATACACTTACCTATATTCTTAAGTCTTAATTAAAAAAAATATGTCTTGGTCACATAGCAGTAGTGAAACATTCAATAACAGTATCTATGAATCTTTTTCTTTATAGATATATATTTTATCTCCATTTTAAGATCTTCTCTACTAAAAAAATTATGAATATATTGAAATTTTAAGTTTACATGTTTAGTTTAAATACATCTAAGAAAAATGTTCTGTGAATTTTATTTTATAAATTAAAATGCACTTTAACAAAAGAAGTTACTCCCAAAATGGTTTTAGAAATTCTGATGTTATCACTTTATAAATTCAACAGGAATTCTATCTAAAAATATAAATCTATTTTTTCACCAGGAATAAAATGATTTCATGGCACTTTGTTTTAGCACATACAATGAAGTGTTTGTTTATATCTCACATTATATTTTTAAAACTACTTTCTCATTATTATCATCAGTATATATCCCAGGTAGTTGTTACCATCTTGTCAGCATGGAAAGCAATCTTCTAGAATTTGGGGGGGGGGGGGAACTACACTGAATTAGAGGATATTTTTGATAATCAGATATATTTCTAAAATTGTCTTCCCTTTAGAAGAGTATGTTTCTCTTTTATCCAGATTTTATAGATTTTTTAAAATTTAGTCTTGCACGATTTTACTAGAGTAAATTTTTTGTTTATATTTTGAATGAAATCATTTTTGTGACTTTTTAAGATAGTACTTGTAACAGGATGTATAATTGTCTTGTTCATGAATTTATAGGCATGCACACACACATGCCCAGTGTGAGTTTCAAACAACTGGGTCTGAGACTTGAACCATAGTCCACATGTGGGAGGTCCAATGATGTAACCACTACACCATCTGCTGGCCATAAATATTTTATGTTCTTCTGGAATTTTTGGAATGAGCTCCATTTGTCTTAACTTTTCTCCCATAACTTCTACTTCTTTAAAACATGTTTTCTTTAGGCTCTGAGAAATTCTTTGTTTTATATACTAGATCATTAATTAGGTATTCAGTTGTAGCCATTTTATCATTTAACCTGATTTAAATAAAAAATATCACTAGAAATAGGAGAATCTTGGAAAAAAGAAGAGCAATGTATACTTCCCTTCATATAAGTCAGTTCCTTTTTCTATCATATGGTAATGAAAGTGCAGATATCATTCTGCTTTTTACTTTCATTTTCTATTTACGTCATATTTTCCTATAGTGTATCCATTAATTTGATACTTTTGTTCATTTTAGGTATTCTTATCTCTGCTTTTCAATCCCAAAGACATTTTTTATTAATTCTCTTATTTGTAAGCACAGGTGTGGGGTAACTGAAAATCAATTTCTGAGGCTTAATTCCCTGGTTTGAATATAGGTCAGTTTTGTTTGTAGTTGTAATGTCAAAGTGTAGGGTCTGTAGTCAACTTGCTTGGGTTGAATCCTGTTCATTCTGATGCAGGAAGATTACGTCTCCTTTTTGCCAACTTTTTATCATCTAAAATTTTCCTCTATTAAAATGGGAATAATCTTTAAAGTGTTGCTCTGAGAATGAAATAAATACATGTGAGTTCATGACATATAATTAGATTTCAGTAAATGTTAGCTATGTTTTTATATCCTTTAGGTTTTTTGTTTGTTTGCTAGAGATTGTGTGTGCTCACTGAAAAGAGATGGATTGGGGTGGAGTAAGAAAGCACTCCCACCCACCATGGGGAATAGTACACTACAATCCTTTTCCTTCCATTTTTTTTCTCCTTTTGGGATTTTGGGCACCCATACGCATGTGCCTGGTGTGTTTCTCAATCACTGGTTCTAGGACTCAAACCACACAATCAGTCATGTGGGACCCAGCTGCCTTATCACCACACCATGGGCTGGTTCTGTATTTTCAGTCTGTAACTTATATAGAAGGAAATAAGAAAATAAAAAATGAAGTTAGAACTTAATATGAGTAAAACATAGGAAATTAAAAACTATTATTAAAGATATTAAATATGTACTCCATAGGAAAAAATGCCTTACCAATCATAGATGTATAGTTTTAGAGTACTTTTTAAAGTCTATAAGCAGAAAATTCCCTTTGACAGTGAAACATAGTAAAAGGCCATTCAGCTATCTCAGACTATGTATATTCAACTCTTTTTAAGCCTAAGCTGTATTTCTGTACAAGATATATTGCAGATGTATGAACTGAAAATGATTATTAAAGAGTGAACATTAATAAAAGAACAAGAGAGGATCAAATAACCTGATTCTTATAGAGACAATAATCTGAATAGGAAATGGAATCGGGATTACATATTCTTTTCTAATGGGAATTTCATGGATGTTGAGTCCACTTTCTGAAGATGATGATCCCAAAAGAATAACATAGAATTTCACTTTGTCACTTGTAAAGACTACAGACCAGAAAAATTAGAAAGCAAAAATATTTTTAAGAAATCTTTAAGTATGAGAATAGCTATCTGTTTATGGAAAACTTTCTTTGAAGCTAAAGATGATGTGTCTTTTATTATTATTTCAAGGACAAAATTTACCTCCTTTCTGTCATAGCTTCCTTACCATGTAAGTTAAGTACTTACTAGTGTAGTGACATTTATTTAAAAGTGAGTTTTCAAAGACCTGTGGAATAATCACAATGAGAAAAGTGCCGAATGATTTTACGAGGCAATAATCCAGTTCTCTTACTGCAAAACTCTAACCAGCCTTCAGCTTTTTAGTTTATTCACGCGGGAACCGGATTATTGCCTCATAAAACAGCTCGGTGCTCCTATTATGGTTTAAATATAATTGTGTTTAAAGACCTTGTTGATTCCATTTAGCAAAATTAGTTTTTATCTTATTTCATCATAACAGTGCTTCGAATAACCTTGAGTGATGTTTTGATGTGTGGCCAATTATATCTTCAAGAACAGAAAAAATAGTTTTTTTTTTTTTTAAAGTAAAATTTCCACTAGAAAAATATTCTGTCTTTCTTAGTTTAATGTTACAATTCATTATCTTTCTTTTTTCCTCAGAGATAATTTGTTTAAATTTAGTAAAAAGTTATTTATTTATTATTAATAAAATAGAAATATAAAATGTTAATTTTCCTTTCTTGAACATTTTATTATACTTAAAATTCAGCAATGCTAAGTTTGATTTTAATATAGCATTTAATACATTCCAATGTTAGGCAATTTTGGACTTAAGTCAAATTTTGCTTTTCTAAGATTTATGACCATGGTTATATTGCTAAATACACTAAACCTCAGTTTCTCCATTCACTAAAAAATGTAAATATTGAAAAAATAATTAGATGGCCTAAGTGTTCAATTAGTATTTTTTCATTTTGTATATTAGTTTTCTCCTTTTTATATATAAACATATATATGCTGGAGCCCATAAATGCACGTATTGTAGACAAAGGAAATCTGAGAAATAAGCAATCAAAAGTACTTTTATAGCAATTAACAATCATGGGCTGTACAACAATACAATGATCTTTATAGGATAAATTTTGATTTCTTTTTCTAATAATAAAAAGAATAATTTGATTCTGAGTCAAAAATCACAGCAAAGTATGAAGATGATTATTGGATGTCCTTCAATACCCCTCAGCCAAGTTGCTGAAAATCTAATAGGTGAGGCTCAGAAAATTTAGTTTTGTGTCAGATATTACCTTAATTCTGGATCATTATTTTGATGATTACTGTAATGAAGCAACAACTTTAGATTTTTAAAGGTGGCTATTTGTGTCGTACTTCTCTCCTATGAAATGTGAAATCTCTTCTAGGACACTAGTTCAGTCCCTTTAACTTGACAGTCACAACCATAATCTTTTATTCTCATTTTATTTGTGCTTGAGAATGCATTTTCCATAAATCAAATTTACAAAATAAAAAAAATTGTTCTAAGTTCTGTTTTTCCATAAGAGTTTATGTATCATTTAGGTACCAACCCTCAGTTTCTTTTAAAGTGAAGGTTATATTGGGTCATCAGAAAATTCATGACATATTTTCTATCAAAAATGCATAATGCCTTTTCTGACTACCTGATAGATTCTGCAACTTAACGTTATTCTCCTAATACTCAGTGTGAAGTAACCATTTAAGTTCTCTACCTACAATAAATATCAATTTAACTTATATGCTAAAGGCATGTTGGAACATCTGGAGTGTTATGTGGTATAATAAATTTCATGCAATTTGTGAGTTATATATATTATATATATATATATATATATATATATATATGTACACACACATACAGTGTATATATATATATACACACACACACACACACACAAAAGAGTCTGGAGTCTGGCTATTGTGGTCATTTTCACTAGTGAAGATTTTCAGTTATATTCAGTAACTTTGTCACTAAATGTCTATTCAGCTTAATTGTTCATTTCAAACTATATAAAGGGCATTCTTCTGGGAGGTACTTTTAAAGAAATGCTATTATCAGCTACCTCCTGATCTGCGGAAAGTTGATGAGGAAAAGATTAGAGGTTGTGAGTGACAACAGAGGAGCCGAGAGAGAATGGAAATGGATTCTATTACTCCCTTATAAATACGTGGAAACATCTCTAATCAATTCTGTAGTATTTTTAGAAAATTATTCTGATTATAAACAAAGGAGAACCAGAGTAAGTCTCCTTACTTATTATGTTACATTCTTATGACCTAGCACTGCTAATACTGAGCTTTTAAATAGTAACAGTTTTCCTGTTCCCTTGAAAAATGACATCAGTGAAATTCACAGGACTCATTGCCATCAACCTCAAAGGGGCATTGTGAAAATGCTTATTAACATTTTTAGAGTGCTTTGGAGCTTTTCAAAAGAAAGACATTACCTAAGAACAAAATTAATAATTTTAAAAGCAACATTTGAATAATTTAACTGTAAATGAATCAAATGCATCTGCATTACATTTATGTAAATACAAGAATGAAATTAAGCAGTTCTTGGCCAACTCTGCTTTAAATTTTATGAATTGGAAATGCTTTAAACGTGATTTGATGTTTCCATAAACCTAACATGTAGACATTTGCCAGTTCTTGATACTACAAATAAGTATTTCTTTATGAGCATTTGAAAGAACTATTACAGAACTATTCTTTTTCAAATAATGATCTCACAAATTCTTACACTCATAATGTTGAAGAGAAATTTGTTTAAAATAAAAAATTATTGTTTCATTTTCATTTAGTACTGATTGTAATGATGTTTCACATTCTGTCCAGTCAACTGATATTTGATTACCGAGAATGTTAGACTTTATTACACCTATTAGACATACAACAAATATTTATAGAATATTTTTTGGAGTATGAAATGCTAAAGTATGAAATTATAGGTTGGCTCAAATATTAGAGTCAATGTCTAGCCTTGGAACCTCAAACATGGCATTTAATGGGCCTCAGAAGACTAAGAACATGGATGAAAATAGTGATTACAAGGTCTGGGCAGAATCAATCATTAATGAGCCTTATGTAGAGACTCAGTTTATGTTACCAGACCATCATGCATTTTAAGTGGAAATTCTTTTTTTCTTGCCAAAACTGACAAGGCCTAGAACATGACTGACTATAAAAAATTAATTGTATTGTATTCTTTGTTTCTTTTCTTTAACACTACTAAAAGTTGAGTACATTTGAGGAATAGGGCATTGGGAAAATATAAATTCCTGTTCTGAATTTACAAAGGTCAGCTTGATTCCAAACAATATATGCCTTTTTAGCTTCTGCAAAGTTGCAGGGTTTTTATGCTAAGGTCATTAAATAGTCAAATTTGGTACCTTGTCTTGGAAAGCATTCATGTAGATAATTCCATAATTAATATAATTAAAGCAAAAATGAAGATTGAAAGTAAAAATAAAAATATCATTAAGTACTAATCATGAACTAAACCCTAAACCCTAACTTATTAAATCACAGCAGCCATATAGATAAAGTATTACTACTATTTTACAAAAGAGGAAATTAACCCTCTGAGAGTTTGAGTAACTTAAGATTACACAGCAAGCAGGTGATGGTCCTAGAATTGCAATCTAGGTCTGTGGGAGTGTGGCTCTAAATCTAATGCCATTCCTCTTCTATTATACCTTCTGCCAAGATCATGCATTTTGACGGGTTTCCTAGCAGTTATCACAGCTGCAGCGATTCTCCTAGAAATTATTGCTCTAAGTAGCTGAAGAAATTGTGGATGGTAGGTGTTCTGCATAGGCTTTCTTGCATGAGGAATTCCCACATGTTCACTAATGAACCTGTTGAAACCTGGGAGTGATTTAATTCCAGCCTAACAGAGATAGATACATTTGGCCCCAAATGTATATAGAGTTTGCCCTGATTTATGGGGATGCTCATTTTTGTACTAAGATTGCTTATGTTTTTGGAATGTATCAATATTTTATAAAGTAGAAAGAAACAATAAACAAAATCTAGTAAATACACAAAATACTTACATTAGTGGCCTTAGTATAAAGCACTAATAAGAACGTAATAATTCTCAGGAGAAAAGTAGCCAAAAATGAGGCTTTTCTAGCAGACCCTGGGAATACATGTAAGTTCATCTTACTCTACCTTCAAAATGGTGTAAAAAGTCATCAGACCAAACTTAAGTAGGAGGTTTAGGGGTGAAGAGTGAAAAGATTATACACAAAACTAGATTGACTGAATTCTGTTCATCTGGGAATGACTTTTATGTGAATATTTTTATCTCATTCTATTTTCTCCCATGTTTTTGAGGGAAAGGTCAAAGAAGAGATTAATTGATTAAAATAATATTTTCCCATTTGTTTGTGTACATAGTATGTTTCATTACTTTCATAAATATTATATGCATGCTATTGTGTTTAATCTTTCATTTGCTCAGTGAAACATATTGTGTCCTCATTATACTGAAGAAGAAATAGGCTCTGGAGTTAAAAGGCCCAAGGTTAATCAGCTAGAGTGGCAGATCCTAGATGTTAGCCCTGGTAGCCTTGATCCCCCAAGCTGTGCTCTTGAGTTTTATACTAACTGTAATTTAAATAAAAGTTTCTAACCTAGGTTTAATTTGAAGTGGCACAAGCAATCTTCTTGCCAAATCAAATAGAAATTTGTTATAGAAATTAAAGCCAACGAAACAACATTGTGTGTCTTCTGGCAGGTGTCTCTTAGAATTTGTGAAGGGGTAAGTAGGATAAAGTACAAGGAATTATACAAGGAGTCTTCAAAAAGTTCACAGAAAGTACACGTGGTGAAAAACTATGCATGGATTTAAAAGTTTATTGCACAAAAGTAAATTGGTACTTTAATTCTTTTTTCTGTAAACTTTGAGGTCCTCTCATATATTCTGATTCTTGTGTTTTGATTTGCTGACAGAATTATTCTTAATATACAAATGAGAAAACTAAGGCCCAAAGAGTTTTTATCATTTATCTGCTGTAATTTGGAATTGCACCAACAATCTCTCTCACTTTATTTTTGTGACAACATTCAGTATATATATCTGGGACCAGCTTGGGAATGCACTAGTAGTGTGTTGCTCGTGAAGCTTGATCCATAAAGAAAGTCATGGGTTCAGTTCCCCAGTCAACCTGTACCTTCTGGGTGCATACATCCATATTCTGGCTGGCTGGGAAGGCAGTGGGGGAGGCATATTGCTACATGAGAACCTATTGAGGGTATTCTCTTTCTCATAAAGGAAATTTTTAAAAAATGTATTTATTACTGAATATTCATCCTATACTACCATTTCTGATGGGTAAGAAGTGTTAAATGTCATCTTCCTTTCCTTTTTGTTTTTTGTAAACTAGCAGAGAATCAACTTCTTAATGTGAATTTTATTTTTTCTATAAGAGAGAGAAAGAGAGTGGCAAGCTCCCCCAATTGGGTCCTCATGCCACAGTCCTCTTCAAGTGTTAGCTAGCCTTAATCATGGGCATGTGGGCTCAGCCAGCACATACAGAGAGACCTTAGGATGCTAACCTAGGACCTTCCCATGTGGATCCAGCATGGGAGCATTGTGTTATCCTGCACCACCAGTTGGCCCAGTAGGAAACCAGTTTTCAAGTGCTAAATTGATAAGGCAAATGAACAAAAGAAGTTTTTATGAAAATGTCAGTAGTCTTCCAAATGATGATTGTAATTCATGAAACTTCAACAGTTTGTTTCATAGTTTATTTTCAATTAACTCTTTGCTCTGTTACTTCAGTTTCTTCCAAGCTATAGACTATAAATGAACAAGAAATGCTCAACACATAGACAAAGATGCAAAGATGTGCAGTAGTCCACCCTTATGTATATATAGTGGGATATGTTTTTTTTTTTTTTAATAGAAGTTTTTGCTCTAGGACATGTGTGCTCACCAGAGAGAGAGAGAGAGAGAGAAAGCAAGAAATCACCCCCCAGGGGAGATGGCCATGCTGCAGTCTCTTCTCCTCCATTCCCATCTCAGGATCTTGGGCACGCATGCACACGTGCCTGGCATGAGTTTAAGCCACCAGGTCCAGGACTTGAACCATAGTTGACTACATGGGGGTCCAGTGACATAGCCATTTCACCAACTGCTGGTCCTGGGCATATGTTTTAAAACCACAGTGCATGCCTAAAATTATGGATAGTACCAAATTTTATGTAAATAGTCATGTGTCACTTGATGGAGATACATTTTGTGAAATTCATTTTTAGATGATTTCTCATTTAGTATTTTTGAAGTGTTCTTGATAGTGAATAACCTAAATCATAGAAAGCGAAACTGGGGGTCACTACTGTAATTATATACAACTTACTGTTATATATTAGAAAAGAGTAAACACAGGGAAAAAATGTTCAAATAATATCCTGAGTTGTCTGTAGGTAAGAATAGGGATTTCAGGAGCTACTTAATGTATCAGTTAGTAGTATTATAAAAGTAGAAGATGGAAGACATTCCATGTAAATATGAAAATCTAAGGACAGTTGGAAAATCTATGTATTAAATGATTTTTCCAGACAAAAGCATAGGTTAAAAAAGCAAAAATACTGAGACAGAAAGCAAGTTTAGATGGTAAAGAAATCCTCGATGTACAATTTCAAAATAGTAATTTATAATGTAATGACAAGCCTCAATAGGAATGACCCAGTTAAATAGCCCAGAAAAACCTGAAGACCATCATTTATTGTTACTCAGATGCAAAGTGGTTTGGGATAGTGAGAAATATAAATTTTGTAAAGAAGCCACTTTGCTATATCAGATATTGAAGATTATTAGGAATTGCTCATTCATTAATTCAACAATATCTGAGTGTGACTTTATGCTAGGCCTTATTCTGGGTTCTAGAGAGGTAACAGTGGACACAATTGATAGGAACATTGGCCTTCATGAAAGATAACCTGTACTAAGCCTGTAGCACGTAGAGCTGTGGAAGTGTTATCAAAGCATTTTGCTTGGATCATTTCTGAGTTCTTCTGGGCCCACGTGATAAAATTCTTAAACTTACTCTTCTAAAATCAATTAATCTCATCTTAACTGCATTGTATCATCATTGTAAAAGTTGAGTTAGGTTTTTTGTTATTTCTGAAGATAAATACTGTTTTAGTCTATTCTTTATTGCTAATAACAAATACTTGAGTCTGGGTGATTAATAAAGAATAGAGGCTTATTTGGGTCATAGCTTTGATGGCTTAAGGTTAAAAGGTCACATCTGGTGAGGACTGTCTTGTTGATGGGAACACCTTGTAGAAGCCTGGGATGACACAGGGTTATCATGTGGTGAAATGGGGCATGGGTGTGTAATTATATTTCTATGTATCTTCCTAAAGCTATCAAGCATCGATCACGGGAGCTCCATCCTGATGACCTCATCCAATCCCAGTCATTCCCCAAAGGGCCCACAGCTCAACATCACAATTACATTTAGTTTCCACCTTCTCAAAACACAATGGGGGAACCAGCAGTTAGCGTAATGGCTATGTCGCTGGACTCCCACGTAGTGGACCGTGGTTCGTGTCCTGGACCCGGTGGCTTAAAACTCACGCTGGGCGTGTGTGCGCCCAAGATCCCGAGAGGAGAATGGAGGAGGAGGAATTGCGGAGTGACCATCCCCCCCCCCCCCCCCCCCGGGGGGTGATTTCTCGCTTTCTGTCTCTATGTCTCTCTCTGTCTGGCGAGCGCACGTGCCCTATAGCGAAAACTTCTCCAAAAAAAAAAAAAAAAAACATTCACAGTGGCTCACCAAGTTTCAACATGTGAATTTCTAAGGGAAAACTTTATGTCACTGCATTAACTTAAAATAAGACAAATTTCAAGAATAAGTGTTTATGAAAATGAAATGTCTCAACTACTAAAATAGCCATGCTTCTTGAGGTAGATTTTCTTTTCTTTCTTTTATATAGATTTCTGAAGCAACTACAGGTCTATTCTAAGTCTATTTATACTAACTGATATAATCAGACCACATCTATAATAACTGACCTGAACCCTGTAGATCAGAACAAATGGCCATTCTGTAAGGAAAATAAAACCACTGAATAGTAATCTTGCAATTATTTATAAACCATATACTCTTATAATTCTCTCACATTGAAACCAGTATTTCTTTGAAAAGATACAGGGGATATTCTCTGGGCATTTTCTTCATTTTCTATTTTAAGGTACAGGGTCTTTGTGAAATGTGAGGTTTTATGAACTTGCTTTGGATGTAGCTTTTTGAAAAGGCCAAGGAGAAATTCTAAACTCATTTTTGTGATATATTCTTGTTCCATCAGTGACCTCTTCATTGAGGAGTGAGGGAGGAAGGAAGAAAGAAAATGAGGTTTTCTCTGATGACAAGTCAATTTAAGAGAATCCTCTGATCAATGAGTGTGCTTGGCTAAGGCAAGAGGTTTCTGGTTTCTTTAAAAGGGGGAAAAATGCCAATACATCATTGATGGCTTATAGTCTTTGAAAGTGGGGATACATGCTCTCAATAAGACACTGGAAACTTAAGCTTTATTTTGCATAAGGACTTCATTTACAGAGTATAAAAATATCCTCAGTTAAGTTAATGGCAAAGAAGGAGAAAGTAAAACTCAAAAGTTACATTTGAAAAAAAAATTATTCAAGACATATTAATGAACATGATTTTTAGTACACAAAAGTTGACTTTAATTAATGGCTAAACATTCTTAAAAATATACACAACTGTTTATCTCCTTATTGAACCAGTAGGGGAAAATAATGTTGAAACTATATTAAGTTATAATTTACAGCCTCTTGAGTTAGAAGTCATGACATGAAGGATATTCAAATATGAATTGCTTAAGAACACTAAGAAAAATACATTCATTTTGGCATTGTATAAAAAAAAATAAAAAAGAATTTTTAGTGGGCATATATGTTTGCCAGGGAATTGACAGATGAGAGAAAGCACTCCTCATAGAGAATGGCCACCCTGTAATTCCTACTCTTCCATCAGCTTCTTTCTTTCCAGATTTTGGGCACCCATCCACATGTATCCAGTGTTTCTCAATCCACCTGGCCTGGGACTTGAACCATGCAGTCGGCCATGTGGGATCTAGCTCATGTGACCATCAAGCCATGATCTAGTCCAGAAATGCAGTTTTAGATTCTATTTCACCCAGCAAACAAAATTGTCTGTTCGATTCAACATAGTAAGAGTGTGCAAACACATCAGCTAAGGGATTGTCATTTTCTCTATCAGTGACAATCACTTGTGAAACTGAAACTGTTTACACTGAGAAATCTGACTACATTAACAATTTCCAACATCTCTTATCTAGCAATGAGCTCATACTGTCCTTAGTTCATAATACGTTATAAAGAGCTAAATGAATAAGAGTAGTAATTTGGTTTAATATAGTACTTTTCATCAAAGTATCTTAAAGTGCTTTTGCAAAGAATTAAACTTTACAAGGTCCAGTAATGTATGTGCTGTGTTGTTATTCACATTGCAAAGTGAAGATATGAAGAGCTTAAGTGGCTTTTCCCAGATCTATGGAAAAAATCAGTCAAAGATTCATGAATTAATTGTAGGAATCCTGGCTCCTAGTTCATTGATCCAAAGCTGGACCTCATATTTATTAGATAGACATATTTGCCTTTAAGTGCTAACCAGAGGCATGCATTTCTTACAGCTCTATCTCAGCTTAGTAATGAATAATAAAAAGAAATAGCCAGGGTGGGGGGACATTGAAATGTTAGATTTGTGATGAGTTTGACTTTATTTTCCAAATATATAATTTCTTGGCTAAAGTAAGATATTTTATGTCACCTTTTCTCAGTTTAATTATTTATAATCTGCTTTTGTTCACAGGAATTTGCCTATGAGTGAAGAAAAAAGTAGACATTCGTTTCCTACTTAAAAACTTAAATAAATTTAAAAATTTTTTAAAATGAACAATGGATTTCTCTGCTGCTAAAGGGAAAAAACCAGATTTATTTTTGTCTCTGTTCCACTTAAGATTACAATTAGTTCACCTGTGAACATTAGGAACCTGACAAAGAGCCTCGTATTAAAGATGTGTGTATCTGCCAATATGATATTACATATAGGTGTACAGATGTGTGCATATACAACACACACATACAAAATAACAGTTTTTAGCTGCCTTTTATGGAAGTAACTTCTTAGAATACTATAATCAACTCAGATACTTGAGCTATATATTCTTATGAGATTAATACATCATTCTGTACATTATATTAAACATAGAGCGCTTTTTAAAAACTCAAGAAACTGCATGTTCTGGGACCAATCTGGATAATGAATCTAGAATATCATGCTTTGCCAAACATATGTTGGGAACATACCCTTGTGGGTGTAAATGTTGAAAACTCAGCCACAGTGGTACAGCAGCAGGGTGTCACTGAGTCAAGCTGGGCCATATAGGAAGGCTGTGGCTGATGGTATGCACCTGTAATCTTAGCTAACTCAGACACGTGTCAGGAAAATCACAGCATGGTGAGACCCTGTAAAAATACTCGCCTCAGTTTAAAAATAAACAAAGCTTTCAAAGGGCTATATGTCCCTCTTTAAATTTTGGTAGGCTATATGTCCCTCTTTAAATTTTGGTATTTTTGTTTGGGGGCATCCAAATTGAATATCCTGGTCTGCTTGAGGTAAGTGCACCTCTTTAGGGTATTTTTCTTCTTCCTATCCCTATTCAGAATATTCATGTTTCTAAAACAGGCCTAAAGAGTCATCATCTTAAGCAAACAGTTCTTAGTGGCAAGTAAATCCTTTAGTGAGCCCCTATACTTATTTCTAACCAACAGATTATTTGATAGGGATATCTGCATTCTTTGTAAGTTTTTAAGGAAATTAACTTAGACTATTTTATATGTTCCTTTTTACTACAATCCCTGATTTAATCTGATTTTCATTTGCACATTATGTGACCTGTAATGGAGATATAAAGATAGACAGAACGAAGTCCCTGCCACCAAAGAATCTAAAAGTTAGAGACAAAGAGCACCTACAGGTAGAAAGAAGGATGAAGTTCCATCCATATGCAGTAAGGGAAATCAGGTATAAAGTCATAAATAGCACTTTAAAGGTCTGTGAAGATTGAAAAATTAAACAAATGCAAAAATAATGCACTCAGATGATCAGAAGTATTCTAGTAAAATCTACTAAAGAAAACCTGTTTAAAACTGTTTCATTAACTCAAAAATATATATTCAGTGCATATACTGTGTCAGATATTATTCTAGGACATTAGCATATATGACAGGTGTGTTCCTCTCTTAAGGATCTTGTAGTTTGCAAGAGATGGAGAGATACAAACATTTCTCTTTAATTACAGCGGTAGTAAGTTACATGAAGGAAATGTACAGGGTGTTGTAAGTTAGTATAACAAAGGCATCGAAGTTAGTGTGGAGAATTATGAAAGACTCCAGTTAGAAAGCTACATTTAGGCTGAGTCAAGAAAGATGAGCAGGAGTGTGATGGTGTTGTGCTTTGGAAGAGTTTAAAGACCAAAGTGATGGGGTTGTGGTTAATCCACAGAAGAAGCGCTAATGAGGTTGATGAAGTGGGTGTGGAGGCAGTCTGGGCAATGCCTTAGTAACTGCTATGCACTCCAGTGTTTGTACAAAGGACGATGGGAAGCAAGCAAAAAGTTTAAAGCAGGAGAATAAGATGATCATATTTCAATATGTGTAAGGATTATTTCACTGCTGCTGTTTGAGAATGGATTCTAAGTGACTGAAAATGGCTGTGGGAGGACATTTAAGAGACTGTTTCAGTAGTCAAAGAAGGTGTGACTTGCACTAGGTTCCTTGTGATATGGTTTCTGGGGTTCTATCTTTCTCTCATTTTCAGTATTAAAAGTTAAATATACTTGTATAATACCACATGCAGTTTCCTAAAGAGATCTAAGTGGGAAGTGCATGTATTAGCCGAATGTGTGTATTGATTGTGGGTCGGCAGAGTGTCCTGCCTGTCTGTGTGCTTTTATAATGGTCCAGGTGGTGCCTAAAGAGTTCATGAATTGACTCCCAAGGAGTCAGATAATGATCTTGTGCCCTAAGGAGGAAGACAGTATTAACATATTACTGTGACCTATGAACATTTGCAGTAAGGCCAATCTTTCAAAGCTTTTCAAATTAAATAATGCATTCCCTTTGCATTTATAAGGTTGGAGATAAATCTGACTTCAAACATAGAACATAAACGTGTGTGTGTTGATATTAAGAACACCACACATCTTTTCTCTCACATTGCAAACCATACATAGAAGTATAGACATTGTGTTTCCAGTTTTAAGTATTTAATATGGCAATAAAATTTCTTCTAGAGAATTATTTAATGGGCTAATTTTCAATTACAAAATGTTTTTCCATTTTCATGAGAAATTTTTCTATATGAAACAAATCTGAGATTCTTACAAATATCACAATTTAGTTTACCAAACAATATTACAATTGATTAGAGAGTAGTTTAACTATGACAACAATATGAATCGGCTTAACACTTCTCCTCCCCTTCATTTATCTTGGAATGAGATAATGAGGCAAAAGTGCTCTAGTAGAGATATCACTTTTAGCTGAATAATTCATCTGTGAATAGTACCAGATTGCAAAAATTACAGCATCATTTACGCATTATTTATGGTTAGTATGAGGTTAAAATTTTTGGCAACATTTCATAGTACATGGAAGAAAATCTATTATGGCAACATATTTCTGTATTTTATAGAAATGGGTCAAGATGTCGTGAATTTATATAGATATATCTATATCTATATCTATATCTATATATATATATATATAGAGAGAGAGAGAGGTGAGAGAGACACAGAGAAATATATTTATTAATTAGATTTTTGCCATAGGGTGAGGGAGACACAGAAATCACCCCCCCACACACACACCAGGAGAGATGGCCAAGCCATAATCCCTTCTCCTCCATTCTCCTCTCAGGATTTTGGGCACACATTCATGTGCATGAGATTCAAGTCACTGCCTGGGTCCAAGACTCAAACTGGTGGGCCATGTGAGACTCCAGCACCTTAATCTATTCACTACCTGCTGTCCCCAATGATAAATCTTTTTAAAAAGGTAACTGAACCTGTTAAATAATACAGTTCAGATCAGTTAATATTTTAAACCTAGTTGAACATTATCTATGAAATCATCGAATTTTTAGAGTTATCCAATCCAATTCAAATCTGCTAACTAGGTATTCTTATGTAAGTCAGTCTGCATTCTCATTTTTTTGTTTATTTTAGAGGTTTTTGCCATAGGGTACACGTGCTTGTTGGAGAAAGAGAAACAGAGACAATGAGAGGGAAAGTGAGAAAACACCCCTGGGGGATGGCCATGTTACAATCCCTTTTACATTCTTCTCCTAGGATCTTGGGCATGCACACACATGTGCCTAGAGTGAGTTTCAAGGCACTGGATATAAAACTTGAACAATCGTCGGCTCTGTAGAGTCCAGCGATTTAACCACTACACCATTTACTAGCCCCTCACATTCTGTTTAAAAACATAAATATAGGAGCAAGCAGGTGGTGTGATAGTTAAGGTGCTGGACTCTCATGTGACTAACCATGGCTCAAGTCCTGAACCTGGAGACTTGGAGAAGTGGGGAATAAAAACGTGGTGGATGCATGTGCATGATTACTCAAATTTCCAGGAGGAGAATGGTGAAGAAGGGTTTGTGGTGTGGCCATCCCCTCTGGGTGATGATTTCTCACTTTTCATCTCTCTCTCTCTCTCTCTGGTAAGCACATATGCCCTATGACAAAACCCTTAAAACATTACGTATATAATATATATTTATACACACACACACACACACATATGAAATAACATTTAAAATTATGCAATGTAATATCTTTCTAGTTTCACTATCACTTTACCTATAAGACATTTTCTTTTTTTCTTTTTTTGGAGAGGTTTTTGCTATAGGACACATGCACTCTCCAGAAAGAGAGACAGAAAGCGAGAAATCATCCCCTGGGGAGGATGACCACGTCCCAGTCCATTCTCCTCTCGGGATCTTGGGCACACACGCACATGCATCTGAGTTCAAGCCACTAGGTCCAGGACTCGAACCGTGGGACTACATGGGAGTCCAACAACATAGCCATTATGCTAACTGCTGGTCCCCAAAGAAATTTTCATGTAAATAATCTGCTGTACTTGATAGCAAATAATTACGTATAACATGGCGACAACTATATAGACTAAAAAGAATGTTTAAGCATGAAACAGAATTAGATACATTAAACATCATTCATGGAAATTAGAAACAAATGCACAGCCTCTTGTAAAATATAATTACATTGTAACATGTACAGAAAAACTCCTGAAATGTCTTCTTTCATTCCTCTGCGTCCCTATAGTCCTATTCATCATGGTGTGGTAGCTGCCCTTGGTCAATCTCCTTTTCCCTTCCACTGATTAAAACAAAAACAAAACCCAAAAGAAAATATGCTTACAGAACAACTATAATGATGTGTCATCTACTGAAAAAATAAGCAAACTATAAACCAGTAACAAATAAGTGTTCTGCTGCCTAAGATTTAGAATAATAACATCTTGATTATTTGCAAGAAAAGATAACTGATCGAATTAAGAAAAAAAGACTTCATCTGGCTTACTGACAGCCCTAGAATTCAATATTAAGAGTTTAATATTATTCTGGAGGCTAATGTAGTCAGCAAGTATCCCAGACAGAATGATAGTGCAAAATTATTAGGTCGTCAGGAAAGTCATGACGTATTTCTGCATAGAAAAAATGACCAGTAGTATTTCAGGGTTTAAATTCGATAAATGCTGTACTTTTGTAGTTATACAAATAGTGAATATTTAATACAAATTTTAAAATCCAATTCAGAAAGAAAGAGTTAGAAAATAATTCAAGGGAACCAGCAGTTAGCGTAATGGCTATGTCGCTGGACTCCCACGTAGTCGACCGCGGTTCGAGTCCCGGACCCGGTGGCTTAAAACTCAGGCCGGGCGTGTGTGTGTGCGTGCCCAAGATCCCAAGAAGAGAATGGAGGAGAAGGGATTGTGGCATGACCATCTCCCCCGGGGGGTGATTTATCGCTTTCTGTCTCTATGTCTCTGTCTGTCTGGCGAGTGCACGCGCCCTATAGTGAAAAAATCTCTCCAAAAAAAAAAAAAAAAAAAAAAAAAAAAGAAAAGAAAATAATGCAAAAGATACATGAAGAGAAATAACCCTGTGTTTAGCTATTTTCTGCCTTATTTCCTTGAGACTTTTGTATAGGTTCAGTAGAATAGTGGGGGAAAAAAGACAAAACACACACTATGCATTCCTGTACAGCAAATTTCCCTAGAGGTCCTATGACAGACTGCTAAGTGCTAACAACACTTTGCTTCTCACTCCTCACCAACTGCTCAGGCCATCACTTCAGTGAGGGTCACAGCAAAGCACTGAGAGCCATGTTCAGTTTCTTTAATTCTTGGTCTTCATGGCAATGACATGTTTTCTGCTAGTTTGGAAATGATTCTGTGTCATATTTTCTGCCAATTTTGAGTCTGTTTTGGTCTGATAGTCAACTGAGCTCAATCCTCCAAAATTTAATGGCTAACTTAGGTAAATTGAAAGAATTGTGCTATGGATTCTGGTTGCATCAAAGTTCTCCAGACAGTTGATGGGATACACACAGACCACACACACACACACACACACACACACACACATTGGCTTAGTGGACTGTGGAGAGTGACAAGTCCCAAGATTGGCAAAACTAGTCAGCAAGCTGAAGACACAACAGAGCCGATGGTGTCCTTCTAGCCCAAGGCTGATGACCTGAAAACCAGAGGAAATCATTCCTTCTTAATGCTGGAAGGCTTGAGAATCAGAACTGGTGTTTCAGTTCAAGTCCAAAGCCAAGCAAGATCCTTGTCACAGTTTGAAGGTAGTCAGGACAGAGAAATTCTGTTTCTTGGGGGAGGGGGTAGGTCAATCTTTTTATTCTGCTCAGGCTTCAACTGATTGGAGGAGGCTTACTCAAATAAGAGAAGGCAATCTTCCTCAGCCTACTAATTTAAATGAAATCTCATCCCAAAACATCCTTGTTACACCCAAAATAAAGTTTGAGAGAAACACCCAAAATGAAGTTTTAACTAATATGTGGGCTCACCTTTGGTCTTGTCAATTCGACACCCAAAATTAAACATTATGCTGATTTTCTTGCCTGAATATAAACTTCACTACTTTATTCCTGATAGTTCTCATTATTTCCCACATAATCACATGTTTTCTCCCTTGATCTTTATCGTTGGTGTATAATCATATTTTTGTATTTGTCATCTTCAGAAAGCCCTACTGCTATATTATTTCTTCTATAAAACTTCAGAAGTAATTATCTTTATTGACTTTCTTATGGCTTCATTCCCATTTTTGTCTTTACTCCGTTGTAAGTCTCCTTTCGTATTTTGGCATTGCACTATAATAGGCACTGCCACCGTAAACTTCTTTATTTATCCTTTCATAATTTTGGAGTATTGGATATAATTTACCTCTCCCTCTCTTTCTTCTTCTATTCTTTTCCCCTTCCTCTTTTTCTCTTCTTCCCCTTCATCTCCTTCTCCTTTGCATTCTTGGGATCACTTTTTTGTTTGTTTTTCCTTTCTTGGCAAGAAAACCTTACTGGTTCTTTCCTTTTCCAGCAGGGGTTGCTACTCCAGATTATTTTGTCATTTATTTTTCAACTCTCAATTTTGGAAGTGAGTTCAATTTTCCATCCTCTTATTTCTCTATCTTTCTTGAAGTCTTGGATGATATCCAGGCCATTGGTTTTGAATATCATTTGAACATTCATTTTTAGCACCAATATTTTATAATGCCGTTAAACCGGTGTAACTTCTCTGTGCTTTGGCATACTCAGAATATTTATCTATATATTTAAAGTAATGACTAAATTTTTAAAATAAAGATAAAGAGTATGTACAGAGTCAGAACAAAATAATATTTTTTAATGTTTATTTCTTCAATGAGAGGGAGAGAGAAAGTGTATTTCTTTATTGAGTAAGAGAGAAAAATTGTGGAACAGAGACAGCACCTCTAACAGTGTCTTGGTGCCATGAACCAACCCCAGTCTTCAGCCAGCACTGCAAGATGGGCAAGCAGGTGCCCTGCATACTTGGGGAGGTATCCGTACTCGGACCAGCTACTTTCCCATGTAAGAGTGCCTCCCAGAGCATTGGATTTTGCTGCACCACTGTCTGATTCTGTAAGAAATGTCCCATATGTTTGTCTATGTATTCATTCACTTAAGTAGTGAAGCAGCATGGATTTTTTTTTCTTTTTATGGTTTTTACTGCCACTCTAATTCTTCAGTGAGTCTTTGCTCCTTTCCTTCTCAATGTATACATAAAAAACAATGACATTGAAACTGACAGTTGTCCATTGTCATAGGAAATAACACTAAATCTTATTTATTTATTTTGAGAGTTTCGTTTTTGCTACAGGGCGTGTGCACTCACCAGAGAGACAGAGAGCGAGAAATCACTCTCCAGAGGGGATGGCCATGCTGCAATCTCTTCTCTATTCTCCTCTCTGGATCTTGGGCAAGCACGTACATGCGTCCGGTGTGTTTAAACTACTGGGTCTGGAACTTGAACTGCGGTCGACTATGTGGGAGGTTCATTGACATAGCCATTATGCCAACTGCTGGTCCCAAGCTAAATCTGAAATAAAATATTACATATAGTTCAGGCAAATATTTAAAATGGATATTTAAAATTCACATGAATTTGGGCAAATTATTTAAGCTTTCATGTCTCGGTTACTTCATCTTTATAAAGGGGATTGAAGTAATAACAATGCCTATTTATGGAGTGATGATTCAATTACATAATATGTATAAAGTACTTGGAATAGTATACATAACAGACACCCAATATAAAATAATATTTTAATATGTGGTGAATTATATGTGCTTGTATTTTTCTCTAATGAAGCTGTTTTTGACTGTCCCATTTTCCCATTGGATTATGAGTTCATTGCATATCACGCTGTACCAGTGGATTTTATTGCTCACACCCTCTATCACAGTTATATATGTAGTTTTGGGACTAGCAGTTGGTGTAATGGTTACGTTGCTGGACTCCCATGTAGTTGACTGCAGTTCGAGTCCTGGACCCAGTGGCTTAAACTCACGCCAGGCGCATATGTGTGCATGCCCAGGATCCCAAGAGGAGAATGGAGGAGAAGGAATTATTGTGTGTCCATCCCACCTGGGGGGTGATTTCTCACTTTCTGTCTCTCTGTCTCTCTCTCTCTTTCTGGCAAGTGCATGTGCCCTATAGCAAAAACCTTTCAAAAATATGTAGTTTTTATAATTAATTTTAGTAATTCATCCTAATTACATACCATAAGATGTCACATATGTGTCTTTTATTTTGTCAAGTAAATTCTGCATGATTCCTTATCTTACAGTATCTTAGTATCAAAGGATACTAATGCCTGTATCTGAGTACAGTGATTAAGTTTGTGAATTAGGATTCTGTTTGTATATGTGTGTGTATTTAGAACATGTTTATGATATAAAATTAAATTGTGTGACTATCTTACAAAATTAGGGCAAAAAGTTGATGAGCATATTTTTTGGGGGAAAAAAAAGCAAAATTCTGAAATCCATCTGTACTAAATACTTTCAAACCCTTTTTCTGACTCGTTTAATGAATCTGAATCCTAAGTAGCAATTACTGTGGGCATGCAAACCAGATTCTTTCTCATGTCATTTCAAATTTTTCTTTGCTGCCACAGAGATTAATTCTAGCTCATTTTAAAGCTATGGCCTAAGTTCAACTGTAATTAATGTCCAAAGAGATATTAGAAATTTTGCAATTAGAGAAGTGTTTCTATTTCCACTTCTCAAGTAAAAGAATGTTTAGTTTTAACTAAGAGGCATTAATGCTTCTCAGATAAAAAATAAATTTTGCTTCAGTCTATTCTGTCAGTAATTATGTAAATAATAAAAGGGTTAGGATATATTAGGATCTTTGTAAATTAAAAATGATTATCCTTTGCAGCATGGGTACAATCACAGTCTTAACTGTATTATATACACAGTGTGTCTCAATTCATAACGTTTTAGTAGCTTATCACAAGTAATAATGGGAACTAAATTAGTAAGATAAATTCACGTTTCAAATGTATCTAGGAGTATGTATAGTTTTAAAAGTTCACATTATGTGCAGATATGTACAATGAATATCTTGGTTAGAGTCTGAAGGTAGACATAATGAAGAGATCTCTATAAGAGGTCTTCAAAAAGTATATGGAAAATGCATATTTTAAAAATGCATGGAATTTAAAATTCTCTTGCACCAAAAAATAAACCTGTACTTCAACTCCATCTTTCTATGAACTTCTTGAAATCTGTCATGGAAAATAAATGAGGTAAAAATATATCAACAACTATTTATTCATCAACTCTACTCTGTGTGAGACAC
This sequence comes from Tupaia tana, assembly GCA_026018925.1. Classification (NCBI taxonomy): domain Eukaryota; kingdom Metazoa; phylum Chordata; class Mammalia; order Scandentia; family Tupaiidae; genus Tupaia; species Tupaia tana. Next base: position 50,341,415 of record JAKSZU010000004.1, on the reverse strand, counting down.
TTAATTCAGGTCCTGTGTATTCTAACATTGTAAGATGGCCAAGAAATGTATCTCAGTCACTATTCTAGGCACATGAATTATAAAGGATAAAATTATTGCCTTCACAGTATTTGTGTCTAGGAATCTATACTTTTAACAAGCTGAATCAAATAAATGATGTTGGATAACCAATATGAAGAAGTGAAATGATTTTACAAACCTTGAGGGACTGTTGTATGCATGAGTGTTCTTTACATTAGGCAGCCAGGAGAGACCCTTTACCTTGGAGTTTTTTAAAGATCTCTGTGAAGAACATTCATTCCAAAAAGAACCTCAAGGGCAAATTCTCTAAGACCTCAGGGCTCAGGTGTGTTTAAGATATCAAAAGGTCAATGCCACTGGGACAAGTAAGTGAGGAGAAGAGTGGGGGGAGATGGCATAGTACCAAGACCAGATCACACAGGGCCTTGAAGACATTGGCAAGAAAGTAGATTTTATTATTTTTTTTTTATCTGGGAACCTATTAGCCATAATTTATTTACATTTAAAATCACAGAAATCAAATTCTGGCTGCTGGAATGGTGGTAGGGGAGCAAAAATGGAAAGCATAGAGATGAAAAGTTACTTGATTGTAGATCTAAATTGGGCCAGAAATGATGGTGAGTCTGACTAAGGTGGTAGTCACTAAAGACATGATCAGATTCAGGATACATGTTTTGAGGAACTTTCCTGATGAGTGAAAGGGAACTGAGTGAAAGAGAGGAGTCACTTATGTATGTTAGATTTTGTTTTGCCCTTAGAATTGAGCTCCTGCTGCATGCTGTTTGCCAGGATGGGGAAGGCTTGGGAATAGAAAAGGTCACTACCTGGGCAGGAGGAAGTAAATTGTGGTTTTGGCTATATTCAGTTTGAGATGCTCATAGATGCAACAATAACTGTATTAGGAAAAAAGGCAAATACATGAGTCAGGAGGTGAAGGAAGAAAGAATTTAGGAATTGTCAGCATGTAGAACATTTCTAAAGTAATGGGCATGTAGGAAATCACTAGGGTGAAAGTGGAGCTAGACAAGAGAAGAGAGTTAATAATTCAAAGAGCTTAAGCTTCCAAAATATGGTGATCTAGGAATAAAAAGAACCAGCAAAGAGAAACTGTAAAAAGGATGCTAGAAAAATAAAAGAGAAAACAGAAAAGTGAGAGATTAAATCTAGGAACAATATTTCCAGAAGGGAATGGGTGGTAAGTCGTGTCAAGGTGTGAGAGGCTGAATTGGACTGACTTGATATGACAGATCTTTGGTGGCCTCGGAAAGTTGGGAAAGAATAGCTTTATTGTGAATAGTCAAAGTATTTAAGGCTAAAAAGTGGAAACGAGTTTGAGACAAATCTGCTGAGAAGTTTTCTTTTGTAGCAGAGCAGAGAAATGGTGAGCAGGGGACATAAATTCATTTGGTTATTTAATTCAAAAATTAAAACATGAGGGACCAGCAGTTAGCGTAATGGCTATGTCGTTGGACTCCCATGTAGTCGACAACGGTTCAAGTCCTGGACCCAGTGGCTTAAAATCACGCTGGGTGCGTGTGCGTGTGTGCCCAAGATCCCGAGAGGAGAATGGAGAAGAAGGGATTGTGGCCTGGCCATCCCCCCCTGGGGGGTAATTTCTCGCTTTCTATCTCTCTGTCTCTCTGGCGAGTGTGCTCGCCCTATAGCAAAAACCTCTCCAAAAAAAGAGAGAAAACAAATTAAAACATGAAAGTGTTGGCTGTAACAGATGTTATACTATTTAACTTCTGGATTATTTCAGGTAAACTATATTGATAAACAAATATCACTTTCTGCTGTATTATTCCTTCCTATACTCTTTAATACAAAAAGCTTGGTGAAGGACGATGGCCATCCTCGTTTTCAGGACAAGGCATTGGAATAGTTGCATGTTCTTGCTTGAAACTCTGGGTAAGTGTAGAGTGTCTACTATATACCAAGAACTACAGTAAGTTTTGGTGATTCTAAAGTAAAAAGACACCGCCTGAGCATGGAAGGTGCTCATAGTCTAATGAACTTACTAATGAAGTTCTAAATTTGTTTTATTTGGGAGATTTTGAAATTTAGTGCCCTATCAATTATGTTACAACCTTTGAAAGAAAAAAAGTCATATTTTCTAGATAGATAAAAATGAATTCACTGTCACAGTTGCTTTGTAATTAAAAGTCCACAAAAATAACTTTCACATTCCACTTTTCTGGGGAAAAAAGTATGAAGAACAAAAGCATCTGCAGTGCATGTTAGTTGGCAAGTATACTTGTCTGGCACTTTCCAAATTGTTTTAGCAACGTTTGGCAAGAATCTATCACAAATTATGGATGATTATAATTTTGCAGTATGTGAAAGCAGATGGAGATGATGAATTGACAGAGAATTTTTCTTCCTAGGAAACTGATTGGTAATAATAATTATCTTTGAAGAAGGCAAAAAAAAAAGTGAGAATTACCTGCTGACTTTTATATATGCATATAAAATTTTGAGAACTTTTATTGGAAAATAGTCTTCAACTTATACGAAATTAGAAACAGATTAAAACGTTTAAAATATCTATAAAAATTAGTCTAGATGGATATACAGTGTACAAACAATATTCTGACTTTTATAAAGGCATAATTGTTCCATTTAAATGTTTGCTAGGGAAAATAAATAAATTGGCAGTTGTTTGAATAAAGAGGACATAATTGATAGTTGCTTATTTTTCTTAGAGGTAAAATTTTTGTGCTCCTAAGAGATGAGATAACTTTTTTTTTTTAATCTCATGAGTAGTCACATGGAAAATTGTGGTAACTCATGAATGGCCAATTTCAGAGATAAACTAAAAATAAGTTTTGTTTAAAATAATTCATAGGACTGCCTTTAGCCTAGTGGTTAAGGAGATGAATCTACATAGCCAATAGTGGTTTGAATTTTGGCCCACTGGCCTGATAAACACACAAAGCATGTGTCTATGTGTATGTAAAATCCCAACAGGATGGAGAAATGGAGAAGGGATTGTAGCTTCACCATGCCCTGTTGTGGCTTTCTCTTCATTTTTTCTATCTCACTCTCTGGTAAGCACACATGCTCTTTGGCAACTTTTTAAGAAAAATTCATAATGATTATTTGTGGTATATAACAATGTAGTTCTGAAAAGAACTGAACTCCATCGTCAGGGTATCGGAGTTCAAATATTGGGCCATTTAATCTTTACAAATGACTTAACCTCTTTAACACTTCTGTGTCCTTTACATTCACAGTACTACACATGGCATCCGACCACGTCTCCTGCTCCCCCACTACAACCCCAGTTACCATTGTTTTTACTTGAATTTTTGAAATAACCCCCTTCCCCTTAAATCTTTTTCCTTCAAGAAATTCTCAGAATGGCTGTTAGAGTGATCTTGTTAATTATAAGTCAAATTATGATACTCTTTTGTTCAAACCCTCCTAACTTCTCCTGGTCTTCTGGGTTCTGTCTGTATACTGTCCCCAGCCCCTATACTTCTTGATGCAGGAAAGTTGGGGTATAGGGATAATCAGGCCCAGCACCCACATTGGGACACAGGTTCTTGTCTCTCACTCAGGAAGAATAAAGAAAGAATTAGAGACGCAGACATGTAGAAGGCATAACAAAGCAGAGAGTTTATTGGAGGAGAGGGAAGGAAAACCGCTCCCAAGAAGAAGGCTAGGGCCCTGGAAAATGAGGCAAGGGGTTTTTGTCCGAGTCAGAGGGGCTTTGTCTGGGCTTGTTCAGGGGGGGCTTGTGCACGTGTTCCCCTCCTGGTGATGGGTGTGTCGGGGATAAGAGGCACATCTTGGTAGATCCAGTTATTCTAATTTTAGAGTGGGTATGAAGGTCAGGAGATTGTCTAGAAACTTTGCGTCATAGAAACCATTATCTTCACCCCAGAATGTGGTGGGGCCTGGAAAAAAGCCTTTGTTTTCGGTCTAGGTCGTTCTGCCTAGGTCAGTCACTGAGCCTGCTCTGCATGCCATCTCTCTCCAGCAGGCTGAGCTGCTTTGTCTCTTAGGGCAGCTTTTTAATGATTCCATTATGGGTCAGTATCTTAACTGTAATATATTTGTAGGGTCTCTTGTCTCCTACCTCACTCTGATTGCATCTTTTATATTTTCCCTCATCCTGTTTCTCCACACACAACACACACACTGGCTTCCTTGTTATTCCTGGTACACGTCAGGTATTCTCCAGTTTTCGGTTGGTTGTATGTTTGTACCTGCTTTTCTTCTCTGCTTGGAGCCTCTTCTCTCAGATATCTTTTTTTTTTTTTTTTTTTTTTTTCTAAAGAGAGATTTTTGCTATAGGATGTGTGAGCTCACCAAGGGACAGAGCGACACACAGAGAGAGATGGAGAGACAGAAAGTGAGAAACTATGCTCCCAGAGGGGGATGGCCGTGCTGCCGTCCCTTCTCCTACACTATCCTCTCTGGATTTTGGGTGTGCACACACGTACTGGGAGTTTAAAGGCACATGCACCATGTGTGAGTGTGAGGCCACTGGGTCTGAGACTTAAACCACGCTTGGCCATGTGGGAATTCAGTGAAGTAACAATTCCGCCATCTGGTGGTCCCTCTCGGATGTCTTCAAGACTTGTTCTCTGACTTAAGGAGTTCATTCAGGAAAGCTTCCCTTATATACCCTTTTTAAAACTGAAATTCTTGGGGGCTACAGATGGCTTAGCAGTTATATTGTTGGACTTCCACATGACTGACCGTGGTTTAAGTCTCTGACTGGGTGGCTTCATACTCACGCAGAGCACATGTGTGTGCACGCCCAAGATCCCAGGAGAAGAATGGAAGAGAAGGGATTGCAGTGTGGCCATCTCCCCCCCCCCCCCCCCCCCCCCCGGGGTGATTTCTTACTTTCCAGCTCACTGTCTTTGTCCCTCTTCCCCCACCCCAGGTGAGCACATGCACCCTAAGGAAAAAATAATTACCTCTTTTAAAAATAAAAAAAGGGACCAGCAGTCGATGATGGCTATGTTGCTGGACGCCCATGTTGCTGGACGCCCATGTAGTTGACTGCAGTTCAAGTTCTGGACCTAGTGGCTTAAACTCACTCTGGGAATGTGTGTGTACGTGCCCAAGATCCCAAGAATGGAAGAGAAGGGATTGTGGCGTGGCCATCCCCCCTGGGGCGTGATTTCTCACTTTCTGTCTCTCTGTCTCTGTCTTTCTGGCAAGCGCACACACCCCATAGCAAAATCCTCTCAAAACAAACAAACAAACAACCCCCCCCCCAAAAAAAAAACCCTGAAATCCTTGACCCCACAACTCCATAACCTTTCCCTAAATTATCATTAATTTTTTCTATAGGACTGTTTTTCATGTGTGGATTTTAATGTTTTGCATTGTTTGCCATCCTCACTAGAACATAAGATTTATGACAAGAGGATTTCTTCCATTGTTTGGTGTACTGGCACAAAACAGAAACGACAAATATTTTAAGTGAACTAACAAATTTTAACCATATTAATCATCTATTATTATCATGATTTGGATTAGGGTTTTAGTTGTTGCTTCAGACACTGGCAGACAATTCACTTAATGTTGCCTTTCAGAATAAATGAGTCCATAAACTCCAACTCCACTAGCTTGTTATGAAGACTAAACAAGATAAAAATAACAATTTACAGGCTGCTTTGAGGGTTAAAGAAAGCATTTGCATAAAAGTACCTAGCATGCTGCTTGGCAGATAAAAGGTGATGAATTAATGTTAATAGAATTTGCATCTGAATAAAGAGATCATGTTATGTAAATCAAAACATTTATTTGTGTCCTAATTTTCTGTCTAGGGTAAAGAAATTATATAGATTATTTTTTCCTGGGAAACTTTTTGAAGCATGGAATGCTGAGATAGGAGATAGAACTCTAATACTCAGGGCATAGGCCCAAGATGGGAGTGACAATAGTTACACTTTGACTAGAAAACAGTTTGCACACAGGACACAGCTTGTAGCAATGATTAACCTGGACACCATCTACAGCATGACCTAAAGCTATTTATCCCAGAACCTGGTCTTTGTGGCCCAGAGGTGCCAGACATTCCTGCAGAATCTTAAGGTCAGTTAGTCCCACAGAAAACTTCAGTAATAGATTACCTCAATTGTAAGTTAAGAAAGGGAACCAAAGAATGCTGACATCATGGATGATTTTAGTTTTTTTGGAATCTACTCCCTTATCAGAGAGCCAGTCCACTGCTCAGACTGATTGGTGAAAGCCCCAAGTTGACAACCCTCTTTCAGTATCTCTCCCTTTTCTATTTCAACAAAGCTCTTATTTACTACCTCTCCTTTGTCCATGCGTCTCATTTTTATGATTGTGAGACACAAATCTATCTCTTTGCTGCTCCTGCATTGGTGGTGTGAGCTCTAGTCACCTCCTGAATGCTACCCAACTATGTAGATGCTCTAAACTTTTATACACAGATAGATGGTTTCTATTTTGTCACCTATAAAATATATACCTTAGAGAATCCATGAACAGTTTGTCAATTCCTCATGCCTAAATATATCAGGGACACAACTGTAGAACAGAGTTTATTTAGTGTTGAAGGGAGAGAGACAACTAGTCACAGCAATGTGAAGGTAACACTGCTCCACAATGCTAAGACATCATGGAAAGGTCCTGGATTTGTATCCTGTAGTCTCCTTTCATATGCTGAGTGCATGTAGGTGTGACTGTGATCCTGAATGAAGCTGGGGGTGGATCTCAATGTAAAGACCCTCTTAGGGATGCCACCATCTCTTTCTCTCTCTCTCTCTCTCTCTCTCTCTCTCTCTCTCTCATGGAACAATGAAATAAACAAATAAAACTTTAAAAAAAGTGGTGGGGAGGGAGATGAAGACCACAGCTGAGAATTATAGATGTCTCAGTACTAGTTGTTAGAAGGGACTTGTAGAATTTTGAACTGCATTAGGAAATTTTAGGGCAACATTCAAGAAAGTATTTGGGGTACTATTAGGAAAGTAGGGCCAATTCTTTTATTATTTTTTCTTTCTTTTGAGATATGGTCTCATTATATACCAGTCCTCTGATCTCAGCCTTATGAGTTGCTGGGACTATAGGTGCATACCACCATGCTTGGCTTTTCAGATAGGCCAGGAAATTAAGGCAGGCCTCCAATGCAGCTTGTCTGTGAAGTAGTGTACCAACCAGTCTACACTACTGCAGCTCAGCTTCTCTTAATTTTTACTTAAAGGATGAGAGAAAAAATGTAGGGCTCAATTGTAACAATAATCACTCATGATAATCGAGGTGGAGGATGTTTTGTGAATTTTTGTGTATCTGGTTTGCGCGTTATGTTGCTATTGGTGCTCAGCCATAAACACCAAGTGGTCTTCTTTTTGTTTTGCTTTATTATGGTCACAGAGTGACCTTTTTGATGTTGGTGACCTGTGAGACTGTTTATGTTTAAGAGTAAAACACCGTGACCTCTGAGTATGGGGCCAACTCCTTGAAACATTAAGGCCTAACTTCCAGAGCAAGGGTAGCTCTCAAATGCCATGGGCTGATTTTTCCTTTCTCAGGCTTTGCGTGCATATGCACATTTCTTGGAACTTGGTTTTAATTATTTCCACACTTTTTATTAATTGTATATCACCCAAATTTATATGATTCATTTTTAAGATATTTAACTCTTAGTGAAAAGACATTTAGCATAATTTTATATCCAGATGAATCCTAATTGATTTGCAATGTAGTTTTGGTACAAATGAATATTCAGTGTTGTTTAGGTGAACAGTTGTAACTACCCAGATATAGCTTTACTAAATATTTTGCAACAAAGAACATTTGCCAGACATATTTGTAATGTACACATCATTTTTATGGCTGAATTATCACAATTAAAAATAGCATTTATAATATAGTAAACAGAAATAAAAATTGCAATGTGAAAGTGCTCTTATAATTTAATCATGAAGAAATGTCCAGTTTCCTCAAATGTCCTTTAAATATTATTATAGTTTGCATAAATTCATACCACTGACTTTTTGGTTCTGTTAGAAGATTTGCACTTTAACAGTTTATTATTTATGAATATCCCACCTATTTACAAAAGAAAAAATTATGCCTGTTTATTTAAATGTTAGTCAACAGTTGATACCTAAAATTGTAGATTTTACATGAAGTAAAATCTTCAAGCTTTGTGCCTTTAAGTCTTCTTGGATTCAGTCATTATCAGTATGTGACCCTAGCATTATGTGTGTGTATGCATATGTATTTATATTTACACAGAAATAGATAAAAAGATTGCAAGTAGATTTTATAGACTTTTAGATCTAGAAGTCTGAATGTTCATCTAGTCACATCTCTTATTTTAAGGAAAATGCACATACACATTAAATTATACCCTAAGACATGTAGAGCTGAAATGAGGAACTGGAGTTTGCTACTTCAGAGTCAAGCCTTTTCTACTATGACTTTTGTCTTAGCTCTTTGGGTTAAGTTGAAAATTCCCTGTGGATTTATCTTTCTTATATAATTCATATAAATTCAACATTTACTGGGGAACTGATGAAGAACATTGAATAAAATTGTCAGGTTCCTTTTATTTCCATCACATATCGGTAGTCTATAAAAATCTTACTTGATCATAAAATTCTTCAACAAAGGTTAGATATAGATGATTGTCTACTGTATAGTATGGAATGAAAACTTCAAAAATAAACACTTTCATTGATAACCTCCAGTCTATATTCATTTTTCTTTGGTAAATTATTAGTGTTTAAATTACCACATAAATTGAGAATTATGAAACCTCACTAATTGTGATAAAAATTCTGACTGTCTTAATTTAAAGCACAGTAAAGGTCTAGTTCAGTATACTGCTTACCCTTTTTTGAGCATGTGTATGTTTATTAAAGAAGTGAATGGAACTCCCAAATTCCTTAGCATGCACTGTTTTATTGTTAAAATTTGGGGGAATAGTTGAAAGTAAGTACATAGTAGAAAATATGATCTTTAACATTTAATTTTATGCTACAAATTACATCTTAATGGGAATTCTTCCAACAAATCTGTGAGAAAACAAAAATAAAATTCTGATAAACTTTCCCCATAACCTAAAAATTTTTATCCTCTTTTAAAGTGATTTTTTTAATAAGAGCCTTGAGACTCATAAGTATAGTTAGAAATTTCATGTGTTTTCTGAAATCCTTTTTTCTAATCCCACATATAGTTCACGTGCATGTGTGATACACTTTGCTAAATGAAACACTCAATTACAGGACTGTGTTTGCTGGGTGCCAATTTACTCAATGTTTTTATATTGGTGAGGCCATCCTTATTTAACACCTCATAAAAAGAAAAGCCAGCCTCTTACAAAAGAACTAATTTATTGTACACCAAGGATCCGTGCTTAAAACGGTCTCCTACTGTATGTAAAGCAGGCCTGATGCTTATAGGGTATTGTAGAGTGCCTTAATACTACACATTCGATATACCTTAGAAATAAAGATGCAAATCACAAAACAATAAATTTCAGGTTTGTAGCAAACACCCCGAAGAAAAATTTAACAAATCAAGACTGCCAGTGAGATAGATGATGAAAGATTTTGTCATGCAAGGCATACAAATCACTGCGTTATTGCAAGCATCTCTCTCTCTCTCTTCTTTGGTTGTAGACACATCATCAACCTTAATGATAAAAGCTTTCCACAAAAATAATTCTTAAGCCTCAGGAACAAACACCTCTTTGGCACCCTGAGAGAATATTCCACAAACATCATCAATCTCCTTCGAATCATGATTTACAACCTTTCTTTTTGGCCGACTTGAGCCATTTGTGAGCATGCCCCAGCAGCGTCACACTGGGATTTTCCTCCACTTTGCCCTCTAAACACATAACAACATAGCCTTTTGTGCTACTGCCAGTTTGGAAGCTCATGCCTGACAGAGAAATCAAGTACAAGCTACAGATATTGGTGGGTAAGGGCACGTTCCAGAACAGCTGCTTATTAATGCCTGGACTCTCTAGGAAAAAATAGGAAGGGATGGATATTTCTGTGTAGCTCCTGGAGCCAGTTTGTCTTGTTTCATATGTTAATTGTCAATGGCATACAGCAGAGTCAAGTAATGATGACTTCAGGCCATGCAATTTGGATTTCTCAAAGAAAAAAATGAGTGAAATAATTTCTGTGGGTGTATATTTCTCCTAACAAAACTTGTATCCCAAGAATCATTAACAGTTGTCTGATAAATGCTATATTTCTGATGTTTTCTTTGAAACTCAGGAAAGGAGTCTATGTACCACAGCTGAATTCATTTAGTATGTGCCTAAACCCACCCGTAACACTGCGCTTGTTAAAACAGATGCACATACATTATTAATTGTTGACTAACTTGCAATCATCATCAAGGGCAGAAAAACTATACCCCCATCAGGAAAGCATATAAACATTATGATTACTTGAAACATAGGCAGATCTTTAAGATGTCTATATTGAGTGAAACAGTAGCTACTGACATGTCTAGCAATATTTATAAAGGAAGCTTTGCAAAACAATGTTTACTATGAACAAGTGATGCAAACCAGAGAAATGGGTGAAGCTGCATACTTGATGGAGAAGTTAGAATTGTTATTCTTCTTCTCCAACACTGACAAATAATATGCATACATAGGGAGGGAGAGAATGTAATAATGTCACATAACTTGGGTCTTAACTGTAATTCTTAGTTTATATATATATGTAAATATAAATATAAATATATAGTTAGATTTTATTATAGGAAGTGATGGTTCACAAATCCAATCTCCCAGGAGGTCTGGTAAAGAGCAATCAGATCATAGAACATCTATATTAGGAAAATCAAACTCACGTTCATTACATAGGCAGAGGGGTTTATATTTTCATTTTCTTCTTGGTAGGTTTTTATGTGTTCTAAGGTTCAGCCTGATATGTTCAGTTTTAAGTATCCAGTTGTTGAATCAGAATGAACTAGACATTTGGAAGATGCACTCTCTTACACTACTTGTGGAATTGTAAATTAGAAAATTTTATAAGACAATATTGAAAGTTTTACAGTGCCTTAAAAATGTCCATGTTCTTTGACAGAATAATTTCACACTTCTGAACTGATCTCAAGGACGAAATATGAAATTAATATAAATAAATATTTCTATGGAGATTCATTGTGTAATAACTAAACACTGGCAACAAATACTTTATGATAATAGTAAAATAAATCATAGAATATACATATCCTGTGATAATATGAAGCTATTAAAATATATGTACAGTATGCAGTATGTTCAATTACATATAAGAAAACTGAATCTTACAATGTTAGGTTAAAAAAGCTATCTCAGACTTCGTATACAATGTGATCTTTATTAGAAAAATGTACACCTAAAAAATGTATTGGGAGAAAACACACTATAAAGTTAACAGTGATTTCTCTCCGAGTAAGATTAAGGATAATCCTAAATTAGTTTTTTTCTTTTTTACTCTTCTGTACTTTTCTTTTCCCTAATATGACTATTCTATTTCTTTTTCTTTTTTGGAGACTTTTTGCTATAGGGCACGTGTGATCACTGGGTAGACAGAGAAAGAGAAACAGAAAGCAAGAAATCACACCCCCAGGGGAAGGGGAGATGGTGACACTGCAGTCCCTTCTTCATTCTCCTCTCAGGATCTTGGGAATGCACACACCATGTATCTGGTGTGAGTTTTAAGCCCATGGGTCTGGGACCTGAACTGCAATCAACTATATGAGAGCCCAGCATAGCCATTATGCCACCTGCTGCTGGTCCCTAAATATACTGTCTTTTTTTTTTTTTTTTTTTTTCTTGAGAGGTTTTTGCTATAGGGCACATGCACTCGCCAGAAAGAGAGAGAAAGCAAGAAATCATCCCCAGGGGGGATGGCCATGCTGCAATCCCTTCTCCTCCATTCTCCTCTTGGGATCTTGGGCGCACACGCACACGCACCCAGCATGAGTTTAAGCCACCGGGTCCGGGAATCAAACCGTGGTCGACTGCATGGTAGTCCAGCAACATAGCCATTATGTTAACTGCTGGCCCTCTCTGTTTCTAAAACTGTTTAAGAATTGGTGGTTATAGAAGAGAATATATACTCTGTTCACCTGACTGTTTTATATTCATAAGCAGAGAATAAAACTATATTCTCTGGCCCTCATGCATCAAGTAGTATCGATGTTTTGGGTTCTCATCCATGGCAGGTAGACATTAATGATACATCAATTCCAGTCTGATACTGTCAAGTATGGGTGTGCCTTGTTCTTGTGTAAAATCTCTAAGATGGACGTGAAAGACTCAAAGATGGTAGATCGGTCTAAATTCCTTAACTACGATTTGAATTAAAGCTGCAAGAAATAAGTGGGCCATGTCAATCTTATCAGAATCCTCATTATTATGAAGAGTTTCAGGTGTATTTTTATATTTTTGTTTTTTAGTTTTACATCAGCATAGCCTTACAACTATCAGTTTATTGTGTTATAAATCACTTGCTAATTTTCATTACTCAGGAATATATCATAGATATTGAGCAATACAAAATGTAGGTATGTAAGTATTGCTGATATTTATGTGGCCTGATTATTTTATACAGTCCCTTATTAAAGCTATTTTGAAAACTATCATTCAGTGATTCTTAGCCTGGCTGTTCATCCTCTATCATTGGAGGTGATGGAGTTCCAGCTTTTATATTAATGCAAAAATTACATATAAAGAATCACAAATGTAGATTTTTTTAATATAAGATGCAATCTTTAGTTCAGAAAAATTTTCATACTTGGGTGCTTTTATAGCAATCATTCTTTCAGCCTGTAATTTTTGCTTCTTATATAACAAATGCCTACTCATTCTTTAAAACTAAGCTCAAATGCCATGCCTCAATAAAGCCCTTGCTCAACCCAGTCGCTGATGTATATCATTCTGCATGAGCTCTAGGTGCAGAGAAAATTATTTTTAAAAAATTTATTTCCCATACTCTTAGCAAAGAGCCTAGCATAAAATACGGTAATCATTAAATTTGATATTGTTTCCAAAGTATGTTTCATTTGTAGTGTTCTATTTATCAACTGTGCTATAAGAAGTGACAGAAATACAGATGAGTTTTTCCCATTATCTGTTCTCTTACCTAATTTAGGTATAATAAAGATTCTTAACCTTGGGATATTTTTGATTCTGCAACTTTAATACTAGATAACTCTAACATTTTTCCTTTGAGAACTGAACCTACTTAAAGCAAAACTCACTTTTTACCTTTTCTAGTAGCTTAAAATTAACTTTAATGTAGCATTTTTAGCATTAAATAATTTCTTTAATTTTATAAGGTGAATATAACAGTATATAAATCTTAGTTGACTTGTATGATTTATGGACTACTATGCAGTCATTAAAAAGAATATAGTAAATCTAGTTATACTATCTATAAAATTTTTCATAATATATTTAAGAGTAAAAAAAATAACAAATGGTGATATTCTGTGTAGGCTATGGACTTCTTCCATTAAAATGTTGAAAATTTCAGAAATATTGGGTTGTCAAAAAAGTCATGACATGTGTTTCAATTTTTCTATGTAAAATGTGTCATGACTTTTCCAGCAATCTAATATATTGCTCTTACTTTAACTACACTAAAGCCCAATAATCTACAAACATATTTTTTTATTGAGAACATTAGAATTTTGTGTTCACAAGATAAACTGAGCCTAAGTCTCTCTTAGGAGACAGGATATATGGAGTAAGAGGCAACCACATTAAAAACGACTAATAAGAAAATGGCTAAATGTTAATAAACCTTGAAAGGTCAAGTGAAGACCCTAGTCTAGACCCAAAGTTCCGAATCCCTGGGAACTCCTGATGTAGAAAAAGTCTGCTTTTCTATGTGAGCTCATTTCCAGGGGCTTCCTTCCAGTAACCATGACAAAGACTGGGGAAATATCTATAATCAAAGGTAATTAAGAAAGCTCCCCTAAGTGGCAGACAAGCACAAAGCCTTGCTTATTTATTCAGAACCTTCTTCATGTGAGGCAAAACTATTTATGAGGCTCTGAGATAGGAGCATAACCCTACTGTACCCACCGCAATATTGTTCCTAGTAACATCAGTCATATTCAATGAGCAGGAATGAATGAGCAGGAAACCCTCCTGCCATTTGTCCCAGACAGAGTTACTCTGCTCTTGAGGAAGATGTAAAAGTCAAAAATACTGTCTCTAGAGAAGGCGTGGGAAATTCAACTGGACACAGGATCTTGTACTGATGTAAAGCAGATATCTTCTACTACTGAGGGATGGGGAGAACATTCTCTACAATGTCAGACCATGCAAATACAATGCAAAGTTTGACTGCTAAGGTTGGGAGTTATGATAGTTAATTTTATGTGTCTACTTGGCTGTGCTATGTGATGCCAAGACAGCTGATATAACATTATTTCTGGGCAAGTCTATGAAATGCTTCTGGAAGAGATTGGTGTTATGTTATGAATAGATCCCCTCCAAAATTCAGGTGTTGCCAACATGGTGGTAGTAAAAGCGTAAGACTTTTAAGAAAGATGATTAGGCCATAAGGGCCCCTCTTTCATGAATGCGATTAGGTGCCCATAGATAAGCATTTGATAAAATGAGTTTGTCCCTTTTTGCCCTTCTACCTTCTGCTATAAGAAGATAGCATTTGTCCCTTCCAGAAGATGCAGTATTAAGGTGCCATCTTGAAAGCAGAGAGCAGCCCTCACTGACATCGAAACCTAGTGACTTCATCTTGGACGTTTCCGCCTCCCCAACTATAGAAATAAATTTCTGTTCTTCATAAATTACCTACTTTTAGATATTCATATTATGTTGTAATAACACTAAATAGACTAAGACAGTTAACTTGAGTCAGTAGACTGAATAAAGATCTTCCTCATCAATGTCATCGGACATTATCCAACCTGTCACAGGCCCAAATTGAACAAAAAGGCACAGGAAGGGAGTTGTTTTTTTTTAATCTCTGTTTCAGCTGACACACCCATCTCTCTCTTCCCTCAGGAATGGTGCTCCTGGTTCTTAGGCCTTCAGGCTTAATACCAGACTGGTTCTGTCTATACCTTTGATTCTCAGGCCTTCAGAATCAAACTGAATTATACCATTTTCTCTCCTGGTTATTTATCTTGCTGACAGCAGATTTTGAGACTCCTCAGCTTCCATACCTGCATGCACCAATTCACACAAGTCATTCATTCTCTCTGTCTGTCTCCTGTTCCCTCTCTCTTTTATTGGCAGTGTTTCTCTGGAACCCTAATAGAGGTCAGAAGCTAGAAAGACCAACTTTGAAGCCTAAGTGCTTGAGTTCAGTCTGAGACGGGGCAGTTTTGAAACTCTCCATAGGAAGTGGTATTTGCTTCCTAGCTATACCAAGCTACTGACATAAGTCTTACTCCAAAGTCTACACTCTTTGATTCAAATTCAACAAGTTTGGATTGGCCTGATTTATTTTACATGGATAAACAATACCTTAAGCTACAACCCCTTCCCAGAGCTTCAGACTCACGTATCCACAATGCTTATTTTAAATCTCCTGTAGAAATTGCTACTGGCACTTTGAAACTATCAGTCCTAAAACTAAATTCATAACACCCAAACTACTTATTTTCCTCTATCACTTAAATTAGTACAATACGTAGCTGGAATATTCAATGATTTCTCAAAATTTTAAATAATTTCAGTTGTTTCCAATATCAATATATGTATATATTTTTTAACACTTTGGAAATTTAAGGGAGGCTCTACATATATTCTTAGTTCTATTTCCAGGGGTGATATTAACAAACTCTCAGATTTCTACTTTTTCTGGGGCAAGTCAATGTTGATCTAATACAAACTTCACCATTTTTCTTAATTTTGCACATTAATTTGAGGTCTTGGTAGCAGGCAATAAAAACATCCAGCCTAACCTAAAAGGATGGGATAGGTTAAAAGCATACAAGAGACTCATAAAAATTATAGGTGGTAAGAGGTTCACATTTGAACACCACTAAGATCTTAAGGAACTCCCAAAGGCTAATAACCAGAAGTAGTAGCTACTTAGTACCTATTGAATGTTAAGTAAAATCCAGGTATTAAAGACAAAGAAGATACAAATTGTACACACAATGATTTCCCAGCCTAACTCAGTGTGTGTGCTCACCAGAGAGGAAAAAACAAACAAACAAACAAACAAAACAAAACAAACTAAACCAGTATTTTTGTATATTGGAGTAATGATTCTAGATAATATAATGAGCCCAAGGCTAGTCAGTTTTCTACTTTAACAGATTACCAAGGGTCAAATTTTGATAAACACAGTATTTTGCAGTAGTTGAAAAAGCTATAAGCATTTGATTTTTCGTAAGCAAGTATAAGCTCCCTTAATTCATGTTACACTATAATTCTACATTTATCTTCAGGATCTGCTACTGTTATGGTTCTGATGGCGACATTTTCATCAAAAATACTAGTGATAGGCATTTCATATGCCACAAACCTGAGAACTAAATGCTGCATTTGTCTCATACCTATCACGTGCAATATTGTTTCCACAATTGATGCTAAAGGTGCTATTGCCTTTAAAATTCCAGAGTAGAGCATCACTCATTCATTCAAAGTGAACTACTAAAATATTAAATAACTTCTTTGGAGGTGTAAAGGCAGTGCAATAGTTTAACTTTTAATAATTTTTAAAAATTTAAATTTTTAAAAATAATTTTTAAAAAACCTAAACCCACTTGATTTTCCTCCCTTTTCTAGCCACTGATGGCCATGTATTTTAAGTGCAATATATATATGTATATATATGTGTATATAAAATATATATATATATATATATATATATATATATATATATATATTTTAAAGTTTGTTTCTTCCATGAGAGCGGGAAGTGAGAGTAGAGGTAGAGAGAGACAAGAAGTTTTAACAGGGTCTCTGTGCTGCAATTGACCCCCAGATTCAGCTGGCCCAGATCACATGCACATGCAATTGGCATGCTGAGTAAGGTCCTAGGAAGTGAACCCAGGACTTTTAAGTAGTACAATTGCCTTACCACTGCACCACCACCTGGTCCCATAAGTATAATTTTAAAGGTTCTGATTATTTGGTTTTGCAACATATTCTCATTTCTAGCAACGTTGGGCTTGCCTCTTTTGCTCCCTTAGTAGCCAGAAGGATAGTTAACAGAACTGTCGGTGGTACAGATTCCACTGTAAGACTGGATTGTGCTTTGCCTGGAAATATTCCATGACGTCATAATTATGCCTTCCTAGAGCTCAGTCAGAAAGAAAAATAAATGTTGTATTATGGTAAGCACATCCAATCATACAGTAAATATGTGTTTTCTGTCTCTTCCAAGTCTAGAACATTTAGTTTGTCTAGAAGTCTTTTGCGTAGAGAATGCAAAGGCATATTTTCTATTCCACCAGAGGTTATAAAACAGATGAGCATGAAGAAACAAACAATAAAGTATATAAAACTTATCATGAGCCTTAAAGTGATGAGACTTGTCTTAACTAATACATAAAGAATTTGAATAAACTAGAGATTATAAACAATCTGGAATAAATTATTTAAAGAAGGACATATGAATGCACTGAAAATATTTTTAAAAACTCATTCACTATTACTACATTTTATTATGTAAGAGATACTGAATGATAATGTTAAACAATTTGAAGGCCTGATTTACTTAGGAAATATAATTTTAACCCAGTATCACAGTTTTCCTATTATATATTAGTGGAAAACTTGGGGTAGGTAGAAGGTATAATAAGACCTAGTAACTAGCCAAACAAAATATCTGTAAGATTCTGGTAATGATCTAATGTCAATGCAGAAGCTTGCTACTGATTTACCATGGGTATTATTTGACTTGTCTGGGTCACCATTTTTCATTAATGAAGTTAATGAATATGCAGAGAGCATTCTTACCAAGTTTGTAACTGACACACATATCAAAGAGATATCTAGGATCTAAAAACAAATCATATTAGGCTCTCTCTTTTTTTTTAAATAACCCCAACTTTTTGTTATGTTCTACTAACACACATTTGGATTAGATGCCATATGAATATCAAATTATTATGAAAGTCTCCAAAAACTTGTTCATAATTTGTACATATATCTCGTCAAGGTTAAGAGACATGTGGGCTGAGAAATAGGATTGTTTTAAGAGAGTATGTTCCTATTGATATTTTCTATGCAAAATATAGCACCCTATGTGTCTTAGTAGGTTTATAAGTCCTAGATTACATTTACTCTACCAAATCCACTGTTTCTTAGTCTGTATTCTGTAAGGTAAATTGAACAAGAGTAAATCAAATACCTTGTTAAGTGACCCTGAAGCCAATTATATAAATACTAAATGAAAGAAATACAATAGCAACTTTCATAAAATTATGTAGAGGGTTTAGTTTATAATAAGATCAACATAAATACACGAAAGTCAGTAGAAACTAATTGTCAAATAGAAGTTAATAGGAGATGAATGTTTCATTTTGCTTTTTCCAATAATTTTCACCGAAGTATTATGTTTAGTTTTGCACAGTTAAAAAAAGAAAAAGAAAGGGAAAAGAAAGAAACAAAGGACAAGAGTGGGGAAAAAACATGTGGCCAGTAGACCTAAACAGAATTGAATTTTGTAGCAAAATATGCATAGGATCTAAGGGAAAAACAGAAGCTGGATCACAGGCAGAAAGTTAAAGGGAACCATCAAAGAGCTTAAAACAGAAGTATTTATATGTTAGTAAGTTAAAAGTCTTTGAGAAGTTATTCCTGGAGCTGTGAATAGAAGCTTGCAAAGAGTGAAACCAGCTCACAGTCTGAGAGATGATCAAGCAAGAACAATGCGGAAGTTGGGGAGACCAATCTGGGGGGAATAAAAGCAAAATCTATTGGACTTTGTGATTAATTGTAGTGTTTATAATTAATTATTCCCTGTTCCCAGGAAGAAAAACAGAAAATGGGAAACTTCCAGAAGAGTAAATACTAATGGCTGTTAATTAAGTTTATTATTCCTAACTTTTTTTAAAATTTATTTTTATTCATTTATTTTAATTTGACCAGAGGGGTAGAGAGTGAGACAGAGAGAGAGAAAAGAAACTTGAGAAAGTAAGCTGCTGGATCTGGGACTCTAACATCAGTTGGTCATCTGGGAGTCCCAGTGCCCTTAACCACCACACCACCTGCCGGCCCTATTATGCCTAACTTTTTAATAATAATAAGTACAAATTAAAACCTGATTCAATTTTTGCCAGTTGGCAGAGTTCATCAAGTACTGGATTCTGGTCAAACCTCAATTTGCAGAGGATAGTTTAAAGATAGATATGAGAAATGTCTGTGCTGATCAGTGTACGGGACTCTTAATTACCTATAGAAGATAGATAACACCACCATTATATCTGTTGTCAAAGATTTGTTAAGTATGTGGAGTTTGAGATTCACCACAATTCTGGGGCAGGACTACCTGCTTCCTCTAGAGACAAATTGGGCTGAAAATATAAATACTAATGGAGAGAAAAAATTTCTGGCTCATCTAGAGCATCTGGGGGAAATTTCAGTTTTATCTTCTAAATGGACTTCAGACAGTTTGATACCTGGGTATGTAATGTTTAGCTCCCAGCTGACTTTCAATGGTAGTATATTCCTGGCCTCAGACTCCGAAAACCTTTACAAACCTTTGCCTAAAAATGATAATCCATACTAAGCAGTTGTGGGGAGATGAACATTTACATACCCTGATGAAAAAAGTAAGCATTCAAACCATATTTTGGAAATCATTGGTATAATACATGGAAGAACCTTAATAAGAATGTTAATTTCGATAGTCTGAGTAATTTCTTTTTCGGGAATCTTATGGAAATAAGCAGAAATGCAGTGATTAATATTCAAAGGTTCTCATTGGACTTTTATTTATAATTATAGCTGAATATAAGAAATATTCTAAATAAATAATACAAAGAATCCTTTAAATCACGATATAATCCTATGCAGTTAAGATGTAGTGGTCATAGAAAGTAAGATGCAAAACAGAATATATACTTCTGTATATACATTTATTTTTCAAAATTGAAATATATACATTAACATATTAACAATGTTTACCCCATAGGATTATAGATACTCTTAAATTTTTAACTTTATATGTTTCATATTTACAATAATTAGATTATACTCTATATAATCAATAAACAATATTTGAAAATTTCAGTTAGGTCAAGCTGTATAACCCTTCACTATAATTCCTCATTTAAGAAAGTATTGTTTAGGGGACCAGCAGGTAGCATTATGGCTACATTGCTGGACTCCCATGTAATCGACCATGGTTTGAGTCCCGGACTCGGTGGCCTGAACTCACGCTGGGCATGTGTGCATGCATGTGCAAGATCCAAGAGGAGAATGAAGGAGAAGGGATTGTGGCATGGCTAACCCCCCACGGTTGATTTCTCGCTTTCTCTCTCTCTGTCTTTCTGGCGAGTGCACGTGCCCTATAGCAAAAACCTATCCAAAAGACAAAATTATCCTGACTTGTGTGATTAGTTGATGTCTGTGTTGTAAATGCTTCTGCTATGGCAGATGTGAAACAAACAACATTTTAGCATCTGTCTTGCATATTATTTACTATTTAAAGATTAGTCTTGGGTGCCAGCAAATGGCATAGTGGTTAAGGAGCTCAACTCCCACATGGCCTACCACAGTTCAAGTCCAGACATAGCAGCTTGAAACTCACATCGGATGAGTGTGCGTGTGTACCCAGAATCCCAGGAGGAGAATGGAGGAGAAGGGACTGTGATGTGACCATCCCCTCGTGGAGTGATTTCTCATTTTCTCCCTCTCTATCTCACACACCTGTCCTATATCAAAAATCTCTCTCTAAAAAAAATAAAATAAAATAAAATAAAAATTCTCCCCAGGAAGGGCAAGCCAACTCCAGCACTCCACTAACAGATGCTTAGTCAAGTTTGTTGAACTAAAGAAGTTAAGATTTTGTTCACTTTGTTTCCTTGTCAAAGACTTTGTTCATTGTGGGCTTAACTTTCTTCAGAAAGTCATTATTTTGTGTCATTTTTGCCATTACTTTATGATTATGCTCCCTCTTTTTCAATCTTTTAGACATGTACTACTTTTTCCACATGGGTTTGATTTTTTTTTTTTAAAGAGACTATTTTTTCATGGGTTTATTTATTCATATGCCATAAAATCTATTTTCTCTTTAAGATAAGGTGTTAAAGACATGTCATCATCCTCCTACCTCAGCCTACCAGCTGGGACACAAGTGTGCACTGACATACCCAGCACTTTTTTATAGGTCTGGCTGTGATGTTGAGGACAGACTTGAATTATTGAACCTCCTGCCTCAGCTTCTCTGAAATGCTAGGCTTAGAGCACATGTTGTCATGTCCAGACTTTGGGCAAGAGTGGGAATCAAACCTAGACCTCCGAGGTCTCAGCCTGTGAAGCACAGCATCTTAGGAATGCACACTACGGTGGCTAGACTCAAAATAAATTTTACAGCCTCTTATCTATTTTTTTCTTTAAAATCATTGGCTCTGAGATTATGCTTAATCATTTTACCAATTTCTTTAAAATGATTTTTTTGTTGTTGTTTATGACTGTTTATTCTATGACTAAGTAAAAGGGCCACTGTCTGGCCCCTAAAAAAGAAAAAATAATATCTATTAACCTGGCAATTTAAGGTACAAATTGTGCCTGTTCCAGTGTTTTATTATTTTCTATTAAAAAGTATTTATTTAATTTTGTCTATTTCAAACTCTAAGTTAAGCACTCACTTTCTCCAGGTTATTTCTTTAAAGTGTTTCTTTACTTTTGGTCAATTACACACCAGAGAAACGTTCCACTAGGCCTGTTATTCATGTTTTTTTTTTTTTTTAATGTTTTCCGCTGCATACACTTAATCCCTTCTAATCATTGATGCCAAGTAACTGCTTAATGATTATTTAAAAGACAATAGTTAATTAAGTGTGCTAAACATTTCTTAGTGCTCATGGATTCACATACTGTAAATCTGCCAATTTATAAATGATTCTCAAATTTTCCCATACCTGCTCAGTAAGAAAAATAGCAATGATGTTTTTTGCATTCTTTGATTCATAATTATTTACATTTCTTTTCTTCATTTTTCTGTTGAAGTCTGACAAAGGACAGAATTCAATATCTCAAGTGTGTTACAGCATCATTAATTTTATTCCTCCAGTAGTTATTAGAGGATCTATTTTCTTGTTGTTATTTGCATTTCACTCTCAGTATATGTAAAAATTGCTTAACTTTAATTCACTTCTTTACATTTAGTTATTTATATCTATCTTTGATTATCTTTTCACTGTGGAAATTAACTGATAGATTATTACTTTTTCTGTTCATTTCAAAGCCATAATCATGATAGGTTTAATAGTAACCTTTCTTAGTCATATTAAAATTGTTTTAAAAGTGATTCTTTTGAAGGATAACCGAAGTTACATCATCTCATGATATCTGTGTCAAATGTACATTCAAAATGTTTTTTAAATTTTCTATGTAAAGGAAGGGAACAGAGGATTAAACATACTGAGAAGAGTTGAGCTTGTTTAGAATTTCACATTATTCATTTTTTGTCTTGAGGACAAGTGTCTGGAGTACTTTTTTTCCCTGTAAGGATATATGAACAATCCAAATATATTTTCAGGAAGATAGTTACTCTCTTATTAAAATTATATGTAAATATAAATATATATAGCCTTAAAATCATGGTTTTTTTTTTTTTTTTGTTTTTGTTTTTGAGAGGTTTTTGCTATAGGGCGCATGCGCTCGCCAGACAGACAGAGAAAGACAGAGAAGCAGAAAGTGAGAAATCACCCCCCAGGGAGGATGGCCACACCACATCCCTTCTCCTCCATTCTCCTCTCAGGATCTTGGGCACGCACGCACATGCGCCCAGAGTGAGTTTAAGCCACCGGGTCCAGGACTCGAACTGCGGTCGACTATGTGGGAGTCCAGCGACATAGCCATTACGCTAACTGCTGGTCCCAAAATCATGTTTTAACTACACAAGCTATAGTTTAATGAGCTCTGTGTTTAACGAATGCTGCTACTATTTCTCTTAGAGAAGGCTTTCAATTTCTGTGTCATTGGGAGATAATTCTTTATGCATATCTGTTGTTTCTGCACATTTTGTAAGCAGAGATAGTGATTAACCTTTGTCTTAGACTGTCTTTTAAGGAATATTTGTGTAAAGTAAAGACTTAGATAACAGGATATCTTCCTATGGTGCAAAAGAAGGGTAAGCATTCTTAATGCCCATGATGACAGATTTGGATTCACTCTGCTTGGTATTCTCCTGAAATGAAGTCTATTAATATACATGAAGGTAACTACCTCTTTTTCTTTGTATCTCTTCATGACAACTGGGGCTCTGGGGGCAACACAAAAATGTTGTTATGCTTGTTACTACTATTTTATCTTTTATTTACAAACTGCATCTTTGGCAGCATCCATAAAACTATGGCAGAATAGTTTTGTAACTTGGAATCAGAGTAAAATAGCATCCCCTTTGCCAGTCTAGACAACAAAAAAATAGATCATCATTGGCTTTGAAATTGAATGGTTTATTAGGTCAAAGTTTCTAAAGTCCTAAATCTATGTCATTACTTCCTGATCGCTCTGTTCTTGTTCCATGGTCAATCCAGACTAGATTTTAACCATGAAAAATGAAAAAGTTAATAGAAATATTAAAATTAATTATAGTCAGTGGTTGCTATAAAAGAGGAAGATGATCTGGTAAATTTTGGATTGAGAACTGCAAAATTAAATGATTGACGAGGCAGCAAAAGTCTCAGCTATGTGACTCTAGAAAGAAAAGCAGGACATGAAATCATACAGTAACCCCTAAATCAGAAAGGTGGCAAATCCTTTGACTTAAGATGCAGGGCTGTTTACATAACTAAGAAACATTATTGTAAATCAATCCTGCAATTACAAGGATAGCTGGTGATCAAGACTGAGATATAATAATATGGAGCTTTTGTGTGAATAAGAAGACTATTGTCTGGGAACAAGCAGCCTACCAGTTGGGTGAGCTGTAGGTAAACTTGTGCAGGGACTAGGTCCTGCTCCTGGTCTCAGGATGTGATGACTTTTTGAGTGGATCTTAAATGCTTCCAACCTTTACTCAATCTCTCAGTTGGACATTTTAGGGAAGATCACAAAAAAACCCCACAATCTTAAGCAGTAGCTGTGTATCCTTTCACTTGGTGACTAATAACAATAGCTATAATTTGTTTAATATATGTTGTATACCAGGCACCATGCTAAAATGCATTAAGTGTACTACCAATTTTATCCTTAAAACAACTGTCTAAAACAAGTACCATTATTTTAGTTACAAATAGAAAAAGTGACCTTTAGAGTGACCACTTAAACTGGAAGTAGCAAAGGCAATGCTTAAACTCAGGTCTGACTCCAAAGGTTTGTGTGTGACTATCAAACCCTACTGCTTTTAGTATCTTATTTTCCAACCTGAAATAGAGAGATAAGGTATCCACATTGCATCTTTTTCATAAACTTTATTTTTCTATTTTGCTCTCAAGCTGCTTTTCAATTAATTGATACTCATAGGCTTTTTCTGCTTCTTATTATCAATATGCTAATGGTAGAAAACAGACACTGAGTTTAATTTTATTGTTAATCCCTTCGGTTTGTGTTCTTTGCCTTATTATGCTGTTATTCTGCTAGAAAAAAAAGCATGGCTGTTTCTGATACTTAACATGCTTCATATTTTGCTTACTTTCATTTGATATACCAGGTGGTATTTTGAAAATGACCAAATTCTTCTTTACATAAATTCTGATATTAATTCTGTGATATATTTTGCTAATGTTTTTGTATGCTTAGCATCTCTGACTTTATATAATAAATCTACATTGTCTCAATTAATTCTTTTGATTTTCTGTTCTGTCTAGAAAAACATATCTTTTTGAATTCTCTGCTACCCAGAATTCAACAAAAGCTCATTAATTTTTTGGTCTCTTGAATAAAGAATTAATAATAACTGAAATTAAGTAGGCTCAAATGATCTATATTTTAAAGTTAGGGCATGTGTCATGGGTGCAACTTGATTCTCCTAAATCCACTGAGTTTTTTCTTTTTTTTTTTCTTTTTTAATCTTCCCTATTTACATCCACTTGCTTCTGTGAAAGAGAATGAGGACATCTTTTGAAGGAGTTTGCCCAGTTTCTCTTTCTGCAACTAAGGGAGACTCAGCTACCCATAGCTAAGGAACTAATCAAGCATCCAGGGAAGAAGCTCTACCTTGGCAGTCTCAAGACACACATCCTTTTATGTTTCTCAATGATTGGTCTTGCCTTTTTTCTTTGTAAGAAGAATTAGCTTTTATTTTGCCATTTCCAAAAGAAAAATGATACATATATAGAAATTATTAGGATATTGAAACTAATGAGCTCACTTTCACCTAAACATGCTCTTGAATTCATAAAGCTCCTAACTTTTGTATCTCTGGTGACTGATTGATATTCCAAATAATACATTTTTTATTCCTCTAATTAATTTTTGCATCCATGTTAATAAAAGACTGTGGAAAAATTCAGAAATAAAAAGCTGTCAGAATATTTTTAATCAACCAAAAATCAAACAGTATCTTTTGCTCTTGTCATGGTATTATACTTAATTGCAAAATAAGCCATGATTTTTATTATTTGCACTTATGTCATTATTATTATAATGACATAATATTATACGTTTCATTTACGTTGATTACTTTCAGTACTTTTTCATCAGTATGTGAGTATTGTCTCATTCAGTGCAACTTAGTATATCCACAAAATGGAGCATTATGAACTTAAAAACAAAGTTCTAAAGAGAGTCACCATCTTCAAGACATTTGCTTATACATCAAAACCTGTTGATTTGATACCTTAATAAAAGTTCCTGCTTTGTGAGGATATGTATAAAATAAGCCCTAAAAGATTTTCATGTGTAAATAATGCCAAAATTTGATTCACATTTATTAATTTTGAGACATCATAAAACTCTAATGGTACAAGAAATTGAAAATATACAATATCGTCATGGAGTTAAAGAATCTTCTAGTTGAGACAGCACCAACTTAACAAGCCAATTCTAGCAATAATTGAGTTTCTTTGGTTTTCTTTTAATTTCACTACCTGATGATACCTGAGAGCAGTAGACTTTATTTCAGAATCCCATTAGGTAACATTATGAGATCCTATTTCCTGGGGTTTAAAATCTAATTGTCAGTCAATGTGTTACAGTAAGCTTAGTTTTCATTTGATTCTCAGGGCTTTACGCAATGGGAAAAAAACAAAAGAAGTATGTTCCATCATCCTGTCAAGGAGGTTTCTTAAGAAATTACCTTTCTCCTCAAAAGAAAACACAGGGAGACTTTTTTGTTTCTTTAACAATTCTCATAGTTTGTATCTTCCTTTCTAAGCTATTAAAGACAAGACAAACTGATAACCCAAAAACTAGCAGACATCCTGACAACTGATGCCCTTAAGATTTATGAAGAAATTTAGGTACTTAATAATCAAATAAGACTAAACTGTCCTTCTTTAAGGATATTTTAGATCTGTTCATAAACCTCAGCTTTGTCTAATAAAAAAGTACCCAATGTGTATTTTATTTGTCCTGCAAAGTCATTTAACTTAAATCTTAAAAACTGATTTTTTTTTAGGTATTTTGCAATAAAAGAGGTACACTATATCAGTTGTTTTTTTAAGGTTTAATAATTATTTTCTAATTCTAGCACATTGCTAGATTTTAAAATATTTTTTAAGCCATACATTTTCAGCAGGGTCCAATTAACATTAGAATTCTCAAAGTCTCAAACCACTGCTACAACTCCAGAGTAAGCAGCACAAACCTAGGGAAAGGTTTAGTTACATATTAAATTAGCTGGATATTTTCATAAACACTGGGTATATATATTTAAACTATAATTACTTCATATTAAAAGAATTTTTACAAAAATAAAAATTTGTGGGCTAGAACAGTTCAGAGATTATTTTTTTTTTTAAACCACTTTATATCAAATGTAGGACCATTTCTCCAGTGCTTTTTTTTTCTTTTTGGAGATATTTTTCGCTATAGGGCATGTGCGCTCCCCAGAAAGACAGAGAGACAGAAAGCAAGAAATCACCCCCAGGGAGATGGCCACATCACAATCCCTTCTCCTCCATTCTCCTCTTGGGATCTTGGGCACACACACATATGTCCGGTGTGAGTTTAAGCCACCGGGTCCGAAACTCAAACCATGGTCGACTACATGGGAGTTCAGCAACATAACCATTATGCCATCTGCTGGTTCCACTCCAGTGCTTTTAAATAAAGGCCCTTAAAAGATTACAGAATGAACAAAATGCTGCTTACACATCTTGACAGCACAATTACTTATGTATCACATTTCCTATTGGACTAAAAAGAAAAAAAATGAAGGCCTATCTATCTTCTTTCAACATCTTAAAGATCTTGGTCATTTACTTTTACCTTGAATTGAAAGAACTAGTTTGTAGGTGGCCTTGAATTGATCTCTCAGAACACACTGAAATGGCCCTGTTGTTGGTCAAGGAGTCAACACTGCATGCCTGTTTCTGCTTGTTATGTATGCAGCAGTTGGGCTGTGATTTTCTTCAGGTTTCATTATAGGCATTAGATTATAAAAATCTAAGCTCAGCACTCAGTTTCCTTCAGGTGGTCTGCCATAGACTATCCTGATCTGTAGTCATAGTTCCCCTTTAGCCACATTAGGAACAGTGACACGCTCAAGCAAGACCTGATGTGCATCCTTGCGGGAGCTGACCTTAACAAAAGACCTTCGGCTCCTCCCTTGCTGTATTTCCCATTTTCCACACAGTCTTGTACAATTCAGCTCTGACCAGTGAACTTTTTCCTAATAAGGTAGGAATAAAGGGAAAAAAAAAAAGTTATGTCATCAATGGAGAAGCAACTTTTTTTTTTTTTTTTTTTTTTTTTTTTTTTTTTTTTTTTTTTTTTGAGAGGTATTTGCTATAGGGCGCGTGTGTTCACCAGAAAGACAGAGACAGGCAGAGAGATAGAAAGTGAGAAATCACCCCCCAGGGGGGATGGCCATGCCACAATCCCTTCTGCTCCATTCTCCTCTCAGGATCTTGGACACGCACGCATACATGCCCGGCGTGAGTTTTAAGCCATCGGGTCCAGAATTCAAACCACAGTCAGCTACATGGGAGTTCAGCGACAGAGCCATTACGCTAACTTCTCTGTCCCAAGAAGCAACCTTTTTGAAATGGGAAATTCAGACTGAAAACAGCCTCAGACAAATGCCCAAACTAAACCTATAAACTTGCAGTAATTTTTGAAGTTAGAAATCAGGTTGTCATTGAGAAATATGTATATCAATAATACCATTTTTAAATAATCACTGAGTCAGGCATGGTGTTTACTGCTCTACAATCTTTAAGCATTCACAGTAATCCAATGGGGTGGACTTGATCTTCTCTATTTTACAACTGAAAAAGCTGACATTGCCAGAGGTTACCTAGTTAGTAAACAGCTAATGAGGTTTTTAAACTCAGGACTTTATGATTCTAGTCTATGCTCACTAGAATCCATAGTCCATTAAAACCCATAATCTTAAGTCTAAGAAAAACACAAGTAATAAAAATTCTAGAGAAGGAAAATAAAAACTGTAGGTTTTATTATAATGTTTTTCTTCTGATTTTAATGCACCTCTGCTTATAGCACTTTTCATTGACTTGACTCCAAAGGCATTGATAAATGCTTAACCACAAGCATTTTATTTTGTATACTATGTTGAACTCACTCTGCTTTGGGCTGATGTCTTTGAAATATAAATAAAGTATAAATAGAATAGAAATATGCCACGAGTTCCTGCTATACAAACAAAGATTTAGAACATCAGCGATCACGTTATGAGAGAAACCAGACACGAATATCAGATCAGACACTGTCCTTTAAAAGGTAGAAGGCAAACAGATGTTTAGTTACTACTTTTCTTCAGTTATTAGGTCAAATAGAAGAATTCATGATAAGATGACACATACATTAACAATTGTCAGCTTGTGTCTACAAATTTAAATCTATTGTGAAGGTAGACAGTACACATGTGACTTTTTCTAAGGGGCATTTTTTTCATTTAGTAGTTGTTTATTAATAAGGTCACAAATAATTCATTGTCCAACCTGGAGGAGTTGAGGATTGAATGGGAGAGCTGGACAGTGGTGCAGTGGTAGAATGCAGTACTGTGGGAGGCTAACTTATATGGAAGGATGATAGGTTTGCATCTGGATACCTCTGTGAGTATACTCCAAGCATGTGTCCCATCATCATGGGCTATAAGGATGGTTGAGACTCTGTTAAATGAACACTCTATCTGCTCACGACAGATAGAAAGAGAAAGAAAGACTGAAAGAGAGAGAGAACGAAAGAAAAGATAAATAAAAGCTGGAGTCAGCCCATGGCGAATTGAATAGGTGACTGGATCCCGCATGGCTCACCATGCAGGTTTGAGTCCCAGACACTGAAAAACACATTGGATTGTGTGTATGAGTCCCCAAAATCTCAGAAGAGGAGAAAGTATTACAGTGTGACTGTGCCTGACGTGCGTGGGGGGGGGGGGGGGGGGGAGGAGTGTGTTCTCTCTCTCTCTCTCTCTCTCCCTCCCTCCCTCCCTCCCTCCCTCCCTCTCTCTCTCCAGTTACTGCACATACACTGGCAAATTAAAATAAAACTTGAAAAAGAATGAATAAGGCTATAAATCGTATGTTGGGATAAAAGGCATAAATGGGACTGTCCAAAAATTATGATACATAATTACTTTATAAAGTTTCTGTTTTGTGTTTAGAACTGTTTTAAGCACTGTGGAAGGAAGTAGAATGTGACTTTAAAAGCTGACAGTATCGTTAGAGAAATAAAATTTACCAATAGCACATCTAGAAGCCAATATAAAAAGTTTATTACCAACTGCTTTTTTTTTTTAAAAAAAAAGTATGTTCTTAAAGTATTGTAGTAATTTCAATAAATAAAACTTCCTGTAGTAAGACTACACTCAGTACAAATGAATTTGCTGAATTCAGGATTCTGAATAAATACACAAAGAAAAGCTCACATCTAAGTAGTACTGATTTACTACTCTCAACATCTGTTCTAACTTCACTGTTGTTTAATAATTCCATTAGATCACAAAAGGGTAATGAATAGATAAAAGCAGTGAAAGTCATAGGAGAAAGCTAGATTATTGTCCATGATTGAAAATATCTTGTACTCAAGTGAGAAGATAGTATCTTATTTTTGTTGTTGTTGTTGAGGTTTTTTGCTATAGGGCGCATGTGCTCGCCAGACAAACAGAGAGAGACAGAGAGACAGAAAGCGAGAAATTACCCCCTGGGGGGATGGCCACGCCACAATCCCTTCTCCTCCATTCTCCTCTCGGGATCTTGGGCATGCACGCACACGCGCCCAGCGTGAGTTTTAAGCCACCAGGTCCGGGACACGAACCGTGGTCTACTACATGGGAGTCCAGCAACATAGCCATTACGCTAACTGCTGGTCCCAGAAGATAGTATCTTTTAATAAAATGTCATGACTCTAAATTTGTGAACTTTTTTTTTTGTACTTAGTGGATTCACATAGATGATTTGTATTAAAAACCCATTGCTGCAATATGTTGCATGACAAGTTTACCCCAAATCAGATTTTGTTGTAAGAACATACTCTCATTGCCATAAGTTTATAGGCTGATAGTGATTCAACTGATGTTGATGGCCATGGCTGCATGGCTTTGCTTCTGGCAGTATACTGGCTAGACTGAGACCCAAGCTGTGCTTCAGTTCAAGTGTCTTCCATGTTTGTTGTTCTGGGGTCCAAGCAGAAGGTGCAGTAGCTATCTTGGTAAGGCAAACACCAGTAGTAAACAAAAACCACTTGCATGTATTTAAGGTTTTAAATGCCCACCAAAATTTCATTGGTTAAAAACAATTATATAATCAGGCCCAACATCATGAGATGGGCAAACATATTCTAACTACAGTGGGTGTAACTATTTATTGAACAATAATTTAATCCCAGAAAATATCAGGAGACTTCCCTTTTATGGAAGTTGTTTTTAAGTGTGTTTTTTATGTTGCCATTTCTGATTCTGTTGATTTTTCAGAATCAATTTCAGCTATTTCATGATTACCTAAAAGCCACAAGATACTAATTTTAGACTATTTAAGTACTTTTACATGTGAAGACAGAATAAAAACTAATGTGCACAATATCATATTGAAGATATATTTTGAGATGCACATTTCTATTAAATAACTATTATTTATTCATTCAGCTTTATCTTTGAGCATCTACTCTGTTAGGAACTGTTATCAGTATCAGGCACTAAGAACAAAGACATAAACATGCCATGTGGCAGCCCAAAGTCTATATCAAGAAGTGTTGGGACCAGCAGTTGGCATAATGGCTGTGTCGCTGGACTCCTATGTGGTCGACTGCGGTTCGCGTCCCAGACCTGGTGG
The DNA here is from genome assembly GCA_026018925.1 of Tupaia tana. NCBI lineage: Eukaryota > Metazoa > Chordata > Mammalia > Scandentia > Tupaiidae > Tupaia > Tupaia tana. The sequence goes on along the minus strand of JAKSZU010000004.1, from coordinate 50,309,885 downwards.
CTTAAAACTCACGCCGGGCGTGTGTGCATGCGTGCCCAGGGTCCCGAGAGGAGAACGGAGGAGAAGGGATTGTGGCGTGGCCATCCCCCCTGGGAGGTGATTTCTCGCTTTCTGTCTCTTTGTCTCTCTCTGTTTGTCTGGCGAACGCACGTGCCCTATAGCAAAAACTTCTCCAAAAAAAAAAAAAAAAAAAAGAAAAAAAAGAAAAAAGGAAGTGTTGTATGAACGGGTCAGGTATAACCTGGTGATACAAATTTGGCTTAGCAATGGTGATGTTGTTAATGTTATGTATAACTGAGAACATGCAGAGGGATTCCCAGAAGTGAAGTGAAGCAGTTAGGTAACAGTGACTTTAGATATAGGTTGATATAAGGCAAACTCTAGCACAGTAGTTAAAGACCCATGTCCCTGCCTGTTTTATCAAGCAGTGTTAGAACATTAAAAGAACTGATTGTTTAATAATATTCAGCCTAGAGAATTGTTTTCCAGATTTTTATTTTGTTTTAATGATTTGCTCAGTACCTATTGGTTATTTAGGATAAAAACAGATTTTACATCTATATTTTTGCATAAATGGCTGAATAATGTAGGATACTGGTTGTCATATTTAAGAATGCTTAAGAATCACCCAGAGTAGCTTGCTAAAGGGAAACTCAAGTCCTAAATCACAAATACTCTGAATAGAGTATTATGGGGGAGGGCTAGGAAAAGATGCATTCTTAACAATCAGTCTGTCCTCATTCCCCAAGTCATTCTGAGGGAAAAACTTTTTTTAGAATGTGGATACATTGGGACCAGCAGGTGACATGTGGTTAAGGTGCTGGACACTCCCACATGGCCAACCACAGTTGGAGTCCTGGACCTGGTGGCTGGCTTTCTCACTTTCTCTCTCTCTCTCTCTCTCTCTCTCTCTCTCTCTCTCTCTGTGTGTGTGTGTGTTTCCCTTTGGTCAAATTAAAGAATCAGTGAATGAATAAATAAATAATTCTTTAAAAAATGTGGATATATCACTTTAAGGCATTAGTATTTTTACTTGCAGTGGTCTTAGTTTGCAAAATTCTGGCTTACTATTATTCAACTTAATGATTTAGAATCATGTATTCAGTTTTGTAAAAGGGTATTTTGTTTTACAGAGGCCAGGGGGGCTCATTAAAGGTTAAATGAAAAGTAAGAAATGACTGACTGACCTTGCCCAGATCAGGCAGTCTCCTTAATTGAATGACATATGTGTAACTTCTCATATTTAAATATATTTAAGAATAATGAAATCCAATTAAAATACATAAGTATAGGCACAATCTAGGAAAAATCTGACAAAATACATTTTAAGTAGAAAATATCTAAAAGAATCAAACAGTAGAAATTGTAATAAAAAATAAAATCATTAAGATTGAAAGACTGTAAAAGAGCTAAAAATAAAAGTAACCCCCCCCCCCCCATTAAGACAAGACTTAAATTGCTAAAAGCTTTAGGAAAAAAACCTAGTAAATGATATGTACAAAACTAAAAGTAAGGAATTAAAAAAAACAAATGTAAGAGTAACTTAAAGTTACCAGGAAAAGACAGCAGGCTAAGAAGTGTTGTTTTTTTGGTTGTTTGTTTTGTTTTTTAATTCGGTTTTTGCCATGGGGCATGTACACTCACCAGAGAGAGACAGTGAAAGGAAAAGAGAGATTATTTCCCAGGGGGATGGCTTTATGACAATTCCTTCTCTTCCATTCTCCTCTTGGGATTTTGGGCACAAGTGCACATATGCCCAGTGTGATTTTCAAGCCACCAGGTCTGAAACTCAAACCACAGTCAGCGACTGTGAGTCCAGCACCTTACGCACTATGCTATATGCTGGCCCTCAGGCTAAGAAGTTTTAAGATGCAATGAACAGACAAAGCAATGGAATTTACATATATATTTATATAGTATATGTAACAGAATTATTAGGATATTAAAAAGATACAGTGGTTCATAACACAAAGAAATGAAAAATGCTGCTGATAGATACACTAATAACCCTGATTTAATAACTCAAACACTACACTTTGTGTACATATATGGAAATTCTGTGCTACATTCCATAAATATGTACAATTATTTGTCACTTAAAAACTAAAAACTTCCTAAAAAGACATAATGGTGTAAGGAGCCAAGCTAATAAAATGGGAATATAAAAATATTGAGTGCAAAAGAGACAAAAGGAAAAGGAGAGAAATATGAGCTAAAAGGAGTCATTGACAGTAGATCTGAGATGAAGCATCTGTGAGAAGCAACAACAGGGTGTTATATGCCAGCTGCAGAAGCTTGCAAGTATATAGTGTTTGGGCAAGTGTTTGATTCCCTAAGAACAGGTCTTCAGGGCCAGGGTTCAGAAAGTAAACTCTTGGCTTTTTGTCCTTTCTCTCATATTCCTGGCAACCAGCCTGCTAAAGCATCTGTAAAGAAACGAACAAACCAAAGACTTTCCCTGCCATAATTCTAAACTCCCTGCAGCAACAAGACACATTTACTTCCCCTAGTCAACAGCACGCTCTTTACAGAAGGTCGTTCTGCTTTGTGTGCAAAACACCTCAATTCTTTGGTAAGAATGATAGAACAGCATTTTTCTCTACTAAATGGATAACTTATACCTTGATTACTCTACAGAACAGATTTGCATCTCAAAGAGCTGGATTTTTTTTTAAATTTTATTTTCAAGAAGCAGTTAAAAGGTTTTGAGCACATATCCTCAATATTAACTGATAGTAAAATAATTGAGCCCCCAAGTAACTCAGTTTATCTCTGACAGCATGACTATAGAGGTTGTCTTGTACTTTTTCACTCATATTACTTAGCTATTTACTTTAATATTGCTGGCACTTAATACATATTAGTATTTTTTCCCTTCTCTTTCTTTGTTTTTTCATTGACTTGACAGGTATTCACTGAGTATCAGCCATGTGTTGGAAAATGTATTAACTGCTGAAATACAATGGTAAATAGGATAAACCAGGGGATTGTTCTAATGAAGCTTATATAATGAAAGACGATTCAGATAAGAAAAAATTACAGTCAAAATATCAGGGAGATGTACTATGGACAAATGTAATTGTGTCGATATGCTAGTAACTGCTCTGCCAAAAGGTACAGGGTAGACACCTCTGAGGATATGATTTTGAAGCTGAGCTGTGAATCTCAAAAATATGCCATCCGTTTATAGTTTAAAGAGGAAAATCCCTAAAAGGAGGAATGAACTCAGTATTTTCCAGGAACTGAAGGATGCCAATGTGGCAGGAGCAGAGTAGAAATGGAAAGATGGTATAGATGATACAGATGAGGTGTACAAAGGTCAAATTTGAAGTCTTTCTGAAGTAGAGAAGGTTATATTTCATTCTAAGAGCAAAAGAAAGTTATTGGAGGGTTTGGGGCTGGCCTAGTGATTAAGGGAGCTGGATCCCATATGGACAGTTGTGTGGCTTAAATCCTGGCCCTGGCTCTGGCCCCAATGGCTTCAAAAATATGCCGTGGTGACCTTTCCTTGTCATCCAAAAACCCAGCAAAAAGCCAGAAATACGTGTGCTTCTGAGTGGGCTTAGCTCTGCCCCTTTAAAAACAGGAAGCGTCTGCCCTAGACCTCTCCTTCCAACCCAACACCCAGCAAAAAGCCAGGTCATCTCCTTCTGCATTCCTCTAACATTCAGAATTAACTTCAAGAAGGTAGGCAGTAACATATAATACATCAGATGAACAGAAACTACCGCAAAGGCACAAGAAATATGGGAAATCAAGAAAATATCTCTCCTCCAAGGGAAAAGAACAGCCCTTCAGCATCCACAGATAGAAGAATGGAGCTCATGGAAATGTCAGATAAAGAATTTAGGATATTCCTAGTGACAAAGCTAACAGAGATGCAAGAGAAGAGAGATGACAAACTCTGGAAAATGCAGGAGAAAAGAGACGAGTTCCAGGAGATGAAGAAGTTCTTCCATGATCTGAAAGAGGAAATACTTACCATAAAAAAAAAAATCAAATGGAACTGTTAGAGATGAGGGCTGTAACACAGGGAATCAAAATCATGCAGAAGATTGAATCTCAGATATAGAAAACAGAACCTCTGACCTAGAAAAATTCACCAAAAAGACTGAGGGAAAAAATGCAAAAAAATGAGAATAATATATGAGTAATAATAGATACTATTAGATGCCCAAACATCTGGATAACTGTTATCCCAGAAGATGAAGAAACTAATCAAGGGCACTGAGAATCTATTCCATGAAATCCTAGAAGAAAACTTTCCAAACCTAGAGAGGCATTCAAATATCCAGATCCAAGAAGTACAAAGGACCCCACCTAGAATCAACCTAAGAAGGTCTTCTCCAAGGCACATCATAGCCAGATTGACCAAAACCACAGACAGAGCAAGATACTAAAATTGGCAAGAGAAAAACGTCAGGTTAACTTTCAAAGGATATCCCATCAGGCTCACATCAGACCCTTCGTCTGAAACAATGCTAATAAAGAAAGAATGGGAAAATATATTCAAAGTGTTAAGTGAAAAACAATTTCAACCAAATAATACTATATTTGACAAGATTATCCTTCATATGGGAAGAAAAGATGAAAACATTCTCAGATAAACAAAACCTAAAAGAATGTATCACCCCCAGACCAACTCTTTGAGACGTTCTGAAGGGAGTACTATACCAGGAAAACTAAGGGCGGACAGACAAATATGAGAACAAAAAATGGCCAAGAAAAAGGCAAACTTAATGGTAGGGACAAATTCAGAAATAGCAATAATAATGTTGAATGTTAATTTCCATGATTTAAATGGAGCGATCATACCACAGTAACCCTGCAAATTCAACAAAAGAGAGATTACATGAGATTGAACTGTTGAAATTGAATTCTATGACTTTTTCCTAAAATATTACTGATTTTATTCTATGCTTTGTCTTCCAGATTTAAGTATTTTTGTTTTCTTTTGAGTTGTTGATAGGTTCAGCGATTTGTTAAAAAAAATTATTTAATTGAAATATAACCTTTTCTCCCTTCCTGACCCCTTTGCGATTGGAAAATATTTGTAAGCATTGTTATTTTGTGGCAGAATGGTTATTTGCCTAAGTTCAATAATACAATAGTATCTGTTGCCTTGCATCAGAAATTGAATTCTTCTGGAGCTTTGTGCAAATAACAGACCAAATTGAGATTAACCTATTTTTTTTTTCAAATAAGTGAGTGTATACCTGTCTTTAGTAAAGGGGAATGGAGAGAGAGAAAAAAAAGTTTCATAAGAAAATTACATTGCACTTGTCACTAGATTCTAGTTTTGTCCATACTTTTAGTTTAAGATCTTTTGTGAATCAAAAAATGTAGGAAAAAAAAAATTTAGTGTGCAAAGGAGGGAGGAGAAAGGGGGAGGAAAAAACTGGTAAAAGTATGCTTAATTGATGAAAAATGATAAACGATTTGCTGATGATAATGTATATAGTAATATCTTTGTCTTGACTGACATGCATAGCATTTGTGTTGGGAAAAGACTGAAACTAATTGCCTAAAGGATATAGAAACACAGTATATAGATGTAAATATCAGATACAGTATGTGTGAAAGAGGAGGGTCTGAGGAAGGACATTTAGAAGAAAAATATAGGGAGTCAAAGCATTAATGACACAAAGAAATGTGGTATTATCTGTTGAAGATATTTTGTAGTTTTATCAACTGTACTGGGAGAAATGTTCACCTTTTGACATATCCATTTTGTAAGCCAAATAATAATGTGATTGAATGTATAAAAGAAAATGAAATTTAATAAAAGAAATGTATACTGTAAAGATATATGATCAAATGTAAATAATTTTTTAAAAGGCAAAACGAAAACAAAAACAGAAAAATCATGCTATGATAGTATGTGTGTGTGTGTGCTCAAAGTCCAAAACAGGGCTAGAGGACAGTGCTTTCTCTGGTGTATGCAAATTCCACCTTCTGGTAAATTTTTTAAAAAGTTATTGGTAGATTTTAAACAGAAGTTTTAAACAGAAGACCCTGCTTCACATGCTCATAGCAACCTCTCTTGGCTGTTGTGTTGGACTGGATCAGATGGGGTAAGAATTGAAGCAGGTTAATTCACTTTGAAGGCTGTTGCAGCAGTTCAGGCAAAGAGGCCATCTGGAGTAGAAATAGTTGGGGTGGGGAGAAGTGGAACGATCTGTATATGTCTCACATGACAAAGTCAACAGAGTTTGCTGTTTGTAATACAGAGAAACAACTCCAAAAATACATTTCTAAGCAGCCAGATGGATAATTGTCTTATTTATTGAAGATGGGGAGCATAGTGGGAAACATACAGGACCTCCTTTGATAGGGTTATTTCTAAGTAGTTACATCCATGTGGTAATATGGGGTTCTAGGTAGGAAGAGAAATTAAAGCTCAGAAGCTCAAAATGAAGATTAGGAACTGGCTGCTGACTGATTAGAAGCTGCAGATTCTGTTTCTGTCATTCTTTTCTAAAGCAGTTCAGCAGAATGTATTCTTTATGGTAATCTTTACAAGTTTCAGACCGAACCTCCATATCTATAATGATCTAACTTCTTTACTCATTATTACATTTGCTCATCACTCTGACTCCCAAATACCAATCCAATTGCTTTGCATGAATTGTGCTCCAGAAACCAATTTCTTTTAACAGTCTGTGAATATTCTGTACCTTGTCTATTTTGCCACACCTTTTTTGTTTATCCCAGTCTATAAAGGCTTCCAGTTCCCTGAAAACTTCAGTTCCTGGTTATGGGTCCCCCTCTAAACTCTAAATCCAACAGTAAGTTTTCTATCACAGTTTCTCAGTATGTAAAAAGGGGATAAAATTGTTACTGGCTTCAGATTCTTACAAGATTGTGATACTTAAGTGATTGGGACCAGCAGTTGGCATAATAGCTATGTCACTGGACTCCCATCACAGTTCAAGTCCCAGAACCAGTGGCTTAAACTCACGCCGGGCACGTGTGCATGCATTTCCAAGATCCTGAGGAGAAGGGAGTGTGGCATGACCATCCTCCCTGGGGGGTGATTTCTTGCTTTCTGTCTGTCTCTCTCTGTCTTTCTGGCAAGCACATGTGCCCTATAGCAAAAACCTACCCCCTCCCCCCAAAAAAAGAAGATACTTAAGTGATCAACATGTAGATTGTTATTTTTGATATCATTGCTTTTGTCAAAAATAGTTTATGCTGTACATTTAAAGAACATTAGGAAAAAATAAAACAGTGTTATCAAGATATTTTACCTAAAGTAATCATCTAGATTTATTTTAATTTGAGATTGTTTCGTTAAATTCATCTTAGCAAAAGAGAATTTAATTAAAGAATATTAGGGACACATAGAGAATTGTTAAACACCTGTGCAACACTGCAAGCGGGAGGATCAGGAATCAAGGGGCCTCTGTTGGGAAGACTAGACAGCTAGAAGCACAACAAATACACTGAAGTTAATTGTGCCTCTCCCACAACCACTGTTGCTACTAGTGAGCTCTAGTAAATACTTGAAAAGTACTTTCTTGTCCTATTTCAGCTAGGTCAACTTCCAAAATTCTGTGAGAGAGTCTTAGGCTGAACTCCACTGGAACAGAAATCAGAGATTTTTGGCTCTTCTGATCATCTTTGTCAATATAACTAAAGAGCAAAAGAGCAAGTAATTGCCATTAGGAAAGAGTCTCATTAAAAAAGAATCACTAAAAACTTAAATAGTACTATAGTCTGTTGGAGATAAGTATCTTTTCTACAATTAAATTATTTTGTGCTTACATAATTAGATAGATGTAATTTAAATAATTATCTTAATTTCTATCTCTCTCCTGGACTTTCGAGTTTTACTTTGGGCACTTAAAACCATTAAATGTTATTGTTCTGTTACAAAGTTATAAAGAAATAATGGCAGTACAATGTTAATACAATGTTTGAACAGTATTCGGCAAATATAGAAATATGACACGAGCTTATTTTTTTTTTCTTTCCCCCATAGGATGCATGCATTCACCAGAAAGAGAGAGACAGAGAGAGAGAAAGAGAGAAATCACCCCCTGGAGGGATGGCCATGCTGCAGTCCCTTCTCCTCCATTCTCCTCTTGGGATCCTGGACATGCAAGCACACGTGCCTGGTGTGAGTTTAAGCCACTGGGTCTGGGACTCGAACTGCGGTCTACTGCATGGGAGTCCAGCGACATAGCCATTATGCTAACTACTGATCCCATATACTAATAACTCAAAATTTTTAAAAAAATGACTATTATGAATCCACTATTTTTTCAGTACTTAACTATTTAATTGTATAGACTTGACCTTTTGATAAATTCATTAATATTTTAAAAACCAAGTATCTGAGATTTAATTCAAAACATTTGCTCAAAGTACAGTATTTCATTTCATTATAATAACTCTTTCTCTTACTTCTTGCATTTTTATTTTAATACACTGTTAGTACAATAAATTACTGTTCTTACAATCTCACCAGCTATGCAATGTAAGAAAGAGACACCCATTCTTACTAATCAACAGAAATTTCTGTCAGTCTCAGCCCTCAAATGTTAAATTGTGTTCTCCTCAAAGCCTTTTTTGATATTAAAATATCTGTAACCTCATCTTGGCCTGTTGTATAGTCCATTCCTTTAAGCTATTAATCTCATTATATAACCTTCCTGACCAAGTCACACAATTTAAAAAGGCCTTCCTTTTTGCCATCGTTGTAAAGACCAAAGGAAAAGAAGATAGCTCTTTCCAAACCTCAAAAGGGAAGGAAGTGATCTATTCTTTATTACACATTATTATGTCCTTTTAAAAATCTTATCATGTATTAGCAGTAATATTCATGACACTGGAGTATACTTACAATAGTCAGCTCTCACGGTTATCAAAAAGCTTCACTTTTGCATTTAATCAACTCTAAAAGCCATTCATTGCTTTGGAGATTCCCAGTGCAATGAACATTATCCATAAGCATTTTTTCCTAAGCTAGAGAAGCAATATGGCATAGGGGATGGAGCATAGCTCTAGTAGGGACTTATCCAATTTTTAAAAGGGCATTTTAATTTCTATAATAGCTTCTCCAAGGATTCTGTTGAGTGGCTGTTTAATCTACCAAGTTTAGAAAAAATTTAAAAGCATCTTCTGTCTGTATTTAGGCTTTCTTTCAAGAAATGAGCAGGTATTTTGGTACAGCCTTAAGCAAAGCAACACAGAAAGGCTCGATTATGTCATTGTGGTAGTAGAAGCGTCTTTCTTCCATGGTGGAACTGAGACATAGAAAGGTCTATTAAATCCAAACTCTTCTGTGGTTTTAATATCTGTTGTTCTTCCTAATGGGGATAACTTTTTGGAGCATATTAATTGAATCCAGGTTAAGAGATTTAAATTTCTGAAAGAGAATGAACCCTTGAACCTCTATTTCCATCCCACTTATCCTATAAAATATTATCTCTGAGCACCTTGAGGTACAGTTAAGCTATTACTGTGATCTTGTTACTATTATTATTATTACCCTGACATAAATAGGAACGTAAAGGTGTTTCTTAGCCTGGAACTAATAACACTGAAGGCAAAGGAGTCTCTGAACGCTATGCAACTGAACCCAAAAGCCAAAGTATTTGTTTTTTTCATTTTAAATATGTGACCTTTGTATTCTTGATTAAATGCTACTATTATCACTTTTATTTTCTATGTCCTCCTACATTTTTGAGCACCTGTTATTTACTTTGCTAATTCTTTTTTGTCATTCTGAAATCTGTTTGGGGGGTGTCCACTAAGCTCAAGTTCTAAAAAAATAACCAGGAAAATAGTTCTTTTCTTATATACTTCCATTATTGAGCTATCTGAACACTAATCTGACATCTTTTTAGTACTCTGAACTTCATGCTTGGGAATTCCTGTAATAACATCTTATTGACACTTCACACACATTAAACATATTCAGACACAGTTTTTGAGTGTATGTCTGTCTGTCTTTCCATTTATGTAAGTTGAACATCCCTTTTCTAAAATTTCAGGAACCAAAAGTATTTTGGATTTGGGGTATTTTCCTATTTTGGAATATTTGTTCACAATGAGATATCTTAGGGATGGGTTCCAAATCTAAACACATAGTTAATTTATATTTAATATATACCGTATATACATAGCCTGGAAATAATTTTGATATTTTAAATAATTTTGTGCATGAAAGAAAATTTGTGTACAATAGAACATTGAAAAGCAGAGTAGAATTTTCTACTTGTGATGTCATGTCAGTGCTCAAAAAGTTTCAGGTTTTGGAGTATTTTTAGATTTTATATTTTAGCTAGGGATACTCATCCATGTTATAAAGTCCCTAAGAGGAACAATGACTCTTACTCTGTTTCATTACAATTCCTTATTTTGGCATTATAGGTACTATTTAAAGAGCTATATAAATACTCATGATGCATTACTGATCATTAAAAAATAAATTTTTGTGATGTGCTTTATTTTGTTTGACGATGATTTATGTCAGTATTTTCTTTAAAAAAATGAATTATTTTATTTAACTTTATTTATTTTAATTTGACCAGAGAGGGACAGAGAGAAAGATGGAAAATGAGAAAGCAAGCCTCTAGGTCTGGGACTCAAACCATGGTCGGCCATGTGGCTTGCTTTCTCTCTCTCTCTCTCTCTCTCTGTCTGTCTCTCTCTCTTTCTCTCTGTCTCTCTCAGGTCAAATTAAAATAAATGATGAATAAATAAAAATTAAATAATTTATTAAGAAGAGTTAAGGGGGAAAACTTACCAAAGACAGCAGTGTGATCAATTAATAAGGGTGGTGTATGAAGAATTTAAATATCAAGGGAGGGGTTAAATATCAAGGGCAGGGGATTCTTTCTAATTGACTTAGCAAGATTCTTACTAAAACTGGACAATGCAGGCCAGCCATGGTTGGATGCATAAGCCCATGCTTGAAACACAGTTGAGAAGTGAACTTGGAGAAGCCTGACTAAAGTATGATCAGAGAGATTTTGTCATTAAAAATATATGTAGCTACAAAATAGTTAAAATTCATTACAGTATGCTTGACAGCATGCTAAGTCATTCACATGCCTTTTCTTATTCGGTGCCACAACAGTTTAGTCAGTCCAGTCTTTTTTTTTTTTTTTTTTTAATTACCTATAGGTAATAGTTATACTATAGACCTGAAAAAATTGAGGCTCTGAATGAATAAGCCACTTGCCCAAGGTCTCACCACTAATAAGCAGCAGCGTGAAGGTCAACTCCAGGTCTGGCTGACTCCAGAATTTTACGTCCTGGCAACTTGTCAAGGAGACAGCAAGGCTTCAGGGAGAAGAGCCTCAATAGAGTGTTATGACAAATACATTGCTATCAGTCCTGAAGGGAACTTGTCAACTGGGATAATAATATTCCTGAAACATGGGCAATGTGGAGAACTGCTGACAGATGAAGAGAGGGGCTTGCCCAATATTTGGCCCAAGTACTTTATCTTCACTGGAGGATGGACAACTTATAAATGAGTAATGCTGAATTTTTACTGGCACTGTGGGAGGGGGAATCAGGGTTAGAATTAATATAATTTAGAAAAAAATATGACATGCATTACCCATAGTTTAGAAGAATGATTTCTTTTAACATTTCATTTTTTATGTATTATAGATTTATATTATGAAAAATATTATCTGTAGCCTTCATTTTGCTTTACAGTTTTACATATTTTCATTTGTGGTAAATTTTACAATTTTAAAGCTTTAATTTAAATCGAAGTTGACAAAATTTCTTCTTGTATTACCATTTTGTTCTAAGATAGAGGCTGAAAGCAAGAATCAGAAGCTGTGTTCTATAAAGGTGTAGACATGAAATCATTAACCGCATATAAATTTCCAAATAATTTGGTGGTTAAATTTCCCAACAATAAAGTCACACCTTAATATGATGGACTCCAATGTCATTAGCAGATGTCCCTAAAAGAATTAGCAAATAAAGGATTGTTAAAAGATGTTAATACCTGGGACCAGCAGTTAGCCTAATGGCTATGTCGCTGGATTCCCACGTAGTTAACCGTGGTTTGAGTTCCAGACCCGGTGGCTTAAACTCACGCCGGGCGCGTGTGCGTGCGTACCGAAGATCCCGAGAGGAGAATGGAGGAGAAGGGATTGTGACGTGGCCATCCCCCCCGGGGAGTGATTTCCTGCTTTCTGTCTCTCTGTCTCTGTCTGGCGAGTGCACGCGCCCTATAGCAAAAACCTCTCCAAAAAATGAAAGAAAAAAAAAAAAGATGTTAATACCTCATTTGTGTAGTCAAAACTCAGTCAGCTCAAACTTTGAAAACCATTCTTCCTTGTCTTTAGAAAATTTAGTCCATTGTCCTTTCATTTTTGAATGGCATGTATTTCAAATCAATTAAGGCAGAAGGACCAATTATCTGGAGAATTTGTGATAACCAAAATGCTTTCAATAGCTGATGAGAAAAGCTATACTACAGCTGGCTGTGTACTGATGAATCAGATAGAAAAAGCCAAAAGGAGATGTATGTAATCTTAATATAAATATGTTAGCTCCCAAAGGGCTATTAAGTAAGATATATGTCTTCTTCCAACAGCTCCCAGTGGTTTTTTAATAATGAAAACTTATTTTTAAAGGCTTCTATCTTTTCTATACCTCTTTGAGGGGTTTGGAAATATTCAGGGCTTAACAGTTTTCAGTTGCATATTACTGTTAAACACTTTTATCTTTGTTTTCTGATCTAATAGATGTGGTTATAATCTTCAATTTGGTAGTTAAAATATGAAACTTTACTTGTAAAATTTCTTAGAAAAAATGACTTTTTCCCTGAAGTTTCTGTATTATCTGTAATATACAACTGATACAAGTTATGGCCTGATGAATGCACATAGGGATGGAAAATTTCAGTTTGTTTAAATTGTCATAGTCTCATTGAAAAGATAACTACATTTACAAGATAAGAACAATGGCTTTACTATCACTCTTGCAAAACAGTTACATGAATGCAAATACATGGTAAGGAAGCATATTTGGACATATAAGTACTCCAACTATGTAATATAGATTTTAAGTTTTTACTCTATAGTAAATATCCCCTTATTTTTACTCATGCTGACTTCATATAACATATTTTATTGGAAAAAATACCTAGCTTTTTCCTTTGAAATTAATTACCTTACTTAGCATAGAAATAAATGAAGAATATTCTAATTTGATTTAATACCATAAAATTGTTTATGTTGATTGAGCCATTTTCTGAAGGAGAATAATTTAAATGGGGGTATGTCAGGGATTACCTTGTTTCAGTCCTTGTTTTTAAAAAGTAAAGAACAATTTAGACACAGGAAAGTAATCTGCCTAAATGTACAACTTTGCAAGTTTTGACAAATGCATGATTGTGTAACCATTGGCAAGATAAAGTTAGATAAAATTTCCATGACACTAAAACATTTTCCCTGAATCTTTGCATAGTCAACTGTCTACTCTCACCCTCAGTGCTTGACAACGCTGGTCTGGTATCTGTCTCTATAGTTTAGCTTATTCCAGGTAGTGTTATTAATGGAATTATTTAGTATGTAGCATTTACAGTATGACTTCGTTATATTGCATAATGCACTTTAGAATCATCCATGTTGTTGTGTACACCATAGTTCATTCCTCTTTACTGAGTAGAATTCCATTTTAAGAATTGTTTTAGTGTACTTTTCTGTTGTTGTAATTAAATATGACAGATTGGAGGCTTATTTAGCTAAAAATATTGGTTGTCTAAGGTCAAGGAGCTGAATCTGTTGTTTCGTTCTTGGTTGGAATTCTGCAGAGTCCCAAGGCAACATAATCCATTACATGGCAAGAGGATCAGAGCTTGTATTTCAGTGTGTCCGTCTTTGTCTCCCTATTATTAAGACTTTAGGATTCAATCCTGGAGGTCCCACTCTGATGACCTTATTTACTCCTAATCACCTCCCAAGTGCCTCAACTGTTAATACCATTTCCATGGCAGTTAAATTTTCAACATATGAACTTTTAAGAGACACATTCAAAGCACAACATGTATGCATAGTGGTTTGCTCAACCATTCCTCTATTGAGGAACATTTGGATTATTTCTTTGTTGTGATAATTATGAATAAAACTGTTCTAAATATTCAAATAAAGGTTTTTATGGAACATAGATTTTCATTTTACTAGGGGAAATCACCCAAAAGTAGGATTGTTGGCTCATATGGTATGTGTATGTTTAAATTTATAAGAAACCATCAAACTGCTTCCAAAGTGGCTGTATAATTTGTCATTTCAAACGAGCACTATATGGGAATTCCAGTTACTCTTTTTTGCCATCTCTTGGTGTAGTCAGATACATCTGTTGTGGTGTCTAGTTTTAATTTTAAATTTGCATTTCACTAATGGCTAATGATATGCCATTCTTTCGTAGGTGTGTTCAAATATTTATTTACTTATTCATTTTTAGTTAAGTTTTCTTATTGAATGTTGGAAGTTATGTCTATACACAAAATATATATTTGCGATATATATGTGCTTTATTTTACATGTGTTTTGAACATTTCCCCCCCCCCCCCCCCCCCCCAGTCTGTCACTTTGTTTATTGAGAGAGAGACAGACTGACTAACTCCCATCTGGGTCTTGACCTGTCACAGTCCTCCACAAAGCCTTCTAGCCAGCCAGGATCATAGGCATATCCTAGTCGCTTCATCCTTTTAACTGTATCTTTTGAAGAGTTAAATATCCTTCAATTTGATGAGGTCAAAATTATCAATTTTGTTTTTTATTCATTCTTCAGTGTTACAGCTAAAATATTCTCACCTACCCCTAGCCTTACAGACTGTACTGTGTTTTTATTATTGTCCGTTTTATTTTTTTAGGTATTACATTTAGGTCAAAGATTAATTTTGAGTTACTTTTTATATATGGTACGATGTATGAATTTTTTGAATATGGACTTATATGTCTGTTCGTTATTTATACAAAAAGCTATTCTTTTTTCTTCATTGAATTTCCATTGTACATTTGTCAAAAATTAATGGATTATATATGAGTGGCTTTATTTCTAGAATCACAATTTTGTGCCATTGATCTACGTTTTCATCTTTTATACAGTAATCAACTGTCTTGATTTTTGTAGGTTTAAAACTATTTCAAGTAACATGACTACCTTTATTTTACAAATTTTTGAGCAATTTTAGTTGCTTTGCATTGTCATACAATTTAGAATAGCATTTCATTTCTGCACCCCCTTCAAAAAAAAAAACTTTGCTTAAATATGGATTATAATTTAGTGGAATCTACACAACAGTTTAAGAAGATTTGACAGCTTTAAAATATTGAATCTTCTTGGATAAGCAGGTGGTGTAAAGGTTATGTCACTGGACTCCCACATATTCAACAGCAGTTCGAGTCCCAGGCCCAGGAACTTAAAACTCATATCAGGTGCATGTACATGTGTGTCCAAAATCTTGAGAGGAGAATGGAGAAGAAGAGATTGTGGCGCGGCCATCTCCCTCAGGCATGATTTCTTTCATTCTGTCTCTCTGTCTCTCCAGCAAGTACACATATCCTATAGCCAAAAATCTCAAAAAAATTAAAAGCTTCTAAACCATGAACATAACAAGTCTCTCCATTATTTTAGATCTTTTTGATTATCCAGTATCTTCAGTAGATTAATCTTATACACATTTTATTAGATTTATGCACAAAGATTTTCTATAATTTGTTTTTATTGTAAATGTCATTTTAAAATTTAAATTTCTAATTACTTATTCATTTTATATTAAATATAATTTATTTTCATATAATGACTCATACTATAATATTTTTAAACATACTTTTAGTTCTAATACATTTCTGTTTTGTTTTTGTAGATTCCTTAGAATTTTCTACAAAGGCAATCTTTATTTCCAACTTACATGTATTGTAGATATTTTTTCAGAAGACATTTTTTAAAAATTTCCATTCAATCATTGTACATCTTTATAGCTTGCAACATGGTTTTCCTCAGCAGGCATGCAGTGCATATCACTCAAGTCAAAGATATTACCATATATATATATCATCAACAACAGATAATGTTCTAGTCTTATGTCTTTTAAATACTTTTTTTTTTTCCTTGAGCCCCTCCTCTGCCACTACCCACCTGCATTTATATAGTCTCTTATCTATGCTTGCCCTCCCTGCTAATATAGATGTATTTTTACTGCTTTTGGGAAATAATACAACCTCTGATACAGTGTTATATAAGAACAGTATAGTCGGGACCAGCAGTTAGCGTAATGGCTATGTCGCTGGACTCCCACGTAGTCGACCGCGGTTCGAGTCCCGGACCCGGCGGCTTAAACTCACGCCGGGCGCGTGTGCGTGCGTGCCCAAGATCCCAAGAGGAGAATGGAGGAGAAGGGATTGCGGCGTGGCCATCCCCCCTGGGGGGTGATTTCCTGCTTTCTATCTCTCTGTCTCTCTCTGTCTGTCTGGCGAGCGCACGCGCCCTATAGCAAAAACCTCTCCAAAAAAAAAAAAAAAAAAAAAAAAAAAAAAAAAAAAAAAAAGAACAGTATAGTGAATATTCTTGCATATTTTCTCATTTTTGATCACTCAGTATTAAGTATTATGTCAGCTATTTTGTAAATCACCTTTATTGACTTAGGGCTTTTTTTCTTTTCTTAGTTTATTGAGAATTTTTATTATAAATGGATGCTGAAATCTGTCAATTTTTTGCATGTATTGAAATGATTGTATGATTTTTTTCCCTTTTTTGGTCTATGAGTATGTTGAATTATACCGATAACTTTCTTCAATTAATCTTGCTTAACTAAAGAAATCTCTGGTTAGTCATGCTGGCTTACTCTTTTTATGGATTAGATCCAGTTTGTTAGTATTTTGTTGAGAATGTTTCTCCACATATTCATGAGGGATATGGAATTTTTTTACTTTTTAATGTTGTTGTTTCTGGTATTTGTCTTTAATGTCATAGGTTTAAGTATTTGAGTAATACTGGTTCCATAAAATGAGTTGAGAAGTATTAACTGTTCTTTTACATTCTGGAAAAATTTACTGGGGATGGGAATTAGTTTATCCTTAAACATTTGGTGGGATTCACCTGTGAAACTGTACTTGGAGTTTTTATTTTTGTAATGTTTTTAATTGTAAATACAATTTTAAAAACATCTGCTAAAGAGTTTGTACACTTGCCAGAGAGAGAGAGAGAACCAAAAGGAGAGGAAGAGGGAGAAAATAACCCCCCATGGGAAATGGTCATGCAGCAGTCTCTTTTTCCATTTCGTCATTTTGTTAGGATTTGAGGCATGCACACACACGCACCAGACAGATTTTTCAAGCTGCCAGGTCCAGGATTAAACCATACAATCAACCATGTGGGATCTGGCTTCCTGCATTACCAGGTAACAGGGAAGGCCCTACAATTTTTTTAGGTAGAGAAATACTCAGCTTATCTATTTCTTTTAAAGTGAACTTTAGTAGTTTGTATCTATCAAGGACTTTGTCTATTTCATGTAAATTGTCAACTTTATGAGTATGCAATTGTTGTTTAATTCCACTATCGTTTTAATTTTTGTAGAGTCTGTAATGAAGTGATATCCTTTCTCTTCTGAAATTTAGAGTTGTATCATCTTCCTTTTCTTCAATATACATATACCTTTTTTAATTTTAGACTGGCTAGAATTTTATTGATCTTACTAATCTTTTTTGCAAAGAACCAACTTTCCATTTAGTTAATTTTATTTATTATTTTACAGTTTTAATTTTACTAATTTCTGATGATTGCTTTCTTACCTTCTGTTGAATTTGTATTCTCCTTAATTTAGATGATTTATTTGTGATCACCTTCTTATTGAATATAAAGCATCTAATCCTATAATCTCCTTTTTTTTATTACTGATAAGTAGTGTGTGGATCACACTGCAATTATTTTTTTCTTCATTTATCCATCTAATGTAGGCACATAGTGAAGTCTGGAAAAGAGCTTTCAGATAAGTGTGAATTCCTCTTGTGTCTGAAGCATCACAGCTTTCTACACTCACATGTGAACTATCCCTGCTCCGTGCTTAACCATATAAAGATTTCAGCTGAATTCATTTGGCCTGTGTTACATGCAAGCAATTACCCCACCCAGTTGCTTCTTGGAGGTGTACCTGTCTTTCAAGTTTTGAATTATTTGATTATCGTGCAGCCTTAGCTATTTTGAATTCAACAAAAGACTTAATGGCCTTAAAAATCATTTTTAAAATGGTAGTGTTGTAGTAAAAACAATACTTTTTATAGCTTTCTAGATACCAATGACAATAGTGACAATTCAATGGATTTTTTAATACAGATAATTTCTGACTTAGAAATACAGGTGAAACAAACTGATCAAGACAGAAAAATTGTATTATTTGGCTTGTACGTGTTTCCCTGTGCATATATGAAGCGGTGAGTGTGAGTGCATAAAATAAAGTGTAAAATAAATAAAACATTTGGACTTATGAAGTTAGAAAATAATGATGTGTTTTTATTATAAAAGACTGAAAACCCATTGGTTCTGTCATCTGACCCTAACATAGCTCCTAGTTTACATACCAGGACATAATTTCCTTATACAAAAAAATGAGATTTCTGTAGGGCAAATATTGAACATTTTGTAGTATATGGAAATAAGAGCTACTGATAATTTTTAAATAAAAATTACTATAAAAATCCTACTCTTAATATTCATAATACAACATATACTGATATGTTTAGAGGGTCTCTATATCGTAGAGGGTCTCTGTGTTTTGAATACTATGGTTTTGCACTTTCTTTCAAAAACAGATCCCCTGTTTGTGATGAGAAATTCAGCATAAAATTTCCATTAAAGATATATGCATAGCATTTTAAGAGATGATTCTTTGCATTAACTATTTAAGGAGGCTTTTAAAAGGCTACAGAATCAGACAAATTAATGTATTTTTATTTTAAAAATGAAAGAGTATATGTTTTTGTTCTGAAAAAAGTAGTGACAGAATCAATTTGGAGTATGCATGTTGGCCCTGCTTTTTTGCCATCGGTGGTACAAATAAAAAGAATATCTTAATCTGAACCATCTGTTTTTTATTCCAGAAATGGAAATATCAAAAATTAAATAGCTGAATTCTCTTCCTCATGTTATGTAATATAATACAATATGTGTATAATAGGGCACAGCTTGGATTGGAATTTTGTTTATTAATAAAAGCAAAACTTCATTATTCAAAGAGAAAATAATATACACTAGCATAAAAGAGAGGGATGGTATACAGTGAAGATTACAGACACTGTGAAAAAATAAAACCTCTCTTTTTGCGCTGTTTTAAAAAACTTTACTGAAGTTGGGACCAGCAGTTAGCATAATGGCTATGTTGCTGGACTCCCATGTAGTTGACTATAGTTCGAGTCCCAGACCTGGTGGCTTAAACTCACACCAGGCGTGTATGGGTGCATGCCCAAGATCCCAAGAGGAGAATGGAGGAGAAGGGATTGCGGTGGCGTGGCCATCCCCCTAGAGGGGGATTTCTCCTTTTCTGTCTCTCTGTCTCTGCCTTTCTGGTGAGCGCATACGCCCTTTAGCAAAACCTCTCAACAAAACAAAGAAACCACCTTTTCTAAAGTTTAAAAACCATTTAGAATATATTACATATTATGAATGTACAGCTTGATAACTTTTCACACCTTTGTCTGATCAACTGAGATAAAATAAAGAACAAAACAAATTCCCCAAATCATCCAATACCACAGAAATCCTGTTCTTTTTTCTTCCTGTCACTACCCCTGTGAAAGTAAATCCTTCTCCTAACATCATAATGGCATAGGTTTGTTTTGCATGTTTTTGTATGTTATATGAATGGAACTTTCCAGTATATGCCTTTTCTTTCTGACTTCTTTTGCGTAATAGTGTGTGTGTTGGATTAATCCTTTGAAGTAGTTGAACGTCATCTATTTTCATTGTAAGATGGCATTTCATTGTGTAAATATAGAATACTTTGTCCAGTGATAGGCATTTGAGTAATTGCTGTTTGATGGAAATAATGGTAAGTGCTGCTATGAACACGTTGATACATGTCTGGCAGACAAATGCACACTGTGTTAGATACATACCTAGTAGTATGTACTGGGAAATAAGGACTAGAAGTTCTAGGTTATCAGATATGTGTATTTGTTGCTTTGGTTGATTTTCTATGTAAGTTTATGAAGTGCTTTACTAACTTATACTCTGTCTAATAGAATATAAGACTTTTAAGAGCTCAGTGTCCTTGCTAATAGTACACATTTTCCATCACGTTTACTTTAACCATTCTGGCATGTGTTATATAGTATTACATTATTATTTTAATTCCCATTTTCCTGCTACTTAATGAAGATAAACTTCTTGATATATGTTTATTGGTCATTTGAATATTCTTTTTTTTTTGAAATGTTTGTCCAAATTCTTTTCCCCTCTATGTTGGAAAATCTGTATTTTCTTATTGACTTATTGAAGAACTTGATATATCTTATAGACAAGGCTTTTTCATCAGTTATATATAGTGAATATCTTCTTTCAATTTATGAACTTCTTTGCATTAAAGGTGACTTCTGGTAAACAGAAGTTTTTAAGTCTGAGGTCATCTAATTTGTCATTTTTTTAACAGCTTTTTGTGTACCACTTGAGAAATCTTTTCTATGTACCTCATAAAATTTTCTTCTATTTATCTCTCAAAAAGCTTTATTGATTTACCTTTCACATTTTGATCCACTATCAATCTTTAATTGATTTTTGTGTAAGACATGAGACAGAAATCCAGATACATATTTTCAGCCATATAATGGACCCAGCACCATTTGTTGAAATGATCATTTATTCCTCAAGCTACACAGTGTCACCTTTGTCGTAAGTCAGGAGAGCATTTAGTGGGCCTATTTCTTGACTATCAATTCTATTCCAATAGTAAACTAGTCTACTGTTGTATCAATATTACATTGTCTGAATAATTGTAGCCTTAGATTAGATATTGATATGTCAAGTAAAATTTTCAACTGTGTTCCTTGTTTTAAGATTATTTATCCATTTCTTTCATAAGAAAGAAACAGAGAAAGACAAGCAAAGCTAAGCATCTTCAACTGGGTTTCGTGCCGCCAATCCCCCTCCCCTCCACAGCCTTTGCAACCAGCCACCTGAGCACATGCCTCAGGTATTGGCTGGCCAGGGAACCAAACCCCAATATTCCATGTGACTTTATAGCATCATTTATGGAGTATTGTGCTACCACTGAAGCTGGGCCATATTTGTTTTCACCAATACTACCTTTATATTATTTTGTAATGTCCTTTCTTGCTCTTAATATTTTACCCAATCAGGATATACATTAAAACGTTAGTGGATCTATTAGTTCAAGGTCGAAATGGGGAAAGAAATGCAAGGCAGGTGAAAAACAACAAAGAAATGATTATTTTTCCTAGTTCTTATTCTGCCTGTAGAATGAAAATGTTTAAAAGAGGTAAATAGAAAAAAATGATTCAAATGTGAGTATTTGAATACTCATTGACATGTTTCCTGAACTGTGGTATTGGAAATATGAAAAAAGACAAAGAGAAGACTTGACTTTATGACTTTCCCATACCTAAAACACATTTTGAAATAACATGTGCAATTAGTGATAAAAATTATAGTAGAGAAGTTTGATGTACTGTAAAGAAATGTGTATTTTATTTAACTAATCTATGTCTGTGACAAGGTGAGCTCATTCTCTAAATCCGCTCATTTTATTTATGATCTCACTTCACTGAGATTTTCATTGAAACTTTAAGGCATGTATTAATACCTTGAGATTTTGACTTATCTTTTAAAGGCCTAATATAATCAAGCAGAAACTTAGATACTGTATATTTATTAAGAAATACAGTACTCTTTGGTTGCTGCAGTATAATCCATGGATTTTATTATGGTATAACTAAAAATGTATATGCATTCATTAATTCATAAATATTTATTGAAATATGCTGTGTTCAAAATACTGTAAGGGTAGATGGGCATGCAAATATAAAGAAAACACCAGGCTCCTATTCTCCAGAAACTTAACTCTGTAGCTATACATTATACATTACAATGTATCTATACATTATGATGCTGTCTTGAGATTTTATTAGGACATTGTCACTAAAGACTCAGGCAATACTGTGCCAATAAATATTTAACAACTGGCTCTTTGGGGACAGAGCTCCTCATTTGTTAATCTTGTCAATAGTATAAATACTCTTACCATCGCCAATTTCATGTTACTAATGAATTGACAATTTGCTCTTAAAATTCCTGAAAATTTTAAAATTGGCTCTCTCAAATCAATATGAGCTGGCTCTAAGCTCATTAGATTTAGCAAGTGACAGAAAGCTGCAAGTGAGGATCAAGCACTAAGAGTACAGCCAAAGAATAGTACACAGGATTTTATTCTTGTACAGTGTTGCTAATTGCATTTTGGAAATTGCATTTGAGGGCTGACTCCATGGCAGAGTGACAATATACTGCTCAAAAGAAGTCAAATCCCACATGTTTAATGCAGTGTGAATCCCTAGCCCGGTCACCTGAAATAGGCTGGGAACACAAGTGAGTGACCAAGATCCAACAGGTTGGAGGACAGGAATCATGACATAACCAGACCCTGTAGAGAATACTCTTTTTTCTCTTCTCTTCTCTTCTCTCCCTCTCCCTCTCCCTCCCTCTCTCCCATCCCTCCCTCTCATTTGTCAAACATTTGTACAGGTGGTCTATCATGAAAAAAGGAGCACATATTTTTTAAAAGGCTATGTAAGATATATTGGGTTGTTAGAAAAGTCATGATGTATTTTTCCTATGTTTTTCTGTGCAAAAATGCATCGTGACTTTTCTGACAACCCAGTAGAAGGTGATATGGTATATGTCTCATAAAAAGCTACATGAGATTTAATTAATAACATCTTGTCTCAAAAGATCTTTTTTTCATGGTAGATGATATGAGGATATTTATGATATAGAATTTTAGACTATTTTTTCTATTTATAGTGGGTCAACTTATTTACTAATAAAACTGCTTTGGCAAAAATGTGGCTACTTATTCCAGCCTTCTGAATTATAAAATTCTGAAACATTATATATCCTGGTCAATGAATTTTTCTGAAACCAGGTTTACAGTTAGAAATATTTGCTGGCATAACAGAGAAATGTTGAGACAAACAAAAACTTCCACTTAATAACTACCTACTCTGAGTGTATGATGTTCTAAGCAATATACCAGTCTCAGCCAACAAAATAGTAGGAAAATCAGATACCTTTCCTTACTTCATGCTGTTTGTTAAGGGTGTGTATGCAATTGTCATAAATGTGGTGTCAGTAGAAAAATAGAGTTGGTAATGGGTATATTGTAACAGGTACCTAACACAATCAGGAAATGGGTATGGAAGTCTGTTAGTTATCTAGTTGAACACTTATTAATTCCTCTACTAGATATTGCAAGCCCAGTAATTGCCAGGCACAATAAATATAATGATGAGAAAAATAAGTGTGGTTCTTGCGGGCATAAAACCTAGAGTCTAGTTTTGAGGGGGAAGTAAAACTAAGCCAGATAATCATATGAATAAATCTGTTCTTTTAAAATCTGTAAAATATTATAAAGGAAAGTTGGGAGGGGCTTTAGAATAATGTACCTTACCTAAAGTATGGACTAGAAAATGTTTTCCTAAGACGGGTCTTGTTGCGTTGAGATCTGAAGGAAGTGCGAGCATTAACAATGAACATCCCCAGCACAGGTAACAGCAGCGAAGGCCCTGAAATGAGGAGCATGATATTATTGTGAAGATCATTATATCTGGAGCAAGAGGAACAAGACAAGAAAGTAAATGAGATGGAGGAGGAGGGCAAAGGCAAGGTTAAAGCCCTAGTAGGTACTTGTTGTAAGCAGACAGAGTCTGCCAGACACAGGATATATATTGTTCCACGAGAGAGGGAGGAAGGAGCCTATGTCTAGTGCCGATGTTAACAGTTGTATTGTTTGATCTCTTAGACTTTGTAGTTATTCATTCATTCGTTATTGAGTGTCTCCTAGATGCCAGACATGTAGGATATACCAAAAAACAAATCAGACAAGTATCTTGGTGTTTGTGGAATTTCATTTTAAGAAAGGGATTCTGGAAATAAACAATAGACATAAGTAAATGCACATATATTGAACTAAATGCACAGTTATGATATAATGGAAAATGGCAAGTGCGATGAAATAAAAAGAAAATGAGCAGAGTGAAGTGGATCAAACATATTCACAGTAAAGAGTGGGAAAGATAGAATATTAGAGTAGTTTGGATAAATCTCCTTGCAAATGATAGATTTAAGGCCAGCCCATGGTCTGGTGGTTAAGGGAGCAGGGTCCCTCATGCCAACCACACGATTCAAGTACTGGACCTAGTAGCTTGAAAACTACTCTGGGCACATATGTGTGCATGCCCCAAATCCCAACAAGATGGAGAAAGGTAGAAGAAGGGATTGTGGTCTGACCACATCTCATTTGGCAATGTATTCTTCCTCGCCTTCCTCTTTCTCTCAATGTGATGAGTGTACATACCCTCCGACAAATTAGAAAAAGTAAAATAAGAAAGAAAGAGAAGGATATATTTGAGCCAGAATTTGAATGAGGTGAGGGAGTAGCCAAAAACTATATTCAGAAAGAAGCATTCTAGGAAAAGGAGACTGCTAAAGTAATATCCTAATGTAGAAGTTTGTTTGCGTTATTCTAAGAATAATAAGAGCAAATTGGCTAAAGAATAGTAAGAAATAGAGTAAAATAAAGTGAAGTCAAAGTATAAAAAAAATTCAATTGATATATGGCCTTCTAAGCAGTTATAAAGACCATGACTCTAACCTCAGTGAAAGTGGAAGCCACTAGAGGGTTATGTTTTATAAACACTGTGCCCCAACTCTCAGGACAGTCGAATGGGTACCTGGGTGAGGATGGTGAAAAAGGGGACCCACACATACACAGACTCACAGAACTCCTACAGACATGCACAGAGTGGAGACCAAATGAGGTGCTGATCAAGTCTTCTTTTATTGCAGAGCAAACTGTGCTTTATATACAGGCTGGTGGGCACTGATTGGTTGCCCGAAAAGAGATACAACAGTATGAGTCAATCATTGATGTGGGTGGGTCTCCCATTGCCTAGCAACAGTTAGTCACATGATTTCTGAGAAATGGTTTGCTCAATGAGGAAGTAAAGCCTAAGGTTTCTAAAATGGCAGACAGCTCTCAAGATGGCTTCCATATGCAGTGCCCTCCACAACACTGTGGTATGTTTGTTGAGAAAAGACAGTAGGAAAGCAAGGATAGTAGCCATCAGATGGCATAGTGGTTAAGTCATGGTTAAGTCACTGGACTCCCATATGGTCAAATATGGTTCAAGGCCCAGACCTGGTGGCTGGAAAATCATCCAGGGCATGAGTGCAGGTGTACCCAAGATGCCAGATAGAGAATGGAGGAGAAGGAATTGTGGCATAGCCATCATCCCTAGGAAAGATTGCAGGGGAGATTGCACACTTTCCTTCTCACTGTCTCTGTCTCTCTCCATGGTTAGTGCATGCAACATATGGCAAAAATACTCTTTAAGAAACAAACAACAAACAAAAAGGGTAAATCAAGGAGAATATTGCAGTAATACAGATAAGAGATGATGGTGGCCCAGACCTGATGACTACAATCATTGACGAAAAAACAAAATTCTGGATAAATTTTAAAAGGAGAGCCAAAAATGTTTCTGTTAGGGATATAAGACAGAAGAGTCAAAGATAATTTTCTCTCTCTCTTTTTTTTTTTACTTGAAAAATTATAAAATTTCCATTAATTCCAATGAGGAGAACTATAAGTAGAACATGGTTGGGGGAAAGATTTCCAAGATATTAGACATCAATGTTATGTCAGGATATCCATTGGCAAGCTGGTTAAGGTGGCTGGATCCCACAAGGCTGTCTGCATAGTTTGAGTCCTCGACAGGTGACTTGACAACTCACTGGGTGTGTGTATGTGTACATACACAAAATCCCAAAAGGAGAAATGAAAGAAAAAGGATTGCTGCATGGCCATCCCCCATGGGAGGAGGATGCTTTCTCACTTTCCTTCTCTCTCTGTTTTACTCTCTTTGTGAATGTCTCTCTCTACCTCTCTGCTGAGTGTACACACCATCTAAAAAATTTTTTTTAAGAAATGTAGTGTAATGAGTATAGTCAGATTATGAGTTTCAGATTTGGAAGGAAGGTCTGAATTGGTCTTTTTTGGGGGAAGTCATTAGCATATGAAATTTAAATCCATTAAGCTATGTAAAATTACAAAGGGAATGAATATTAACAGAGAAGACAAAATACTGAGCTTGTGATAATTCAGTATTAAGAGGTTGGGAAGATGAGAAAATAGCAAAGAATACTTATAGGATATTTAAGGAGTAACCAGCTATGTCAACTGTTGCCAATGGGACAGGATGACTGATTAACAATGATATTTAATAAGTTGATTCATTAGTGACTTCAATAAGAACAATTTCATAGTGAAAGCCAGACTTAAGTGGGTTTACAGGTTAATAGGAGAGTTTCCAGAAATAGAAAAATTCTATTTGATTTTATACTATCTAAAAGAATAAAAAAATCACGATAGTTAAAAGAGGGAAAAAGTAAAAAACTTTATAATGAGAAAAGTAATATGTCAATGGATTGATGGTAATATAGTAAGAAAGAAATGTGGAAGAAATGAGGAAGAATAGCTGCAGCATTATGCTTGAGCAGGTGAAAGACATCTTGTACAGGAGTTGTGAATTATAGAGACTCATGAGAACTGATCTTTGTATAGGAGTCATGGATTATAGAGAATCATGGAAATTGATCTACTGGCAACAGAAATGGAGGCATGTGGTATGGGTACAGCTACTGCTAAATCTGTTAGCATGGTGTTGGGGAACTCTGTACATTCTCTTCTGAAGACTTTGGTTTTCTCAGTGAAATGAAAGGTCACCTGCTGTGAGAGGGAAAAGGAGAATGTGGAGTAGGAGCAGCAAGAAAGAATTATAAAATACTCATCAAGAGTAATGGGAAAGGTATGAAAACAGTAAGGATTGTGCTCTAATAATATGTCTGGCTCCAATCAGTCCACCAGCAGAGGATTAGTGAGAGGTAAGAGAGGTAAAAATGCTAAGTCCCAGGACCAGCAGATGGTGTAACAGTTACATCGTTGGACTCCCACGTAGTCAACCGCAGTTCAAGTCCCGGACTCGGCAGCTTAAAATTCATGCCAGGCGTGTGGGCATACCTGCCCAAAATCCTGAGAGGAGAATGGAGAAGGGATTGTGGCATGGTCATCCCCTGTGGGGGGTGATGTCTCATTTTCTGTCTCTCTAGCAAGCACATGCACCCTCTAGCAAAAAAATCTCCCTCAAAAAAAAAAAAAAAAGTTAACTCCCCCAACTGACTTCTGTTAGGCTGCAGGTGGGCAGGGATTGTGTTTCTAGTGGGTACCCTTTTCCTACAGCTACAGCTGTCTCCAAAATCTATTGAAGTAGTAGTAGTAGTTCCTTTCTCTGACCATTTTGAGCCTAAAGATGGTAATAACCTACCACTGTCTGGTACGTGTAGTGTGCTTCATGGTCCCGTGTTGGTTTACTTAAACCAAAAATGGTGCCCATATTAAGCTTTTCTTAATTACCCCATTAGAGTATACCATCTGTTTTCTGACTAAAAGAGTAATTGGTACCATAAGTAGCCCAAGGAAAAAACTAACCTTAAAATTAGGGTCCTGAGCTTTGGTTGTTTACATAATTTAGTAGCACATGTATAACCTTATTGTCAGAGTAGTGATGACAACAGGCAAGTGTTGGCATCTCAGTTTCAAAAAATGATCACCAGAAAATACACATGAGAAAGTGCTGATGGAAGGCAAGGCTTTGTGATCATGTGGATGTGACATTTAGTAGCTGTGATAACAATAAGTGTTAACAGAGGTTATAACATGGGATAGCTTCTGTGAAGGGTCCTAGAGACAAGATAAAAAGAAAAAACAAAGTGCTGACTGTCTTGGTTGCCAATAGCAATGAGCCGATGGAAATTCTTAAAAAGCAGTTTTAGAAGAGTATCTTTTCTCTGATAGGCATAGGATCCAGCCTAGGGCCTGATCAGAACTTCAGTAGAATTACAGAACTAATTATTTGTGCAATTCTACCAGTTCTGACTGCTAAGAAAAGTTTGTAAATGGAAAAGAGCGGGAGACTGAGGTATGGGCACATTACAGGAAAAAAACAAACAAACAAACAAACAAAAAAAAAAAACAGATAAACCTGAGAAATCTGAATTCTCATTTACACCTAAAACTGTTAATGGTTGCAGCTCTTTTCTATATGAACTGCAGTTGCCCATTAAAAAAATTCCAATTGTCAGGATTCATTTCCACCACACTTTGTTCTACAGACCTATAGCAAGAACTAGATACCAGCATAACTCCAATGGAGAAGTGTAAATACTGATTTGAAAGGAAATAGTCTATCTGCTGAAAGAGTAGGATTTTGCCGATTTGTATCAGTAACAGCCTGCAGAGCATGGATGAGAGGGATTCCAAGGTTGTTAGACCAGTGAGAATGAAATATAAGACTAGTATAGATTGAATTTATTGAAATGAATGCACTCGCTCAGCATTCAGGATTTGTGTTGCTTTAAGTACTGGAAGCGAACATTAATAGTATGCTTGGATGGTGAACTGAAGGCAGACCCATAGTCAATGAAATTGAGATGCAGGAATTTGCAGGGCATACTGAACAGGAAAGGTGCCCGAAGGCTCAGAGAATGTCAGAATGAATGAATTATATGAAACCTGTTTAAATTTTCCCTGCCTCTACTGTAGAGACCTGTGGGAGACACACATTTTTTGAAACTTTCTTATAAACCATGTGGTGACCATCATTTTGTAAGCCTAGGTGATGTTGGAGGTGCTGCCATATATCTGGGCTCTCCAATTTCCATGAGATCATTGGAATTATGAGATGCTTGAGTAATTAAGGAACTTTCTTGTTAGCACAAAGATAAGCAAAATCACTGTAATGTATTTTTAGAAAGAAGCCACAATCAGAGTATTCTCCCAAGCAGAAATACATAGCTAATTGATCACAAGATTTCTAGAAATATAAAGTGAGACAGCCATTGAGATGCTGCTTGAAATATAGAAGTGAGAAAATTCTGGGTCTGGTGAGCAGAAAAACAAATTCAGGTTGCTATATGGGATTTATGGTCTCTTAGTCAAGTTATAGATACCATCCATTTCACAGAATTCAAACCATTTGTTTATGGACAAAGCCATATTTTTTTGAGGATGCATTTTTCAATGTAGCCATAAGCGAATATTCCTCCATGTTTTCTCCTGAAGAGACCTGCAACAATTTACAGAAGTGATTATAGACAAGAGAAAGAGTAAAACTCAGCCTCTTGTTTTGTAAACACTGGTTCGAGAATGATACTAATACTCAGAGACTTGATATACACTGGAGATTGGGGTGGGCCACTGAAGGTCAGAATACAAAATGAGTCTTGGCTCAAGTCAGACTCATGTTGATTATTTTTCTAGTGAAAAATGAAAATAGGTATATTTAATAACAGAATTTTTTTTGGCTGGTGAAATATGTACTATTACTGTAGAATGGACTGAAATTTCCTATCTTCCATACAATATAAATGAAAGGTATTCACAGGTAAATTTTAGAGAATAGCTTCATCATCCAAAAGTATAAAAAACAGGAATAATCATTCTATTACATCTCTATTTAGTTCTTTTTGGCCAGTGCAAAAGACAGATAGATGCATCTTGATGCATGACTATATTTTTACAGATTTGATGGGTAATGCCAAATGCAGCTACAGTTCATTAGCAGTATGTGTCTGAAGCAAATTAGTAGGACTTTTGGCCTTAGCATGCAACTTTTAATAGAGGGTTTTATTTTCCCTGTCAGCAAACTTAATCAAAACCCATTTTCTTTTACATAGCAAAAAGAGCAGTACATTTTCACATCTAAGGATTGTATTCTGACTTCCTACATTATATAACAATAGACTAGTAGGTTCTTAATGTTCTTGTCACATAGAGAATCACAGCTATGATATGGATGATATCATGGTAATTAAACATATCAGACATGAAGCAGAAAGAACTTTGTCTTAGACACATGATCAGTAGAGAATAAGAGTAAATTCCAACTAACACCTGACAAATGAGTAACATTTCAATATAGAAGATGACTGGACTAAGACAGTTTGGGTAGAAATAAAAGAACTGGAAGAATGGTAACAAGGACATCTGAATGATAAATATATGAGTGGACCATCTGAATGGGTAGAGTGGGAAGATAGTCCCATAGAAATATCTTCACCAAATGTCTTACTGCAAGGGAATGCTTCAATAATTTCTTTGACATTAATCTCAATCACCTATTTCTCATCATTCTTCATCACCGTGCTTACTCAACAGATGCATATACAATGTGGCAAAGATGGTAGTTATAGATTTGTTCAACAATATAGACTTTTCCCAACAATGGCGGACCTCATTTCCACCACTGCTTATTGCCCTGTCTGCCCACAGCACAGACTAATGCTGAGCCTCTAACATAGAACTGCTTTCCTGGCAGACCAACCAGCCAGCTGGTGGAAGTATGAAGATTTGCCATCATGGAAGAGCCAAGAATTTTCCCTCATAAGAATAGATATATTTTCAGTATGATATACTTTAACAGAATCTTTCCAGTGCCATTGTATGTGGTCTTAGAGAATGATTTTGTTATTACCATGGTATTTGTACATCATTGTCTCTATTCAAGAAACTCATAACAAATATAGCAATGGTTCATGCCCACAACCACGATGGGTTCTGCTGTATGTCCTACTGCCAATAGCATGGAATGGCCTGCCAAAAACATGCTTACAACACTAGTTGAAAGATAATGTCCTACATTGCTAGGGAGATTTCTACAGAATGCAGCACATGCATAAAATCAAGAGCCATACTGTCAGAATTCACTAGTCTAGGAATTAATGGGCAGAGAGAGAGCAGGGCCCATCTTACATGTAATAACTATTACATGTGATAACTTCATTAAGGAGTGCTATGGACTGAACTATGTATCCCTCTGCCAAAAAAAAAAAAAAAAAAAAAAAGTTATATTTTGAAGCTCTAGCCCCTTATGTGACCATATTTGGAGATAGGACTTTTGGGAGTTAATTAAACTTAAGTGAATTAATAAGAGTGAGGTTCTTCTAATATGACAAGATTTGTGGCTTTATGAGAAAAGGAAGAGGAATAGCTCTCTCTTTATTTTCATGCATGCTCTGAGGAAAGGCATACAGCAAGAAAGCTTTCTGAAGATTGGAAGAGAGCCCTTACCCAATCCAACCATGCTAGCACCTTAATCTCGGACTTCTAACCTCCATCTCTGCAAGAAAATAATTTTGTTGTTTAAGTCACTCAGCCTATGATATTTTATTAAGTCACCTCAAGAAAACTAGGATAAGGGGTTTTTTGCTTCCATCCCACAATATGTTATATGCACTCAGAGGCCTTAATGCTCATGGTAGAACACAGTTTTTGTTTGATTAAATTTGAGGCTGAGACTACTCCATTACTATTTTGGATGTTTCAGGCTGCCGAACAATGGAGAGAAAGGTTTCATCATATTGTTAGGGTGGTTGAGCACAATTACATAGTGATAAATGGATTTTGTTCTGCACAATGTAAGCAAGAAAAGCACAGAATTAAAGGGCTTACTGGGGAGCTTTTCAGTGTCCTCCGTTGTCTAAAAATCAGGTCAGTAGAAAAAAGAGACTAAATATGGTAGAACCATAAAGCACTTAGATTCTGCAGAAAATAAGACTCCATCAGTAAAGAACTATCTTAGACTATTTTGTGCTATTGTAATAGAATACCACAGACCGGGTAATTTATAATGAAAATCAATTTATTTCCTCAAAATTCTGGGAGGCTAGAAAGTCTAAGATCAAGGGTTTATCATCTGGTGGGGCCATTTTGATAAAGAGATAGTGAGTATAAGAGGTCAATCTCATGGCCTCAAAGCCCTTTTATAATTGGCATTAATCCAGTCATGAAGGTGGAGCTCTTATGACATAAAAACCTCTCCATCGGTCCCACCTCTCACCACTATTACATTGGGTAAAGTTTCTAATACATGAACTATGGGCAACACATTAAATCTATAGCAAGAACCCTGTTCATTTGGGGACACTGGTAGATAATTTTAAAATAAAGAATTAGAGGGGTACAATCAAAGATATGATACCTGCTGAGGCTTTCCTTACAGCCAGGTATAGAAACAAGGACTAGAGTAATTAAATATATGCTCTTAACTAATCTCCCTCTCTTTTTTTTTTCTTGTTATCGTATAAAGAAAAAAAAATTAGCTTATGTTTTAAGTTTCAGTTGTGAGTGTGACTGAATTAATTATAATACATGACATCCTGATAAGATAGCTGACAAGGTCTTTTCCATTCTTTATTTGGAGGTGTTATGGTTTAGATAATGGTTTGGCTTCCAATTTTTCATGTTTTAGAATTTGATTTGGGCAGTTAGTGAAGCCAAGTAGGCAGTGATTGGAGCCTAACAATTGCATCATTGAGGCACACTTCAATGAATAGATTAATTATGTGTTTTAAGACCCAATGAGTTTTAGTTCTTGTGAGAAGGGGTTAGCTCTCCTGAGTTGAATGCATAAACTGTTTGAGAGTTCCCACAGCTTTGCCTTCTTTCTGCACACATCTCTATCCTCTGTATTTCTATAAGCCATGTTGTAGACTGGCCTGATGCCAGGGCTATGTCTTCAGACTTTCCACCCACCAGAATTGGAAGTGAATAAAACTCTATTTATTTATAAATCCACCCAGATTTGGATATCTCTGTCAGCAAGGCAGTAGTGAACAGAGACAGGAGGACATGAGTAAGAAAGATAAGAATAAGGACCGAAGGACAAAAGTGGTATCGCTTGTCTTTTATTTCCACCCCCAAATCTATCATGGACCCCTCATCACTGTTACCCCCCGGATGCTCCTCTTTATGAACTATACCCCATACAGTTGATTGGCATTGACCAATAGCACTTGGCAGGATATCAGAGGTAGGAAAGAGAGTAAGATTAGGTGCTTCATCTTGAGTCCCACTACCTGCTGTTTCCACATTTCCAAACACATGGTCATTCTAGATGTTATGCTATATAATCTCTATAGCTATTCACTTGGTATTTTCTGTTGAAAAAGTTCTTCTTTTCCCTTGAGAAACTCTTATCATTCAGAATAATTTCAGGTGTAGCCTTTTCTAGGAAACCTTCCCTGACTCTCCTGGTCACTTTTTACTACTCTTTCTTTGCCCTTTCATTTTATTTTTGTATATATCTAGGTCATTGTCCTAAATCTGTTATGTAGTAACCAACAATCTATGAGGTGTTCTCTTCCCCAAAGCTGATGACCACATTTATTTTCATATTTGTATTCTAATGTAAGGGTACCTGACATTTAGTAGGCTGTCAAAAATATTTGTTAAATCAAAGTGTCAATGAGTGGACAGAAGGAAAAGGGAACAGCAAAACATAGGGAAATATTAGAAGGTAGGTGAATGAGTCCTAGTTTACTAAGGAAATAACTTACTAGGATGGTGCTGGTAGGAGCACTTATATCCATGCAATAAAGATGTTGAAAGCAAACTTCTTGGGTTCTATGTTTTGTCTGTAGACACTCTTGAGTTCTCATGGAAAGGCTTTGGTGCAATGGAGTCTTCAATATGTTCATTAGTAGAAGGTAAGGAGAGCAGAGAATGAGACTATTATCTATAACAAAGTGTCCTAGAAATGCCAATGTAGAGTCAACACACATTTCTGGCTACGCCTATTCCGAGGTACTTCTGAGCCTGAAGCAAACTGTTTTCCAAGACCTGTTCTGTAATAAGTGCCCTAGCTAAATGCTGAAGGCAGTTTAAAATTGAGCAATTAAGGGCTCAAGAGAAATCCTCATAAGCATTTTAAAGACACTTACTGGCTGAGCTGTCCCTGTTTCTGTTAAACTCCTGATCTGCTCTGCTCCCGTTCCAAACTATAAGTCTAGTAATCCACTACATATATTTTGGAAGGCAGATATAGTGAGTTATCTTGACTTATAATTATGAGCCACATTTTCTTATATAAATTTATCTTCTGAAAAAATTAAGAGACATCGCTTTTAGAAAAGCTATTTTATTCTCAAAATTGGTTTGACTATGATGATCTAATTTAAGTAAAACTCTCAAAATAGTAAAATTTAGAAATAAAATTCAAAATAGGACATGTTTCTAGAAGAAATGCATATTTTAAAACAAAGCATATATGAAGCATTTAATAGTATTTGTCAAATGTATAAATCCTGGATTAAAATTACTGAAATTGAAAATTAATGGTACTACTTATATACATACAAACTAGAGGCTTTACTCTTCTCCTCCTCTCTCCAGATGTCCATATCAGCACATGGTGATGTGCTGTGGGAATAGCACAGCACATGAACAGCTATGAAGTTATAGGCCACATTATGCCTCAAATATTTTTATGTACTTCCTTTTCTGTATGCAATATTTAGGCTGACCATCTCTCTCTCTCTCTCTTTTGTTTTTAAGAATTATTTCACTTAACTGTATTTATTTACTTATTTTAATTGGACCAGAACAGGACACAACAAGAGAGAAAGAGAGAGAGAAAGAGAGGTAAAGTGAGAAAACAAGCCAACAGGTCTGGGACTGGAACTGTGGTCGGCCATGTGAGAGTCCAGTGCTCTTAACCACGATGCCACCTACCAGGAACAACATATTTGATTTCTGTGTGAAGAAAGTACTTGCTATTCCTTTCTCATTTTTGTTCCATCAAAACAAGAATTCTTAAATTTTCATGTCATGTAGGTCTAATGATAGATGGGGATAAAAGAACTGATAAGTAAAGTGGAAGTTTAAATGTAGTCTATATTTATTGTACTAATCTTTTCCATTGCATAGTCTAGTTCATTCTAGTGGTACAAATTTTAAAATAACTTTGTAATCCAATTTCAATTTCAAAAGCATATATATAAATGATGTGAGAATTTGGAGTACGTGGGCCTAATACCCAATATAAGAACAGCAGTGAAACCTATTCGTTGTCTCATACTTGAAGAATTAAAGACATGGACACAGAAAGGGGATAGCAGAGTAGAGAGGGAAGGAAAATCAGAGCTCCCAAGCAGAGAGCAGGTCCCAGATGGGTTGCCAAAGAAGAACTGAAGCAGGATTTTTGTGTGTGTGTGTGTGGTTTTTTGTTGCTGTTTGTTTTTAATCTTGGTTACAAGGAACTTTGTCTAGGCTTGTTCTCAGGAGGGGTTTTTGCATTCATTCCCTTCATGGTGGGGATCACATGCCAGATGGGTCTGGTTATTTTTTTCTGATTTGGGAGTGAGTGTGAATTGTGCCTATAGATGAAGAAAAATAAGTAAAATAAATTGGTTAAGATATTCCTAAAATTCCTTCATATTCAGAATATGATACTCTTGAGTCACTTTTGATTGACTTACTAATTTTTGGTTTTCTACATAATATAATTTGTGTGTGTGTGTTAATTAAAGGAGTGTTCTAGTATTGTTTCCAGAATTTCCTTCCAGGTTACTGGTCTCCTCAGGTTTGAGGCACAGACAGAAATAATAACAACTGTATTAGGCATTAACCTGCATTAATTAAAAAAAATAATAAAAGAGAGAGAAAGAAAGAATATGTGACTTAGAATTCACTAAATTATAACAGTAACTCTAGAGTACTTCTCTCCTGAAAAAATGAAATATTGGTCATAAAAAGGTAAACTGCATTATTCTAACTATACTGTAATTTATATAACGTCTTGAAAAATTTACAGAGGTAGAATTGATTCAAAATAGAAGACAAAAGATTGTGTAACTGAAGATAACTAGTATCTAAAGATAAAGGTTTTAGAAAATCAGGTGAAATGCATGACTTTTCTTTTAAAAATATAGGTTGTCTTTCTAAAAGTACCATACTGTGAGGTATTAATTGATATCAACTAATATGTAATTCTATATATGCCACACCAGTATGTCATACTTCTCCTTAAAAAAATATTAAGTTAATCATGCCACAGCCAAATCACAAGTCAGTTAATTAAATCACATATCTTGAATAGCAATATTTATTTATTTATTTGTTATTTGTTATTTTTTTGGAGAGGTTTTTGGTATAGTGTGTTTACACTCGCCAGAAAGAGACAGAGGGACAGAAAGCGAGAAATCACTCTTCAGGGGGGCGGGGGGATGACCACGCCACAATCCCTTCTCCATTTTACCCTCTGGATCTTGGGCGCACATGCGCCCAGTGTGAATTTAAGCCACCGGGTCCAGGACTCGAATCACGGTTGACTACATGGGAGTCCTGTGACATACCCATTATGCCAACTGCTGGTCCCAATGAATAGCAATACTTAAAATAACAATTAATTGTGTAAGAGATTGTTATGAAAAAAATCTTTATAATAATCTGAAATCATATTAAGGATTAAAAAACTTATTTCTAAAATAAAAATGAGTGTGTGAGAGAGAAACCTAGTTCCTTTCTGGAGGCTCTAGTTCCTTTCTTTCTTCCTTCTGGATAGCCACGCTGCAGTCCCTTCTCCTCCATTCTCTTCTTGGGATTTTGAGCACACACACACACACACACACACACACACACACAATTTGTGCCTGGCCTGATTTTTAAGCTCCTGTGTCCAGGACTCAAACTGCACTGTTGATCGCGTGGGTTTCCAGTACCTTTAACCACCACATCACTTGCTGGTCCCAAAAACACTATTTCTAATATTTAAAAGCAAATTTAATTGATCTTGGTTTATTATACATCAAGAATATAGTATCATCAATATAAAACATGGCATATTTATCTTAATAAGTGCTTTGTGAACATCTGAAAAAAGTCTACATGAGAAATTGTCTGAGATTATCACTTATTGTTTAATATTTCCATCTAAATCATGAGCAAGTATTCACTTAGCCAAATTTTAAAAATAAAATTTAACTGATTTAGAAGACATCCATTATGTTGTGACATTGTGTCTTCATTTGTGTTACTTCCAAAATATTTACTTAAGAACACGATGGGTGTCACTCTGAATTGAATCATGACAGTCACAGCATCATTATTTTGTAAAGAATGGAAATATAAAATATTTCTGTGCTTTAATCTAGATTACATAAAATGTGATCGTGCTACAGACTTCATTCAGGAAATAGATTTCCAATTCAGAAAGCCAAAGAAGCAACAAGAAATCAGATGAAGAACAGAGAGACACAAGACATTGTTCACATGAATGTGAACAAAAAAAGGGGAGGATGGGTCAACTCTGACTGATGTTCTAGAAACTTGAAAAATGCCAAGCTTAAAAATTAGTTTGTAAATGTCAACTGTCTGCCAACAATATGTGACAACTAAAGGTACCTTTGCTGAGCATTTTCTTGACCATATATTTCTGACATGAATTTAATGGTGAATTGAGATTAACTACCCTGTTCAAATTTTTAGATTTTCTTGAGGAAAAAGAAGCCTGAACACGCTCAGATAAAATTAAAATAATGAAACTATTTAAGTATAATATTTTTTAAAATTTCTATTAGACTGCATGTCCTTTTGATAGTAAACTTAATAAGAATGCAGTATTTCCACATATCTAATATTTTCTTTATGAATAAGAACTGTTAACTAAAGAGAAAAACAGTCTGCAATAACATAAAAAATTAACTGACATCTCATTAACATCACAATAATAAAATTTTAAGATTGTAAATGATGCTAAATTATATTTAGATAATATACTAAATACAAGGCTTAATATTAAAATTTCCAAAAGGGTAAATATTACTCTGCCTGCTGTTTAAAGTCATTCAGAAAAAGAACATCTACTCTTTGAGCAATTCATTCAAAATAAGAATCTCATGAGATGTCCAAACACTGGCTTGTGCTGTGGCTCTAGTTATTTTTAGTGTCTTCAGCTAAAATAGAAATACTTAGTTATCCCTCTCAGTGTAAAAGAGGAAGGGTGGAATTCTCATCATATAGAGCAACTAATAAAGATTTAATGCTTTTGCTAATAGACTCTAATCCCTTCCCATTGGTACATGTGGTATATATACAGCACAAAGTATGTGTAGGCAAGTATGGTTTAGCTAAGGTTGCCAGACAGTTGATCTTAAATGGGGACTCTTCTGGATTATTCTCTTGTGTCCAGTATAATTACATGAGCCTTAAAAATGAAAGAGGAGGGACCAGTAGTTGGTAATGGCTATGTTGCTGGACTCCAATGTAGTTGACCGTGGTTTGAGTCCCAGACCCGGTGGCTTAAACTCACGTGGGGCGTGTGTGCGTGCGTGCCCAAGCTTTCGAGAAGAGAATGGAGGAGAAGGGATTGTGGCATGGCCATCTTCCCTGGGGGGCGATTTCTCACTTTCTGTCTCTCTGTTTCTGTGTTTCTGGTGAGTGTACGCACGCTATAGCCATATGGGATCCACAGCACTAAGCCACTGCACTACAGGTCTAGCCTAAATAATTAAAATTTTACTGATGTTGATTCATTCAGACTACATTTAGAAGATTATCTTTAATCTTCTTTTAAGTGGGTTTAACCACAGTGTTATATATTACTCCATATCATAAAAGAGTTTTGAAACTCTAAGAGCAATGGTTATCCAGTCACATATAGTAATTTATTTGTTTAACTAATATGTACTCATTATCTAGTAAGATTCTGTTGGTGTTAAGACTGTATGATAAGTAAACCATAGGTCCCTTGTGCAGTTTTGGACATAGTTGGAGAAACAGGAAACTGTTAACCCTGCAAAGAAAAGATTTAGGTAGAATAAAGTAGGTGAAATCAACAGTTGAGATATTCTGTAGCAAAGTAGTGGTGGTAGATGGGAACTACCACTAGTAGTGGTGGGTTGATATGTTGCAGATAGCTGTTGAGGACGAAGTAGAATCACTATGTAGAAAAAGGTAAAAGGGAGGAGTGCAGGTCTTTCAGAGGCAAGCATCGATATTGTACCCTCTGGAGCAGCAAGCTATTTTCAGCGTGTTTTGGAGCCAGTTGTTGGATGGTGTCTCGAATGAAGCAGTTTAGCATTTTTAGGAGTGGAGGTCCTGTAGAAACTAAGAAAATTACAGTGGTGATAACTAGGGGAAGGATGAAAGCATTGTTCTTTCAGAAGAAGAGACTCCCTTTTTCTGCTACCAGAAGGTCTAGGCCTCTTTGGTTTTGGAGAGTTACCATGGTTGTATATTGCTAATCTTTTGGTTAAAGTGACCAATTAATAGTTTGTATAAGGTACAAATTTGAATTTAAGATTCAATTAGGAAAAAAATCTGTCTGCTGCTTTCCATCTGACATTAGAATATCACCCAAAGCAAATTTAATAACGTTTGCCATATTAAAATCAGAAGGGCAGAATTCCTTCCTCAGAATATTTGAACTGCTGTCTCACATAGATAGAGCTTTGCTAGAAATAAGGCTTTGGCCACTTGTGACTGATGCTGTAGAGTTACCAAAAACTTTAAAATAACATTGATAATAATAAAAATTGTTGTATTTGGAGCAAGTCTATCTCAGAAAATTTTCTGAACGAAATCCCATTTGCAATGGACAAATATAACAAATGGTTACTGATCCAAATGGGAGAAGATGGAAGAAATAATGAGATATACCAAAGGAATCTTATTTTACTTATTAGCTCAAGAGGAATAGACTTCAAATTGGGTTCTTGGCAGAGAGGAAGAGAGATAAATCCTTTTTAATTCCCATGACGCTATTGTCACACTCAGTACTGTTTCTCTGTGACAACAAAAGGTAATATATCAAAGCTACATAGTATGTGGTTTGAAGTAGAGGACTGAATTGTCTAATGTAGAAAAAACTTTTGTTTAATAATAATAAATGTTTAAAAACTTTTATCTTTTTCCTCCATTTCTGCCACCCTTATTATATCTTCATACAGCGACAAGTGCCGAATTACTTAATAGTTACATTTTCATTTAAGGGTAAAGTTATCTTTATGGAGCACAACTTGTGAGAAAATAAATGGCTGTGTGCTATGGCAGGAAGCAAACCCTGTGTGGCATTTGATCAATATCAGCCAAAATGGGAGTTTCTTATTTTATCCCTTGATGAGTACCTGGTTGAAATACTCTAGCACCTGGTTAACAATAAACTAATGGTAGCAATTATGTTATTATCTTTTCTCCCTAAATGAGATTTTCGTCAGTTTTGTACTTCACCAAATTATTTTAGATCATCTACAGTTTCTTGATTTTATAAAACTTTCAATTGTATGTACTCTGGCAACTTCTTTTACAAGACCAAGACACATGTCTGCTAGAAAAATGTTGTCATTCTTCTGTCAGCCAAGTAGAAGGATTTGTGACAGTCTACTTACAAAGCTCAGGAACAAATGACAAGAAGATGTGCCATCTTAAAAAAGTTTACTAACCAGAGCTAACATCTCTAAATTATTTTTCTAAACACTTTAGAGCTTTTATTATCCACTTATATTTACTATTTAGCAAATGCATTTATATTATGACATTATAAACTATTTAACATCATAGATTTTCTGACCAAAGATCATGTTGTTTATTATAGTTCTTCTGAAAATTGGCTCTCTCTAATTCATGTAGCATGTGTACAGGAGATGAGCTATTGATATATAGGTTCTCAATATATGAGGTCCTATGCCCTTGCCTGTATTCATCATTTCTCATTTTGACACAATAAAATATGAAAATAGTGTTTTAGGTTTAAATTAAGTAAGTTAAAACTAGTCTGTTAAATAAGGCAAATCCAGTTTCTTCACTCTAGAAATTTTCAGTCTTAGCTATTTAAATTCATATTATACATCTCCTCGAGGGCGATATAGAGCATGTACCACTTGCCAATCATTTTTGACTGTGCAGTCTATGTTTCAAGCACATTAGTAGCGTCTCTAAGAAACAACAGTTAAGAATTTACTTTTAGAAGCCAGCAGGTGATGTAGTGGTTAAAGCACTGATGTCCCACATATTTGACCACAGTTTGAGTCCTGAACCTGACAACTTGAAAAATCACACCAGATACGGGTGCGTGTGTGCCCCAAATCCCAAGAGGAGAATAGAGGAAAAGGGATTGTGGCATGGCCATCCTTCCTGAAGGGTGATTTCTCATTCTCCCCCTCACTGTCTCTCTCTGGTGAGTGCACAAGCCCTATGGCAAAACCAAACCAACCAAACAAACAAAAATAATCAAAATAATTTACTTTTATTAGGCTTGTTCTGTAGTGCAGTGGTAGTATGCTACTCAAGAGAATCTGGATCCCACATGGTGACCATGATTATAATCCCCAGCCAGCTTAGCCTGAAACATGCCTGCCACACCCTCAAATGCCCAAGATCTAATAGGTTGGAACAGGACAAAGAGGATCACTGCATGACCAGACACTGTGAAGGGTGCTAATTCCCTCTCTCTCATTCTCACATATGTGCACTATATCATGAATAGAGAAAAATAATTTTAAAAGATTATTTACTCTTATAGCAAAAAGTAATTTTTTAGTGAAGTTTTGAGTCATAATTCAGATATAGAAATATTTTCATTAATGAATTAATACTAATCAGGATACAACTCATAAGAAACCTCATTTTATTATTTCTTAATTATTAGATGATATTATTAAATCTATAAGGATCTAATAAATACTTTGAGATTTATTTTTTGATAGAAAGGCCACAAGTTAACAGGTGAATATTTTACATTAGTTAATGTGTTTGATTTATAAAATATAAATATTTTGTTATAATTATTAAATGGAGTTTGACATGTTTAAAATGTATTTTAATGGGAAAAGAAAACCTGTATTGAAGAAATACAGAATTTAAAAGATAAAATGAAACCTAATGGTGCAGTAAACATTATATCTTGCTTACTTGTGAAAGTTATTAAAATTCAAGTGTTAGGAATTTAGTTAAGCATACTGTTCTCCTGAAAAATGAAAGATAGAATAAAATAATATAAAATAAAGGAGACAATGGTAGCCTAAGAATAAATGTGTCAATATGGGCTAGGGCTTATTACATGTAGAATGAAATACAGTCGTCATGATATATTCCACTGGAAATATTAGAATAAGGGATTGATTTTAGTTGTTTGAAAGTTATAAAAGACATAGGCAAGAGCTCATGATGTAGTGAGACCCTTTCTTAAAAACAAAAAAATGGGGAACCAGCAGTTAGCGTAATGGCTATGTCGCTGGAATCCCACGTAGTCGACCGCGGTTCGCGTCCTGGACCCGGTGGCTTAAAACTCACGCCGGGCACATGTGCGTGCATGCCCAAGATCCTGAGAGGAGAATGGAGGAGAAGGGATTGCGGCGTGACCATCCCCCCTGGGGGGTGATTTCTCGCTTTCTGTCTCTATGTCTCTGTCTGTCTGGTGAGCGCATGTGCCCTATAGCGAAAATCTCTCAAAAAAAAAAAAAAATGGAGATGTTGGTATTGGAGAATGAATAGATTAAAAATTTGAAAACAAGAGATAAAAGAAATCTAAAAAATCAGTTTAGTAACTTTGTGAACAAAAAATCAGGATAGACGGTCTTTAGTGTGCTTCTAACAATGGTAAGAATCTATAAACATAGTCATTTCCAGTAGTGGAAGCACAATAAGAACATGGCTTGAGAGCATTTTTGGTTTAAAATTAAAAAAAATTCCTACCATGAACTGTTACTTATACAGTTTATGACATAAATACCAATTATTTATTACACTGAAATGCTATACTGTCCATTTTCAAAATCTACATAGAAGTTGTATATACATATGTACATATATGCAAAAGGAAGACAGTTTATGACATAGATGGTGATTATTTGTTACACCGAAATGCTATAATCTTCTATTTTAAAATCTGTGTGAAAGTTGTATATGTACACACATACATAAAAATATGCAAAAAGAAGTTAGCATCTTCCTATGTGAAGTGCAGCTTTAAAATGGTTTGTGAGTCTACTATGAGGAT
This sequence comes from Tupaia tana, assembly GCA_026018925.1. Lineage (NCBI taxonomy): Eukaryota > Metazoa > Chordata > Mammalia > Scandentia > Tupaiidae > Tupaia > Tupaia tana. Next base: position 50,266,785 of record JAKSZU010000004.1, on the reverse strand, counting down.
ATTTATATAACTTATGGACAATACAACCAAACTAAGTTTTTAAAGATCAATTAATAGGGAAAAAGTAGATAAGCCAGCAGGAAAAAGTTGTGATAAAGAATACAACAGTGGCAATGTCTGATTTTTGTGTGTATAAGGCGATATAAATGGGGTTGTAGTATCAGATGAATTTGATTTCTAATCCTACCTTGTACAAGTAGTAGTCAGTTAACAAGGTCTTACAATGCAGTATTTCTTCATATACTTACAAAATGTAAACAGTAATACACATATTTCCTAGTGTTATTAGAGGAATTATATATATTGTAGGTGAAGTATTTGGCCAATAATATCAATAGCATTACTATGACAACCTACTATGCATTTTTAAATTAATTTTGCAGATGAGTTAACTAAGAATTAGAAAATAAGGTATATAAATACCAAGAGAAAATGCCCAACATCTGATTTGTGATTTAGTGCCCTGTCAACTCCACCAGAGCAGCTTCTCCCCATTTTCTGCAGGTCATCACAATTTCCTTTCTTGAGGATTTATTATTTTTAACCTGTTTTGCATTTTTTGTGTGTATTATCTTTATTTATAAATTGTTGTAAAAGCTCATAGCTTATCTATACTTATATCCCTCACTGTATTTTAAAAATTCCTTAAATACTGTAGATGTTTCAAAATACTTATTGAAGGACTATATTAATGAATTAAAAAGAAATGGCTCTAATAATTAAATTCCCTTGCAACAGATCCAAGAATTCACCTAATTTAGATATTTCTTTGGTGATTGCTACATCGGTATAGTATTTAAAATTATTATGAACACCCCAACTTTATCTTCTGGCAAAACGCTAGTTAGATTCATTAGATATATCATCATAATGCCAATTGACATTTTACATTTAATGCTTCTCAATAATTTTGCCCTTGATATGGTGCTAGTTTTCTATAATACATGAATGTTAAAAGCTATTGTGATGACTGAGAACAAATAAAAAATCCAGTTTCATCTTTCAGTAGGGCCATGTAGTTAATAAAGTACTACATAACAGACTAAATGGAATTTTGAAAGAAAAATCAAATTTTTGTATGGACACATAGTGTATATTTGAAGGCCTAATAGTGATATGTAAAATTAATCACTAAAGCCAGCCCATAGCACAATGGTGATGCAATACTCCATGGTGCTTGATCCATATGAGAAGGTCTCAAGTTCATGTCCCAAATTCTCCTGCACCACCAGGTACATGCACGTGCCACCATGCTGGCTGAGGCTGTAGATGGATTGCAGCATGAAGACCCTATTAGGATCACCTCCTCCTTTATTGCGCGCGCTCTCGCTCTCTCTCTCGCTCTCTCTCTCTCTCTCTCCATGTGTGCCTATCTCTCATGGAAGAAGTAAATACACTTTACAAAAATTAAGTTAATAACTACATTGTAATAGGAAGACAGAGGCATCACTGGTAAATAGATTGTTTTTCTAAAGCATGTTGATATTAAAACATGTCTTATGCTAGGAATGATAGATTACAAATTTCAAATGGCATTGCTTGTAAGACGAACATTAGAATCTTGGGAAAAGTATTTTAAAGAAGAGAAAGAAAATGAGCACTTTACATCTGGTTTTGTCCAAGTTACAAAATCAAAGACATCAGGCTAAATCTTCTCTGTAACCTACAATCTAAGGCTTGATGGGAAGCAGCTGAGTGATGATTACTGTGAAGAGATGACACCAAATGAAATGGAGACATCTGAAACCACTCAAGCTCACACCACAAAATGGTGGCATATGTAAATTCTATTGGAGTCTTTGAACACTTATGATTAAGTGCTCAAATAGCACAGTAGCAAATGTGTTCCTTTCCTACAGGCCATGTTGAAATCCTCATGCTAATTAGTATTATGGGCAAATGTCACATATGGATTTAAATAGAAATTTCTGAAGGATGTAAAATATAGATCATGTATTTGATTGAAAAGAGCTGAAGAGAAGGGAATAAATCATCCTGTATGGATATTATTAAGACAAAGTAGCCCTTTGGTGTTTTACTTTTATTCATTTTATCTAGGCTCCTGTAAAACTCTGGCATTATGGTGAAACTTCATTCCTAACAATACAGAGCCAATCAGGACATAGGGGTGAGCTATCAAATTTGGGAAACTGGGAAATGTTAAGACAAATGGTTACAACCAAATCCTCATTAAAAGAGCCAACTAATATACACATACAGGTAATTAGTTCTACCTTTAGCTGCCTTCAATATCTTTATAAGTTTTTTTTATTTTTGAGTATCTTCAATTACAGAAAGTATTTAGTAATATTCTGCTTTCCACTACAGCTTTTTATTGTTTGTTTTTTGTTGTTGTTGCAGAAGTATCAACTCATAACATCTCAGAAAAAGTATTGGCAAAACCTGGAATCATTAGACTAAGGGAGATTTATTTAATTCATAAACAAGTTTTGTGTATTCAAGAAACCATTCTGTCTTAGGAATCATGTGAGCTTGAAAGAAATATAATAAAAGGTTTGTGACTATAAAGTACTTGCAATTTTGTTCAGTACAGAAGGAAAAAAAAATTTGAGTCCTTTATCTAATAGCTCTAGCCAAAAATCTTACATACTTATTCTTAGCCTTCCTCCTGGAATAACTTTCAAAATGTATTTCAAATCTTCCCACATCTTTGGTAGCACTCCAGTTTAAGTTTCTATCATTTAAAGAGTCTGTATATTAAGTGTTCCCATTCCCTTTGCTCTTCTTCTCTACCTAATTTCTACAACAGCAATAGTAAAATTACTAAAACAGATTTCTCTCCTACTGAAAAGCCATCAGTGACTTTTTATCAGCTTTGGAATAAATCCCAATTTATGACTACAGAAAAAAACACACATATATATACATATATATACATATATACACACACACATATATATATATGTATATATATGTGTATATATATACATATATATACATATATATATTTATGTGTATATATATGTATATATATATACACACACACACACACACACACACACATATGAAAGTAGAAATGGAATATTATTGATGATAACATGCATGATTAAGCCACTATGCAGTTTGTTCTAGATGGGAAACCACATTTAGTATGCTGTGATGATGCTCAGGGAATGAATGTTAAGTAATTAAAAAAAAAGTTTCAGGAGAAAAAAAAAACAGTAAAGCTATTTGTATCGAGATAAAAAAAAATGCATATTTGATGACTGAAGTAAGCTATATAGCCCCAGCTAGGTATAGTATGTTCATTCTACTCATTGAGGTTTATGCCTAAAGTCAGACTTGGGTTCATGTATAGGTATATATCAGCTGGGCTAGCTATTTGAAATATTTAGACTAATTAAGTTCATTAGCAAATCAATTAAATGGGGGGGAAAGGCATAGAAAGCAACCATGGATACCAGAAACAATGTGGGAGGAGGGTGGGACATAGCAGAGGGTGAGGAATAGGGAATCAAGGATAGCAAAACAAACAAACAAACAAAAAGCATACAAGACATAAGAAATGGAAAATTATTGGCTGATAACATGTATGTTGATGTGCTTGATTGAGCCAATACACAGTGTATTTTGGATGGAAAATTCATTTGTATGCTGTAATGATGTATAGTGAATTAATGTAAAAAATAAAGAAAGAAGAAAAAATATATATATACTGGCCTTTCCCTATCTAATCAACCTCACTTCATACCACTTTTACTTTCTCCACCTAGTATCAACCATATGACTTTTTTTTTTTCCTGATTCTTAATTTAGTATGCTCTAAGAACTCTAGGACATTTACATTAGCTATAAACTATATCTAGAATATTCTTCTTTGGAGGTATACTTGGATGTCTCCTTACAATGTATATCTCCACTTACACATCTTCTCAGATAAATTATTTATGTATTGCAATGTAAAAGTTATATAAACTTAATGACTTAAACATTCTTTCTATCTCGGTTTCTGAGGTCAGGAATGACATAGAGTGCTTAGCTGAATACTTATGGCTCAGGCTTTTTCATAAGGTTACAGTCAAGGTATCACCTAGTGATCTCAAGCCTTATCTTGGAGAGAATCCACTTCCAAACTCAGTAATGTGGCTATTGGCAGACTTCAGGCACTCATGAAACATTAGTCAGAGACATTAGTTTCTTGTCGCATGTCCTCTGCATAGTGCTGCTTACACAGGTTTTACTTCAGAGTGAGCTAACAAGATAAGGAGAAAGAAGACCCAAGATATAAACCATAACCTTTTTGTATCCTAATGGATACCAGCAAATAAGTCTAATCCACTCTCAAGAAGAATATATTATTCCAGGATGTGAACACCTGAAAGTGAGGATCAGCCATTGTAGAGGCTCTCAATATTAATCTGAAGGCCTCTAATGAATCATGTTCCTTTCACATGTAAAATGCACCCCATCTCAAGGTTTTGAAAAGTCTAATCTTATTGTAAGAAGAACTCAAAATCCATAAACTTATTATTTAAATCAGGTTTAGATACAGGTGAGATTCCTTGAGAATAGCTCCATAACTTTAGCTATATGAGTTCTCCTTGTTCTGAAGAACTATGAAATTAAGGGATCATTGTCTGCTTCCTCACTCCCTTCACTACACACATTCTTAGTCTTCCCACACAGGGTGAAAAAACGTTTAAAATTCATTAGAAAATGAAATTAAGGGACCAGCAGATGACATAATGGTTATGTCGCTAGACTCCCATGTAGTCGACCTTGGTTCGAGTCCCAGACCTGGTGGCTTAAAACTCATGCAAGGTGCATTTGTGTGCATGTTCAAAATCCTGAGAGAAGAAGGGAGAAGGGATTTCAGCCTGGCCATCCTTCCAGGGATGATTTCTCACTTTCTGTCTCTGTCTTTCCAGCGAGCACATGTGCCCTATTGCAAAAAATCTCTCTCAAAAAATAAATAAATAAATAAATAAATAAATAAATAAAGGAAAATGAAATTACTACACAATTTTATTTTGATACAAAATATTTTTGAAATCCACACAGTTTGTTCATGATGTGCATTTTTCTTGAACTTTTGGAAGTTTTCTTATACAGCATTAAGACAGGCATGGAATAATTACTGTAAACATTCATTTATTTTAAAATGAGGCACAAAGAAGCCTCTAGCCCATTGCAATTATGAAATCTAGTCAATTAAACATTGGAACTTCCCTGATTAATTTCAAATCCAAAAATAACTCGTTAGAACCATAGCTTTACTCTTTGTTCTTGGTTCCACCCTCTTAGCATTGTTCCTCATGACTGGTAGATTGTGTTGAGGGCTTTATCACTTTCTCAGCCCTCTTTTGGCCAGTAGAATTGTGTCATTCAACTGCTTCTACTTATACTAGTTCTGTCTCTTTTACATCATAATAGCATATTTTTCCTGATATAATTCTTTGAGAAATGTTATGGACCACTTGTGTATCTCATTGGAATTCAGTCAAAAGTCACACTTGGAGATCTCTCCTAGAGGATGTGTTCTCTACTTTATGGTCCCCTTAAGATGACTGAGGGATCATGCTCCTAGCCTTAATGATCCTACTACATAAATTAGAGAATCTGTGAGGCACATCTTTAAAGTCATCCTTTGTCTGGTTTAATAATACTCTAAGATGAAACATTTAATCTTTCTGATGTCCTAATAAAAGTTTCACAGTCACACTATCAACTTCATCTTTAGACCACAATTTTATGATGGTATCCTGGATTTGATGATTGCTCAGAAGCCCTTTCTTTATTAATGGTATCATTTGCTGTGTGGGAAGACTAAGAATCTTCAGAATTATAAAGTTCCGGCTGCTTTGTGTTTATCAGCACTCCGTTATATCTCTCATATCTTGTACTTTCATATAAGCAACAAGAAGAAACCAGGTGGCATCTTTGCTTTGTCTTGAAGTCCTCTTAACTCTATAGTCCTGTCTTTTTGGCACATTGTCTACATTCCATATAATCCCCCATTACAATATTGTTAAATATTCTGACAATACATTTTAAAAATGTTATTTTTCCTTGAGTTTCCAGTAAGATTTTCTTCACTTATTTGGAAGTCCTTACCTGCAGCATCCTCAAAAAGTCTAAAATTCTATGCATGGTGTCCTTAAGATAATTTAAGCTTTTACTAAAACTCCTCAAATTTAACTACCCAGTCTATAGCCACTCCCATTTTTTCATATTTGTTATGATAGCATTACAATTCCAAGTACCCAAATATGAATTAGTTATCTATTGTTATATAACAGGTACTCAAAAACATAGCTTCAAACAACCAATAGTCTAGTTTCTGTAGATCACAAATCCAGGCACAGCTAACTAGGTGCCCTGGGCTCAGTGTCTCTCAAGACTGCTACTGATTTGTCAGCCAGGGATGCAGTTTTCTCAGTGCGTGACTAGAAAAGAATTCTTTGTAAGGTTATTCATGTGTCTGTTGTCAGGCTTTAGAGATTCTACTTGGTTTTCGGCCATGGATAGTACTGGTCATGTGTGCCTCTCCATAGTTGGTTCCCCCAAGAGTGAGAAAGAGCGTAGCAAAAGAACGAGAAAGGAGCCCAAAACAGTGCCACAGTCCTTTTGTAACCTAATCTCAGAACTGATATCCCATTACTTTTTCTGTATTCTATTCATTAGAAGTGAGCCAGTAAGTCTGATCCACATTCAATAAGATATGTTAAATAAGGGTGTAGATTCCAGGAACTGGAAACCAACGTGGGGGGCGTCTTAGAGCCTCCTTATTACAGGATCGGGTATGACTACCCTATATAAAGTAATCATTCATTTACAGCTTGTATCATCCTGTATTCTCTGCTTAGTTCTTTTTATTGTGTTTTCCAATTTACATATAATCATTGTATATCTTTTTGGTGTACAGCATGGTTTTTCAAAGCATGCATTCACTGTGTAGTAATTAAGGAGATAGACACACTCTTCTTGAAAATGAACAATAAATTATGTTCACATTTGATTAGTTCTAGTTTTTTTTAACCTGGTATTTGATTTTTTTAAATTTATGTTCACATTTATTATTAAAAATTAGAACTAGGAACACAAGATAAGGACTCAGAGATAGACAAGAGAAAGTTAATGCAAAACCTATAAAGTATGTCAAGAGGAATGACATGATCAGATTTGCATTTTGAACTCAGAAAAGGAGGGCTGAGATAAGTGCCCATGTAGCCTAGAGCCAAAGGTCACTTATCAAAGATGAGGGAGTTTGGGCATAAAAATAGGAATTAAACCATCCTGCATGAATATGGATATCTAGGTTTTGAAAGCAGTAGTCAGGAGAAAATTTTAGGTGAGGAAAACAATGTGACAGAGGCTTAGAGAATAAAATGTCTATTCCAAGAATTATAAAGAATTTGACAGGAATAGGGAGAGTATTGAGAGACAAGATGCTTAAATACCAGGTTGATACTTTAACTCTTCATTTAATAAGATGTTTGGGAAAGAGATGATTAGCCTATCTGTTCTCGTTAAATCTGCCCTACCAAATTATCTCTAAATATGGGTTAGAACGTCACCATCTTGTATAGGGATCTTTTTAATACTCTGAAGGTAAAAGGCCCAAAGCAGGTCCAGGAAATTAAGTAACCTGTGAGCTTTATTTGGTGTGTCTAAGTTTTATAAGTGTATCATAGGATGTTTTAAGGTTTTAGAATAAGACTCAAACAAAATAAAAGAAGGAAGTAGGTAATTCTGAATGACTCTAGAGCTGGAAATTGAACACCTTGGGAATTTTGGAAAATATGATTAGATAATCACCAGGAAAGCACAGGGAAGAGTAAGCTTTTTTGCAATCTATCCCACCCAAGTGGAACTCAAGCTGTCCACAACTTGTTCTCAACAGCTCAACAATTCCCTTAATTTGTTCATATTAAAAATCTCAGCACACATTTGCTATTGATAAATGGAATTAAGTTGTGCCTCCAGTTCTATAATGGACTCTTCAACCAGGCTGAAACAGTTCTGCTGAGTACTTATAATTAAGTCTGACATATGATGTGACATGAGGGATTGACTTCAGCATTCGTTCTGGGTTGCAAAGTCTTTCTTCTGGCTTAGTGTATGAAGAAGAGGAAGCCATATATAATTACTCAATAAACTGCTATTTTGTCAAACCAGTAACTAGACTTATAGTTCTTCACAGCCTTTCTTCTAGCCTACAACACTTGACCATTATAACAGTTCTACCTGAGGAATTCAGACTATTATAAAATGTATGATTTTATCTTAAATTATACTCAACTGATCATTATTTTTAATCTAGGTAGTAAAAATTCAAAGCATGTTGCTTTGGCAATACTTGTTACCCTATGTTTATCATCATCATATTTTTAACATGGTAAAATGAAAAATTCAATCATATATGTTGAGTAAATAATATATGAAATAAATGAATGAAGCGTGTATCTATTTCTAGTGGTGATATTTTTAAAAATAAAGTAAAATTAACATTCCATTTAGGTCTTATATGTGTTGATATTTTAAATATTCATTAAAATTTATGTGTATGCATTTAGAAAAAGTATTCCATTGGGAAGGCATATTCAACTATCTAGGTTTAGTATTTTTAGAAACTTCAACATTGTTTTGTATATGCTGCATTTAAAAATATTTAAGCAAACTAAAATAAGTAATGATTTAAGATCAAGACTTCATGGGAGGTATAGCTAATTAAGAAAAATAAAAAGCAAAAACACCCCAATATGTATATGCTAAAATTTTGAGTAACAAAATCTATAAAAATAGATTTTGAGAGATTAGTTTTTTTAGGAAAATTATAGAAAATAATTTGACTAATACGTTCCTTTTAAAAATACTATTAAAAATATCTGCTTTTTCTTTTAGCCTGATGGTAATCTATACAATTCTCCAAAATAGCCTTCCCCAAGCATGACAAAGGGCAGGTATGTTCTTCAGTAAAATTCCGTCTTACAGATCTGATTGTAACTAAATCCACATTATGAGAAGCTATGCAACTGAGAGTTGTCAATATGATCTTTATTATTGTGTCTTTGCTCAAAGTAAATTTTTAAAAGTATATTAGGTCAAGGACATGTCATATGGTATCATATGCTTATTTTCCCTGTGTTACCTTCTGGATTGTGTTATCATGTTGTTGAAAAAATTTCTTTCATTTATAGGTTTGCAAACTCATAGTTATAATGAATGTAAAGAAATAATGTCAACCTCCAAATCACTTTGCCCCGCTTCTCGGTATAATTCATCTTTGAGTTTCAAGTAAAACTCTCTAGTATTGTAAATATCACTTGCTAGATTTGGACAAAGAATCCAATGGGTCCTATCCCCTCAAAGCTAAAGAATCTTCAATGATCTTTGCTGACACTTCACAACTCTGGTCTTCTTTCTTCCTAACCAACTATAATTCCCATTCCATTTAAAGCCTCTTCTCCTCAGTTTCTGAATGTTTAGCTGGAGCTCTATTTCTGTAATGAATTTATAAAGAATAAGTTGACATTAGCTTAACAAAACCTTTATTGTAGCAAGGGAGAAACTACAAAGAAAAAAATGAGTTTCTTTGTTCAGTACTGTACAAACCAGATGGTTTTACAAACCACAGTAGCTAAATAGTATATCACTGATTCCAATGTGAATAATAAAGGTGTTCAGGGACTGCTCTCCTCATATATGAGGTTTAAGTTTCCAATATCTAGCAGTCTGGATACTTGCCATGGTAATAATTACTTCATGTATGTCACAAACCACTTCAAAGTAAAGAAATAGTATAATGGAAAATACTTTGAAGAGCAGTTGATGAAACTGTTCATAAATGGGACATAAATTCATATCTTAATACAACAAAGATCATGCTTGTTCTTAACACTACAATTGCAGGAAACTGAACACTTCTGTTTTAAACATGTCTTCTCACATTTATATTGAGTTAGTACTTATTTTGTATTAACTTCCACCATAAGGACTTCTTGGGCTTTATTCAAGTAAAGTGGAAGGTTTTGAAACACATTTTGATAGTTTATATAAAGGTAAGTTGTGTTGTGTATTATAGAAATCTTAAGCTGAAAGCTTTAAAGTTTTAATTTCCTAATCTTTCCTTCTGAAAACCATTTCTCAGTTTGAAATACTCCAGATAAAACAATGCTATCATTTTCTTACAGATTCCTTTCAATGCTGGCTGTCAAGAAATGAAAATTTTCCTAATGTCTAACCAGAATTTGATTAGTTTAATCATGTATCTTAACTTTAATGATGGCGTAGCCATATAGGTTACTAAAATGACCAGGACAGACTAGTCATGTTGGGAAATAGAGAAATAACAATAAAATAAAACCAGGGCCAGCAGTTGAAGTGGTGGTTAAGGCATTGGACTGCCACCTTGTTGACTGCAATTTGAGCTCTGGATCCGGCTGCTTGAAAATCATGCAGGGTGTATATGGAGGCATGCCCCAAATCCCAAGTGGATAAAAAGGGAGAAAAGACTGTGGTGTGGCCACCCCCCATGGTGCGTGACTTCTCATTTTCTCTCTCTGGGATAGGGTATGTGCCTTTGGCAAAAACCCAAATAAATTAAACATGCCCTACTTCTTGGAAGATCATATTTTTTTTTTTTTAATTTTATGCTAGGCAACCAAAGAGACTGAAAGGATAGAGCTAGAGGGTCACCAGATTTTAACTTTCTTTGGCAACAATATCCTGGATTTTAAAGCAGAGGAAATTGTCATTAACTTTTCCTTATCCTTGATACATTTGAAGAAGTGTTTCATGTTCCAATTGTTTTCATTTTCTAATTGTTTAATTAAAATGAGAACTTTTTATAAAAGCTAAAACAATATTGCTCAGCCCTCTTTTATTTTTTTCAACTTTTTGCCTGAAATTCATTATATTTATGATCACAATGGGAGAATCGTAAAGATTAACTCTATTCCAACAACTTTCTTCTAATATAAAAGAAAACCAAGGCCTAGAGAGGTTAAATGCTTCATGTAAAATCTTGCAGGCTGTTGTGCCGCAACCAGGTGGAGAAGAAAAGGGGTGTCCTAAGGAGAAGTGCTGTGGACTGAGAAAGGATAAACAGAAAAGCGGGGTCAGGCAGACTAGATATCTTAGTGTGGAGAACACAGGGCTCGGGACTGCTTGGTGCTCATTCTCTTATAGGGGAAGTAAAGCTGCATGCCTTCTATATTGACTGCTGCTGTGGAGCATCTAAACAATTCTCTCCTGGCCTTCCCTGGCCAACACTCAGCCTTCTTCTATCTGTAAAGCCCAGCAGTAGATTATTTCTTTGTTTTGAGCTTTAGTATGCCCTGTAGCATAAGCACAAAGACTGTATCCACTTTAAGACACTCTCTGCAGCTAGTTAGTCAAGATTCAAAGTCTTATTTGAGGCATAGTTTATGAATATGTGAAAATGATACATAAAACAGGCACATAGCATATGTTCATTTATCACATTAATTAATATAAATCTCAGTAGTGTGCCTTACGCACTGTTTGAACTCTACCTTCTATATTGGGCCTGGGTAGTAGTAGTTATCAGATCAACTTAAACTTAATTGTAGTTTACTTTGAATTCTGTTTGCATAAATGAAAGTTTAAAAATTCAGAAGTTATTGGCAAAAATGAATTCTTTAGAATTAGTTATGCTAAATAAGATATAGTAATTTCCTCAATTTTGTTCACACTAAAGTTAGCTTTATTTTTTTCTCTTTTTTATAAAGGCTTAGTTTAAATATGCAAAAGATAAAAGATGTTCTCAAAAAATTTGCCGGTGATATAATGAAAGGAATCATTCACCCTACATGGAATCAGTCTTGCCTAGCGTAGCTACAGCAGAGGACAGACATAGTAATGGCATATGCCTATTTCATAAGCAGTTCAGAAATACTTTGTAAGTGAAAAATCAAGGGAGAAACTGAATACTTACTGCTTCATTGGAGTAGAAGGATGTTCGGAGTTGGTACTGTCTCTTGGTATTCAGAGAAGCAGAAAGTATAAAGGAATAAATTAATACATTTAGCCTAGTTACCTAGTTACCTAGGCTAAATAACCCCAATAGATGTTCCAGAAACTTTTATAATGAACCAAAACTTCTAAGTAGAGGGGGAATGTAAGTCAGTATTTATAGGAGTAGTGTTTTAGCAGTGAAATTAAGTTACAATTTAATTGAAAAAGCACAAAATACCTAAACAGCCAAGCTGACTGACTTGTGTCTCAGTTCCCTCATCTGAAAAATGACAGTAATAACAATCTATCTCTATTAGGCAGAATTCTAAGAATGCTCCCAGGTGACTCTCATCCTTTGTATACCTGTGAATATGATGAACTATTGCTCTCATAATCGATCATATTGAATTGTATGTCAAAAGGGAGATTATTTAGGTGTATATAAACTAATCACATGAGATGAATACATTTCCTACAGTTGGTACAGAAGAGGAAGGCAGAGATTCTAAGCATGAGGGGGAACTTGATGTACCATTAATGGTTTTGAAAATGAAGGAAGCCACATGCCAAGAAATTTGGGAGCTGGGAGGTCCCTGTCCATCAGGTTTCTCAGTGATGAAAGGGAAACCTCAATCTTACATTGACAAGAATAGCACTTGGCCAAATCTGACTGATTTTAGAACAGAATTTTCCCCAGAGCCTTCAGGTAAGAGTCTAGCCTGGCCAACACCTGATTTCAGCTTTGTGAGATCCTAATTAGAGAATCCAGTGGAACCAGCCCAGACTTCTGATCTTCAGAACTGAGAGATAATAATTGAGTGTTGTATTAAGCCACTAAATTTGTGGTAATTTGATATATAGAAATAAGAAAATGATATACTATCTCGTGGTATTGATACGTGAATTAAGAAAGAAAGATAATATCGAGTTCTGAATGTCTAACTTGTCAAGTTGTAAGCACTTAATAAATAATAGCTGTTTTGTTGTTGATAGATATGTTTTACTGAGCCAATCATAGTCTCTGGGAATCTCTAACTTCTGTCCTTAAGAGGATAATAAGCTTAATGTACAAGACTCTTAAATATTAAATGGTAATACATAATTATACAGGTGCTTGCACAGATTCATATGCCATTTGCAGTCCTCAAAGAATGTAATTTTTTAAATTTTATAGTAGTGAAAGATTACATAGTATAAACTTTAAAGATTTAACTTAAGAACTAAGACGTAGACCTGGAAATGATTGTGTTTATATGTAAGAGGAAACAATGAACAAAAGGACTTGGTTAAGAATATGTAGTGATGGGACCAGCAGTTAGCATAATGGCCATGTCGCTGGACTCCCACGTAGTTGATGTGGCTTAAACTCACGCCGGGCGCGTGTGCGTGTGTGCCCAAGATCCTGAGAGGAGAATGGAGGAGAAAGGATTGTGGCGTGGCCATCACCCCTGGGGGGTGATTTCTCACTTTCTGTCTGTCTGTCTGTCTCTGTCTTTCTGGCAGGCGCACACACCCTATAGCAAAAAAAAAAAAAAAAAAAAAAAAGAGTAGTGACAGCATGGATCAAGGCATGAAAGCAATCAGGGCATCATTTTTATTCTTATTACCAAGAAAGAGACAGGCTGGAGTAGACTTAAAGTTCCCCTTATTGTAACTATTATTTATCATAGGACTTCTAGGTGATTGTAGTATGCTGATAAGTTCTGTTAATCTCCAGTTGGAGCTAGAGACATTTTATAAAACTTATTTGATTATGAATCTCTCTCTCTCTTCCCCTCTCCCTCTCCCCCTCCCTCCCTCCCTTTCTCTCTCTTTCTCTCTCTCTCTCTTCTCTTTTTTCTTATAAAATCATCTCATTGGTCTTGTTCATTTATTTAGCAAATGAAAAAGAAATGTATCTGTGATGTTCTAGGTACCATGGCAGGGCTGGAGTTACAGGAGCATGAAAGATTCATGTAATTTCAGTCCTAATGGTAAGACAAAGGTCTTCTGCTCTGATGAGTAAATCAGCTGTTCTCTTTAGTTCTTTCAAGCTCTTCTAATCCAACTTAGTTTTCTTGTTTTGAAACTGTTAAAGTTGTTCTCTGTCTGAACTTTTAGCAGAATTAGCATGTTTAATGAAGCTGATGCTACACCCAAGAAATTATGCCACTTACTGACATTAGTAAGAGTGAGGACTGTTTTTTCCTCAGTAATCATATTCATGTAAAATACTTCAGTATTCTCAATATAATGAGTTTTACAGTGAACATCTGTAAGTTTCTAGTAACACAACCAGAGGTAGATATTTTTCAGTCATTGTGGAAATCATGAATTTTTGTTATGATTTTCAGGGGCTATAAGCAACACCAATCAAAAAGAAATGTAATTATTTCTTGTCCAGTTTTAAATTTATCAGTTATGACCTTAGTGAATAAAATAATACATTGAAGATAAATTATTTTTCTTGAAAGATGAGTATTCATCCTGAACTAAGAATTGTTCCTATGTGCTCCTAGATAAAATTATCAATAGTTCCTTTTTAAATTTTTTTGATCTAAGTCATTTTGCATTTTTAATTTAGCAATATTTGTGCTGTAAAATACTTCCAAACCTGAAGTCATAGTTCTAGAAAAGTAAAGAAAATACGAAGTAATTTTTGAATAAAAGAATAATAAAAAGGGCCTCTGGCTTGATTTCTTTTCTATGTAATTATTTTTATAGTTAAACAGTTATGTGGATAATAGGACATCAAAACTGTGTATGTTGTCTACTCATGTCATTGAAATTTCACCACAATAACAATATGTGTGATAATGTAAGGTTAAATTACATTTTTTTTTTTTTTTGAGAGGTTTTCGCTATAGGACGTGTGCGCTCGCCAGACAGACAGAAAGAGACATAGAGACAGAAAGCGAGAAATCACCCCCCAGGGGGGATGGTCACGCCGCAGTCCTTTCTCCTCCATTCTCCTCTCGGGATCTTGGGCACGCACACTCACACGCCCAGCGTGAGTTTTAAGCCACCGGGTCCAGGATGAGAACCGCGGTCGACTACGTGGGAGTCCAGCGACATAGCCATTATGCTAACTGCTGGTCCCCATATTTGCTTTTCTTAAAAGACTTTTGCAATAGGGCATGTGTGCTTGTTTAAGAAAGACAAAGACAGAGAGAGGGAAAGTGAGAAATCACCCCCTAGGTGAGATAGCCATGCTGCAATTCCTTCTCCTCCACTCTCCTCCTGGGATTTTGGACACGCACACACATGTACCCAGGATGATTTTCAAGTCACTAGACCTGGGAGTTCAGCACTGTTACTTCTCTGCAAGCTGCTGGTCCCACATAATAGCTTTTAAAAAATACTTTAGAAGGATATTGTTAAACATGTTAATGGTAAGATGCTTCTAGGATTATGAAATTTAAAAGAATAAATACCCAACTATAGCATATTCCTTAAATGTACTCATTTAAGACCAATTAATAATTTTATTGAAATAACTACCATTGCATTTCTACCAAGGCTGTATAATAAATTTAGTATTTTTAAGTGATAACTTTTTACAAATAACACTAGAGTTTTACTATATTCTTTGACTCGTCAACAATCATCAGGCACTAGTCATAAAGATACTCGGTGAAGGGACCAGCAGATGGTGTAAAGGCTACATCACTGAACTCTCATGTAGTTGACAGCAGTGTGAGTCCCGGACTTGGTGGCTTAAACTCACGCCAGGTGCATGTGTGTGCATGCCCAAGATCCCCAGAGGAGAATGGAGGAGAAGGGATTGTGGCATGGCCATCTCTACTGGGGGATGTTTTCTCACTTTCTGTCTCTCTCTGTCTTTCTGGCAAGCACACATGCCCTATAGCAAAAACCTCTTAAAAAAAAAAAAAAGATACTTGGTCAAGAGATTCAATGGGAAGGACATGAACAAGATTCTGACTATCTAATAAAGAAAATAAAGCTTCTAAATAATAAGCAACAATTTATTAACTAGAGTTATTTTTAAATCTTTCAAAATGAAAAGGTATTGGACATACTTGTGTAGAAGAGTGACGTGATAGTGCTGTGCCTTGGAATAGCTGATGACAGTATCCTGAGTGGATCGATGAAAAGAGATCTAGTTGTGACCTCAATAATTAAGTTGATGTAATATTCCAGGGAAAAGGTAATTGTCTTAGTCAGCTAGGGCTTTTATAACAAAACACCATAGTGTGATGGATTTACTAGGTAGACATTTATTGTCTCCCAGTTCTGGAGGCTGGAAGTCTGAGATCAGTGTGCAGGCTGATTAGTTTTTGGGGAGATCTGTCATCCTGGGTTGTAGGTCACTGCCACCTTAGTGGGTGCTCCCATGGCTGATTTATGTGTGGGCACGGGTTAGGGAGCAGAAAGTACTGATGTGCTCTCTAGTATCTCTTTTTATACGAACATTTATCTTATCACAATAGAACTCTAGACTTAAGACTTCATTCAACCTGCATTCAACCTCTAGGAATAATCACAATGGGAGTTGGGCTTTAACATGTGAATTTAGGGGACCCCAATTATGTACATACCTTTAATGAAGTCCTGAAATAGAATACTGGCAGTGGAAATGACAAAAAAATTATAAATAGGAGATTTGATTCTGTTCTGTTGAAGATAGAATTTAACATCTATTTGGCAAAGTAATGAAGATAGCTGTTGAATTGAGGATGATTTCAAGATTGTTCACATAGAGGCTAGGTGGTGGCCTGGTGGTAATGCAACTGAATTCACAAGGGAAAAATCATGCGATTGCATCCCAGAACCTCGTTGACTGTGGCAGGGCTATGTGCATGCGCTCATGGTCTGACCCACCTTAGACTGGGGATAGTGTCCTCACATTCTGAAGCGTGATAGTCACTTCACTTCTCATGGAAGAAATAAATACACTTTAAAAAAGATTGCTGACAGGTGACTTGAAGAGAGTGATATACTAACAGAAATTTAGAAGGAAAACAAGCAAATTAACAAAAAGAAGAAAATTGAAAAGTAAAATATAAAGGAAGATGATGGTTTTAGTTTTAACTTTCCAGAAGACAGTTGAAAATTTAGTCATTGGGGCTGACAGGTGGTATAGTGGTTAAGGGCACTGGACTCCCACACGGCCAACCATGGTTCAAGTCCTGACCTGATAGCTTGCTTTCTCACCTTCTCTCTCTCCCTCTCTTCCTCTCTCCCTGTTCCCTCCCTCCCTCACCTCCCCTCCCTCCCTCTCTCTGGTCAAATTAAAATAAATAAAGTTAAAATAATTCTTTAAAAAAAAAAATTCAGTCATAAATTCTTATAAACACTACTATCTAACCATGAGCATTCTACTAGAACCTTGAACAGTGTGGGCTCAGCGGGGGTACTGTGGTTGAAACAGGAGCTATGCTGACCCACATGGGAAGGTTCTAGATTGGTGTCCAAAGACCTCTTTGGGGGGGGGGGGGGTGTTTGTGCCTATGATTAGGGCATGCTGAGACTGGGGATGGGTGGTGGTGTCAGGATCCTTTTGGGGATGCTATCTCTCTGTCTCTATCTCTCTCTTGTTCATGGAAGAAATATTTGAAATAAAACTAACAGAATTAAAGGTGGTCCTGTCCTCAAGAAAATCCTAGTCTAGTGAAGTGTTAGACTAGAACTCAGTGTGTACACTTACACATACTAAGGTGTTTTTGGAAATCCGGTTTGGCAAAGAACAAAGACAAGGATGAAATATGATTTATTTAATTGTTTCAGATATTACTGGTCCATAGTAATTTCTATTGCATCAAAATTAGTGTGTATTTGTGTGAAACTTTTTAAAAGATGAACTATTTTAGTCTAAGAAAATTAAAATCAGCTGTATTTGGAGGTCAGTGTAGACATTTCACCCTTAGTGAAAGGAAACAAGAATCTACAGTTCCAATTAACATTCCTTTATTAAGTGTGATGGTAACTGTTACACACTTCAGGTATGTTGTGCATTTTTTGCTTATTAAATATCTGGTCAAGCATACATCCAGTGAATATTCTGCCACCTTGTCTGTACACTTGGTTTTTATGTTGATTGTCTTTGGTAAAAGGTAAAATTCAGCAAGCTCTTGGCACAGACATGAAACAACATAAAATTCCTCATTGTGACCCCAGAAAGTCTTGATTAGTACTTTGTGCTAAGTGGCATTCACAGAAGTTCATGGACACTTTGGGTTTTACTTAGCTTTCTAGTAAAAAATTCTTATGACTTTGGGTGAAAATGGAAGGTGAATTAGGATTTTACAGCCAAGGGCAGAGAGAGCTCAGGAAGAACTGGTCATAACTTTGGTTTAAAATGAACTTGTCCATGGGAAGAGAGTGGGGGCCAGTTTGTACAGTAGGTAGTGAGAAAGTCACCAGCCAGTTCAGAAGTGTATTGTCTTCATTCACAATTAAATGGAAATGGGAGTTAGAGTTCAAAAACATTCCTCTTTCTCTTTTTTAAAATGAATGATTAATGGGAGAAATAGGAACACATCATCATTCATTTGTCTTTGAGAATTTTCTCTTTTTGTCATGAAAAAAATTATAGGCAATCTTCTCTGCCCTCCTCTTCACACACATGATAAATAAAATATTATATGTTGTTTTGCTCAATGTTTCATACCTTAGAAGTTTTGACAGTTTAATGATTTTATTAATGATTTTATTTTGTAATAAAATTTTATGATTTTAATTTCAATAGGTTCTTATGAATACTAATGAATATTTTAACAGAAAATTAAAGTAGAACTTATTGAAACATAAAATATCTTTGAAATTTTTGCTAATATATAGGAATAGATAATTACAAAGGATTTAATATTTTTGTCTATGTGTATTTTAAAATATGAAGGGTTTGCTGACAATTTAAGATCGATAAATTTCACAGTAAAGATTATAAAAGATTATATTACTCTGAATACTGTAGATCTGTACTGTCTAATTCAGTAACTTCTAGTAAAAGATGGCTATTTATTGAACTGTTGGAAAAGTCATGACTCATTTTTGCATAGGAAAACATAGAAAAAAATGCATCATGACTTTTCTGACAACTCAATAAATATAGAATAACATTTTTCAAAATGAAAAATTCAGGTCCTCAATTGCCCTAGCAATATTTCATGTTCTAACTAGTCACACATGTCTTGTGGCTACCATGTGGAACAGCATGGAATTCATAAAACATTTTAGTCATCAAAGAAAGTTTTATTGAGCAGTGCTACGACTGTCAAACTTACAGACACAGGTCCCACTTTCCCTAAGTTGACTTCCTATTGGGGAGAGCTGAAATCAACTAATTAATTAAAATACTTATTAAAAACTTTCTTTAAAATAAGTGTTAAAAATACTGAATATATCAACAAATAATGAAAATACATTATCTGCTGTTGCTAAGTTTACTATTCTCAAAATATTTGTAAACATCAGACTATTCTTAGAATTATTTCTTCCTTAGAATTTACTGTGACACATAAATCTCATTAAACTTTCGGTTTGTGGCTAGAATTCTGTCAAGCCACATTAGTTCACTAAGGATATTCCTTTAAACATAACAAAAAATAAGTGTCCAGTAATTGTCAAGCTACAGTTCTTGTGATGGACCTTGTTCTGTTTATACTCTGTTATATAAAATTCATTTACAAGTTATATATAAAACCAAAAAAAGACAAAATGATTTATTAGGTATGACCATTTGAACACACTGTCCTATACATGGTTTTCTATGCCACAGAGTATTGAATGACTATAAGTGAGGACAG
This sequence comes from Tupaia tana, assembly GCA_026018925.1. Taxonomy (NCBI): domain Eukaryota; kingdom Metazoa; phylum Chordata; class Mammalia; order Scandentia; family Tupaiidae; genus Tupaia; species Tupaia tana. Next base: position 50,247,100 of record JAKSZU010000004.1, on the reverse strand, counting down.
AAGTTGCTGGAAAGCAAACTTCAATTGAGTAGACAAAAGAAATGTTAACATCCGACACAACTGTACAGCGTCCCAAATTTGACAGCCATACACAAATTCACCTGGCATGGAACACAACAACATCAGGTAGCTCTGTTTTAGGTAAGGCTCAACGCAGTCAGAGATGAAGAGACTAAGCCACAGAATGTGATGTGTCCTTAAATACAAGTGTCTGGCTAAGCTTCTAGTTGTTGGCACAAGGATTACCTGTCACACCCAGGGATTTTAGTCCCATCTTTATCTGTGCATTGTGATACCATCAATGACATTTTGAGACAATTTAAGAACACTTAAAGGAGAGTGCACTTAATTAATGGTTTGATAGAGTTCTGTCCTTCAATAGCAGTTATTTTACAGGTCGTGGAAATAATGTAGAACATTATAAAAGGTCACAATCAAGTTTTAATTGTATTTATTCATTTCCTTTTATTTGAATAAATGTCCATTTGTGAATGGAATTTTAAATTTTATGTGATTAGAAATCATTGGAACTTTTGAGAAGGGAAGCAATATGATCTATTTCAAGATTTTTGAACCATCACCATGTGAGGGAGAGAGATAAAAGGATCAGGAATGGAAGCTAGGAGACTGACAGGTTATTGAAGTAGGTGGGTGAAAAATGATGGAGGGCTGGTCCCATAGTGCAGCAGTTAAGAACTATGTGTAGGAAGCCAGATCCCACATGGCTAAGGTTCTAGTACTGGCCCTCACGGCTTGAAAAATATGCCATGTACATGTGCATACATGCCCCAAATCCTGATGGGATGGAGAAGTGGGGGAAAAAAGAATTACATGACCACACTCCATCAGGGGTTCTCTCTCTCTCTCGCGCGCACGCTCTTTCTCTCTCAGGTAAGCACAAGTACCCTCTGGTAATAATTTTTTTTTCTTTTGTCTTTTTTTTTTTGCCCAGAGGTTTTTGCTTTAGATTACGTGTGCTTGCCAGAAAGAGAGAGACAGGAAGACAGAAATCGAGAAATCACTTCTCAGAGGGAGTGGCCACGCTGCAGTCCCTTCTCCTCTATTCTCCTCTCGAGATTTTGGGCACGTACACACGTGCACCCAGCATGAGTTTTAAGCCACTGGGTCCGGTACTTGAACCGTGGTCAGCTACAAGGGAGTCTAGCAACATAGCCATTACGCCAAGAGCAGTAGATATTATAAATATTAATCAAGTTCAAGATAAATATGAAAGTGAGAGGCTGCAGCATTAGCTGATATATATTGAATATAACATGATGAAAAGGAAGCTAAGGAAAACTTCTGGCCATGGAAAGCTAAATGTGCCTAGTAGGCCGATGATTGGAGGGAGGTTGCATTTGGAGGTTGAAAGTCATCATTTCATTGATGATGTCAATCCCCATTTCAGGGATTGACTAAAATTATCTATAGAAGGACTGTAGAGAGGAGAGGAGGTTCAGGACTTAATCTTTGGGCCCTGTATCATACAGAAATTGGCAAAAACAAAACAAAACAAAAAAAGGAACTGGTACAGAAGTGATCACTTTCTCCATTGAGCTACCAAAAGAGAAAAAAAAAAGAGCTATTATAGTAACTAGCCATATTATAATGTGGTTATTTTATTTTTATTCTTTTGACCCCAACAGAATTCTTAATTATTTATCTTTGTATCACAAATGCTTCTCCCTGAACTTAGTGCACAATAAACACTCATAAATGTTAATGGAATAACTATTAATATATACTTAGCTGAACTATTTTGTGATTTGGCCATGAAAATTAAAATAAATATACATGTGTTTATATATATGTGTGTGTGTATATATATGCATATGTGTGTGTATATATATATATGTATGTGTGTGTATGTTTATATATTTATACATATATAAGGGTGGGGGAAGACCATTAAAAGTACAAAGTAACACTTAAATATACTAATATTATTGGAAGATAATGATAGTGTAATCTTCTGATTCCTATGTAAGCCAGGTATTTTATTTCTCTAAGTTTCCAATGCTTAACATAAAACCTTAACCACCTCAATTTCTTCTTAAATGATTGAGTCCATGTTTATAACTTCCTCATATTCTGCTCCTTATTATATACTTTCTTTAGAAACCAATCTCCTTTCCCATCATCAACTTCATTTCTGTCACTGACCATGACAGAAACTCATTCATTCCCAGTGCAGAACAGTTTCCATAAGGACTCACAGTTGCAGTCTATTGGTTCAAAGAGTCATACTTTAAGTTATGCACAGCATGAAGACTAAACACTATAGTTACAGAAACGACAGGCTCTCTAGTAGCACACCTATGCCTGCAGGCAGGTATCTGCAGATGATTGGCTTCAGGTGTTTGCCTGCAGGAGCTCATTGAAAGTCAATGCAAATAAGGCCATTTTCCCTAGCAGAAGACATTAACCTGCAGGAACCTTGTAGGCACAGGTGTATTTTGGGACCATAACAGTGTGCTTCTTAAACATATGTATAGCATTATACATTAATCATAAATACTAGGTCAATAAAGTGAGGGGTACTCAGTAAAGTAGGTGAAAGAGAAGATGTGACAATAAGTGGAATGGTACAATTAGAGATAATGATTTTGTGTCTCTACATATGCTCCATGTCTGCCACCATTCCCGCTCTCATTCCACACTGATTATAAGAAAATATCAAAAAAAAAAAAAAAATCTGAAGACCTGTTGATAAATGGAAAGCATAAGAGAATTAAATGAAACTTACTTGATGGTCATTGCATTTTTAATCCAAGAAATTCATTAGATTTATGCTAACCCACATAGCATTTTTCTATTTCTAAATTATACCAAACAGTGAGTCAATGCTAAAGTTTAATAATTCTACAAGGTCACATTGAGATACAAATATTGAGTAATTTAGTAGGTGTTCTATATTTTCTGCTTTTTAAAATTGTTAGTATTTTAGACACATTTAATGGGAGAAGACATGAAATAAACTTACCACCTTCCCTATCTACCTCATGATGATCTTTTTCAAACCAAAAACCTCTTCACTATTTTCATTTTCACTTGATTTTCATACAAAGACTGAAATGTTGTCTTAGGAACCAATCATTCTACTTATTTAAGTTTTTTTTTTCCCTTTCCTTTTCACTAACATTATAAATTTCCTCAAAGTAAGAAATATAGTTTAAATATCCTATACACCTTCTCACCTCTGCCTCCATAACGTGCACTCTTATTGAATTAAACTGCATAGAAAACCCCTTTAAATAAATTGTTTATTTGAATGTACAATAGAAGTGAATATATATAGTATTCTTAAGATTCAAGACAGAATTGGTGGGGGCCATGGAGAAGTTCCAATGCTTTAAGCACATTGTGCAGCATTCAACTTAAAACACATATTGACATTTGCAGGAGACTGAACTCTGCTATAATTTCATTTGCAGGTGGGTACTTAATAAATAATTTTTGGTGATGAGCCAAGAATGTGCTGTATTTAGAGTTTGAGCATATGCTCCATGATATTAATGATAAAACATATGTTTCAAAACATTTCCATCCAAGCCTGGGGCATATTGCCTCCATCCTTTACTGAACATCTCCAAAACGGCCTTCTCTTCTTGAAATAAAAATGGTTTAAAATCTAGGACCATTTCCCTTCTCTCATTCTTTTTCTTGCTTGCCAACAGTTTAACCTTCAAAAATGTAAGTCCGATAGTGCCTGCCTTGCTTAAAACCTTTCAACATCTGTAACATGGCACCTGGGACCTTTGACACATTTACAATCTGAGCCTAATATGCTTTTCTTGACTTGTTTTTTGCCAGGCTCCCACCCACGCTATTAAACAGCCACATTGTTCATGATTCTCTGAACACACCATGAAGTTTCACACCTCCATGCTCTTTTTAGTACTATTTAATCAGTCTGGAATGTTTTCCAACCTTCTCTGCTCAACACAGACTCTCTAAAAACGTGTTCTCCTTTTAGAGTTCTCCCCAGTTTCTCGACTTTCTTTTGCTCTGTCCTATCTCATCTCTCTGCCAGCCCTTCCACGTTGGTGCCCCTCCTGTTCTCGTATAACCTCTTTGGCTTATTTTATCGAGTGTGAGAAGTCGTGTAGGCAACCAGGATAACACAAGTAAGTAAGATTCTTTAGGAGAGTCTTCACGTACGTTCTGGACACTCCATTTTATTTATCACTTTTTTTTTGATAAATGGTTTTAAATTTCAGAATTAATATGTTTTTGAAAGAAGAATTTAGGAAACCAGCAGTTTGCATAATGGCTATGTCGCTGGACTCCCACGTAGTCGACCACGGTTCGCGTCCTGGACCCCGTGGCTTAGAACTCACACCGGGCACGTGTGCACGTGTGCCCAAGATCCCGAGAGGAGAATGGAGGAGAAGGGATTGCGGCGTGACCATCCCCCCTGGGGGGTGATTTCTCACTTTCTGTCTCTATGACTCTCTCTCTCTGTCTGGCAAGCGCACATGCCCTATAGCAAAAACCTCAAAAAAAAAAAAAAAAAAGAAAGAAAGAAGAATTTAAACATCAGAGTATATAATTAAGATACATAAAAATATGTAGAGAAAGTTGAAAATTAGTCCTCAGTGATTTATTTCAGGAGAAAACATTTTAAACAGCTAGATGTATATGCTGTCAGAGCTCAATTTTGTCTGGATACCTCAGAAAATGAATCTAGCTAGATCTTTTTTAAGAAAAATGATTTATTTTAAAAGATGCAGCTTCATTTTATTCCATTGTTGTTTGATACCTTTCTAACTTTTATATCTTAAACCTGTAATGTCTGCATAGATTTGACATATAGCATTTATTAGTTTTAATTGCCAGCTGGTATGTGTCCTCACCAAAGAAAGAGAGGGAGAAAACACCCCCTAATGGGATATGGTTGTGCCACAATCCCTTTTCTAGTTTTTTCATCTTGCTGGGGTTTTGGACTTGTAGGCACACATGCCGAGAACATTTTTCAAGCTGCCAAGTCTGGATTTGAACTATAGTTAGCATGCGGGATCCGGGCCCCTTAACTACTAGGCTATGGGGCCGACCCAATATTTTTTTCTGGTATTTAGGCTGCTTCCAGTTGTTTATTATAGCCCCAAATACATATATTTCCTTGGATATGTGTCTTTCACCACTTGGGGCACCAAAAACTAGAGCACGCTCTGTTCAGGTCTCTAGCCATAAGAATATCTACTGGCTGGCCCTGTACTATAGCACAGCAGTTAAGTCCTGTGCAGAGGAAGCCGGAGTCCATGTGGCTGACCACAGTTTGAATTCTGGTCCCAGTGACCTGAAAAACATGCCAGGCACATGTGCATAAAAATCCAAAATTCAGATGAGACGGAGAAATGGAGGAAAAGGACTGCAGCGTGGCCATGACCCACCGAGAGGGTACACTGGCGCTCTCTCACACATCTTTGATCTTAGCTTGTTTGATCAAGGAAACTGCTTTTGACCTGATCTGACATCGGGGTATTTCTTTTCCTAAGCAATAAACAGTCAATAGCCCCCTCCCCGACCACTTCCCCTTCTTTTTAATTCCATGAAGTATTTGTCCCACATCCATGTAAATTGGAGATCTTTTTATTCCCTTTTCTTTTTTATATTTGAGTTCTTATTACTAATTAAAGAAGATTCCCCATACCTGCATCACTATTGCTGAGCATTTAAATGCAGTTTTCAGTCACTGTGTATAATAGGAGTTAACCTTTCTTAATGCATTACAAAGTGCTAATTTCTTTACATTAGCTCATGAAGGCTGTTACCATTTGTAGAGTTCTACAGCATTCTTTGGTTTTGAGCTGAGTTGATATATTGATATATCTATGTATTTATATATTTTTGTGGGTAGCTACTTGTCATTTCTTTTCATGGTATTATTAACCTCTCCCTAGGCAGAGAAAATAGGTCCCTTTCTTGGAAGAAAAATACTCTCAGAATGGGGATACTCCACCAGGAGACCTTTATAAGGAAGCATTATTCTACATTTCTGCAGTTTATACAGCCTCTGCTTTTACTATATAACCATTTCCTACTATCATGTTGTATAATGACACCTGTGTTCACATTTCATTGTGCCTTTTTAAACAAGTCTCTCTTCGCAGCAGGGATGTGAGTTACTTTGTTCACCTGTCTTGTCTGACTCCAGTTAGATGTTCAATTACTCATTGGTGAAATAATTAATGCATATATGAATAAATATAATTTCTATTAAAGATGGAATTTTAAACAGTGCATTTTTGATTTAAAGATATTGATCGACCCAGTGGAAATTGTGCATGTTATTTAGAATAGGAGCGATAACTCTAGCTCAGAATTTAATTTTCAAATACAATATTTAAAGTTGCTCATAAGAACTTGGGCCAGCCAGAAGCACAGCAGTAACACAATGCTATGCATTGCTGAACCATTAGGAAGGGGTCTGGTTCAGATTATAGGCATTCTTGTATACACCAGGCATATGAACTTATACTCATGACCCGGGATGGCTGAAGCCAGAGGGGCAGTATGGCATGAAGACCCTGTTGGGGATGCCCATCTCTCTCTCTTACATTGAAGAAATAAATAAAATTTTAAAAAAATCTATAAAAATGTTCATAAGAACTTGATCAACCTCTTCGGGTCTAACTTTTTGAAAAATAAGACTGTTCTAGAAAATTTTATTGCTATGAAGTTCTGAAATCCAAGGGCCATTTTTTTAAAAGAGATTTTTGTTAAAGGGTGTGTGCGCTCACCAGAGACAGAAAGCAAGAAATCATCCCCCAGAGGAATGGCCATGCTGGAATCCCTTCTCTTCCATTCTTTTCTCAGTATCTTGAGCACACATGCACATGCACTCTGTATGAAGCCTCCAGGTCTAGGACTCAAGCCGTGGTTGACTACGTGGGAGTCCAACGACGTAACCGTTACACCATCTGCTTGTTCCACCAAGGCCATTTTTTAATCTCTTGTACAGAAGCAAGGTTTTTGTTTTGTTTCTGTAAAAGAAGTGAATGAAAAAAGTTACTGGCAAATTAATATTTGCAGGGAATAATGCTTGTTTAGTGAAAGGAAATTGCTTGTGTTTTTATTTGAGTAATAATTTTCCTTCATCATAATTAGCTCTTATTCATTACAGTGATGCTTTTTTTTTTTCCTAATTTTTTTTTCTTTTTTTGGAGAGGTTTTTGCTATAGGGCATGTGCACTCGCCAGACAGAGAGAGACAGACAAAAAGCGAGAATCACCCCCCAGGGGTGACACAATGGCCATGCCACAATCCCTTCTCCTCCATTCTCCTCTCGGGATCTTGGGCACGCACGCACACGCACCTGGTGTGAGTTTTAAGCCACTGGGTCTGGGACTCAAACCATGGTTGACTACATGGGAGTCCAGCGACATAGCCATTACGCTAACTGCTGGTCCCAGTGATGCTCTTCATCTTTAGCTTAGAAGACATATTAGAAGGCAGCTAGAAGGGGCAGTCTACAATTTTTTCACAACCAACTGTTCATCTAAATTCTCTGTGAATATGTTGACCATCTGATGATAGAACATATATAATGGAGGCAGCAAACTGTGAGTGCTGTTCAGACCCTTCATTTTCATTTGTGCCAGTTGCCTCAGCCTCACTTCTGCAAACAATTATGTTTCTCTATAGGAAAAATTTTTACTGTCATTGCTCCTAACAGCTTTCTTTAAATGTACTCTTTGAAAAAATATGGTTGGAAAATGATTTCTAAAACCATATATAGAGTGCCTTAACCTCAGAGCCTGATGTACTTTTGCCTTTCTTGCAGGAGAGTAGGGACTGGGAAGTGCAGTTACCTCTGATTTCACTTTCCTGTGTAAACTCGAGGGTAAACCATGTTTTGCTTTCTAGAGTTTACTTCTGATTACAGATAATAGTTTGTACTGTGTAAGAATTTTCTACACATCCACTGACCTTTACAGGAGGCTCTGATCTCTTTGTATATTTTATTTCTATTAAATATAAGTGACTACTTCTCTGGTTTTGTACACGCACCAGTTAATTTACTCTCCAAATCTTATCTTTGGTATTAAGCTTTCTCAATCTCAATTTTCAGGGAAGTAAACTGTAGAAATGAAAACACCTGCCACCAAATCTCTTGGGTAGAAAATATAGATGGAGGTCTCAATTTGTATGTAATTCAGTTGTCCAGAGGACTACTCACACATTTTATTATTCTGAATTTCTTCCCTACCATTCTAATTGTGAGTTCAATGCAGTTAGTATCCCCTCTTCCTGCTTAAGACGTGTAGCCCACAAAAGTTCATAATCCTATATGAATAGCATTCTTTTATTTCCCTGTGTATTCACAAAATGTTTTTTCCTCTTTGCCTATTTCCTTCCATACAGAAAAATGAGCAAATGTAGATTTAGAAAACATAGAATTCTTCAAAAAATCTGTGGAAAATACATATTATGAAAAACTATGAATTTTGAATTTTTGTATCGAAATAAACTTGTATCTAATTCTGTTTTCTATGAACTTTTGAAACACTACACAGCATTAGACTTAAAAATATCTAAACATATTGTTATACTACCACAGTTTTTAGCCTTGAACATAAGCATTTTATCAGTACACAGGGATCTTCAAAATAGAAGGCAATTACACATCTCCCCTGAAACTTTTTTTTTCTGACTAAAAGGCTTCACCTAGAAGTCTTGAAACCCCATGGAGTTACATCAGACTGCTACTAGACATGCAGTTGTCAATTTTAGTTGACATATTAATCCATCTCTCCCTTGGCTATGCTTTGGTAAGTCAACTGCATTGTATTAATCAGAAGGCTAGTGAGTAAAATTGGATAACAACTTTGTACAAGGGTAAGAGCGTGGGGAGGATCTTGGGCACGCATGCACAAATATACATTTACATCTGGCTTAGCACTGAAGTAGAAATTTTTACATACATCTGTGAGTTCACTGTCAAGCCATAGGTACTAAAGTCAGAAAGTAGCAACCACCAAAGATACTAACTTGATGGATTAAATGAATATCATTTTCAAAAATTTAGAAATGTAGTGAGAACTTATTTCTGAAGAGCAGACATTTCACATGTACAGTCTTATGCATGGCATAACAACAGCAACAACAAATCTTGGCACCCTAATTCATTCAGGTGGCTATTCTAAGCCTACGCAGTAGTTCTGTGTTAACCCCAAACTCCAGCTGTTGTTCAGTATTAAATGCCATTTGGAAATCTAATTCCTAACCAGCTTTTTATCTTCTGATTTATGTTGTATAACTGGAGGGTTAACACTTTTCAGGTCATTATTAATTCAATGCATATTTATTAATTCTAATCAAGAACTTAGTAGTGCTTTCACTGGCTCTTCCTCTAACTACCCTAAGAGATGCATTGTGTAGTTTTATTAAGTTAGTACATTCTTATCACATTCAATTTGAAGGAGTAGGACTTTCAAACTATAATTTGATGAAAAACGCTAACATGAAATTTTTTTGTATTTTTGTGGTCTTCTAATATTTAAAGATATATATAAAAAGAAAAACTCATTTTTTCCCTCCAAGAAGCTTTAAACTATTTTATCAAATTAAAATGATAAAAATTTAAATCCCTGGTGATAACTTATGATCATAAGTGAATTTGAGATAAATATGAAAATACATAACAAGAGAACTTGGGACACTAGTATAGATGGATTTACAATTATAATTGTTCCTCACAGAGATATTTTAAAGTTATGTTGTAGGTATGAGATCTTAATTTTATACAAACATTTTTTATTCAGATGTCAGAAAGTAATTTAACTTATAGTAATTATTTTCAACAAGGAGACATTTAGTCATTTTACTTTTATAGGTAACTTTTCCAGGATGATTATTTAGAATCTCCCTATGTGTCTTTAAATATGTGTAAAATGGAAGAAAAAAATAGCAAGATACTAATTATGATCTATTTTTCTAGGTACCATGTAACAATAGCCTTTCTCCTCTATGATTCAATCTCAAATGTAATTTTCAATCTCTAACCTTTTTGTAAGTTATTTAATAACATAACATCTGGAATTTAGGCATGGAAAGAAGAGTAAAATATTGAGTAAGTGGAATGGAATGTCTTTCCAAACAGAGTACACAAAAATGCACATATATTGCTCAAATTCACAGAATGTTGCCCTGGATTGAATGTTATGACCCAACAAAATTATTGATAAACTCTAGGATAACATTTAAGAAATAGGCTTATCCTTGTATCATGTGAAAGCTCTATGTTTGCTGATACAGAAGTTGTGAATTTCAATGTGATTAGGAAAAGTTTTTTTACCAACGTAGTAATGATAGATGGAAACCATCTAGTTCATTAATAGGCAGTTTTTCAGGACTCCAGGAAGGAGTTGATTAGAGCCAATTCCATGTGGATAGCAGAGTATTTCTTTTTTCTTTTTTTTTTTTTAAGAGGTTTTTGCTATTGGGCGTGTGTGCTCACCAGAAAGACAGAGAGAGGCAGAGAGACAGAAAGCGAGAAATCACCCCCCAGGGGGGATGGCCATGCCGCAATCCTTTCTCCCCATTCTTCTCTCAAGATCTTGGGCACACACTCACACACTCACATGCATCCGGCGTGAGTTTAAGCCACCGGGTCCGGAACTCGAACTGGGGTCAGCTACACGGGAGTCCAGCAACATAGCCATAACGCTAACTGCTGGTCTCTCTCTCTTTTTTTTTTTAAGACATAGCTACAAAATTATAAAGTGGATACCAAAGGGTATATTACCTTGTTACAAATAAGCATGTATTTTTGAGGACATGATTATTTTACAGTGAGCAAATAATCTATAATTTAGATAGATTATTAAGAGAGATACAGAGTTGTCTCATATGTAATGAATTTAGAAAACAGTGTTGTTGGTAAAATATTTGTGTCTATGTGTAGGACTATAATAGTCCCTTCCTTAAAATAAGATATTAACACCAATCCCAATTACCAGGGAAAGCCAAAGATAAGCCCATATTCAACTGTGTTCCTGAAGTATTTACAAGGAATGCCTTGGACATTTACTTGGTAGCTATGTCCTAACTTGTCCACATAAAAAGTATTTTGCACTGTATTGATTTTGAAAAAAAATCTGATCCAAAATAAAATTCTAAGCTCTTTTGTTCTTTCTACCATATAAGTGCAACTTTTTTTTTTTTTAAGAAATGACTGGCAGCTTGATTTTCAATTTCATGTATTTCAGAGGGAAATCAAATTCCTTCTTTTTGAACCATGCATTTTGCATTAACTTATGCATTTAACGTGTTAGACCATTTTCTTGCTGCTGAGTTACATATTGAGAATTTTGGTTTAGTTTGTTTTGTGGTTGTTAATACTGCCTCGATTTTTTTATTCATCTCAGCCACTGATGCCTCATGATAAGACAACACCACTGGCAAGATATATGAAAGTTGTGATAGCCTCAATGCTTTTTTTATTTTTTAAAGAATTATTTATTTATTTATTTGTTAGTTTATTTATTTATTTATTTTAATTTGACCGAAGAGGGACGAGAGTTGGGAGGAGTGAGAAAGCAAGCCGTCAGGTCTGGGACTTGAACCACTGTGGGAGTCCAGTGCCCTTAACCATCAGGCCACCTACTAGACCCTGCCTCAGTGCTTTTTAAAATACTAATAACTATTAAGAATTCCTGGCATGAAGGAAGGGCAGACCTCTAAAAACCAAACAGAAATCAATCAAATACTATTTTTCAAATAACCAAATTTTATACCTGCAAGCACTTTTTTGATGTTGGTATTTGCACGTGATATGTGAAACTTAAAATAGTATTTTTCACATACCTATGCTTTATTTCCCAGGAAGGCATTGAAGTCAATGCCAGACAAGAAGGAAGGCAAGTCATGTGATTATAAAAATGAATCAGTTTTTAAATTTTTCAGGCTACTCATTAGTTGTCAAACTTGCAGATTGCCAGTCTAGCCAAAACAAAATGACCAAGTACCAAGACTTTGTATCCTATGCTTCTTGAAGAATGTCATGGCTTCATTTGGGTTGTCTTTGCATGTTTTACCCTTGGTACTCTCAGAATGTAGGTTGTCTAAGCTCTGTTCAGTTACAAACCTAATTAATAAGTCAACTCCATAAAGACAAAATCAGTGCTAAATAAGGATTTTTAATAATTACCTGCGAGCTTAATCTGAACCAGGTAATTCATAGTTTACAAAACCTGAGTTTAAATTAAATTTATAGTGGTTCACAAAAGATGGTCTGTGAGTTTTTTTGTCTTTATTACTTTAACATAACAATTAGGTATCATAAAAAAACTTTGCAAGTCATTTTCATAAAGCCATCAATCAGGCTAAAAAAAAAACTAGCTCTTGTGATGTTACTAAAATCAAATTGTATTCTTGCTAATTTTCTTTCTTCTTATTTATTCAATGGCTATATAGTCAAACCTGAGCCTCTTTATTATGCCATTAATTATTTATAAATGAATACTGTTACAGTAACCTTTTTGCAACATCCAACTAAAATGTCTAAGAAAAGATGTATTCTGGGACTAAATTGACAGAGAGATGGTAAAGGCATTGCTGAATCAGCTGAACATACCCTTCTGCTTCGAGTAAGCATTTAGGATTCACACACACACACAAATCTAGTCTTCTTTTCCCAAGTTACTGTCAGTTTTTTTAAGTGACATGTTAAACTGCTGCTTCTGCTCTTTCACTAAATGTTTATATGAGAATGATTGGGTAGTGTCAATTAAAATAATGTAAAAAGGGTTTACCTATGAAAGAAGATATGGTGTTATATTAATTAGTACCTAACATTTTAAAGTCTCATATTATCACATATGTTGAAAGAGTTGCTCCTGACAAATGATTGTGGTAATGAAGGCTTCTGGGACTGCGAAGACTTAGGAAAGTAGATATACTATGATCAGGAAAATGGACTTTGATTTCTGACTGTTTTGACCTCTTTCGCTTAGATAAACACTAAATAAGGCTAACGTGGAATGTAGTTGTACTGGTGTCCAATGTACCCCTAAAGTACATGCTTCTTCCTATTGTTTCTCACTGACTTTCTTTCCAACGTTTCTTCCAATTTCTTTCCCTCTTAGTTGCAAATCTTAGGCACATCCTAAGCATTCTCCTTTGCCTGACTATTTATAACTCTGGCCCTTTCCCTCTCCCTTAAATTCTCAAAATTGTGTGCTGTATGTTAAGTCATTCAGCAAATCAGATGCACATTGCAAGAATTCTTTTCAATCTTTTCATTATGTATTCTTTTAATAATTATTTTATTTAACTTTATTTATTATCATTATTATTTTCCAGTTTGATAAGAGACAGAGAGAGGGAAATTGAGAAAGCAAGTCACCAGATCCGGGACTTGAACTACATCCGCTATGTGGTAGTCTAGCACCTTTAATCACACCACCTGCTGGACCCACAGTATATATTTTTTATATCACAAAGCAAGTCAGAATCTCATCTTAATTTTTTTCTTTTTATGTGGTTTCATATCACATTTATTTACATCTATACCCATATTTTTTGTAGTAATTATAATTTATACTCTGAAGTCTGTCTGCGTGGGCTTTATTCCTGGCTTTGCTACTTATCAATCATTTAACCTTTCAGAGAGTTTAGCTTCTCTCATCTCTAACGTAAAAATAATGATTTTATGCCAACTTGGAGAGTATTTTTGGATCAGGTTAAAGTTTGAATCGGTGAACTTTGAGTAAGCAGATGTCCCTCTGTACTATGGGTGGGCCTCATTCAATCAGCTGAAGATCTGAATAGAATGAAAAACAAGCCTCCCAAGCAAGAGGGAATTCTCCAGCAGACTGCCTTTGGATTGAAACTGCAGTGTGGGTCTCTCAGGTCTTCAGTCTGCTGGCTTATACTGTAGATATCGAACTCACCAGCCTTCATAATTGTGTGAGACAATTCCTTATAGAAAATCTATGTCCTAATGTGTATCTTAATGGTACTATTTCTTGAAGAAACTTGATTAACAAAAATACCTCCTACTTAGAGTTGTTGTAAAACTTAAATGAAATAATAGATGTACTCTGTTCCTGACATATAATTAGTATGATAGACTATATTTTTTTAAATGTTCTTAATATTCAATATTATAGCTTCCTTCTCCCCCCAGACCTTCCTGGACTGCCAGCAGGCAATAGCGTCCCCTGCAAGCCTCTGGCCAGCAAGGGACACTGAGGGAGGGTCACCTCTGACCCCCACCCCACTTCCAGACCCCCAGGCCCCAGACTCCACCTTCTAGACCTTCCTGGACTGCCAGCAGGCAATAGCGTCCCCTGCAAGCCTCTGGCCAGCAAGGGACACTGAGGGAGGGTCACCTCTGACCCCCACCCCACTTCCAGACCCCCAGGCCCCAGACTCCACCTTCTAGGTAGGTAGCCAGAATCTCCTTAAGGCGGGCTTTTTTTTTCTCTTTTCTTTTCCCTTGACCCCCCTGCATTCTCTTTTTAACACCTAGCCCTCCTTCTCCCCCCAGACCTTCCTGGACTGCCAGCAGGCAATAGCGTCCCCTGCAAGCCTCTGGCGAAACCGCGCGCCGCGCTAGCGCGCCGCGCGCGACTTTTTCTTTATTTTTCTGTGTTGTCTTTCCTTTCGTTGCATATTGTCCTCTCCTCCTTATTTTTTACCGTGCCAGACAGCCTAGACAGGCCTAGAATCATATATCTGAAATTTCCTAGGAAGGTAAGTGTCTTTGGGATCCTCCCTAGTACTGATCCCCTTTGAAAAAGGAGATTCTGTTTGTTAGACACTTCTGTAGAGTTCTCCGCCTGAAAACACATTGGTAAAAACAACAGAAGAGAGACTTCAACAAACAGCTATTCCCATCAAAAAGGAAAGACTCTTCCTTCTCGTGAGGCAAAAGTTCTCCCAAGAAGTCTTTAAAAGGGAAGTAATCCTCCAATGGCTAAAGGTAGAAAAAGAGCCTCAGGTCTGAATAAACAAGAAAATATGTCTCCAACAAAGGAAAATACCCCTCCATGTCTCGTAAATATGGAGGACGTTACCAAAATGACAGACACAGAATTCCGAACATTCATGGTGACCAAATTCTGTGAATTGGAAAAAAAAAGAGACAACGAACTACAGGAAATTAGGAAGTCCTTCCAGGATATGAAAGAAGAAATGGATACTCTGAGAAAGAATCAGGTGGAACTATTAGAGATAAAGTCTATAATACAAGAAATCAAAAACTCTCTGGAAAGTATTAAGAGCCGATTAGACCATGCTGAAGATCGAATCTCTGATGTAGAAGATAAAACCTCTGATCTAGAAAAAAACTACAAAAAGATCGAGAAAATAACTAAAAAACATGAGGATAATATACGAGAAATACTAGACTCTATTAGACGCCCAAACATCAGAATAATCGGCATCCCAGAAGGTGAAGAAACTAATAGCGGAATGGAAAATCTATTCCATGACATCTTGGAAGAAAATTTCCCAAGCCTAGAGAGGCACCGAACCATACGGACCCAAGAAATACAAAGGACCCCAAATAGAATCAACCCCAGAAGATCTTCCCCAAGGCACATCTTAGCCAGGCTGTCTAACGTCACAGAAAAAGACATGATACTAAAACTGGCAAGAGAGAAACGAGAAATAACTTACAAAGGCCATCCCATAAGACTAACACCAGACCTCTCATCAGAAACAATGCAAGCAAGAAAAGAATGGGAAGACATACTGAAAGTGTTAAGAGAGAAACAATTTCAGCCAAGACTACTATACCCTGCAAGATTATCCTTCATTTGGGAAAAAAAGATTAAAATCTTCTCAGACAAACAAAACCTGAAAGAATTTGCCAACACCAGACCAGCTCTTCAAGAAATCCTGAAGAAAGTACTGTTCCAGGAAAACTAAAGACGCAACAGCCAGAAACAAAGAAACAACAGGCAACTAAGACAATGGCTAACTTAAATGTCGGTACAGACCCTATAACATCGATAATAACATTGAATGTTAATGGGTTAAATTCTCCAATCAAGAGACACAGACTGGCTGAATGGATAAAAAAACAGAAACCCTCTATCTGTTGCCTACAAGAAACCCACCTCATGGAAAAAGACATACATAGACTGAAAGTGAAAGGTTGGAAAAAGGTTTTCCATGCAGTTGGGAACCAAAAAAGAGCTGGAGTTGCGACACTAATTTCTGACAAAATAGGCTTTAAAACAAAAAGTGTCCGAAGAGACAAAGAAGGGCACTATATCATAGTAAAAGGCTCTATAGATCGAGAAGATATAACGCTTATTAATATCTATGCTCCTAACACAGGAGCACCCAAATATGTGAAGGAAAGATTGTTAGATCTGAAAGGGGAGATAGACTGCAACACACTAATTGTTGGAGATCTCAACACCGCATTATCCCCTCTGGACAGATCATCTAGGCAAAAAATAGGTAGAGAGATCAAGGACCTAAATGATACCATAAATCAATTGGACTTAACAGACATCTATAGAACTTTCCACCCAAAAACCACAAGATATAGTTTTTTCTCACCCCGACATGGAACTTTCTCGAAGATTGACCACATCATAGGACACAAAGCAAGCCTCTGCAGATTCAGAGGCATAGAAACTATTTCCAGCATCTTCTCTGACCATGATGGAATTAAACTCGAGTTTAATTTCAAGAGAATTCCTCAAAAATACCTAAAAACATGGAAACTAAATAACCTACTCCTGAATGACTCCACTATTACCGAAGAAATAAAGTCCGAAATCAAAAGATTCATGGAATCCAATGACAATGAAGATACAAGTTTCCATAATCTTTGGGACACTGCCAAAGCAGTCATAAGAGGGAAGTTCATAGCAATTAGTGCACATAAGAGGAAGACAGAGAAAAGGCTAATGGATCACCTAACATCAAGCCTTAGAGAATTGGAAAAGCAACAGCAAAAAAATCCAAAAAATTACAGGAGAAAGGAAATAATAAAGATCCGAGCAGAAATAAATGAAATAGAAAATAAACGTACTATACAGAAAGTAAGTGAAAGCAAAAGCTGGTTCTTTGAAAGGATAAACAAAATTGATACCCCACTAGCGAGACTTATTAAGAAGAAGAGAGAAAGGAACCAGGTGAATCAAATCTGCAATGAGGCTGGTAACATAACAACAGACATAGTAGAAATTCAAAACATCATTAGAGGATACTTTGAACATCTATATGCTAAGAAACAAGATAATCTGGATGAGATGGACAAATTCCTGGACAAATATAATCTACCAAGAATGAGCCAGGAGGAAATAGAAAGTCTGAATAGGCCCATAACAAGCCAGGAGATTGAATCAGTAATAAGTAACCTCCCAACAAAGAAAAGCCCTGGCCCCGATGGATTCACCTCTGAATTCTACAAAACTTTCAAAGAAGAGTTAACTCCCATTCTGCTCAAATTATTTCTAAAGATCCAAAAGGGTGAATCTCTCCCTAATTCATTCTATGAAGCCTCTGTCACCCTCATCCTCAAAACAGATAAAGACAGGACAAGGAAGGAAAACTATAGACCAATATCTCTGATGAACATAGACTCAAAGATTCTCAACAAGATACTAGCAAATCGTATTCAACAACTTATACAGAAGATCATACACCATGATCAGGTAGGCTTTATTCCAGGAATGCAAGGTTGGTTCAACATACACAAAACCATTAATGTAATACACCATATTAATAGGAAGAAAGACAAAAACCATATGGTTATATCGATTGACGCAGAAAAAGCATTTGATAAGATACAACATCCCTTCATGATCAAGACTCTTAGCAAAATCGGCATAGAAGGGCCATTTCTCAATACAATAAAAGCCATCTATGAAAAACCCATAGCGAACATCATCCTGAACGGAGAAAAGCTGAAAGCTTTCCCACTAAACACAGGAACAAGACAAGGATGCCCACTTTCTCCTCTCCTTTTCAATATAGTACTGGAAGTCCTTGCCAACGCAATCAGAAAAGAGGAAAAAATAAAGGGCATTCGAATAGGAAAAGAAGAGGTGAAACTCTCTCTATTTGCAGATGACATGATTGTATACATAGAAGACCCAATGGCCTCCATGGAAAAACTACTGGAAGTAATACATGAATTCAGTAAAGTTGCAGGATATAAAATCAATATACAGAAATCGATAGCATTTTTATATACGAATAACAGGCAGACTGAGATAGAACTGAAAAAACTTATTCCGTTTACCATAGCCACTAAAAGTATAAGATATTTAGGAATAAATCTAACCAAAGAAGTTAAAGACCTCCACAAGGAAAACTACGAGAAGGTAAAAAAAGAAATTGAAAATGACACCAAAAAATGGAAAGACATCCCATGTTCATGGATTGGAAGAGTTAATATAATCAAAATGGCAATTTTACCCAAATTAATCTACCTATTTAATGCAATGCCAATCAAAGTACCAGACACATTCTTCACAGATCTAGAAAAGACAATCTTAAAATTTGTCTGGAATCATAAAAGACCCCGTATTGCCAAAGCACTTCTACACAAGAAGAATGGAGTGGGTGGCATCTCAATCCCCGATCCAAAAATATATTACAAAGCTGTGGTAATAAAGACAGCATGGTATTGGCACAGAAACAGACATGTGGACCAATGGAACAGAATAGAGTCCCCAGAAATAAGTGCCCAAACATACAGTCAACTGATCTTTGACAAGGGGTACCAGTCAATCCAGTGGGAAAATGAAAGCCTCTTCAGCAAGTGGTGCTGGAGAAACTGGACTTCCACTTGCAGAAAGATGAATCTGAACCCCTACCTCTCTCCTTTGACAAGAATCAAGTCAAGGTGGATCAAGGATCTAAATCTAAGACCTCAAACTATAAAGCTGCTCCTGGAGAATGCTGGGGAAACCCTGGGAGACATTGGTGTAGGGAAAGACTTCCTAAAGAAGACCCTCAAAGCAGAGTCCATCGTCCACAAAATAGACAAGTGGGATTACATCAGACTAAGAAGCTTCTGCATGGCCAAAGACACAGTAGTTAGTGTGAATCGACAGCCCTCAGAATGGGAAAATATTTTTGTAAATGTTGCATCAGATAAGGGACTGATAACCAGAATACACAAGGAACTAAAAAAGGTGTTTGGAAAAAAGATGAGCAACCCTATTAAAAGATGGGAGAAGGAGATGAAGAAAACACTCTCTAAAGATGACATACGAATGGCCAAAAGGCATATGAAAAAATGTTCAACCTCCCTCATCGTAAGGGAAATGCAGATAAAAACAACAATGAGGTACCACCTAACCCCAGTCAGATTGTCTAATATTAAAAAAACAAAAAATGATAAGTGTTGGCGGGGATGTGGTGAAAGGGGAACTCTTTTACACTGCTGGTGGGAATGTAGATTGGTCCAACCACTGTGGAGAATAATTTGGAGATTCCTCAAAAATCTACAGATAGATCTGCCATACGATCCAGAGATCCCACTCCTCGGTATCTACCCAAAAGACAGAAGAATCCTTCATTGGAAAAGTGCTTGCACATCGATGTTTATTGCGGCACTATTCACAATTGCTAAGTCATGGAACCAACCCAGATGCCCCCGTATGGAGGAATGGATTGAAAAACTGTGGCACATATACTCTATGGAATACTACTCAGCCATAAAAACCAACAGAGCCCTGGCTTTTGACAGAAAGTGGAAGAATATGGAAGATGTACTGCTGAGTGAGGCAAGCCAGGCTATGAAGGAGAGACATTGTATGTCCCCACTTAACATATACCGTTTGTCTGCATTCTATGTCTGAAACTGATTGACCAACAGTTGAACAAACACAAGAGATGGGTGTGAATGTCAGATGAGGTGTATGTGGAGGAGTGGGGCCCAACGAAAGACATTTGGAGAAGGGATACAGAGGTAGAGCATTGACGGGATGGGGAGGTGTGGTGTTATCTGTTGAAGATATTTCGATCAACGGGTCTGGGGAGAAATGTTCACATATCGAAATGGTCTCATTGTAAGCCAAACAATATGATTGAAAGTATATACAAAAATAAATAAAGTAATAAAAAAAAATTAATAAAAAAAAATATTCAATATTATAAATAAAGCTGCAATGAACATTTTTTTTGAGAGGTTTTTGCTATAGGGCGCATGAACTCGCCAGACAGACAGAAAGAGACACAGAGACAGAAAGCAAGAAATCACCCCCCAGGGGGATGGCCATGCCGCAATCCCTTCTCCTCCATTCTCTTCTCGGGATCTTGGGCACGCATGCACATGCGCCCGGTGTGAGTTTTAAGCCACTGGGTCTGGGACACGAACCATGGTCGACTACATGGTAGTCCAGCGACATAGCTATTACGCTAACTGCTGGTCCCTGCAATGAACATTTTTAAAAGGCATCTTTTTTTTGTCAGAGGGTATGCGCTCATGGGGTGAGGGGGAACAGGAGAGAAGAGAAAGAGATGGGAGGGAGGAGTGAGATAACACCCAGCACCCCCTGTTGGGGGTGGTCAGCTATAACTATAATCCCTTCACACCAATTCTCCTTTCAGGATCCTGGGCACGTATGCTGGGCATTTTTTTCAAGTCCATAGTCAGGAACTCAGATCATGTAGGTCACCATGTGGAATCCAGCTGCCTTAACCACTGTGCCCCTGTTGGCTTTGCATCTTTATTTTTTATTTTAAAATTTCTCATTGTTTCCCTGATGAGTGATTCATAAATGTGACTTTTTTTTTTGTCAATAGGAGCAACTACTTAAATGCTTCCACTACAATTTGGCAAATTAATTTTCAGAAATAATACTACATTTCATCAGGCAGTCTTTGAGGGGTAGACCCTCACTGCATCCATATCCCATGCTGTTTTTTAAAGATGATACTCCTTTCTGTCTCTATATCAACATAAATCATTGACACAGACAGGGCTGCATTAGTGCATCATATACAGTATACAGTTTTTCTGGGACTCAGGTGAATCTGCATGGTATGCCAGAATATTAGAAATGCTTTTGGCACAACACTACAGCCAGCAAGTGACATTGTGGTTAAGGCACTAACCTTCCAATAAGCCTACTGTGGTTCAAATTCTGGACCTGGCAACTTTAAACTCACTCCAGATGCATGTACATGTGTGCCCAAAATTCCCAGAGGAGAATGGAAGAGAAGGGATTGTGGAGGGCCATCTTCCCTAGGGACTGATTTATCATTTTCTCTCTGTCTCTCTGATAAGTACATGAATCCTATAGCAAAAATCTCTCTTAAAAATAAGTAAGCTTTTGGTATTTTTTTTCTAGGCCTATTTATCACATGAATAAAGATGGTATAGCTCTAGAGCTACTTTAAAGTATGCTGGCCAGTGAATCTGCCCTAATCCCCATTTTGTAGTCACACAGGCAGTGGTTGATGGTTCTGTAAACTTGACAGACTTCTATTTCTCACTGAGGATTCATCTCCTAGTAAGATGTCAATTGATTTCACTAAACCCTTTGCAACCCTTTACTTGGAGTTGTTGTATTGCATTGTATGCAATTGTCCATGTGTGTTTTAGCATGTATTGCAGTAGACTGGGGACCTGTGCTCTATACTCCAGCTTTTCTATCAGAAAGTGAGCTCTCCAAAGGGATATACAAGATCATATTTATCTTACATTAAAATATAATATTTAAAATAAAATATACAGGCATTTACATGTAAGTATGGACAAGTATTGTAAAATAATTTTTATCCTCAGCGTGACATGCACTGAAACTTGCTGATGGGTAAAATGATTGTTTCAGGGATTCTCTGATAAATTGGCAGGCATTTGAAACTGAAGAAAGATTAAGACTTCTTGAGTAATACTGTGACCTCAGGAAAGAATGACTAAAGAGATCTGATTTTAGAAGCTGTCACTTCTTTGAAAAAAAAAAAATAGCAAAAAGTAGAGACAGAATGATATATTTGACAGTTCTAAAATTAACTTGGGGCTAATTCTTTAGTTTTGGCTTGTAAAGTATCTTTTTAGAGATTATTTACAGATATTGGAGTTTCATATCCCTCAATATTTTATTGTTCTCCATAAACCTTGAAGTAGAAAACCCCTGTCCTGGGACCATAAGTTAGCGTAATGGCTATGTCGCTGAACTCCCATGTAGCCGACCGCGGTTCGAGTCCCAGACCCAGTGGCTTAAACTCATGCTGGACATGTGTGCGTGCCTGCCCAAGATTCTGAGAGGAGAATGGAGGAGAAGGGATTGCAGCGAGGCCATCCCCCTGGGGGGGGGTGATTTCTCGCTTTCTGTCTCTCTGTCTCTCTTGGTCTTTCTGGTGAACATACGCAACCTATAGCAAAAACCTCTCCAAAAAAAAAAAAAGAAAGAAAGAAAGAAAGAAAGAAAGAAAGAAAGAAAGAAAGAAAGAAAGAAAGAAAACCTCTGTCCTAATGTGCCAAATAGTCATACATCAGTTGCTCTTGACTTTAGAAATTCTGAATGTTCAGATGATTTTTTTTTCATAGAAGATTACTAAAAGTCTCAATGTAGAATTCACTTTTAAATAATTAAATTTAATGTTTTAAATGACCTAAGATAACTAAATAACATGAGCTATATAGTATAGGTATAATCTAAAGTTATAGAGGAACTTCCATAACAACAAAAGTTGAGAGAAAGCTGCTCTAGAAACTTCTGGATTGTAGTTGCTGCGTGATGGAGCCAGGGCAGGAGGACAAAATAGAGCAGAACATAGTTCATGAAAGAATAGACTTAGCTATGTATATTTTGGAGCTCATTTACATTAGAGAATATTACATTCGTTGGTCTGGCTCCCTTTTAAATTTTTTTCCTTTTTTTTTTTTTTTTTTTTTTTTTTTTTTGAGAGGTTTTTGCTATAGGGCGCATGCGCTTGCCAGACAGACAGAGACAGAGAGATAGAAAGCGAGAAATCACCCCCCAGGGGGGATGGCCACGCTGCAATCCCTTCTCCTCCATTCTCCTTTCTTGGGCACGCATGCACACGCGCCCGACGTGTCCCCCCGGGACGCGAACTGCGGTCGGCTACGTGGGAGTCCAGCGACATAGCCATTACGCTAACTCTGGTTCACTTTTTAATTTTGTTATTTTTTAATTTCATTTTCTTTTATACATTCAATCATGTTATTTAGTTTACAAAGTGAATATTTCAACATGTGAACATTTCTCCCTAGTCCAGTTGAGAAAACTATAAAATTATCTTCAACAGATAATACCACACTTCTTTGTCCCATTAATGCTTTGCCTCTCCCTTAATGCCATAACAATACCAGACTTTCTTGAATTCTCAATAAATTTGAATTAAATCATGGTAAAATGAAACAAATTTAATTGGGTAAAAGGGTCTTTATAATTTTTCTACTATGTTGATCATAATGTAGATCGTTGTTTTAGTTAAGAAACTGCTCATTGTAAATAATGATGTAATAGCTTACATTATTTTAGTGTCTCTGGGTGTCAGACACAGTGCCAAGTATTTTATCTAGATTATGTTTTAATGTTCCCTCACAACAGCCCCATGAGGTAGATCATTATGATATAGATGAGAAAACTGGAGTTAATTTGTAAATAGTAAAGGTGTTAACATAAGAAAATATGCAATAACAGCTAGCTAAAGCTATTTAAAACTAACTCTTAAAAATATGTCTGTGGGGTCAAAGTCCAGTTTTAGTGTTGAGAAGAATTACTTACCTTATGTATATATTTCCTCACAAAACACTACTGTTTGAGGTCAGATTTTCCCCAGCTTCACTTGCAGATAGATGTTGATCTGCCCAAATTAGAGAATAGCACTTATGTGGTTCCCAAACTCACGAGGTAATGGCATCCTTGCCATCTCAATAGCCATTTCATGACATCTCAAGGTCAGAATAGATACCGGTTTCATTTGTAACTATTTTGGTCCAAACGATTTAACACATATTGAAAACAACACATGGAAATCCAAAGACAAATATATATTTTTTTTTGAGAGGATTTTGCTATAGGGCATGTGCTCTCGCCAGACAGAGAGAGACAGAGAGACAGAAAGCGAGAAATCACCCCCCAGGGGGGATGGTCACGCCGCAATCCCTTCTCCTCCATTCTCCTCTCGGGATCTTGGGCACGCATGCACATGCGCCTGGCGTGAGTTTTAAGCCACCGCGTCTGGGACGCGAACCGCGGTCGACTACGTGAGAGTCCAGCGACATAGCCATTACATTAACTGCTGGTTCCCCAAAGACAAATATTTTATTTTGAAATAACTGAAATTATATTATACCCAAATGAGATACCTATGCCTTCTGAATTCTATATACTTGAACAATATAATTGATCAGATTCCATCATCTTTCTTTATTGTTACATTTTTTCTTTTTACACAAAACTGACTTTTTAATTGCATGATCGCCAAAATCCCACAGAAGACATGACATTGTTGAAAAGAATGTAACACAATCTGAAGTGGAGGTATTTTTAACTACCTCA
Organism: Tupaia tana; assembly: GCA_026018925.1. Taxonomy (NCBI): domain Eukaryota; kingdom Metazoa; phylum Chordata; class Mammalia; order Scandentia; family Tupaiidae; genus Tupaia; species Tupaia tana. The sequence goes on along the minus strand of JAKSZU010000004.1, from coordinate 50,222,639 downwards.
AGCTAGTAGTTTGCATGGTGTCCAGGTAATTCTGCAGAGACTGAGTAGAGGACTAGTTCGGAATTTCAAAATAGCTCACAACGATTCCATGCATTTCTTGTAAAAACCCAGGCCAGCTCAGCACAGAATATGAAAACCATAGGGCTCTACTTTATGTGCTTGTCTCTTCTTTATGTGAGATCCTGTTTCTCCCTTATAGAAAGAGAATGTTCAAGCATTGACATTTTTATATCAATACTTTCAATTATGGCTGAAAAGAAAAATTATAGTTTTGTCAATAAATATTTGATTCTCACTTTCTTTATTTGAAAATGGGGAAAAGGAAGCAGTAATACTTACCTATGTGGGCTATTAGCAGTTCTTAACTAAGTGGTAGATCCACTCTTACTTCTTCCATCTGACGCGAATAGTCATAAAACTATGGGCAGTCACTGTGTCTCTGTTACCTTAAATTTCCTCATGAATGAAATGATGGGGTTGAGTGAGATGGTCTCTGAGAAAAGTTCTAGTTCTTAAAAATTCATTTCTATGCTACTATGTAAACAGATTTATTTTATTCCTTTAGCACAAAGTATTTTGCTAGTATTCTGGAGATATTAGCATTTTCCAATAATTCAAACCATACATACAAAACTGGTTTATAGTACCTTATCTTCTTTTTAAAAGTTTATTTTATGTATCTTTTTTATGAGCAGAAGAAAAATAGGGAGACACTCACACACACAGATGGAGACATACTGTTGACATGGGCTTGCTATGCCATGATCTTCCCCTGAATCTCCTAGTCAGCCAGCATCACAGCCTCTGCGGGGACACCCAATGTCTTTCAGAGGACACAGGATCTGAGTCTGGGTCTTCCCAATGTCTCTGGTATTGTTTGGTGGTGTCTTACTGCCTGCAGCACCATGGCTGGGCTTATGTCTTATTTCTTACTAACACTTAGCAATTATTTTCTCTTCTTTGTGGCTTTTTTTTTTTTTTTAAGAGAGGTTTTTGCTATAGGGTGCATGCACTTGCTGGAGAGACAAAGAGACAGAAAGCGAGAAATCACCCCCTGGGGGGATGGCCATGCCACAATCCCTTCTCCTCCATTCTCATCTTGGGATTTGGGGCATGTACCCAAATCCAAATCCATGCACTTGGTGTGAGTTTTAAGCTGCCAGGTCCAGGACTTAAACTGCAGTTATCTATGTGGGAGTCTAGCATTGTAACCATTATGCCAACTGCTGGTCACTTTTTGTGGCTTTTTAATGGAATTTAGATCACAGAACCTTTTTGCATGTTTATCTTTTTTAATATTTATTTATTGGTAATTTGCCAGAGGACATATGTATTTACCGGAAAGAGACAGAGACCCAGAGAAGAGAGAGGGAGAGAGATGGTAGGAAAACACCACCCACAGAAATGTTTGCCCTGCAATTCCTTCTTATCTATTTCTCTTTCCTTTAGGGATTTTGGGCACATATACACATACACTTGGCATGCTTCTCAAACTGACAGGGCTGGAATTCAAATTCTGGGGTCAGCCATGGAAGACCCACTACACCATGGGCTGGACCATGTTTCTTTTTTGAATTGCTGCATACACACACAAACTTATCAAAATCTTCCATAATGGAAAGTCAGCAGTTCAGAGCTATGACTTTCACGGTAAATTATATAAGGTAAGTTTCTTTTAGATGAGGATTTTGATGCCTGTTGTTAAATTACATGTGATTATACCATTAGACAAAATTTAATGATTACAGTTTTGGTTATTTGACTATATTTTCCTTGTAATGTTCAAAAGGAACAACTGAGAAACAGAATCTGTGTATTTAATCAAACAGAGAAGAGAAGGTGTGGGCAGGCATCTCTAAAGAGGATGAGTTGTAGCAAATTGTACTGTCTAACCTGAACAAAACTGGAAGAAGTGTGTTAAATTTACATGTCAATGAGTCTGTTAACCCTTCAAAAATATTAAGAATTCTAAAAGCTTGCTAAAAACCAGTTGACTATTTTGGAATGAGGAACATCTTTCATAGGTATTTTTGTCCACCAAATTTTAATTACATATATATGTATACATATATATATATATATATATATATATGAAGTTTAATTAAGCATTCTTTTATATATATATATATATATATATATATAGAGAGAGAGAGAGAGAGAGAGAGAGAGAGATTATTTCTTCCATGAATGAGAGAGACAGCACCCTCAACACAGTCCTGAAGTCAGGTTCTACCCTCTGAATCCAAGATCTACCCCCAGCCTGAGTCAGCTCCAGATCATGGTTAAATTTATACTTTGTGTACTCAGGGAGGTCTCCAGACTTGAACTGGGAACTTTCTGGTGTGGGTCAGCCTCACACAGTGTAACTTTACTGCTGTATTACCACTAGGCCCCCAATTGTCTTCTATCTAATACCTTTAGTTGTCTAATCTTCATTCAGTAGCAGGTAAAAACAAGTTTAAATGAACAGATACAGGGCCAGCTCCATGATCTGGTTGACTTTGCAATTCAAGTCCTGAACCCGGCGACTTGATAAAATCTAAAAAGGAAGGCAAGATGGAGCAGAAGGGATTATGTCGGGACCATTCCCCATGGGGAAGAGGGTGCTTTCTCTTCTCTCTCTGTCTCTCTCATCTCTCTCTCTAGCAAGTCCATGCACTCTTTAGCAAAAAACAAACAAAAACAAATAACTCGGGACCAGCAGTTAGCGTAATGGCTATGTCGCTGGACTCCCATGTAGTCGACTGCAGTTCGCGTCCCAGACCCGGTGGCTTAAACTCATGCCAGGCACGTGTGCGTGCGTGCCCAAGATCCCAAGAGGAGAATGGAGGAAAAGGGATTGCGGCGTGACCATCCCCCCTGGGGGGTGATTTCTTGCTTTCTGTTTCTCTGTCTCTCTCTGTCTGGCAAGCGCACACGCCCTATATAGAAAACCTCTCCAAAAAACAAAACAAAACAAACAAAAAACCAGAAATAACTAAAATTTTTCTGACTCTCTTCAAAATATCAACCAATATTGGGTAGGAATACCTAGAAGCATCTCAGTGAGCTAATAAGATACTCTTTTCATGCTTTTAAACTTCCATTCTCTCCTTTAATTTTCACCATTTTAGAACCTATTTGGATGTTGTTTCTGTTACAAAAATTGTTGCTTCTACATGAGGTCCACTGTGAAAACAGTGATGGGGGATTTATGATTAAAGGTTACTTAAAATTGACATCTCCAGTTTCTAAATATATGGTTCTGAACTCTGCATCTATACCATTTACTTCAGTTTTGACATCTAGATTTTAAAAGTATACATGGCGTTTCTGCCTAGATTTTACATAGGTATTGCTAGGGTAGCACATTGGAGCAAAGCTTCATACATTTCCTGTCAGACCTGTTTAGCTTCACTCCTGTGCTTCCCATGTCAGTCACTGGCAGAATTACACACCCTGTAATTCCTTTGGGAAAGGTAAAAACCACCGGCTGGTGGGGCCAGCAGGTGGCAGGTGGTTAAGAATGCTGGACTCCCACGTGGTCGACTACAGTTCAAGACCTAGACCTGGCGGCTTGCTTTCTCACTTTCTTACTTTCTCTCTCTCTCTCTCTTACTCACTCACTCTTTCCCTCCCTGGTCCAACTAAAAATAAATAAGTAAATAAATAGAGTATAATAAAATAATTACAAAAAAATACCACTCACTGGTCCTGTGGTGCAGCCGTTCAGCACTTTGCAGAGGAAGCTAGATCCCACATGGCTGGCTGTGGTGCAAATCCCACTCTAGTGGCTTGAAAACTCCCTAGGGCACATATGTATATATATGCCCAGGATCGTGCCAAGATGGAGAAATGGAAGAGGAAGGCATGGAGATGTGACTGCCCTGTTAAAAGAGTTCTTACTGTTTAACTTTCACCTTCAGTATGAAACCATGCATGCCCTGTTCATTTTTGTTACACAGTATAGATGAAATTTATCTGCCATTCTTTGTTCCCATAGTAATGCTTTGGGAATATTTCCTCCTAACATGATAATCTCCTAATTAGTGTCCTTTATATTCTTCTCTTTTTCGGTTTAATCTAATCTATGCACATGCTTTGTAATTTTCTTTCTGCACCTGAGGTCCATCATTCTTGATTTACTACAAAATAAACCAATGCCATCCTCCCCACCTCCCCTCCATACAGACAAAAAGTAAACTCTTGTTGCATTTAAATATCAATGGAGTCTGATCTCAAGCCTGCTTTCCTAGACAGACGTATTTGCCTAGACCTCTCTTTCATACAGCAGCTTTCCTGGAGCACACGCTCACCATTCATCTGTATTTATCTGATAGTCCTTTTGCCCAAGCACTGAAGGTAATACCTCAGCCCCAAATTCTAAGAAACACCTCTTCTACCACCTGCATTCTTTGTTAAACTTCTACTCAGCTTACTCAAGGAGGGCCCAACGAATGTGAAACCTCATTGAATACCAAATAGAATTACTCCTCTCCCTTGCAGTGTTCCTACAGCATTTCATTTTCTTTTCCACTCTATTGCAGTTTGCCTGACATCATAGTGACTATCTCCCTGAGGAGTGCAAGTTCCTTGAACAAATGGATCATGTCATCTTCATCTTTGTACTAATATGTAGACCTCCTCAGGCTGATGTAGAATAAATGGTTGTTACATTGAAGTTAATTAAATTGTATATTGGCCAAATAGAATTATTATGAGGAATGGGTGACTTGGTCAGACTCAAAAACAAGAAATAATTCCCAAAGTTCTCAAATAATTGTGCCCCCCAATATCAGTAGAACGCCGCTCCCGCCATTGTGAGATGCCACGGAATCTGAAAACTGCAGACTTCTGAGCTTCGCTGTGTCTCCTGCATGGGCAAATTTGCCCCACACCATTGCTGGTTGTCATGTGATCAGGTTCCTTGATTCTTCTGCTACAAATCTTATTATCAAAAATAGTTGGATTGTGTTCTGTGTCTCTTGCCACATAACTCAGTTCTGTATCTAAAACACCAAATGTGTTTGGTCAAAACTAAATTACATAAGGACTCCTGATATGAGGAGGCTGGGAAATACAGCTTTCATTTTCCAGCCTCTGTGGTACAAGACAGCATGCTAAAGTGTGGTTAGACTAGAGGCTGTGTGAGCCAATGCACAGTTCCTCCAAGCCCTACCCTGGATATACGATGTAGCCCTCATCCCAAATCTAAGACTGCAAAAAAGAATATTTGGAACCCAACCAACATGGTGCAACTACCCCTCTGTCAATGAAACAGTTCTGTCAAGTCCTGTTTCCATTTCTGTGTGATCATTTCTGCTCTAAATAAGTTAGAACTATATCTGATATCCTGTGAACCAAGGTTAACATTACAAAGTTAACCAACACCCACACTGAATACATCAAATGAGTAATGAAGAGATAGAGGAAAAATGTAAAGTTAGTTCATAGAAATGTCCAGATGAGACAAGGAAGAATGTGCTTAGCTACTGAAAGCCTCATTTGTACAGCTGGTAGAGCTGCCACAGTTGGTATTTATCATTTCCTTCCTGCTCCTTCAAGTCCATATTCCATTTGCTTCTCATCTAATACCAAACAAGATTCTTTATTTGGATGGATAATTCAAACATTTATTAGGATGTCAGGAACATCATAACGTGTTTTCCTGTTTTTGTATTTAAAAAATGTGTCATGACTTTCCCAATAATCCAATATATCTGAAGTCAGAGTCCTCAGAGGTCCTCCTCATATTGAAGTGCTATGGTTTTCCCTTTGAATTTTACCAGTGGGTATGGCAAGTCCATGACACATACCACAGGATCCACTGCGGTTCCAAATCTCTCCCATGTCTCTAGCATACAATGACTATCTTGTTTTCCCTGGCTAATGAGGAGTGCTCACCCTTGTACACACAGTAACATTCTTTGTGCATGTTCATTAAATATCATGACAAATATGGAAAGGCAGGCTTAACTCTCAGGCCAGTAGAGGGAGCATGTGTCCCCCAGTGGAAGAATTTATCCTATGAGTATTAAAATCTCTAAACGAGGATCTACTAAAATCAGAGGTTCTGGATGGAACATTTGGTAAATGGGTTACATAAAGTGGAATAGTGAGAACTGCCTCTTTTATCCCCATCCTTTCTTCCCAGACCCACGTATTACAGCTGTGGCAAAAATACCATTTTAATAATTTTTGATTAAGAAGATGTCCCATGTGCATACATCACCAAATGGTAGAGTTATTTTCTAGTTGTCATCATTTTTGAGTTGTAAGAGTGGTCTTCTACTTTGTAATGCTGCCTGACTCTGGATGTACAGGGCATAATTGAAGTGATATTTATCTCACTGCAGCTACTTCTTTTTCTATAAAGCAACATTTCTAGTCAGATGTAACAATGTGTGGATTCATCAGAATGAAGAAGGCATTCAGTAAACTTAAAGATGTTTTGTGTTGAATCATTGTGGGCAGGGAAGGAAAATCTGTATTTCAAATTGTGCAAATTGCAACTTATTCTACTAAGAGATACAATGTAAGCAAACTTCCCCTAGGCAGAAAGTGGTTCCTCCCAATTACAGAGTATCAGTATTACTTTTTCTCCAAGCAAAGAGGACACTGGAATTAGGAAATATAAAATTTATTCCCAGTGTCCATGTGGCCAGCTAAAAATCAGGAAATCTGTTACTAAACAGGTGTCAAGATGGAACTTACATGCTCTTCCACAACACCTAAGGATTCATGTATGAGTCTAGTCTTAGTGTAAATTGAAATCATTTTAACCATAGGAGACCAGAAAGTGGCACAGTAGTAAAACGTGGTGCTCTATGAGGGAAGTAACCAGTTAGTTCATGTCTAGAGACCTCTCTACATATACTAGGCGTGCACATGCCTATCATTTGGGCCTAGCTGAGCCTAGGAGTGGATTGTGGCATTAGGAAACTGTGGGAATACTGACTCTGTCTCTCTCGTTGATGAAAAGAAGAAAAGAAGGAATGAATTTAACTATAGCTAAAAGTGAAATGGATAAAGTATTATAAATTAACAAATAACTATTGAGCAATGGGCCTAAGTCATCTCAAACACTATTTTGTATTTTTATGGTAGTTCAAGAGACTTGTTTTAGTATGGGCATTAAACATATTAGCTTTAATATAGGCATCTAAAAGACTAAGGGATTTTGAGGATTTTGCCTGAGATCAGAAGATCCGAACTAGAAGACAAAGCCCTGTACTTTGGAAACTCTGCAACAGTTTCTTAGAGATACTGCTTGTCTTACATGGTTGAGTTGAATGACTAAAACTTATTGAGAGTTTACTATGTACTAGGCACAGTTGTACCAGGCACCATGTTGGCCTAGTATATGTTTTATCCTACCATTTAATCTTCTTCTTAATTGTGTAAGATAGATACTGTTATCATCATCTCTATTTTATAGCTGAGGAAATTGAAGTTTAATGAGGATTAGAAATGTGTCTGAGATTATATAGCTAATCTGTAGGATTTATCCCAAGGTCATAGGATACCAGTACGCATACTGCTAAATATACACAACTCAGCCTTTGGGAGTAAGATCATATGGACCAGGTGTGAATTTGAACACTGAAATAATTTATTTTAGGAGTTAAGAAAATGTAAGTCAGGAATATTACCATAAAGAAATTACTACTTCTACATTGAAGAGTTGGACACATAGTATAAAAAGAGTCTTAAAAAAACGCAATGTGATGTATAACCTAAAAAATAAAATCAAAGCATGAATTTTAATAAATTTCTTTAAAAAAACCTAGTTATAATTAATGTAATCATGTGTATAATTACCGTAAAAATGGAAAGCATTCACATTTGTACCAATATATCTGTATAAAAAATTTATTTAAGAGACATATTTACTATAGTGTACTTGTACTCACTGGAGAAACAGAGAGCGGTGGAGAGAGACAGAAAATGAGAAATCACCCCCCAGAGGGAATGGCCACACCGCAATTCCTTCTCCTCCATTCTCCTCTTAAGATTTGGGGCACTCATATGCACACGTGCCAGACATGAGTTTTAAGCTGCTGGGTCCAGGACTTGATCCACAGTCAACATTTCCAGCAATGTAACTATTATGCCACCTTCTGGGTCTCTAACAATTTTTAATAGCAAATTTATAACCTCGATTTATTTTTTGCAAACAATTGAGAATTGGAATTTAAATCAGATATTTTATTTAGAATTGTAATTTTAAAAAATAATTCACCACTGTTTTATGTAATAAAACTCTAAAATGTCCTGACATATTTTAGGGGTTTTCAAATGATTAAGAAAATCTTCAAATATCTTATTGTACTGTAAATGTAGCAAAGATTCATGTACAACGTAGATCACAGCAAATATTTCATCAAAAAAGTCAGTGAAACAGCACTCTGAGAATAGTGAAACGCTTAGTTTCCATGGAATGTGTTTGACAGTAAGATTTTTAAAAGATCTAAGAGGCTGACCTTTCTCCCCCCCTCCAAACTAAGTAGACTTTTTAAAACGAGCACATCTGGTTTATGTTCCTAAACCTCTGGCCTTTAAAAGCTTTGTTCCCAATTCACACAAAATACCATTCAGGATTGCTTGACACAGTGACCCTTCCCTGTAGGTGGTTAGGCGAATAAAGTGATTAAATAGATTCAGGAATTTAACATATATGTAGCAAGTTAACATTTGCATCCTGAAGTGATTAGTAAACAGTACTGTTCATGGGCATATTTTAAGCAATTGTACTTACGAAGAAGTTCTAATTATGAAATACTATTGTTTCTGAAGAAGCAGATTTATCTTTCTTGGAAATTTTTATACTTGGGTTATTATCTAGTAATTTAGAACAAAGCATATAGTGTTAAAAAACTGAACATCTTTCGCTTTATTTTGAAGGTCCGATGCTGTTTGGGGGTCGGGGGTGGGGGGAGCCACTGAAAGAGTAATCAAGTTGGATCCATAAATCTGGAGGGCTGTTCAACATTTAACAAACTCTTTGGTACTCAATTGAGTTAAACATTAAATGGTGCATTGGCCAGGAAGATTTCATTTCTATGAGGCCCACTAATAAAATACTCTTGAGTTATTTGTGTGGAATGTAATTCCTTCTGACTTTGCCTTCCATTTGCCTTAAGGACATACCAGTTTAAAAGTGTTCAGCACACTACACCATGCATAACAGGTAATCTGCCTAATTAAATCCTATAAGGACATTCTAAGTAAAATGCTGAAGAGCTCCCATAACCTCTGTTTCACCCTCCCCATGCACCAAGGCTTTTGAGATGGAGAAACCTCAGCCATTAACTCAAGTGTTTATACTTCAAGCTCAAATTCTACTTTGTCAGAATGGCTCATTTCACATTTTACAAATCTGTTTTCTCATTTAAAGGCAGAAAGTAATTTGTCCTTTTTTTAAAAAATTGTAATTCTCAACTTCTGATAGTGAATAATCTAACCTCTCACCGCAAATCATTTTGCAAAAATCATACTGTGACCAAGACTGCTATGTTCAAAGATCTAATAAGATTTGCATCCATATTTTGAGTGCATTCATTTGGTATATTTCAATGAATTATTAATTATGACCAACAATAAAATATTATTTTGCTCAGATGCACAGCAATAGGAAAGATGCCCAAGAGAAATTTATCTGACAGCTCGAAACAAAATGGCCAAAACCCACTCATAGGTTACTTATCCAACACAGCATGACGCATATTTGCCCATCAAAAACACTCAGTATGTGTTTTTCTCACCTTGTCAATGTTTCACCAAGAGAATAAAAGCCAAACTTCAGCATTCAGATAAAAAAAAAAACCTTGATTTAATGATCAAAAATAAAATAAGTAAGTAATAAATCTTTTGGAAAATTCCTCAAATTGCCAGAAATTGATACTAATGATTTTCATTTATCTAGCATCAGTATAGCCAGAATCATTACCCTATGTAACCAAACTACAGATTATATCTTATTTGATCTATTTCTACTGACACAAAAATACTCTCTACCTCTTATCATACTTCCTTAGGATCATTCTTTTCTATACAGTAAAATCCTGAGAGAGAGGCCTCCTGCTAATCACTAACTCATCTTTTTTTCTTTTATTGCACACATTGGACTGATTGCCAAATCAATCCTACTTATTCATTCTGCATGGATCTTCTTAAGTTTGCACCTTCTTCCTCTTTATCCTTAGATAGACTGCCTCAGACTGGGCTTTTGGCAGCAGTTTTTTTCTCAGTTGTACAAATAGCTCAGTAATGAACCCTCCAGTCTGTGCCTGGCAGCTGTCTTGGAGAAATTTCAGGGATGCCGACTACGGTACCGTTGGTAACTGGTAGGCCTCTTCAGGTCATGTCAGTTGAGTCACCAGTGTCTAGTCACTAGTTTCTCAGTCTCAGAAGGATGGTAACTAGAAACGCTTAGAGATAATGAGCCCTGTGCAGGGCAGATGTTACCTGAACATCCATGTACCTGATTTTAGATCCAAGTAATTGGAGGAAAAGTATATGAGAGCTAGGAACCTAACTTTCTTGTCTGGAGGAGGTAAGAGCAATGTCCTTCTGAGCAAAGAACTTGGAAGAAGTTGCCTAACAGTGTTTCAGTTTCTTTATCACAACTCAAAATGCTTGTCCATTCAGGAGACTGAGTAAATATGCACTGTTTGCAATGGCAGGCATAAATACAATGTTAAAATCAACTTTTGGTGTCAAAATTTTTTTTTCCTGTTATCCTTTGGCTATTATTCTATATTTAAATGTGCATGAATCACTCAAGAGCTTCAAACCTGCACTTCGAAACAGATTTCCCATTTCTCTCCAACTAATGTATTCTTCATAAATATTTTATTTATTTATTTTGCTGGCTAGCTAGCTAAATATAGGTATATGTACTCACCAGAGAGATACAGAGAGAGAGAGAAAAAAAAAAAAGAGAGAGAGGGAAAGTAAGAAAGCACCAAAGGGGGAATGGTCATGCCACAACCACTTCCCCTCCATTCTCTTCTCAGGATTTCTGGGCACACATGGGCATGCACCAGTGTATTTTCCAGGCCACCAGGCCCATGCATGTGGCCATGTGGGATTCATCCATGTTAACCACCATGCCATCTGGCTGGTCCTCTAACTGCTCTATCCTATTTGTACCTCTCATGTCTATCATCTTTTATAAAAGCCTTACAGTGATAGAGATTGCCAGTTGATGTTAACATCTTTTTATCTTTATTTTTTATTTCTTTGTTTTCTTTATTTTTGGATAGGTTTTTGCTATAGGGCACATGCACTCGCCGGAAAGACAGAGAGAGACAGTGAGACAGAAGGTGAGAAATCACCACCACCACCACCACCCCCGCCCCAGGGGGAATGGCCATGCCACTATCCCTTCTCCTCCTCCATTCTCCTCTTGGGATCTTGGGCACGACACACATGTGCCCAGCGTGAGTTTAAGCCACCAGGTCCGGGACTCGAGCTGCGATTGACTACATGGGAGCCCAGCGACATAGCCATTATGCTAACTGCTAGTCCCTTTATCTTTATTTTTGATAGTTATTTCTCAATTTTTTTGAAAATATGGATTTTCATATAAAGTTCTAGATGGTTGCCTTCTCTTTAAAAACCCAAGACTTCTTATTTGGGGCCCATACTAACTCACGGCAAAATTAGGTGGGCCTGAGGAATGGTTTCTCTCTGTTAATAAGTTTATCTTCTGTAACTCAGCCTGCATCCCACATATCTATTCTAGATATGTGGGCAAGATGAGCATTCTTCTCCAACGATGAGAAACTACAAAAGGCAAAAATATTTGAGCATCAGAAACTGGTATAATAAATAGCAGTTTCCAGATTTGCTCTATGTTTTATAATATTTTATTTATGATGAGAATCTGTTTTTCTTAATGTTCATTAATGGATGTAAGTGATATAAGATCCAATACCAGGTTAAATGCCAGTGTTCCTGTACACTATAAAAGCAGGCATGAGTCTACAACATATCTTTTCCAAACTTGATCATTTGTCTTCTATTTTTGTTTTTAATTATCCAACTTTTAATTTATACTGATTACAAAAATTTTTAAATTCGGTGATAATATATTAATGTGCATTCCTCTTTATTATGTTAAAACCATCTCCTTTTCCAAGATCACAGAAAATGTTATTATTCAAACATTTTAACTCCTTGGCATTAGCATTTGCATGATCAACATTACTAATGAATGTTCTACCATAAACAGACTTCTTTACTTTCAAGGTTACTATAAGAGGTATTTTCCAACTTGCTATGCAGAAATAATACTAACAAAAGTGGAATTTGTTTCTTTTCTATTATGCGAGAAAAAGTTAAAAAGTGAAACAGGAAAGTGAAACATTCTTTTTTTTTTTCTCTTTTTTTTCTTTTGGAGAGGTTTTTGCTATAGGGCGCGTGCGTTTGCGAGACAGACAGAGACAGAGAGACAGAAAGCGAGAAATCACCCCCCAGGGGGTATGGCCACGCCGCAATCTGTTTTCCTCCATTCTCCTCTCAGGATTTTGGGCACACACGCACAAGCGCCTGGCGTGAATTTAAGCCACCGGGTCCGGGACTCGAACCGCAGTCGATACGTGGGAGTCCAGCGACATAGCCATTACGCTAACTGCTGGTCCCCACGGAAAGTGAAACATTTTAAAAGTAGTTCTCATGTGTAGCTCTGGATGTCTTTATTATCATTGACTTATGTCAAAATGTTTATTTCTTAGAATGCAAGTAAATTTTTTGTGATGTTAAATTATTTGAAAAGTGGTACCAGCAGTTAGCATAATGGCTATGTCACTGGACTCCCATGTAGTAGACCGCAGTTCGAGTCCCGGACCCGGTGGCTTAAACTCACGCCGGGCGCATGTGCATGTGTGCCCAAGATCCCAAGAGGAGAATGGGGAGAAGGGATTGCGGTGTGGCCATCCCCCCTGGGGGGTGATTTCTCACTTTCTGTCTGTCTCTGTCTTTCTGGTGAGCTCAGGCACCCTATAGCAAAAACCTCTCAAAAAACATCTAAATTATTTGAAAAGTAATATATGTTCTTTATATCTTTGTTTAATATCATCTTTATAATCCAAGTGCTAGTTCTGGCTTACATGTGAGATTTTTTTATGAAACAATTCTCATGATTAGGACCTTAAACTCACCTTCTACCAATCTTTTATGGGAAAAGGATATGATGATTCTTTCATAATCTGAAATGTTAAGATATTTGAGCCTCATCGTCACTCCTTCCATTGACCAGCCATGATGGAATTGTTTGGGTATGGTTTGTCCCCTGGAAGTTTATGTGCTGGAAACTTGGTTCCTAATATAAAGATGGGAGCTTTAGGAGGTGGAGCCTAGTGGGCAATGTTTGACTCATGCAGGCATCACCAGGATGAATAGTTTAATGCTAACTCACAGGAGGAAATGATTTCTTGCTCTTGCAGAAATGGTTTAATTCCCACGAAAGTAGGTTATTATAAAGATACGATAGCTGCCCACAGGTCACTTTCTCTCTCATAACACGTGCCTACTGACCTTTTTGCTTCTGCATCCATGTTGTGATACAGCAGAGGCTGGATGTATGTGTTTAGGTTTTCCAGCACTGGAATTGTGAGCTGAATAAACCTCTATTCTTATTAAACCAAATAGTCTCAGATATTTCTATTTAGCAACATAAAAAAAGACTAAGACATGGTTAACATAAATTTCACCCATTTACAAAAAGAAAATGAAATCATAACTTAGGTAAAGCTATAGAATTATGGAAAGGGTCAGTTCTTCTAAAATAATTAGAAATCAGAGAATATTAATAATTTTTTTACTTAAATTTATTTATTTGCATTCATTCACTGTACATCATTACATCATACAAAATGAGATTTTCCATCCAGAGTACAGTGTATATTGTCTCAATCAAGCACATCAACAAACATGTTAGTGTCAGCAAATAATTTTCCATTTCTTGTTTTCTGTATGTTTTCCTTTTTCCCCCCATCCTTGATTCCCTGTCTCTTACCCTCTGCCATCTCCCACTTTCCTCCCACACTGTCTCTGGTATCTATGTTTGCTTTCTATACTGTTTTCCCCCGACATTTTATTGAATTACTAAAGACCTTAATTAATCTAAATATTTTTATAGCAAACACAGCTGATATATACATTTCCATGAACACAAGTCTAACTTTACGCATCCTATAAAGTAGCACCTAGCTGGGGCTATATATCTTACTGCAGTCATTGAATAGATATTTTTTTTTCAGAAACTTTTTTTTTGTAACTTAATTTACATTCTTTCCCTAAGTATCATCATAGCATACAAAATGTGATTTCCCATCCAGAATATACTGCACAGTGACTTAATCATGCATATTATAAAAAATTTTCCATTTCTAGTTCCTGGAATTATTTTTACCCCTCTTTCTGACCCTCTGTCCTTTCCCACTCTCTTCTCACGCTGTCTCTGGTGTCTACAATTGTCTTCCATTCCTTTCCCACCCACATTGTATTGATCACACAATTTCTTACACAATCTAACTACTTTCAATGGCGAGTTCACTCATTACTATTAAGAAAACCAGTTTTAACTTAAATCAAAGAAATGCCAAGGAACTTTGCTTAAAGCCAGGAAACAGGTTAGGATTCTGTTCAAATGGTAGGTGCATAAACCTATCAGTCTCATGTACTTTTATCTTCTGTTCTGGTTCAATTTTCCTGATTAAATTCTAGGATATAATATTCAACTCCAGACTTGTCCCTACGATTAAGTTGGCCACTTTCTTAGTTTTCGAACTCTTGTTTCCATGTGTCTGTATTTAATTTTCCTGATATAGCACACCTTTGAGAATTTCTTGAAGTTCTGGTCTAGTGCTGGTAAATTTTTTCAGGTTTTGTTTATCTGAGAATGTGCTTGTCTTTTCTTCCTACATGAAAGATAATCTTGCTGGATACAGTATTCTTGGCTGAAATTGCTTCTCTCTTAACACTTTGAATATATTTTCCCATTCTTTCCTCACTCGCATTGTTTCCGATGAGAGATCTGCTGTTAGCCTGATGAGATGTCCTTTGTAGGTAACTTGATGTTTTTCTCTTGCCAATCTTAGTATCTTGTCTTTGTCTGTGGTTTTGGTCAACCTGGCTATAATGTGTCTTGGAGAAGATCTTCTTGGGTTGATTCTATTTGAGGTCCTTTGTATTTCTTGGGACTGGATATTTGAATGCCTCTCTA
Source organism: Tupaia tana (assembly GCA_026018925.1). Taxonomy (NCBI): domain Eukaryota; kingdom Metazoa; phylum Chordata; class Mammalia; order Scandentia; family Tupaiidae; genus Tupaia; species Tupaia tana. The sequence continues at coordinate 50,207,428 of JAKSZU010000004.1, read as the reverse complement.
GGTTTGGAAAGTTTTCTTGCAGGATTTCATGGAATAGATTATCAATGCCCTTATGGGTCTCTTCACCTTCTGGAATGCCAATTATCTGGATGTTTGGATGTTTGATGGTATCTAGTACTTCTTGTATATTATTCATAAATTTTTGTGCCATTTTCTCAGTCTTCGTGGTGGATTTTTCTAGGCCAGCCATTTTCTCTTCTAAATCTGAGATTCTATTTTCTGAATGATCTAGTCTGCTTTTAATATTTTCAAGGGAGATTTTGTCTTCCTGTATTATAGACTTCATCTCTAACAGTTCCATTTGAGTCTTTTGTAAAGTGTGTAATTCCTCTTTTAGATCTTGCAAGAATTTCCTCATTTCCTGGAACTCGTCAACTTCTTTCTCCTTTCTCTTTAGCAGCTCATTATCTCTCTTTTCTTCCATCTCTGTTAGCTTCGACATTATGAATGCTCTAAATTCCTTATCAGACATTTCCATGATTTTCACTGAACTGCTTGTGGATGAAGAAGAGTTACTCTTTTCCCTTGGAGGAGAGGTATTTTCTTGCTTTCCCATATTTCTTGTGATCTGGCAGTGATTTCTTGTCATCTGATGGATGGTGTGTTTCTTTCAAATTCTTGAAGTTCAGTCTGAATGTTCAGGAGCAAGCAGACAGAGGTGATCTAGAATCTCTTTGCTGTACTGTTGTGATCTCTGGTGCAGCAGATTCAGTAGATACTGAGGAATATTTTAACCCTAATAGTATTTGGATGTTTAGCTACAGTGCTCTTAGATCTGTCTAGTTTGCAGGAGCCATGAGAAATCTTCTTCTGAAGGCCTGGCCTCTCCTGCCTGGGTGGGAGGATCAGAGCAATAATTAACAAGATAAAAGGTGGAGCTGAGAGCAAGAGAAAAACTTTACCACGCTAGCTTGTTGGCTGGAGGCTGAATTATCAGTAGAAAATCTTCATTTCTCGTGTGCCCTGAAATACCTAGTTCACAGGAGCCATGAGGAATCGAGAATATTAATAATTAATACAGTATGACCCATTAGTTGGTCAGCTAGTCTGCATCTGAAAGGCAACTTTTTTTGTCTTATGTAAGTACTCCCTAAAATGTGTATGTATGCCATATATGAAACATTCTTGATGTGGAAAGATAATCACCTTTTTTTTTTTTTTTTTTCATTTTTGTCAGAAGGCACATGCATTTACCAGCAAGACACAGAGTGGCGGGAGAAAGCACCCAGCCCTCCCCAGTGGGTGGCCATGCTTAAATCTCTTCTTCTACATTTTTCTTCCTGTTAAGACTTTGGGTACAGACTAACAAAGAAGATAAAACAATCTCACTACTATTTTATTCTTTGGGTCCCAAGATCCCTAGTGATTCTGACTTTTTCTCTTGATATTCTTGAGTCTTTTTTATTGTTGCTTTATATGTAATGTTCAGGGTTTTGAGTCAGACCTAGAAAACAAACAAACAAAAAAAACACATTAAGACATGATTAAACTTACCTGACTGACTGACAGGGTAGTGGGAGAGCATTATTGCCTTAGTCATCTAAATCTTCTAATAGCTGACCATCAGCTAGACTACATTTAAGAAGATAAGTTGCCTCTATCTGACAGTCATTGCCAAGATGTGATTACTGATAGGAGTTGTAGTCAACACAAAATACCTCAGAGAATTAGCAGGTTGAATACAAAAGGGAAGGGATCTGTAATTATTCTTGATAGAAGTTCTCATTGTCTACCATACTCATAGTTGGGTAGCTATTCTAGATATCTTTTGTGGGGGGTGAGTACATGCTTCTTACTGAAGAGAAAGAATCAAAGTTAACACTTGATAGTGTTGAAAGCCCAAAACTTATTCAGTATACTAAATGTCTACACACTGAAAACCTTAATATGTAATTTATATTTGATTTTTCACCCTGGTCAGAAATATATAAAACATTCTTTTTAAACCTCTAGATTCTTTATTTAATTTTATTTATTATCATTTTATTTATTTTATTTTTAAATTAAATTAAATTAAATTTTATTTTATTTTACCAGAGAGAGAAAGAGAAACTGAGAAAGCAAGCCACCAGGTCTGACACTTGAACTGTGGTTGGTCCAGCACCTTAACCACCATGCTTGCCCCATCTCCAGACTCTTTTAAGAAAGAAATTTTAATTTAAAATTTTTTGTTGTGGGACCAGCAGATGGCATAATGGTTATGTTGCTGGACTTCCACATAGTTGACTGTGGTTCAAGTCCCAGACCTGATGGTTTAAAACTCTTGCAGGGCATGGGTGTGTTCATGCCCAAAATCTTGAGAGGAGCATAAAGGAGAAGGGATTGCAGTGTGGCCATCCTCCCAGAGGGTGATTTCTCAATTTCTGTCTCTCTGTCTCTCTCTATGTCTCTGACAAGCACTCATGTCTTACGGCAAACAACTCTCAAAATATTTGTTATTGGGGGACCAGCAGTTAGCATAATGGCTATGTCGCTGGACTCCCATGTAGTCGACCATGGTTCGCGTCCCAGACCCGGTGGCTTAAAACTCATGCCAGGCGCATGTGCGTGTTTGCCCAAGATCCCATGAGGAGAATGGAGGAGAAGGGATTGCGGTGTGGCCATTCCCCCTGGGGGGTGATTTCTTGCTTTCTGTCTCTCTGTCTCTCTCTGTCTGTCTGGTGAGCGCACGTACCCTATAGCAAAAACCTCTCCAAAAAAAAAATTGTTATTGATGTTGTTTATGTACTTACATTATGTATGTGTGTATATATATATATATATATATATACATATATATATACACACATACATAAATATATATGTATATATACATACATATATATATACACACATACATATATATATGTATATATACATATATATATATATACACATATAAATATATATATATATATATTTAAGTTAGTTCAGTTAGTTCATGCTAAGGACACTCTGTAATGTATGGATTGTAATGTATGGATTTTTGTTAGTGGAATTTTTTTTTTTCCTGAAGTTATAGAACTTCAAGCTTCTTTTTCTATAGATTCATATACTGCAAAGGAGTTTACTAGGTTCCAGCTTCCAGAAGTGCCCAGAAGTGATTCTGAGGAAACTGTCTCATCCAGTGTCCTGCAGCATTGAAATAATTCTTGTAAGGTCTTTATATCCTTTCTGTACCAATCACCCTGCCCCCAGTCACGGCTGTTTGGACCAAGAATAGAAGCTGATTAACTAAAATAGTGAATTTGATGGCTCATGCTTTCTAAACCAGAGGGAGATAAGGTTTAATTGCTTGAGAATATAATTTTCTGGCTGATATAGTAACAGAAAATTGTCAATATATTAAGCTGCTATTGGATTTCAACAACCATTTCTGCCCCAATGGTACTCTTCAGGCCTCAGCTTTCTTTGTCTAAGCTGTCCTAAAGCCCAGTGTTGATGTCCAGAGAAGTGTAGCGATTGGATCACTGCCATAGTAAGACATAAGGAAGAAAAGTCTCTGTTCTCCAAGTCTGTAGTTTCTTGCATGCAACCGAATAGACAGGTAAGATAAAATGAAATGTTAGTTACACAACTTACAAACATATTGACCTGTCCAGAACCAGCTACTGAAGCAAACCTTTTACCATATGTCCAGACTTGTCAAATGTGTATGTTTGAATTAAGTATTTACGTAAAACTCAAAACCATCCCTTTATTTTCCCCATTTAACTACATCTCTATTTTTAGTACCTATCTCAAGGAGCTTAATGCGATCCCTGGGTGACCCACATAGTTGATAACTTCCATATCATATTATACATAGCATAAGGGGACTTCAAGAAGTTTGTGGGAAAATAGAATAAGAATGAATTTATTTTGGTGCAAAAAATTTCAAAATCCATGCAGTAATTTTTTCATAATAAAACTTTTTGAAGGCCCCTATATATGCGTGACATCAACATGTAGGGAGAGAGGAGTTGTCCTGGGCTATGTTGTTTGGTACTTGCTTGTACAGTACTTCCTTAATGCTAACCCTAAAACCGCTTGACTTTGTTTTTAAATATGTGCAAAACACGTTATCTTGCTTATGTAAAGAAACAGGTTTTTCCTTTCTGTTTTATGGAAAGCAAGCAAATGAAATTAAAATGACTTATTTTTGTCCTGTTCTTTTTATGCTGTTGGGTTTATTTCAGTTCTTCACCTCTTTGTCCTCAAAAAGGTATGTCAACATACTATACTACATTTTAGCAACTTAATTTATTTCCTATGAGTGGAATTAAGGAGTTCTTAAAAATGTAAATGAAAGAAATGTACATGTTATGGAAGGGAAATATAAGAGCACTTGTTCAGCTCTCTTCCAACTGGATATCCTTTTGTAAGCTCCCGCAATACAGAGATTTTGGAGATTTTGGCAGCACAACTTCATTACTTGAGATGACCTAAGTAAGGCTTTTATTTCTTGCATCTGAAAGGGTTTAACTCCTGTAAGTCTTGTCTGTCTGTCTTCCTTTCCTTTCCTTTCCTTTCCTTTCCTTTCCTTTCCTTTCTTCCTTTCTTCCTTTCTTCCTTTCTTCCTTTCTTCCTTTCTTCCTTTCTTCCTTTCTTTCTTCAATTGCCTAACTATGTACTCACACAGGCAGAGACAGAGAGAGGGAGGGAGAAAGCATTCCCCGAAGGACCATTGTCACACCACAGTTCCTTCCCCTCCATTTGTCCATTTTGAGCACGCATGCACATACACCTGGCATGTTTCTCAAGTTACCAGGGCCAGGATTCCAATCTCAGGGGGCCATATGGTATCTAGCTCCCTTAACCACTGGGCTAGAGGCCAGCCCAATTCATGCAATTCTTAACGTCATAAATACATGCTCTTTCTTTCCTGCTACTAGGACTTTACTATTTATAAAACTCTTAAACTTGCTGTGAAGGATTTCAGTAGTAAAATTCATCTTTAAATCACTAATGAAACTATATTTTTAGAAGATCAGTATTTGCCTTTGAAATTTCTAGTACTTAGCAAATACAAAAATAATTCATGTTGTTTATAACTGAACTATATTTTCAAAAGTCATCAAAATGTTTCATGTAACCTATGTTTTCAGTTGTCAAAATATTCTTTAAATATGACTGGATAATAGTTTTGGTTATTAATCTATATTTAATTGTTTTGACTGCATTTTTTTCCTTTTTCTTTTAAGAGGTATGTGGTAGCAACCTATAAAATGCCCTACAATTTTTTTCTTTCCTTTCTGTTTGTCTTTCCTTTCTTTCTTTCTTGTCTATTTTCTTGCCGTAGGGTGCATGTGCTTATTGGAGAGACAGAAAGGGAGAGTTAGAAAGCACCTTCCAAGGGGGAGGGCCATATCACAATTACTTCTCTTCTGTTCTCCTCTGGGGATTTTGAGTATGCATACATATATCCCTGGTGTGTTTTTTTTTTTTTCAACCCTCCAGGTCTAGGATTTGAACAATGGAATAAGCCATGTGGAATCCAGTGCTTGACCAACATGCCAACCTGCTGGCCCCTGAGAATTTGTTTTCTAATTTCAATATATGGAAAAAAAAAAAAAAAAAAAAACAGAATCTGATATAAAGTGATCTTAAGAGACACAAGAAAGAGGAAAGGATTCCCTCAACCTCAAAATATACTCCCTCCACTGTTGAGAAGACAAGGAAATACATGCTCTGAAATGATAAAAACTGAGGACCTGGTTTTGGGTAATATCTTGGTGAAAGCAATGAGAGTCCAGAGAGAGATACAGACATCTCTGGATATAATTATAGAGGTACCAAAGATTTTATCCTCATGTAGGATCACTATATCCCAAAGGACACTCATGGGCACACGCAAATGTTACATGGTATATCCCCACTGCCAAGTTTGACGACAGTGACTTCTTCACTCGTTTGCTTGTACCATGCAAGATCCTAGAAATTTCAACATATTGCCAAGTTGAGGATCAGATAGAGAAAGTTAATTTTATTTTAATTTCATTGGATGTAGACTAGAGAGCAGATGCCATGTTGTTTTAGAACACAAAGAAAATGTATTTTCCATATATCTTAGGTTACAAACAGATTTTTACTGTTCATTCAAAATTATGAGAAACTAGTCACAGTCTTACCCTAAAAATGACACTATTTGAAAATATGTTGTACTATTTGGATTTTTTCATATATTATTTAACCATATTTTTGAGAAGATTAGGAGGAGATATCTAAAATAGTATTCCTATGTTATCTTTTATATAGGTTTGCAGGGATATCATCATTTTAAAAATAAGGAACTAGCTTTATTTAAGATTAGTGCATTGTTTTGTTATATAGTATTTGTAGGTATGAAGTCTATAATTAAACCCTAAGGCCATGAATTAATTTTAGAAAACATGAGATCTTAAGAAATTTGTACTTAGAATGTGTAAAGATTTCAAGGAGTATCTTAGATTCTACAGTCTTTTCTTGATTTCAAAGCTTCAGTAGTTTGCAGTCTCCTGTATGCCTTTCCTCTCGTGAGACCAAATGCTTCAGAGAAATGACCTTCTAATGTGGTAAATTGAGATCTAACTACTAATTACTAATTGTTATTGCAATTCTTGACCTGATCTGTAGAGCTGGAAATCAAATCCCTGTCTCTGGAGTGTAACCAGATCTAATAGGCAGCCTCTGAGTTGACGCAGAGAGCATATTAGCAATTGAGTGACTTTTAAAGTGTTACCTTAATGAACAGCATTGGATGCAATGTGTTTTGAAGCTCAAACTAGGTGAATGTACTTTCTTTTCCACTGACAGTAAAGTACAAAATTTCTTTAGTCCTTTATTTAGAGTAAAGAAGCATATTAGTGAAAAAAGTATAAGAAACTTTCCCAATGGTACATTTTTAATAGCTTCAAGCTGTTAATGGTTACATTGTCCCTAGATATGGGGTGGCACATGTTATGGTTAACTGATTAGTACAGAGCCTCTTGACACACAGACATTTTTCTGTTACTGGTATCAGCCATGAAAATGTATTTCCAAGCAATTAAGCCTTAACTCCTGCTGGTTTGGAAGCCATGAAGCTTCAAATTCCCATTCAAATTATTCAACACCTACCACTGGTAGGAAAAAAAAAATACAACTTCATTAGTAAAAGCCACAAAGAAATCTATTGATAAGTTTTTAAAGTTTCTTTAACATGAGAAAAATGCAAAAGTGTTCAGATTGTAAATTAGCCACACAACTCTAGAATGACCTCACTTTTTTTTTTTTCCATAACTCTAAGGATTTACTTTATGAGGTCTTAGGTTTAACAACATACTTCAAGAAGAATGCGGATAGCAAAATAAATATAAGAAAGGTTATACATCGGGGAGCAGGGAGAAAGACAGGGCAAAGGAAGCAAGGTCATTACTGAACTGTGTAGTTTCAGCTTCTTTCAAATACTTAAATGAATTAGATATACACTTGACAACTCTAAGAACAATTGAATATTGAACAAGAAAGTGTCATAATGGCAAACTGATGCCCATTATTTTTATGGATAATTTCTTCTTACCCCCTCACTCTCTCAGATGTGTTTCTCTCTCTCTCTCTCTTCTCTCTCTCTCTCTTTTTTTTTTTTTTTTTTTGGAGAGGTGTTTGCTATAGGGCACGTAAGCTTGCCAGAAAGACAGAGAGAGACAGAAAGACAGAAAGCAAGAAATCACTCCCTGGAGTGTTGGCCATGCTGCAATCCCTTCTCCTCCATTCTCCTCTTGGGATCTTGGGTGGGCACACATGCACACGTGCCCCGTGTGAGTTAAAGTCACCAGGTCTGGGACTCGAACCATGATCCACTACATGGGAGTTCAGCGACATAGCCACTACGCCAACTGCTGATCTCCTCCCAGATGTCTCTTAAGTGCTGTGGAATAGTGTTTACAAAATCTGTTCTCTTGGGACCAGCAGTTAGCATAATGGCTATGTCGCTGGACTCCCACGTAGTCGACCGCGGTTCGAGTCCCGGACCCGGCAGCTTAAACTCATGCCGGGCGCGTGTGCGTGCGTGCCCAAGATCCCGAGAGGAGAATGGAGGAGAAGGGATTGCGGCGTGGCCATCCCCCCTGGGGGGGGTGATTTCCTGCTTTCTATCTCTCTGTCTCTCTCTGTCTGTCTGGCGAGCGCACGCGCCCTATAGCAAAAAAAACCTCTCCAAAAAAAGAAAAAAAAAAAAAATCTGTTCTCTTATATCCAGAGGACAAGAGAAAGGTAATATGGGAATGGAGAGCTATTCTCATCAGTAGTAGTTTTGCATAGTATTGGGGGATATTATGTGTTTGTGTTTTTTATTCTAGGAGATTTATTACCATTTTCAGAACCTTATTAATCGACTTAACAAATTACCTCTACAAATGTAGCATTATACTTTCAAATATCTGTGATACTATTAGTGGGCTAGACCCCACAACTTGGTTGTTAGTTGAAAATGGAATGTAGTAATTTTATTAAACTATAGAAAGTGGAAGATTCTGTTAGTGACTTCTGTATTTTTTGTTCATATTATATTAATTTTTTTTTTAATTTGCCAGAGAGTACATATACTAGCCAGAGAGAGGAGAGAGGGAAAGTGAGGAAGCACCTTCCACTGGGCATGATCACAATGCAGTCCCTTCTCCTCCATCTCTCCTTTTGGGATTTCGAACATGCATGCAAATACACTCAGCATTTTTTTTTTTTTTTGGAGAGATTTTTGCTATAGGGTGCGTGCGCTTGCCAGACAGAGAGAGACATAGAGACAGAAAACGAGAAATCATCCCCCAGGGGGGATGGTCATGCCACAATCCCTTCTCCCCCATTCTCCTCTCGGGATCTTGGGCACACACGCACACGCGCCCAGCGTGAGTTTTAAGCCTCCGGGACGCGAACTGCGGTCAACTACATGGGAGTCCAGCGACATAGCCATTACGCTAACTGTTGGCTCCCACTCAGCATGTTTTTCAAGCTGCCAGTTCTGAACACAAACTAGATAGTTGGCCACAAGGGGTCCAGCTGCCTTAATTGCCACACCATTGGCTGACTACATATTATGCTTTCTTATAGTAGTTTGCTATTTTCATTCCCTATGTAAAATTTTAAAAATTCTTATTTTTGGAGGAAGTCAAATCTATCATTATAAGGAAGAGCTCTGCATTTGTAAATAATCTACTTAAATTTTTTTTAAAGCTTTGAGATGGATTTACTAGATGATCTAAGACCAATCTATTAAACATTCTTTCATTGGACAGTAAAATTGGATTTTTGTTTCTTTTGTTCTCACAAGAATGATGTTAAGTTTTTAGTTCTTCAGAGGGAAGTTATTGCATACATATATATTACCAAATTATCATGAGAACTTTCTGGGATAGATCTTTCTAGAATAAAATGGAATGATCCAAGTAGATCATTTATGACAAAACTCCAACATTAGAATTATCACTGGAGAAATAAATCTCTACTGCTTGTATATTTTCTCAATTGAAGACCAGCCATTGTAGTCATAACATCAACATGGAGACAATATTATCTAGTAAGTTATTTGATCTTTATTGGGGGTGATCACAGCAGACTTAGAGAAGAGCCAAGGTCTGTCATCTGTTGCCATGTTTGTCATTGTTTCTTTTATCCATGTTCTTTTAAATGTTTATAAACTATTTATGGAAATCTAGCAAAGGTCCTCTCTAGAACTGAATTATATGAAAGAAATGAGTATTCTCCAGAAACTGAGTCTCCTTAAGATCAAATAGCAAAGGGGTATACAAAATTTTAAGTTACAATTCACAGAGTAAAATGTAAACAAATGTGTTGTAAATATAGTTAATAGTTACAGAAGATAGATCTTGCTTATAGATCTGTTTTTGGGATAAAACTTCATTGACAAAGTGGAACTTGCCCCTGATTTTGACCAATTCTAAGTGTGTGGGGAGATGATGGTAAGGAGCACAGAAATTTTTCAAGAAATCTTTTTTCTTTTTTTGAGTAACAAAGAAGTCCATTGCAGTCAGATTATGGAAGCCACTGAAAATTGTTTAAAGTGTTTAACTTCTTTTCTTGTAAACAAAGGGGATATTTAATTATTTTGAGCCTAGTCAGTGACATGAGAAATATTTTACCTCACAAATCTTCCAGAGGACACATTTGACAGACAAGCTATGAAAAAATTCTAGATGTGAGGTAATACGTCTCTGAACTAGAACAATAGCTGAGAGATTGGAAAAAAAATACCTTTATTTGGAAGAGGTCTTATCTAAGAAATATCTCCAAGCATGGGTTATTGATTTTATAATTCTCTAGAAGAGTTGGAGAAACTAGCCAACACAATTCTACACTTAAGATTCTTTGAGAGAATACTGATAACCTTAGAGATAAAGAGACACTGTAGGAACCAGCAGTTAGCGTAATGGTTATGTCTCTGGACTCCTATATAGTCAACCGCGGTTTGTGTCCCAGACCTGATGGCTTGAACACATGCTGGGCGTGTGTACGAGCGTGCCCAGGATCCCGAGAAGAGAATGGAGAAGAAGGGATTGTGGCATGGCCATCCTCTCCTGGGGGGTGATTTCTCGCTTTCTGTCTCTCTCTGTCTTTCTGGCGAGTGTAAGCACCCTATAGCAAAAACCTCTCAAAAAAAAAAAAAAAAAAAGAGACATTGTATATAATAGAATGCAATGTTAAAATGGTGGTTTTGGCTAAGTAACTTGATGAAATCATATATTTATAAAATATATGTACAAAACATCATCATGGACTATCATAATGATGAAGTCAAACACAAAAAAATACTTATATTTCTCTAGTTCTATGAACTTCAAAAACGGGCAAAGTAATATGTAGTAATGAAAGTCAAAATGTGTGTTAACAATTAGCACTTAGAAGGGGCAGAATATAATAGAATCTTCAGGGATGCTCAAATGTACATTTTGAAATAAAGTTCTATATTTCTTTTGAGAGGCATACAGGCACCCCAAATAGGGCCTTCATACCACAGTCTTGCCCCTAACTCAGCCTTCCAGGGTCATGGACACACACGTGTGCCTGGCATGCACAAGAAGACCATAGGATGGGAACCCTGGACCTCTCCTATGTCCTCAGCATTGTGGAGTGTTGTATCACAGCTGCACCACTGCAGCTGGCCACAAACGCACATTATTATCTGGGTTGTATAAATATAGGTATAGTCTTAGTGAAGATTCATCAAGATGCAGCCATAAAGTTTGTGCATTTTACTTATGCTTAGTACTTAGGGGAAAAAAAAGACAAATGTGACTATCAAAAATTAAAATAATACTATGCTATTTTAAAAACTGGTATTTGAAATACTTGCCATCATTATGTTTTTTTTTATTATTTTTGCAGTTTGTCATTTCTTATTCTTAATAAATACCACATTTGTATTTAAATTTGAAAAGGTATATAATAGGTATAAAATTCCAGGCAAAAGTACCAAAACTCCACTTGCAGACATTCAAAGAAAATATGTGAAAAGAAAATCTGCAAATATTCAAAGAAAATCTCTGACGCTTAGGTCTTCCAGCTAGAGTAACCATGTAGAACGAAAGAATACAAAGATAATAAAAACATTTTTAAAAAGCATGTTTTATGTGGGGCTGTTGTCATTTTATGAATCCCCATCTTTCATCCTGAGTTACTGTAGGTTTAGAAATGCTATCTCCTTATACACACTTAATTAGAAAATTGGCAAAAAAATCTAAACAGACATTTCACTGAAGAGGATATATAGTTGGTGTTATGATTGGAATGTTTGTGATTCTGCTAAAATTCACATGTAGAAATCCTTCATGTGAACCTTGTAGAAAACCTACAAGGTGATAGTACTGGAAAGAGTAGATTTTAGACAGTAATTAGGTCATGAGAGGAGTATTGTGAGTAATGAAATTAGTGCACTTCCAAAAGAGAAGGCATTGTGTTAACCAGAACATGAGACTTCATCAGACACCAAATCTCCTGGTGACTTGATCTTGTACTTATCCTCTAGAACTGTGAGAAAGAAATTTCTGATCTCTGTCTGTCTCTCTCTCAATTTGTTGTTGTTGTTTTATTGTGTTTTTGTAACAAGATTTTTACTTTAGGGCACATGTACTTGCTGGAGACACACAGAGAGAGAGAGAGAATATGAGAAATCACCCAGTGGGGGGAAGTCATGCCACAATCCTTTCTCCATTTTCTTTTTTCTTTTTTTTTTTCGGAGAAGTTTTTGCTATAGGGCGCATGTGGTCTCCAGACAGACAGAGAGAGAGAGAGAGAGAGACAGAAAGTGAGAAATCACCCCCCGGGGGGATGGCCACGCCACAATCCCTTCTCCTCCATTCTCCTCTCGGGATCCTGGGCATGCACGCACATGCGCCCGGTGTGAGTTTTAAGCCACTTTGTCCGGGACTCGAACCACAGCTGCCTACGTAGGAGTCCAGCGACATAGCCATTACGCTAACTGCTGGTCCCCCTCCTCCATTTTCTTTTCAGGATTTTTCGGCATTCATGTACATATGCCTGTTGTGAGTTTCAAGCTGCCAGGTTCAGAACTCAAACTCCGGTCAGCTGTGTAGGAGTCCAGCACCAGAACTACTATGCCACCTGCTGGCCCTGAAATTTCTGTTATTTATAAGATATTTACAAGCTATAGTTTATGGTATTTAAAAAATATTTTTATTATTATTCATTTGCTATATGGCACATGTCCTTAGCAGAGAGAGACAGAGAGAGAGGGAGAGAAAGAGAGAGAAAGAGAGAAATAGATGGTTTGAGAGAGATGGAGAGAGAAAGTGAGAAAACAAGCTACCAGGTCTGGCAAACAGTGGTCAACCATGTGTGAGTCCAGTGCCTTAACTACCATGGCACTTCTTGGCCCCTGTAGTTTTTTTTTTTTTTTATAGCAGCCTGAATGGACTAAGATAGTTGCTAATAAGAATGTGAAAAGATGCTCAGCATTGTCAGCGATTAGTGAATCCAAATTAAAACCAGAATAAGATATCACTGCACACCATTATGACAGAAGACAAAACAAGAAGCCACTAGAACATACCAAGACAGTAACTTGTAAGAATATTGTGTATGTAACATGAAGAAAGTGAATCAATGGTATCAACTGGATGGAATGCTTCCTATGGCTTAAGTATGACAGGAATTAACCAATGGATATGGGTTCCTGTGTATCACTGCCTAGCCTTGCCAAAACACAACTACACTGCAAGCCAACTACACAGTGCAGTAGGCAGAATATCTAGAAACATAGGTTTTTGACAGGTGGAAATTGCAGTTCTCCAGTATTTGGAGGAGGTCAACTCTCTGGAGGAGTAAACGCTCTAATATGCAACATTCATGATCTGTGTACCATCAGATGTGATAGCAAACAGTGCTCCATTCGCTTCTCAAACCATGGGAAAGTTGGTTTTATTCTCTTCAGATAGGTAAATAAAGATATTTATCTATCCACCTGTTCACCTAGCCATCTAGCCATCTATCCATCCATTTTATCTGCTTATGTGTATATGCACATAGACAGACAGACAGATGGATAGATATAATGATGCAAGAGGAAAGTCTTTTGCTGATAAAACTTTTATTTATTTTATTTATTTATTTTTACCATTTTTACTATGTCTTTTAGAAAGCAATGTTCATTACTATAGCAATAAGTACAGTATAGTACAAATAGGAATCCTTTTATTTGTGAAGGTCATTATGAAGTTGCATTTGGCATATCAAGGAGAAAATCTGTAAAGAATACTTCACAATGTCTTTCTCTTTTAGAAAGTGATCACAGTGTGATAGAGTCACATAAAAAAGTACGGCAAAATTGTTGCACAAGCCGATTTTTGTATTTCCTTAGTTTCTACACATTACTTAAAAGCATCTTATAGTCTTAATTGTTCCTGAGAAATTTTAAACAAATACTGGGATAAGTAGTGGAAGAAGTATGACCTTGATATTCTTCATTCAACTATTTAAGCCTATCTCAGCTTACAGTTTATGGAAACAAGTCATCATCTAACTTTTAAGTTGGCTTTAGTTATGAAAAATAGTGTGATTGGTAAAGTACCAATTTTGCTGTCAATTTTAAAAGTTCAAGGCAGATGTACTTGATAGGTCAGATAATGTCTTTTCAAAGTTCTACTATAACTAAGCTTTTGTGTTTGTCTAGGGAAAGGAAATATTTTACTATGTACTTAGTTCTCCAAACAATATATATAGGTAACTCCGTAAGACTATACAGCATGAAAGGAGTATATACCAAATCACTCACTCATGGTTCTGGAAGGAAATACTGGGTCACTGGGAAAGTCATGAAGCATTTTTGCATAGAAAAACACACCCTGACTCCTGACATCCTCATAGAAAAACAGATGAAAAAAGTAGGGCAACATTTCTGATATTTGCTCCTACAATATTTTCATTTAAACATTTCATTAACAAGAGTCAACTTTGGTACTCAGAATTTGGACATGAAATATTTTGTCATGAAATTAATTATTTCTTGCTCCTTACATTTACATATGGTGCTGAGATAGTTCTGAGCTTACTGGAATTTCTATGGAGAATTTTAAATATTCCAGTAAAATTTCAAAATGCTAAAGTGTCTACTAAAAAAACAAGTTTTGGTTAAGTAGATATCAACCTAAACCATTTCAAAAATTCCATTAGGTTCATAATGCTTTGTTTTCAAGGATCCTGTAAGCTGTCTTTTTCTGTGAATATTCTAATTTTCTTTCTTTTCCAAAATGGGCTATAAATGAAATTTCCCTAATAGGCTTTAGTGAGAAATAGCTAATGAAATATGACAGTACAGTGCTATGCAACTGCTTAATAGAAATATTTTTCTTATTAAAACTTCTATATTGAATTCTCTTTAATATTAAAAAATTCTTGCCTCATTCTGTCAAACTACTCCACACCTATTCTCATTATTTCTCAGAGTAACCATATGAGATTTTACAGTGGCAACCATTACTGTTTTATTTTAGTAATGGGAGAAACTGAGGCAAAAAATATATACATAAAGACACAACACAGCATGTTAGTAGCGGGCCCAGAAATAAAACCAATGTTTTAAAAAGGGGAAAAAAAGCTTAAATAGTAAAATACCACAATTGCTAGGTATAGTGTGGCCTAATTAGTGTTTGTGAAAACTATCTATGAGGTTTATTTTTTTCTAATAATACATGTAGAAATTTCCAAGGTTTAGAGATAGTATTACTGGAAGACAATATATTATGAGATATTAAATGAATATATTATCTTGAGTTAATCTTCTTTATGTCTTAATCTGTAATTATTACTTTATAAAATAATTGCATTATTTTCTCTAATTTCTCTCAAATACGCACATGCACACTCACACCCACACCTAATCCCTTTGCTCAAGAACATGGTAGTTCTCAGTATTAAAGGACTGCAAAGTAAAAATTAAATGATTGAGCTTAAAGATAAGTAAAAAGATATGTTCTCAAACTGATGAATAGACAGTAGTGGATAAGCTTGGTATAATTTCTTATTTAATTGCAAAATATGGTATCTTAAATATACACTTTAGATTTCATGCTATATGTGACAGTATTCTGCAGATGCAGAAAAGATGTGAGTAAAGATATGTTAACACAGCATTGTTGACTGTTCCCTTAATAGAAATCACCTGGCCCTGCTATAAATTAATAACATATGAATGATAAAAGAGTTTCCTTAAAACCTTTGTTTAGAGAGTTAATTGCCTGTATTTCCACATTTTCCAAACTGGGAGCTGAAAATTCCCCTAATTGTTAAGCATATAGGTTGGAGTAACTTGTTGCTGAAACATCTAGCAATCTTCTGCAATTCAGGACTTCTAGAAATCTTTTGCAGTTTCATTCTACTCCTTTTATTTTTATTTTTGTTTGTTTGTTTTTGAGAGATATATTTTTGCTTTAGTGCGCATGCACTTGCTAAAGAGACAGAGACAGAAAGTGAGAAATCACTCACCAGTAGGGATGGTCATGCTGCAAACCCTTCTCCTCCATTCTCTCAGGATTTGGGGTATGCATACACACGTGTCCAGGACGAGTTTTAAGCTGCTGTGTCTGGGACTCAAACTTGGTCAACTAGGTGAGAGTCAGTGATGTAAACATTACTCCATCTGCTGGTCCCTCATTCTAATACTTCATTTATGAAAACTCAGTATTATTTCTTCAAAATGTTCTGATTTTATTTCCTCCTCCTTGAAAAATGGTTGTATTTTACTTAATCATCCTGACTGAAGCACTTTCTTTTGTTATTTCATTATAGGACTCTGATTTTGGCATATCAAATAATTGTGTTGCTTGGAAGTTTAGTGTTTTAAATGTAATGCAATAGTTTATATCTATGAAAGTTGAAATAGAATACATTATTTTTAGAAGAAATTTTTGTTCTTTATACAAATGGGGGTAGCATTTCCAGTGTTTTCTTGGTATCATTAGAGATAAGCTCTTTTTGAGAGTTTACTTTCACTTTTAATTATTTTTGGTTTACTTGTCTGAAAATTAGAACTAATTTTCACTTACATAATTCATATTTTGAGAAAATTCAACATTTAATTTAAGTTTAACTCGTACTTTTTAAAAATTTAATATGCCTTATTTAACATCATCAGCCATTTATGAAATGTACAATAAAACAATGAGATAACACATACCTATCAGAATAGGTAATTTTTTATATTTTTATTTTGATTTCTTTTATACATTCAGTCACATATGTCACTTAGCTTATAAAGTGTATGTTCTGACAAGAATACATTTCTCACCAGTCCAGTTGGGGATGCTATACACATTATCATCAACAGATAATAACCCATTTCTTTGTCCCATAAATGTCTTACCTCTCTATTTTTCTCCTTAATGTCTTTCCTCAGACTCTCCAACTTGTCCCACTCTCTTCTCACATTGTATCTGGTATCAATAGCCATTTTCTATGTTTCCATATCCTCTAGTCATTTAGTTTCAGCCATAGAGTGTGGGGAGTCGGTATATATTAAGTGAAGACATACAGTATTTCTCCTTCATAGTCTGGTTTGCTTCACTCAGCAGTAAATCTTCTATATTCACCCATTTTCTATCAAAAGCCAGGGTCTTGTTGTTTTTTATGGCTGAGTAGTGTTCCATGAAGTACATGTGCCACACTTTTTCAGTCTATTCTTCTATTTGTGGACATTTGGGTTGGTTCCATGTCTTAGCAATTGTAAATAATGCCCAATAAACAGATGTGCACACACTTTTCTGACTAAGCGTTCTTCTGTCCTTTGGGTAGATACCAAGGAGTGGAATTGCTGGATCATATGGTAGTTCTACTTGTAGATCTTTGAGGAATCTCCATATTGTTCTCCATAGTGTCTGGACCAATTTACATCCCCACCAGCAGTGTAGGAGAGTTCCCTTTTCACCACATCCTGGCCAGCATTTATCTTTATTTTCTTTTTCTTTTTATTTTTTAATATTAGCCATTCAGATGGGTTAGGTGCTATCTCACTGTGATTTTGATGTGCATCTCCCTTGTGATGATAGATGGTAAGCATTTTTTCATATGCCTTTTGGCTATTTGTAAGTTTTCTTTAGAGGGTTGTTTTTTCAGCTCATTCTCTCATCTTTTAATTGGGTTGATCATTTTTTATGGGTAAGCCACTTGAGCTCCCTGTTCATTCTGGTTATCAGTCCCTTATCTGAAGCATAGTCTACAAAAATATTCTCCCATTCCAAGGTCTGTCGATTCACACTGATTACTATGTCTTGCCATGCAGAAACATCTTAATCTGATGTAATCCCACTTGTCTACTTTTGGGATTATTGGCTGTGCTTTGGGGGTCTTATTTAAGAAGTCTTGCCTGCCCCAATGTCTCCCAGAGTTTCCCCAGTGTTTTCCAGCATTATTTTAATAGTTTGAGGTCTTAGGTTTAGATCTTTGATCCACTTTGAGAAAGTAATTTCTTAATAGCACACACATCTGCCCATTACCTCACCTATGATACTGTAGATCATTCAAGCATCAGAAAGTGTTTAGACTCAGTTACTTTTAGAGTCTCTTTCAACCCTGACATTCTCTAATAGCCCATGCTAAATATAAAATAATAAATCAATGATTTTTAAATATTTTCCCCCAGATAGTTTTGTGAAACTTAAGTTTCTTGGATTATCTGAAATTTAGTCAAATATGATTTTCACAAAGTACTATGGATATTTAACAAAAAAAAATACACATAATGTTAAAAAGAATAATATGCACACAATAAATGTTAAGGAGAAAAAAATACTGTGAGTGCTGGTAAATTCTAGAAAACCTTGAACTGCACCCATTTACAATCATTTATTTAATCTATTACAGTGGTACATTAGAGATTACCAGTCCAAATAATTAAGACCCGTGCAGGGACTAGCAGATGGCGTAATGACTATGTCGCTGGACTCCCATGTAGTCAACCATGGTTTGAGTCCTGAATCTGGTGGCTTAAATTCATACTGGGCATGTGTGCATGCATGCCCAAGATCCCAAGAGGAGAATGGAGGAGAAGGGATTGTGGCATTGCCACCCACTTGGGGGGGGGGGTGATTTCTTGCTTTCTGTCTCTCTGTTTCTCTCTATCTTTCTGGCGAGTGTAAACGCCCTATAGCAAAAACCTCTCCAATAAATAGATAGATAGATAGATAGATACATAGATAGGATAGATAGATAGATAAAAAATAAATAAATAAATAAATAAATAAATAAATAAATAAGATCTTTGTGTATCCTTTACTATGTCAGGGCTTGCTTCCTTCTTTACTGCAGGTAAACATGCTTTCATGAGGGAAAGTGAACTTATCTTCTTTTACTACTGATTGCCATCTTTTTAAAATTTGCTTCATATTATAAGTTTTTATTTCCATAGTTTTAAAGTGATGAGTAAATATCTGATCCACAACTTTTTTTCCCCTAGATTCTTGCTATAGGGCATACGTGCTCAATGCAGAGATAGAAAGCGAAAAATAACCCCCTAGGAGGAATGGCCACACCAAAATCTCTCCTCCATTATCCTCTTGGGATTTTGAGCATGCACACATATATACCCAGCTTCAGTTTTAAGCCACCAGTTTCAGGGTTCAAACCATAGTCAACTGTGTGGGAGTGTAGCTACATAAACCCTTACACCATCTGTTGATCCCCCACATGTTTACTTTTAAATACATATTATTATAATTTAAAGAGTATTTATTCCATGAGGAAGAAAGAGCAAGAAAAACCACCAGTAAAGGTCCCCATGATGTGATTCACCCCAGCATCAAGTGTGGGCCTGACATATCCCAGGAAGCCTTTACATGAACTCACAACCATCCAGTGGGGATCATCAGAACATCATTTTTATCACTGAACCACAGTTTATTCCCATATCTACATCTTTATGTTCTGACCCTTTTCCATTCCACAGTAAGTTTTTTATTTTATTTTATTTTTTTTCTTGATTAAGAAAACACATAGCAGGACCAGCAGATAGCATAATGGCTATGTCATTGGACTCCAGTGTAGTTGACCACAGTTAAAGTCACGGACCCGGTGGCTTAAACTCACACCGGGCATGTGTGCGTGCCTGCCCAAGATCCAGAGAGGAAAATGGAGAAAGGATTATGGCATGGCCATCCTTCTTGGGGGTGTGGGGAGGTGATATCTCACTTTCTGTCTCTCTTTCTTTCTGGTAAGCACATGCATCCTTAGCAAAAACAAAACAAAACAAAACAAAACAAAACAAAAACAAAAAAATACTTTCAGAAAAAAAAAAAACACATAGCACGAGCTCTTCACAATAACAAATTTTTAAGTATACAATACGATATTGTTAATTATAAACAAAATATTGTCCAGCAGCTCTCAAGAGCCTGTTTACGGCACAGGACTGAAACTTCACAGTACCCATTAAACAAAAACTCCTTGTTTGCCCTTTCCTCCTAGTGGTTACTTCTTATTTCTTCTGCGGAAAGACCAATTATAAAACATACATCTAATGAGTGAAAAAAATGGATTAGGATCACCAGAAAGATAACATAAACTTAGTGAAGGTGGAGCTTTTAAGATTTCAGGTAGGTTTATGAAATAGTAGTTCAAAATATTTTGCAATGCACTATAAATCAACTCCTCTTTGAAAATTTTCATGAGACGGCCACCCCATAACACAGTGGTTAAGTGCTCTATATTAGGAGCTAGGTCTCATATGACCAGCTACATTTCAAATCCTGGTCCTGGTAGCTTGAAAAACATACCAGGCACATGTATATACATGTCTAAAAATCCTGGCAGGATGGAGAAATGCAGGGAAAAGAATTGAAGCTTGACCATATCCCAGTGGGGGTTTCTCACTTTCTCTAGTAGGTGCATGTACCTTTTGGCAAAAGAAATGGTCAACTGAAACAAAAATTCAGGTATTGATAGTTTCTATTTTGATTTTGCTTCAAAGACTATTGTCTATTGAATTTGAATTGCACTATATAATGGGGAAACAACTGCTGGTGATTTAACAAGGTAAATTACTATACATCATGTATGTGTACACGAACCAAAAGCTTACTTTTACCTTTAAAGTGGAACTCCTTGCAAGCAGGCACAGGATCACAATTCTCTTTAAAAATCCATACATGGTAAACTATCAATGTGTGATAATCTATTTGTTTGCTATTATTGCTCTATATAACAAATTACTTATAACAAACATAGTGACTTAAACCAACACATTTTTATTATCTTAACATTTCTGGAGACCAGAAGTCCAAAAGCATCCTTACTGCGGGGAGTCAATGTTTTAGCAGGGCTGTTTTTTCCCTATAGGCTCTATGGGAAGAATCCACTCACTGATAGTTGCCTTTCTCAGGATTGAGGCTGTTTATATTCCTTGGCTCAAGGTCACTTTCTTAATCAACCAATCTCTTGCTCCCATATTCATAAATCCTATTACTAACTCTGATCCCTCTCCTGTCACTAATTCCCCTGCCCACCCTCTCATAAGGAGGCCCTTGTGATTGATTGCATTAGCCTCAAGCAAATAATCTAGGATAATTGCTCCATTTTAAGGTCCCCAATTTAATCACATCTGCAAAGTGGCTTCTGCCAAGAAACATGTCATAACTTCTGGAGATTAAGACCTGAACATCTTGGGACAGCAGTTAGCGTAATGGCTATGTTGCTGGACTCCCACATAGTCGACCACGGTTCGCGTCCCGGACCCGGTGGCTTAAAACTCACGCCGGACACGTGTGCGTGCATGCCCAAGATCCCGAGAGGAGAATGGAGGAGAAGGGATTGCAGCGTGACCATCCCCCCGGGGGGTGATTTCTCGCTTTCTGTCTCTCTGTCTTTGTGGCGAGCGCACGCGGCCTATAGCAAAAACCTCTCAAAAAAAAAAAAAAAAAAAAAGACCTGAACATCTTTGGAAAACCACTACTCAGTCTACCAAAGTCAATGGTTCCAATGAATACTTTGAGCATTAAATGACTCTATTCTCTCAGTACATTGACAGGATAGTTCACTTCTCCTTGTCAATATAAGGTTTTATTAAACTGTTATTCTCTACTACCTAATCTCTAAGATAATGGTCCTGCTTACTTCAAGTTCATACATGAACTAATGGATGCTCTATAAAGTATCCAGTCTGTGTGATCCAGTATGACATTATCCAGTGAGTTCCTCATTAAATGAAATATTTGGACCATATGTATCACTGTAATAATTAATGTGAGGATAATTATATCTACTATCTTTTAGTTTTCTGTTTGTCCTTCAGCTGTTTCTTTTTCATCTCTTCCTGCTTTGGGAGATGCATTAGTAGTAGGAGTAGGAGTAGGATGTATTAGTAGTAGTAGTAGTAGGTAGTGGTAGTAGTACTCCATTTTCTTTCTTTCTTTTTTTTTTTCTTTTTTTTTTTTTTTTTTGAGAGGTTTTTGCTATAGGTTGCGTGCGCTCGCCAGACAGACAGAGACAGAGAAATAGAAAGTGAGAAATCACCCCCCAGGGGGGATGGCCACACTGCAATCCCTTCTCCTCCATTTTCCTCTCGGGATCTTGGGCATGCACGCACACGTGCCTGACGTGAGTTTAAGCCACCAGGTCCGGGACTTGAACCGCGGTAAACTACGTGGAAGTCCAGCGACATAGCCATTACGCTAACTGCTGGTCCCACTCCATTTTATTTCTACCATTGACTTAGTAGCCTGAATTTTTCTTTTTGTCTTTTATTTCCTTTTTATAATGAGTGCCTTAGAATTTACCCTATGTAATCTTAACACAATTTAATTTAAAATAATATTAAACTATTTTACATTTAGTGTAAAAATCTTAGGACATTATATTTTCATTTACTCTCTCCTATACTTTGTGGTATTGTTGCCATGCATTCTCCTTTTACACAGGTGTAATTCTCTCAGCACATTCTTACTACTTAGCTTAGTTAATTATTTCTAAAGGAAGTAGAATGATTAAAATTTACATTTATCCACATATTGACTATTCCAATTCCCCTTTATTCCTTTTCATATATCTTAGTTTTCATATGGCTTTATTTTTCTTGTGTCTGAAAAACTTCCTTTAAAATTTCTAATACTGCAAAGATGCTGGTGACAAATTCATTCAAATATTGTTTAAAAGCCATTATTTAATTTTTTTTCTATAGGATATTTTCGGAGTTTTCTAGGTTGACATTTCTTTTTTAGCTCTTTAAAGATAACCCCATCACCTTTCCTTGTTGTTGTTCTTTTTGGCTTGTATAGATTCTGACAAGTCTATTATCATTTTTTTTTTTTTTTTTTTTTTGGAGAGGTTTTTGCTATAGGGTGCGTGCGCTCGCCAGACAGACAGAGAAAGACAGAGAGATAGAAAGCAGGAAATCACCCTCCAGGGGGGATGGCCACGCCGCAATCCCTTCTCCTCCATTCTCCTCTCGGGATCTTGGGCACGTACGCACACGCGCCCGGCGTGAGGTTAAGCCGCCGGGTCCGGGACTCGAACCGCGGTCGACTACGTGGGAATCCAGCGACATAGCCATTACGCCAACTGCTGGTCCCAAGTCTATTATCATTTTTGTCTTTGTTCCTTTCTATATAAAACACGTGGGTTTTTTTTCCCCCCTCAGGTTGTTCCTACATTTATTTTTTTAACCACTGTTATTTAGCAATTTGATTATAACATACCTTTGTGGTGATGGTCCTGGTGGTATGTGTGTATATTTATTTTGGCTATTTGTGGATCTGTGGACTCATATTGAAAATTTATTTTATCAATACTCACGTAAAAATATGCATTTTAATATAGTATTATGTAAGTAATAATACTACAAATCTTACTTTTTTAGCTTTTCTTGTAAGTCTTGGGAGATAATTCTCTAGGGTCTTTTGTCTTTCTGTGTTTTGTGTGACAAGAGGCACTGATATTCTTTTAATCTTGAACTGTCTTATCAAGGATGTTTGAATAGCCTTGAAAAATGAGACTCTGTCTTCTCCTGAAGTATAGGGCAGGTTTGACTTTGGTTCAGTGTGATAATGGATAATGTCTTCCAGGACAGAAGTTGGGCAGGATCCCTTACAGGCTGTTATAAAGGTTTTCTAAAGGTTTGGATTGCTTGAATAGGACACAAACCCACTCTATGTGTAGCTTCCCTGTGGGCCGCAGTGCAGGAGGAACTGGTGGAACTGGGAGCCACAGAAAACAGGTGTGAAAATGAAGCTCATGATACCTGCTTTATCACAGGTAATGAATCCTTTGGCAGTATCATGTTTTCTGCCAGCATCCAGGGAGCTGTGGGAAATGAACTGTTAACTGGAAATTAAGATAAAATATTAAGAGACTTGACAGTAAATACAATGTTTTTTGTTTATTTGTTTGTTTTGGGGGAAAGGTTTTTGCTATAGCGTGCACACACTTGCCAAAAAAAAAAGAAGAGAGACAGAGAGACAGAAAGTGAGAGATCACCCCCCGGGGGGATGGCCACACTGCAATCCTTTCTCCTCCTTTCTCCTTTAAGGATCTTGGGCATGCACACACATGCGCCCGGCATGAGTTTAAGCCACTGGGTCTGGGACTCGAACCAGAGTCGACTACATGAGAGTCCAGCGACATAGCCATTACGCTAACTACTGGTCCCTAAATACAGTGTTTTTAATGTCTTTATACAAACTACCTATACATTTCATCTATAATTTCTAATTGTTGCACAATTCATGGTATATTTTCACTACATTTTACTCCTCTGTTTTCTCAGTAATGGATACCCAGGTCTTCTTCCATACTCCTCTGTTTTCTCAGTAATGGATACCCAGGTCTCCTTCCATTTCCTGACTAAGTAATACTATGTGAACATCTTTGTATATGTCCCTTTATGGCTTTGTGAGAGAATAGCTGTTGGGGTGATATATATCCAAGAGCAAGAATGCTGTAAATATACATACACTTAATTTGTATAATGGTGCCAGATTCTAAACACCCATCTTCAACTCATTACTATACTAATTTGTTTAGAAACCATCTATTTATCTGACTTGATAAAAATATTGGAAACAGGAACTAACCACAGTGGCACACATGCTAAGACAGTTTGTCTGTAGGCTGGAACCTCATGGGACATCCAGGTTTGATTCTTGTTCCAAACTGAAGATTCCTGTTCCAACCTGTGCCTGTAATCCCAGTGACTGTGAAATGGGCAACATAGTAAGACCCTGTTAAAATAAGAACTAGGTGTGTGGTAGTATGTGCTTCTAATCTCAAGTGGGGCTCTGAGAAAAAAGAATCATACACTACACTTGATCTTAGCCGAAAGGCCGAGAAGCAATGACAGAGACCTTATCCTAAAAAACAACAAAAAAATTAAAAACAAATTTGTCTCTTTCCATACTAAATAAAGAAAAAATATTTGTGACTGAATATTTATATAAAATGAACATTTATGATGCAGTGAAGTGTTATGAAAGATCACGTTTCTCCTCTTTCTGGTACTTATCTCTAGTCACCCATAGATCCTTGAATTTAGACAATGGGTGAAGTTACTTAGGTCTTCCCTTCTACCATGAGCAGGCAGGCTATGTCAAGTCCGGGACAATGCAAAGAATATCTGTGTATTGGCTTACATTTCTTTTTATGTAGGATAATGTATGACATATTGCTATATCTGTGTCTCTGTGTTCTGACTTTTTTAATCTAAAAATGATCAAAAGAATTAAATTATTAACAAAAAGAGGCATTCCAAGTGTTGCAAGATCCTATAGCACCCACACTTTCATACTTTGCTGGAAACCACACTGAAAAGCATCCATCTGTGAACATGTTCCCCTATTTAATAACTGCCTAGAGTGTACTTTAGCCCATTTCATCCCTCAGACTTAATTCAAATGTTTTAACTCAGCTAGGCACTTTTTTTTTTTTTAACTTTGGACACTAGTATTACTTACTAGATCGTGCAAGCCTGTAACTTTTCCCCATTGAAATTATTGTTAGTTCATAATAACAGGAACCATAGGTTATTTGTTAAAAATTAAGGATCATCCTATGGCATGATGGTTAAGGTGGCTGGATCCCACATGGCAGACTATACTTTTCGAATCCCAGACCCAGAAGTCTTAGGAACAATCCAGGCATATGTGCATGTGTGCCCAAAATCCCAAAAGGAGGTAGAAATGGAGGGAAAGGGATTATGGTGTTAACCATTTTCCATGAGAGGTGGTTTCTCACTTTCCCCCTCTTTCTCTTTCTCCTTCCAGCAATCTCACATGCCTTCTAGCAAATTAAAAAGAAGAAAGTTAAAATAAGGGCAGGTCTTTTCCTTGGTGCTTAAAACAGCCAGATCTCACTTGGCAAACCCTGGTTTGAGTCCTAGACTTAATGGCTTGAGAGACATACTGGGCACATATGAATATGTGCTCAAAATCCCTAAAGGAGGGAGAAATGATTGTGGTGTGATCATGCCTTATAGAGACTGCTTTCTCCTCTCGTTCTCTCTGTCTCTGTCTCTCTTTGGCAAGCACACATGGCCTCTGATAGAAATTAAAAATATATATATTAAAGTGTACAATTGGCTTCAAACAGCTAAGAACATATGTTCTGTAACAATTGGGGGTTGAATCTCCACTCTTCTTTAGTTCAAGAGATTTCTGTAGTAGCCATCACTACCTCTTGAAAGAAGAACTTGGGAACCAGACAGAAGTACCATTCCCGTAATTCATTTCCTATTACTTAAGTATTGAGTACTGTTGTCCATAGTAGAGACTCTGGCTATTTAATAGGAATAAACTAGCAATGAACAGCAGGAACTTACCTACCAGTGCATGGTGGGGCCAATTTAGTTTGGGAAACTTCTCAGGCAAGTATGCATGCCTTGTTTATGCCCCATTCAGCTTTGTCCTTTCGGACGCCACGTGATTTGGCATCAGAATGAATGTGTAAGCAAATGAAATCTATTGAAATTGTTTAGGGTAGTTTCTAAGATTTTTACTTCTTAGATACAAACCTATAGCAGTTCTTCTCTCAAAGACAGTAAGGTTGGAAGCTTAGATTGTGCTGTGAGGCATACTGCTCAATAGTTGCTATTTCACAGTATTATAGAATTTTATAGAAATTATTAGAATATTAGAAGTAAGCAA
This sequence comes from Tupaia tana, assembly GCA_026018925.1. Taxonomy (NCBI): domain Eukaryota; kingdom Metazoa; phylum Chordata; class Mammalia; order Scandentia; family Tupaiidae; genus Tupaia; species Tupaia tana. The sequence goes on along the minus strand of JAKSZU010000004.1, from coordinate 50,180,867 downwards.
GATCTGAGCCCTTCCTCCTACCCTTTTGGGTCAAACCTTCACCTCATGCATTGAAAATAATGCTTCTGTTGAACTGTTGGTTTGCTCACTTCAGTTTAATTGAAAGATGTGAGATGAAGGAAGACAAAATGGAGGGAAATTCTTGTTAAGAAACATTGCCGAAAATAGAAGAGAAGCAGTTTATGCTGGTTCACAGTGAAAAAGGAATGGAGGGGAAGGGTAGCTATAATGATTTTTATCTTCACCAAAGAGTAGGGTATGTTTAGAGCAGTTGTAGAATATAAATTAGAATGTTATCTAACAGAGGTAATATAGACAAGTAAACATGAAGTAGGACCTGGAAAATGAGGGCAAGATTTTGAGCAAGAGAATAATTTAAAAGAGGCTCAGTCTGGCAGTTAAATGTAGCATGAATTTATATAGAGTAAATCAGAAAGCAAAAAGACCCTTTAAGATGCATTCTTAGTTGTCTGTCTGGGAAGGCAGAAGTAGTGATGGTAGTGGAAATGAAAATTAAAGACGGCAGATGCTTTGGAATCTGGAAATTCTCAGATGAAGGCAAAAGAAGAGAAGATTGTCTTGTAGTTTTTAAGTCTGAGTTGCCGAAAATACAGTGGGTCCATAAAAAAAGTCAAAACTCTTTTTATAAGTAAGTAGAAAATCTTATTTAGAATGAAAGACATTTATTGTGATAAAATATCTAAATATAGGTTTCCACTGGCCTCTGAAGACCAGAAAAATAGGAAAAGAGAATCATCAGAGTAGGTTTATAAATTAGATAAGCATTAACTTAGAATAGATAGTCAATATGTGATTAAGGGTAAGTTTATTGAGGAAAAGGGTAGGAGAAAGAAGCTCTTTCTGTAGAGATTTATATAATTCCTGTCATGAACACTAGAGGAAAGTTATATTTACAAGTAACGACATTCTACCAGTTAAGTTCAGTGAGATTTCAGTGGAGATACATTTAGTATTTAGACATGGAAAATAAATTTAGTACTAAAACTGCTTTAGAGTGAGGGGTATTTTACATTTATCTTACAAGAAAGGGGAATCAAATTATTGGCTTAGATTTGAAAAAAAAAAAAAAAAAAAAAACTGAACCATCCTAAAAATGGGATAATCAAAGCTAGAAATTAATTTCTCTCTATATAGTTAGTATAACTCAATGTAAGTCAGTAGTTGTGTATAACTCAATGTAAGTCAGTAGTTGTGTGGAGGGTGGACTACTTAGCAATTATAGCAGAATATTCAATAGTCAAATGAATTTTTTTTTGATAGAGAGATTTTTGTTGTAGAGTCTGTGCACTTGCCAAAAAGAGAGAGACAGAGACACAGAAAGCAAAAAATCACCCCCTAACCCCCTAGGAGAGGATGGTCACACTGCAGTCCCTTCTCCTCCAGTTTTCTTTCAGGATTTTGGGCATGCACACTCACATGCCTGGCATGAGTTTTAATCACCGGGTCCAGGACTTGAACTGTGGTTGACTGTGTGGGAGTCCAGCGACGTAACCATTACACCATCTGCTGGTCCTTGTCAAAAGACTTTTTATCTAGAACATGCATCATGAAATTCAGTTTCACGAAGAATAAGTCCATTTGGCACTCAGAGTTAATACTCCAAGCAGTAATTCTCAAACTTTTGTTCATGGAAAATCACCTGCTTACCTTCTTGAAAATTATAGCATAAATTTTTTAATTTAGAAATTTTGATTTACAGGTCAGAGTGCTCCCCATATTTCTACTTTTTAATGTTTGTATTTTGGTAATTATGATACAGGTTATTTATAAAGAGCACTGACTTAAAAACATGGAGACAATGGGACTAGCAGTTAGCGTAATGGCTATGTCACTGGATTCCCTTGCAGTCGACCGCAGTTCGAGTCCTGGACCTGTGGCTTAAACTCACGCTGGGCGCATGTGCGTGCATGCCCATGATCCTGAGAGAAGAATGGAGGAGAAGGGATTGTGGCATATCCGTCCCTCCTGGGGGATGATTTCTTGCTTTCTGTCTCTCTGTTTCTCTCTTTTTCTCTGGCAAGTGCACGCGCCCTATAGCAAAAACCTCTCCAAAAAAAAAAAAAAAAGCATGGAGACAAGTAAGGTTAGATTATGCCTATGTGTTGGACATGTAGTATGAAGTACAAATGTGCAAAGCGGGAAGTGCTATAAAATGAAATTCCATAGAATTATATGAATGGTATGGGTAGAAATCTAAATAATCTGTAGCAGGAGGGAAAAAAAGAAAAACAGTACTAACATATACAGTGTTATCCCAGAAGTGACTTTTAAATACAATATATGTCTTTTATCTTTTAAGTACAATATATGTTTATCCTTTTGGTCAAGGTAAAAGATATTGTAGACAAATGAGCAGCATGACTAAAAACATGGAAATATAAATCATTATGGTAAAGTCATTAACAATCTATTGCAGGTTTATCACTTGGGTTGTGGTCAAAGTTGAGGAACGTCATTTACAAAGTTTGGATTTGTTCTGTATGCAAGAGAAGCAACTGAAGGATTGGAGGCAATGCAGTACGTTATCCATGCTGTATTTCCTAAAGTTCCCTGCCAGTAGAGTGGGAGGCAAGATGGTAGGCTGGGTAGGTGCTGAGGTAAACTAGACCAAAGCTATTGTAGTTTGACAATATTTTAATGCTATGGCTCAATTTTTGCTAAGAACCAGGATAAGATTGTAAGAACTTATATGTCCACAGAAAGATAACAAATAGTTGGTTTTAAGATTTTTGATTAGGAAAATGTATTTCAAACTTATTTAAAAATTTGTTTTCAAGGAACTACTTTTTTTACAAAATAAAACCTCTCAAGGGACTATAAAAGTTAAACAGATAGCAGTAGAGCTCCTTGGTTACAGTGAATGTGGTAGGAGATAGAGAAAATACTTTCTCCTGGACTTCTGTTTTCATCTCTTCTGACGTTATGACTCTTCAAAAAACTCCAGGCAATCTTAGGACTGTGAAACTGCTTGAAAACCACCAGATTGGAGTGTTCTATAGGTATTTTAACATGCTATTATTTAGATCATTATTTAGATTATAAATTAAGGTGTCCACAGCAGCATTGTTTTAAGAATGAAATATCAAAGGTATATATAAGGGAATTCTATTTCTACAGATTTTCTTTATAAAAATGATTATCTCCCACATAAAACATATGGTATAATGCTGATAGCAGAGATAGGGTATTGTTAACAATTTTCATGAATTTGGAGATTATAACTTTTAGATGAACTCATTTTTACCTTGATGAATGGCTGAATTGTGACTATTCTGTATATTTCTAAGTCTTTATTGTATTTAATAAATATAGATTCTACTGGCTTCAATCTCAGGAACAAATCACTACAATTTTCTTTTAAGCCTCAGACTTTTTTGTCTTTCTGTGTAACACTTTACAATAATAGCCTAATCATTCTCAACTCCTTTGGTATTTATTGCAAGGACATTAATTCTGATGGGCTCATTTAGTATTAATGTGGATGTCATAAGTACTTCAGTAGGAATAGGATTTCTACTGGAATCCAGCATTAATTAGCCAGGTCATTACTTCAAAGTGTTACTCTTTCCTTTTAGAGCAGCTGCACTCCAGCATACTCCTTCCTGCAAAGTTCATGAAGGCTCTTTCTGTTAGAAGGGGCACTTCCAAGTACTTGAATCTATTGAGAGAAAGTTGTAGAAATGAACAGGGTATAATAGACAAGGTGTGGTAATTATTAGACAACTGATTAATAGAAAGTTGATGTTTTAATTGAGGTTCTGTGGGCTCTACAATAGCTTGAATTGAATAAGGAACTTGATTGCACTTTAAATTTCTCTGGAGCATAAAGAAGCAATAGCATTAAATAAAAGGTTCAATTTTTCATGAGAAGTTTAAAAAACACACACACCTGAAACCATAGCAATTGATGCATTAATCAGGGACTATCTTGGACTACAACCTTGTATACTTATAATGAAAGGTGCTTTTTAATGCTAAAAAATGTGGTTTTGAATTTTGTGGTGCTTGTCTGAATAAATACAATTTTCATATGTTATTGTGATTTGATTGTATTATTCCAATATGCTTTCAGTATCTCAGTATAGTTATTTTTATGTGCATTCATAGCACCAAGGTCAACCTATTATTCATTAAAATAGCCAAGACATTTAAGTGTCTTAACTATATTTCTGATGTCTTTGTATCATATATCTTTAGAAAAAGATTGGCTTGATAAAATGGAAAATTATTTTAGATTCACACAAATGGAAGGGTGAGTTCATTCTTTTCCTGAGTGACCTCTCAGTAGGTAAATTCTCTAAGCATTATGGCATTGAAGAAAATGCCTTTTTATTGTAGGTTTTATTTAAATCTAGAGACACTATTCACTGCCCCCTAAAATGACATTTAGATTCCTAATTTAACTATCAGGATTAAGGCTATAGTTTCAAAATAATTTAAGTATTTCCTTTTAAAAATCATCTGTATTATACCTATTTTCAAATTTTCTATGAGTTATCAGTGACCAAGATTAAAGGAATTTAGCAGTTCGAACAAGTGGCAATTGTTCCTTCCATACTACAAAAACATCAAATAAATGTCTACATCACTGAAGGCTGAGTTTATGAACTACATAGGAAGTTTACTAATGGATAAACTAAAAGAGTATTTGATATTATTTAGCACTGAGTAAGCATCTTGACTTTGATGCATTTTAACTTTAGAAAAATAGGTTGAATGGTGTAATGAAAAGAATACTAGTCTGAGTACCAGAATTGCTGGATTCTAATTTTAGGTCTGTCATTCATTGCTTAAGTTTGAGGCTCATTGTTAACCACGATTAAACTTCAAGTCTCCTCTTGGTAACACAGTGTACCAGAATTCTAGGATCTGTCCAGTTCTAAAATGTTATGAAAGATATTACCTGTAGCAATCTTACTTTGACAGATATTTTGGTATTTGCATATGTTATAAAACTGTTTATGACATGTTTCTCCGTATCTAGTATTGGAAAGCTTCCTTTGCCTTTCAAATATATGGGAAGATTTTCCCATAATACCATGATTAAATAAGGCCCTAGGGAAGGTGATTTTTTTAACAACTTTCTGTTTTCTTTCAATTATTGATCTGTTCAGGTCTTTGCTAGCATCATTCCTATTTTCCAACTTCTGAATGCCAAGTGCCTCTGATCTCCTTCCTAAAACTTCTCCTTTTCTCTCTTTACATTCCCTTTTAAACGTCATCATTAACTCTCTGGGAATCTATTATTTCCTTTTGTTAACCAGTTGCTGTGGCTAGAAATCCCAGCACTGTGTTGAATACAAGTTGCAGTAGTAAAAATACTTGCCTTGGGACCAGCACTGCGTAAGCATCTTGACTTCGATGCACTTTAACTTTAGAAAAACAGATTGAATGGTGTAATGAAAAGAATACTAGACTGAATACCAGAATTGCTGGATTCTAATTTTAGATCTATCATTCATTGCTTAAGTTTGAGGTTCATCATTAACCATGATTAATAGTGTAATGGCTATGTCGCTGGACTCCCATGTAGCTGACTACGGTTCAAGTCCCAGACCCAGTGGCTTAAACTAATGCCGGGTGCATGTGGGTGTGTGCCCAAGATCCTGAGAGGAGAACAGAGAAGAAGGGATTGTGGCATGGCCATCCCCCTTAGGGGGTGATTTTTCGCTTTCTGTCTCTGTTTTTCTGGCACGCGCATATGCCCTAGAGCAAAAACCTCTCAAAAAAAAAAAAAAAAAAAAAAAAAAAGAGGCTTATTTAGCTTCAATTAAAAAGAAAAGAAAGAAAATACATGCCTTGTTCCTGGTTTTAGATAATAGATGTTTAGTATTTCATCTTTGAGTATGATACTAGCTGTTGTGTTTTTTTAAATTATTATTGTTATTATTTAAGGTTTTTGCCATAGGGCATGTGTGCTTGCCAGACAGTGAGATGGAAAGTAAGAAATCACCCCCAAGTGGGGATGGCCATGCTACAATCCCTTTTCCTCCATTCTCCTCCTGGGATTATGGGCATGCACACACATGAGCCTGACATAAGTTTCATGCCACCAAGGTCTGGGACTCCAATTGTGGTCAGCCATGTGGGAGTCTAGCACCTTAATCACCATGCCACCTGCTGTCCCCTGGGTTATTTTGTTTTAACATATAACCTGTATTATATTGAAATGATTTGCTTCTAGCCCTAGTTTGTTTTTATCACGAAAGCAGGCTGAGTCTTGGCAGATGCTTTTCCTGCGTCTGTTGTGATAATCATGTGACAGTATCCTCCAATTTGTTAATGTGGTATATTACAATGATTCAATTTTGTGTGTTGCACCATTCTTGCACGGTGAACCATTCTCGCATCTTAGGAATTGATCTGTGATACCACTGGATATTGGATGCAAACTCTACCCCTCCCCCTACCTATATGGGAGGATTCCGCAAGTTGTGTATCTGTATCAATTGCATAAAGCTCTATTAGCCACAGGGAGCCACTGTTGTTTTCTTTTGTTCTCAGCAACCCCCATCCCACCCCCCCACCCCCACCCCCAGGCATCTAAACTATTGCAGTTCTGTCAGTGCTGTGAGTGAGGGGAGGCAGAAACTAGTCCTTGGAACTTGCTCACAGTGCTCTGAAAGGTGGGGATCTAGGACACAGGCTTCTGGGAAGGTAGTCACTGGTTAGGACTTCTCAGCACAGAGCTGCACCAGCTTGGGGCAGGGTCTGAGGTGGACAAAGTGAAACCTCTCTTGCTTCATTTTTCACAGCAGCTATTTTCAAGCCCTTTACTCATCTAGGGTACTACATGTCCTTAACTGCTTTCTGGAATTTCTCAAAGGAATTTTGGTTCTTACTGTCATTGTTAAATGAGTAATTTGTGATAGAATAAGGGTTGATTCTTCCTGTTCTGTCACCATGCTGATGCTATTTGCAAATTTATGTTGTTAAGCCATTATATTTGTGATATTTTCCTGTTACAGCAACAATAGGAAATTAATATGCAATATTTAAAATACCAGATAAGAACATATACCAAACATGTTTTCATAAGAAGACCGTGTGGAATCCATTAAACAAGTAGATGACTAGAACAAATAGAGAATTTAAAAAAGATTGTATATGCTTACCCAATTTAAAAGAAAGGTATTGTTGAACTGCAGAGAGGAAAAGAATGATCTTTTTCATAATTGTGGAGGATAAATTTAATATCAACATGAAAAAAATGTTTCTCATCCTTGCCTAATACCATACACTACACAAAAAAATCAATTCCATATATACTACAGATATAAATGTGAAAGATAAAACAACTAAATGTCTCCAAAAGGAACATTAGAAAGCATCTTTATGATCTAGGAATGGGCAAATGCATCTTAATCAAGGAATGAAATTGTTAAATCTGAATGAAAATTGCTAAAAAAGATTACATTAAAATTAGAAATCTATTTATTAAAACATAGGAGATTATATCAACACATATATCTAACAAAAAAACATATAACTGCTGTGTGGGGCTGGCAGGTGGCATGATGGTTAAGGGCTCTGAACTCCCACATGGCCGACTGTGGTTTGAGTCTTTTTCTCTCTTCCCCCCCCCCCCCGGCCAAATTTAAATAAGTAAATAAAGTTAAATAAAATAATTATTAAAAAAAAAAAAGCTGCTGTAACTCAATAACAAAAAGACAGCCAGCACAGTTTTTATAATGTGCAAAATATTTGAATAGACACTTCACAAAATGGTATACAAAAGGCCAATAAGAACATGAAAAGTTGCTTAACATTAGAAGTCTTGAGGATCAGCAGTTAGCATAATGGCTATGTTGCTGAACTCCCATGTAGTCAACGCGGTTCGAGTCCCGGACCTGGTAGCTTAAACTCGCGTCAGGCGCGTGTGCACGCATGCCCAAGATCCCAAGAGGAGAATGGAGAAGAAGGGATTGTGGCGTGGCCATCCCCCCTGGGAGGGGGTGATTTCTCGCTTTCTGTCTTTCTGTCTGTTTCTGTCTCTCTGGTGAGTGCATGCACCACATAGCAAAAAAACTCTCAAAAAAAAAAAGTCTTTGGGGAATTACAAATTGAAAACAGAACATGATATTATAGTTCTATGAGAATGGTTAAAATATGAAAGATGAAAATACCAAATAAAGGTAAGGATTTAGAAACTCATGTACTGCTAGTGGGGTGTGAAACATTACAGCCACTTTAGAAAACTATCATACAGAATTTATTAAAAATAAATATAAAGTTATCTGATGTGTCAACACTTCCACCCCATGGTATATGCCCCACAAAATTATATACATATGTTCTCCAAAAGACATGTAGAAGAATCTTCATGCCAGCACTATTCCCAGCAAATTCTTTCTTTTCCTTAAACCTGAATATGGCATATCTTACATAAGAATTTGTTTCTTACTATAAGGAATATAATTCATAAAAATTGGAGAAGAACAGTAGCCAAACATGGTAGATATAACATGAGATACACATAAATTTTTGTTGTCATAAGTCATTCATATTTGGAGTTCATTACCAGAGCCTAATCTGATTAGTACATTAGTAGTAGAAATAATTATTACTATTTATTGGTGTTAAGATTGTTATTATATGTTGGGAGCATTTGAATCCATAGATGATCTAATAGCAAAATCATTGTATCTGCTCACAATGAAGTATTAATAATAAGTGAAGTTTTCGCTAAGTGAAAAGATATTTTGTTTGCTAGGACAATTGGCAATCAAAATGTCTGCTAAAGGAAACTGTGGAAATACATGTGACCTGGGGGACCAGCCCATGGTGTGGTGGTTAAGGTGTTGGGCACTCCCACAAGGCCAACTGTGGTTCAAGTCCTGGACCTGGTGACTTGCTGTCTCAGTTTTCCTCTCTCTCTCTCTGGTCAAATTAAAATAAATGAATGAATAAATAAATAAAATTAAATTAATAATTATTAAAAAAGGAAGAAATATATATGACCTTAAATTTAGGTCTTTGGGTATAATGTCTTACTAAATTTAATGTAAAAACCAAGTCCATAAAATACAGTGTTAAATATTGTGATAATGCGTACCTGGAAGATTCATTAACTCTTATACTGTGTTTTCCCTTCGAATTCCGTATCTGTATTTTATGTGTTAATAATAAAACTTCTACTTATAAGATAATTTGTTGAGAGATTTTTGTTATGAGACATGTGTGCTCACTAGAGAGACAGAGAGACATAAAGCAAGAAATCACACACACACACACACACACACACACACACCCAGAGAGAATGACCATGTCACAATACTTCTCTTCCATTCTCCTCTTTGGTTATTGGGCATGCACACTCACACGCTCAGCATGAGTTTCAAGTGCTAGGTCTAGCACTTGAACTGCGAGCGACTACATGGGAGTCCAGTGACATAAACATTATACTATCTGCTGGCCCCTTTTTAAGATATTTGATAAATAGAACTGATGTTGATGGATACTATTTAGTGATAGCTCTATCAGGTGTCGTTAGTAGTTGAGGTATAACCAAAAAAATTTGTTTAATTATGTAACTATTCTCAGTATTGGTTATTTGCTGGATTATTTGTTATAAAAACTATAGAACTACCAAGATAAGATCTAAGTCTCTAGATATTATAAGTGAACTTTTAATTACAGTGAGACTTACTAATGTCTTGAAATTAGAAAATTATAGAATAAGATTTTTTTAGAGAGAGAGATTTGTGTTATAGGGCGCATATGATCACTGGAGAGACAGAAAGAAAGCAAGAAATCACCCTCCCCCCCCCCCCATGGGGTATGGCCCCACAGCTATCCCTTCTTCTCCATTCTCTTCTCGGGATCCTAAACACACATGCACATGCTACTGGCATGTATTTTATGCTACCGAGTCCGGGACTCAAACCATAGTCGACTACTTGGGAGTCAGCAACATAACCACTACACCATCTGCTGTTCCCAGAATAAGAATTTTTAAAAGGCAAAAAATTACTTATCTGAGAAGAATGCACTGAAAGCAGAAATCACTAATAAAAGTATAAACAAACTAGCACAACCAATTAAAAATTTTCACAATGCTTTCAAATAATTACTGATTTAACAGAAAGTTAAAAGTTGCAAATATAGGATGGTTAGAGAATAATAATTACAAGAATCTCGCTTATCTTAAAACGTTCCTCATATATATCGTCTAGGAAGACAAAGTTATAATTTATTAGTGTAAAAGTTCACTTACTCATTGCAGTTTGTATGCAGTTTTACCTGGGTTCATCTTTTTATTCTGTGGACTTCTACCTAGCCTTTTCACATTTGGAACTGTTTAAGGAGCCAAAATGTTAATGGGATTAGCTTGTTAAATAGTACAATGTTATTTTTGTATAGGATTGTGCTGGATTGCCATTCATGACCTCTTAGAATTTCTTATGAATTGAAAAAGCATTAAGGAATTCTCTGTTTTGAAGAACTGAATGATGCTGGTTTAACAAAACACATGGTATATAATTTCCATATCAAATAGCATGTGTTTATATACTTTGATGATTGCTATATATAATAAAGTGAATAATCTCTCAAATTATCTTAAGTAAGCCTGTAATTAATTTTTCCTTTAATTGGTAATATCAATACCATTGCACAGTCAACATTAATGGAGAAATGGCAAAAAAGAAGAGAGAAAGAAGGAAACACTATGAAGAATTATAGCTTGTGTTATTTTTTTAATTAAATGAAAATGCCATTGTGCTATTCCCTGAAAGCCTCTTCTTAGCTCCTCACAGATGTGGTCAATGACGGGATGGTACCTTGATGGAACACTGCATGGTTTACACTAATGCTTCTCTTTACTCAAACAGAAGTCATAGAGCACTTCATGGTCATCATCAGTAGTAAGGGGTGTGTATCTTGATGAGAATATTATCAACATGTAAGTTTTCTTTAAACCAGATTTTTTTCATAAATAAAAATAAAGAGATTGTGTTTATTTATTTGAAGCCCTTATTAATAGACATTGTTTAAATACTTTTTTGATGAATTAGATTTTAAAAATTAAAATATACCTAGAAAGTAAAATATAAATAATTAAACTTATTTAAGAGCAAATAAAAGATGAATATATCAGGCTTTTTAAACTTTAAAGAGTACTGGAGCAGTTACACAAATTCTTATGGCACAAATGATGGCAGTCGGGGAGATTAATAACCATTGTCTACTTCTGTAACTAAGGCCATGCAAAAATGACACCTAGAAAGCATTTTCTGGTCTCCACAGAGAAGCATATGCTAAATGTTTGGGTTGAACCTATCTGCCCATCTGTCTCTGCAAAATGGCATCTATAGGGGCCTGGGCTTGCTCCAGGAAGCCCACTGTTAAGCTGCTGAATGTTCAGCTGAGAATGTTTGTAGGGCTGTTGGCCTAAAATCCATTTATCAAAACAACTCCCTGAAGAATTATCTTTTTTAAAAATTATTTTTGTAGAGACAGGGTCTCACTTTGTTACCAAAGCTGGCCTCAAACTCGTGATCATCCTGCTTCAGTCCCTAGAGTAGCATGTGCCACCCTGCCTAACTGCTTTTTAATATATTTAGTTATGAATCTTTTAAATTACAGGAAATAAAAGATTGATGTAACAACCACATAGATAGTTACTGTCAAAAATTAACAAATGCTAACTTTTTTTTTTTTAATTTTAAAGAGTTTTTTTTCTTTAGGGCATGTGTGCTTGCTAAAGAGAGAGAGAGAGACTGAGAGGGAAAGTGAGAAATCACCCCCTGGAGAGGATAGCTACACTGCAATCCCCTCTCCTCCACTCTCCTGGGATCCTGGGCACGCACACACACATGCTCAGTGTGATTTCAAGCCACTGGATCTGGGGCTTGAACCACAGTCGAACATTTGGGAATCCAGCAACATAACCCCCATACCATCTGCTGGCCCCCCTCAAATGCTAACATTTTATGATTTTGTTTCAGAATTAGTAGTAAATTACAAAAAAAAAAAAAAAAAAGAAAAAAAAAAAAAAAAAGAAAAAAAGAAAAAGACTCAGGTAAAAGTATGAGCTTTCAAAAAAATCTTATTTTTCACTTCCCATCTAACCTTCTACCACAGATACAAATCCATTATAAATTCACTATGTATTCTTATGGTGTTTGATTTACTTCAGTACATTTCTATTATCCAAGAATAATATATAACATTAATTAATGAGTTTCTTACCTTTTTCACAAATGTTGCTATGCTAGATTATCTAGAATAGAATCATGAAGAAATCTCTTCTCTAATGGACTGACTCTTGGTGACATACATAGGAGACCCACTAGATTCTTAATATTTTCATATCAGAAACATCTGGGCTGGAAGGAACAGAAAATAAAATAAAAGTTATTAAATCCCCAAATGCTAGCAGCAAGATATAGTAAACTACTCAGCCATGAAAACCTGCACTGTTCATGAAAAAAGAAAGATGATTCTGGGGCCTATACTTGAACCCAGAGGATAAACATACAAGCAGCAGAGGATTATTTTTAAAGCTTGAGAACCAATGAAATGTCTGTGCTTGAATTTCATAATTGCTTGGGATCAGTAAGTCCATTCTTCCTTCTATTTTCTTCTTTTTTTACTCAGATATATTTAACTTTTTTCCTGTGCCTATCCCACCACTGGATTTTGACATCATATTTCTTCATTTTCATTGGTTCACAAATAGAGAGGAATTGTGCTGAGGATGGATTATTCTGAAACTCATGTACTCCTAATTTAGATACTTATATGATGAGACTTTGGACTTTGAGATGATAAAGTCACTGAGATTGTTAGACTTCTTTCTTTTGCTTCCTTCTAAGTTTTTGCCACAGGGTCCATGTATTCACCAGAGAGAGACTGAGAGGGAAAGTGAGAAATCACCCCCCAGGAAGGATGACCATGCTATAGCCCCCTCTCTTGTATTCTCCTCCTGGGACTTTGGACACACATGCACCTGGTATGATTTTCAAGCTACCAGGTCCAGGACCCAAGGTGTGGTCAGCCATCTAGAAGTTTGGCACTTTAACCACTACTCCACCTGCTGGCCCAGAGATGGTTAGACTTTTAGTTGATGCTGCTGCAACAAGTTGTGATTTGGGAAAGCTTCAGCTGGAGTAGTTGCATCTGGGGTGGACATGAATCTCAGACATCAGACTAGAATAGGCAGAGTAATACCTTCTAATGATGCCCATGCTCTCACTGAAACCTGTGAGGAGTGTGGTACTATACAGGGCAAAAAGGATCTCAGTTATGATTAAGTTTAAGGATTTTATACTATGGAGATTATCCTAGATTATTCAGGAGGAGAACATTTCCTGACTTCAACCGGAGACATACAGTGACAGAATACAGAAGAGTGAGTCTTAATATAGTAAGATTGGAGGACCAGCCAGTCACCTGGTGGTTAAGGCAGCTGGATCCCACATAAATGACTTCATAGTTCAAGTCCTGAACTAGCAGATTGAAAAATGTGCCAGGCACATGTGTACATGGGTGCCCAAAAATCCCAAAAGGACAGAGAAATGGAGGAGAGGGGATAGTAGGAAAGCACTAATTAGGATGTGTTTTCTCATTTTCCTTCCCTCTCCCTCTCTCTCTGCCTCTCTCCAGTGAGTGCATAAGCCCTCTGGCAAATTAAAAAATAAAAAAGATAGTAACATGAGAAAGATTTGACACTTGTTGCTGACTCTGGAATATATAGTCTGTGTGTAAGTATCAGAGAAAGGCCTCTAGGCACTGAGGGTAGCCCCAGGCTGACAGACAACAAGGAAGTAGAAACCTTAGTCCTACAATCACTTGACACTGAATATTTCCAATGCCTAAATAAGGAAGAAAAAAAGATTTCCCCTAGAATCTACAGAAAGGAAGATATCCTAATACCATGTTAGTTTTAGTTTGATGAGACCTGCATCAGATTCCTGGCCTAAAGAATAATAGTCCTAAGCTCCTACATTTGTGGTCACGTTTTATGCCAGCATAGAAAGCTAATACAGTATGGTTACCTCAGCATTATATTTTAAAATCTATCTAAGTTTATATGCACAGACAATATTTATTTTTATATAATTGCTGTGTTTTGTCCTCACATGCAAATATACCACAATTTATCTGTTTCAGCCATGACCAGTATTTACATTGCTTCTAGTTTTCTCTATATTATAAGCAATACAGGAATAAACATCTTTCTTTAAGTCTGTTCTCAAAGCAGAAGTTTCCACAGTATATATAGAGAAACAGATATTGGGGTATTAATTATGCACATTTTAAACTGATATTTGTAGTGTATCCTAGAATGACTATATCAACTTTATTTTTAAAAGAATTATTTATTTATTATCATTGTTTTTCAATTTGACCAGAGAAAGACAGAGCAAGAGAAAATGAGAAAGCAAGCTGCCAGGTCTGGGACTTGAAGCGCAGTCAACCACGTGGGAGTCCATCATGCCACCTCCTGGCCCCAGGCTGTCAATTTTAATTTTTAGTAATTATTGATATATTTGATCCCCCATTATTTTTCTTCTTTTTGTTAGATTGACATAGTTTTAATTTTCCCATACTCTGTCATATCTAACTTAATAAGTTTTGCCTTTTACATATTTATTTTGTGGTTACTATTAAATTTTAACATACACACTTAATTTAACAAAACCTTTCCTTTTGCTCTAAAGTCCTTAAATAATACGAAAACACTACCTTACTTTAAATCTCTCTTCCTTCTCATTTTCTTTACTTTAAGTAGCCACTGGTCATTATGAAATTTTCTATTACTTCTTGTTTAAATATACCAGTATTTCCTTTTAATCTCCACTTTATGCATAAAACTATTTTGTTTTCTAAAATTTTTGCCAAAGACTATATGTGTTTGCCAGAGAGAGACAGAAAGAGAGGGAAAGGGAGAAAGCATGCCCCTATGAGGCAAAATCACACCATAATCCCTTCTCTATTTCTTCACCGATTAGAATTTTGGGCACCACATTTCATTCTCCATTTCTCACCTCTCAGAATTTTGGGTACACATGCAAGTCAGGTGTTTTTCAAGCTACCAAAATCATGGATTGGAACCACATAGCCACGGGGGATCCAGCTTAACCCTAGGCTATAGGGTTAAGGTTATAGGTTAAACCAATTTCAAGGTTGGCCCCAAATTACTGTATTATGAATTTAATGGCCTTCATTTTTTTAAAGCTTCTCATTTATTTTTTCCATGAATGAGAGAAGGTGCACAAATGTGTGTGAGTGTAAAAGACACCACTGACAGGATTTCAATGCCATGATCTACACTGGGCCTTTAACCAGTCCTGGTACTTTGGCAAGCATCTGCTGGCACTCAGAGAAGTCTTTCAGTCTTTGAACCAGGAATCTTCCCATGGGATTGCCTTGCAGAGTATAGCATATTTTACCTCTGTGCTACCATCTGGTCTCTTCAATTACCTTCTTTCTAAAATTACATTCTTAAATAATTCTTAAAGTGATGGTCTATGAATAGTTCATTTGAAATTGACTTCTCTTTTACCTCAGTACTTTAACATAATTATATACCATCTTCTGACATGAGAAACCTTCTGTAATTCTAACCTTTGTTCTTCTATAAGAAATATTTCTTATCTTTGGTAGATTTTTTAAGGTTTTTGGTGTCTGACAGTGTCACCATTATATTTTTGATAGTTTTAATTCTGATCAGGACTTGATAAGTTTCTTCAGTCTGAGAATTCATGTATTTCTTTCACTCTGAAAAGAAAACTTTCCTCCATTATCATCACTTCAAGCTCTGCATCTTTTACCATTTTCCCCATTTTTTCTTCCTGAAATGCATATTAACATGTAGGGCCTTCCAGTTACACACAATACGTTCAATTTACCTTGTGTATTTTGCATCTCTTAATTTCTTCTTATTGTATTCTACTTGATTTGCTCAGATCTGTTTTTAATGTATTCAAACTTCTTCTCAGCTGCTCTATTATTTTCAGCTCTTCCATTATATTTATTTTTATTTCTAAATGTAATTCTGTTATTCTAAGTTTAATTTCATCATTTATTGGTAGTTCGGTTTTGATTTTTTATTAAATCATTATATTCTTTTTTATTTGTTACTCTTGTTTCTGGGACCCTCAACCCAAATGGTCTCCATCCAGGGTGTGAGGGTCCTTGACATCACACAGGAAAGAGTTCAAGAGTGAACCTTTGAGGGAGAAGGAAACCAATTTTATTAAGGAAAAGGTAGAAAGCTGATTACCCCATAGGTTGAGAAACCCCATGAAAGGAGATAGGTGAACAGTTTCTCCCTTTCTCTCAGAGAAAGGAAAGAACTATTATCCAAACGGTAAGAAGAAGGTCACACATTTGATTTTTAGTCTTTTTCCTCAGTGATGTAAGTTTAATCTTCCTTGGTTGATAAAATTTAAATTTTCAGTAAGGTCACTGAAGGCAATTATGTTCCCCTTTGGTGTATCAGGTCTTTCAGTAGATAAGAGAACTCTGAAAAAAGGCTATTTCTGTCATCAGAAGACACAAGGAGCAGATAGAGGGAGTGGGGAATGGGAGAGAAGGTCAAAGAAAGACCTTGATTTTTAAGCTATGCTTTAACTTGGCTTGTCAAGGCAGGGTAGCCCAGCCCTTCAGTGAGTATCTGGCTTACATGGCTTGACTTAATGCAAGGCTAATTAGGGGCAATTTATTCAGGACTTTTCTAGGAAAGGTGCAGTAGTTTTCCTGGAACCACTGTCCCTCCCACTTTCTGACCTTATTAGGGCAGCTCCAATCATTGCCTTAGTTAATGCAAACTGGCATGGCAAAGGTGGGAGTGTCCTCTAGCATTGCTAACTCAGTGCAGTGAGGGTTTAAAGACTTTGAAGGTTAAGCAGCGGTTGTTCTGGGAACCATCTTGGTTCCAGCTGGTTCAGACCCAACCTCTCAGCCACCTCTTGGTTTTATTGTAGGTATTTGGACTGTCTCTCACTTCGGTTTGGAATGTCCCTTCTGTCTCATTCTGACTTTCCATATTTTAATTCCCAAGGTTTCTGTCAAGAGCCTGTGTAGACTGAACCCATTCCCATTATAAAAGCCTCAGACTCACAACGAAAGTTTCTGAGTGACCCAGAAATCTCTGTGATCCTTCAGATTCATCCTCTGCTTTTATAACTTTGAATTTACCTTTTTATTTCTCTTTCTTTTATTTGTTTTGTATAGTGGGTTTAGAATCAAGTCTTTCTGAGTCACAGTCACCATCATATTTTTTACCTTGAAGAAATATATTTTTAACTGCATGTCAGTTATAAAACATAGTAATTCACCAATTGTGAGATGCTTTTCTATATCTCTATTTTTATGTTTTTCCCATGAAAATGAGAAAGAGAGGAGTCAATTCATTTTTAACAGTAGAATGCCATTTGTTCACCCCTTTCAGCTTATTTCTTTAGGACACAAGCTGATGTAGGAACAAAGAAAACTCCCTCCCTTCTCTGAAGTTTTCAGTCTAAGTTTGTTGAAATGAAATGAAAAATAGACTAATAGGGAATAAACCAAAACAATTAATAACATGCATAAGCACAGGAGTTATACACAGACTATGAGACTCGATAGATACCCTCTTCATAGGGAAGAAGGAAATGGAGGTGGAGACTGTAGGCAATTATTTAGGAACAAGTAATAATTTTTAGGAAAAATGAATATGCTAGAGAACAGTCAAGGGCCTAGAACAACTTTGCCTGGACTATAGGTCAGGTGTTTGATTTTCAGTCTCTTCCTCTGTGATATATGTTTAATCTTCCTTGGTTAATAAAATGTCATTAAGGTCATTGAAGGCAATTATGTTCTTTGGTGTTTTAGGTCTTTAAGAAGATAAGAGAATTCAAGAAAAAAAGAAAAAGGTGTATTTTTGTGTATTGGAAGAGACAAGGGGGAAATAGAGGGAATGGAGAGTGTGAGGGAAGGTCAGAGACAGACCTTGGCTCTGAGGCTGTTGCTTTGTTCAGTATGCCAAGGCTCCATATTACGGGGGTATTTTCTGAGCCCTAACATTGATAGTGGCATTCATCACCCTAAATTGCTGAGCTGCTCTAGATAGCTGTGTCACATGGCAACAGACCAGAAATTTGGGTACACTGTAGCTGTCCCATAAAGTGATGAGATATATTGGTCTCAAATGTTTTCGACTTCCCCCATATAGAACACTTTATATGAATGATCATAGGGAAGAAATAAGGACTAGTTTCAGAAACAAATGTAAAAATGACTGTCAGATTTATGGAAGAAAAAGAGAATGGGACAAATAATAATTTGGTCTTAATTCATATGAGCTAGGCTATGTACTAGGGTTAAAATAAATGCAAAATAGTGTTTGTCTAATTTTGCCTGTAGTGCATATTGCAGTTCTCCCTAGTTGGACTGTAGATTTCTTAGGGAGTGACTTGCATGCACCATTGAGCTGTTCTCTTTGATGGCCACATGGCTTCTAGCATTTTCATCTGCTCCTTTTTGGGCTTGCTGTGATGATACCTCCTTGTACTGCTGTTGCTAAAATCATCAGTGTCACCAAGGCCCAATGAAGGCACGAGACTAAGCCAACCCAGTATTTCCCCTCCTGTTTTTCCACTGCTCCATTTGTGAACAAGTCCAACTTCTAGATAATACTGTTCAGTCTATCCTGGGCTCTAATGTACTCCAACATTATCCTACTTTTAAGTGATTTTTAAACTATTTTGCCTTTACCAATATATGTATTGCCTACACTAGTCAAAAGAAGTTTACTAAGTCAGGAGTATTATTTCTCAAATGTAATTAAAAACAAATAACAGTTCAAAAATTTTTTTTTCTCCACTGCTCTATAATATAGCAATGAAAAATCCCTGGAGGAAGTAATAAATGTTTCCAACAAACAAAATGAAGAGAAACATTAGTCAGTTTCAAGCCTCATTTACTCAATGATGGGCGGTAACAATGTCATAAATCACTGACTACCTTTAAAGTCACATGATTTTTTTGTGCCATGGGCCTTTCAATATTCTTTTTGTTTAACCAATGTGGAAATATTAGAAAAATAAGTATTTACAAGAACCCAAGAATATGGAATATGAACAATTCATTTGAGTAGTGAAAAGTTCCAATAACCAATCTAAGGCATTTGGAGGGCTGTAGTTCATAAATGTCTTTTATTAGCAATATTTGATAAAACCATCTTTATAAAGAAAAAACTGTAGGAGAGACATGCATACTTGGTAACCATTATAAAATATGTACTACAGTACTTTAAGAGATAATTTCAATATTTCTAAAATAAAATACACATTTATTTTGACTAAACAATGTACCACTATTGCTTGGCTAAATAACTACACATGCTTCCCATCAGATCTTAAAGCTCTGTTCTAATATTTAGGATAGAAACAAGACATTTTAATGGAGGTGCAAGATTATGAACGATGATTTACACTTCAAATAAGAGAACATATTTTGAATTGTATATCCCTGTTTAAATGCCATATTTAAAATGATAAATCACATACAATTTATTTAAAGCTTATATTCATTCTTCATTTCTAAACATCACTTACTTTTATTAATGGAATTTTTTAAAAGCCAAAGATATTGCTAAAAGAAAATGGAATGTCTGGAAAAAGCATAAATAACTCAAAACACTTTACATGTTAATCCTACTAAAAAATGCAAAATAATTATATATGTACTGTTTAACACACAGTACACATTAGAACAGTGCTATTGATACTTTCAAAAACTTGCAGCAACTATGTGAAAATGCTATATCATTTTGTGCATTAGTATTGTGTTTAAGTTAAAATTATGCTTGTATTCCAAAACGGAGCTGTTGAAACTAAATCAACACATTCACATATTTTCAGTTACAATTAAACATATTTATGTGTATGTATGTGTGTGTGTGTAGATATTTTAGGACGTATATTCTTCCTATGTCTCCTTCTTTCTTTTATGTGTATCTTTGTTACTTTTAAAAAATTTTTCAATAGTAGGAATGTTGCCCAGAATATATTTTCTAAGTGAGGGGTCTCCAAGTGCTGAAAAGGATAAAATTTGGCTCCTTTGAAGATATTACGGAAGTAGTATATCTCATAGAAAAAGAAGGCTTTAGGCTTGTCGGAATGTCTTTGCTAAAGCCTATTGCAATGGGTTTCATACTTTGGTAGTATTGAATTCAGAGAATAAATGACTCTGCTTTTGTACAAAATGTTCACATGTACTTTTTTACTGTCTTCTGAGAATGAATGAAAAAAGAAATGCTATAGAAACTAGACCTCTCTGGGTTTGGTTGAATATAGATACACAACTTTTCCTTCTGTATAACCAGTTTATTCAATGCACTATTTGAAAATATGGGTTTTAAAAAAATTATTTTAATCCTTATTTTTAAAGTTGTAACAAAGTTTTGAAACTTTTTAAATATTTTACATGAAATTCTTTCTCTAACATAGTGAGACATTTAGAGTTCTCAATGCAATAGAAAATGTAAATTGACAATTACTATTTTGTAAAACTTTTTACATGGTATATTCTTACTAGATGTGTAAAATGTAACATAGCTTGTCAATATTAAGTGTTTAATAAATGACATCAAGGGCCAAATACAATTGAAGTTTTAATTAAAAAAAAAAAGCAGCTTTATAGTATGAATTTATTCTAGCAGTCAATGCTCAAGAATTTGGAAGTAAAAGATTAAACAAAAAACTAGTGGACCTGCAGGTGGTGTGAAGGTTAAGGCAGCTGGATTCTACATGGCCAACTGAGTGGTATCAGTCTGAGACCCTTTGACTTGAAAAATATGCCAGCCCTTATGGGACAAGCAGATGGTGTAATGGCTACGTTGTTGGACTCCCCCGTAGTTGACCATGGTTCAAGTCCTGGACCCAGTGGCTTAAACTCACACTGAACGTGTGTGTGTGTGTGTGTGTGTGTATCTGTCCCAGATCACAAGAGGAGAATGGAAAAGGGATTGTGGCGTGGCCATCCTCCCTGGGGGGAATTTCTCACTTTCTGTCTCTCTGTCTCTGTCTTTCTGGTGAGCGCACATGCACAAAAACCTCTCCAAAAAAAACCCAAATAAACAAATAAACAAAAATGCCAGGCCCCAAATCCCAATAATAGAGAAGGGGTTGCAGCATGATTATACACTTTCCCCTCTCTCTCTGCTTTTCTGGCAAGTCCATATGCCTTGTAACAAACTGAAAAACAAAATGAACAAATAGAAAACTTAGTAAGAATTGTTTTCCTACATGTACACTCATGTAGTAAGGAAGTTAGAAAATAGAGTTGAGAATGTCATTATTACATGTGTATCAATATAGCAACATCACCATCATCATTCACACACTTAAAAAAAAAATTCCTTTAGATAATTTATTCAGTTACTGTAGGAGAAATTTTCAAACATCTTTGGAAGTGGATAATTTTAGGTAATTTGAGGTTAAATTCCTGCTCTGCCTCCTGAGCTATGTATATGAGTTGGAGCAATCTACTAAATTTCTCATTTTATATTGGATAAGATGGTTAAAAACTACCTAGTACTTCATAAACAATAAATAAAAACACTGTTATTATTACTCATTTATAATAATGTATTTTGTTCCCCATTTAACTCTACAAGACAGATACTGTATCTCATTTTTATAGACAAATGATTGAAAATATTTTAGTGATGTGCCTAGAAATAATTAAGACAGGATTTTTTTTTTTAACTTTTTTGTTCTAGGGCACATGCACTTGCTAGAAAGACAGAGACAGAGAGAGAGAAAGTGAGAACTCACCCCCCCAGGGGGAGGTTGTGCCCTCACTGGGAGGCTGTGCTTTCTCCTCCAGGATTTTGAGCATGTACACACATACATTCAGCATGATTTTCAAGCTGCCAGGTCTGGGACTTTAATTGCACAGTTAGCCACTTGGCATCCAGCCACCATAACCTCAACGTCACCTGCTGGCCCCAGGTCAGGGATATTAATACCAGCAGTATGACCACAGAGCCTAGACCACCTGTAGGTAGCTGCATAAATGTAAAAAAATCAATGCTACTTTATCTTCCTGAGTTAACAGTAACAGTGTCCTCAAGACAGGATTGTGAAAAATAGGATATCATCAATAAATATCTTTTTGGTGAATATCTTGTTACAAACCATTGTGTACTCAAATGCAATACAAACATTCAAGTCTTTGATTACAGAGAAGAAACAGATTGGGTTAAAATTAATCAAAATTAAGGTGGGTTTTTAAAAAAATCTGATTCAAATTTTTTTGAGATAAAAATGCTTTTAGTCTTTTTTTCCCTTTTAGTCTTTTTTTCCGTCTGAACACAGGTGTAAACAAATCTAACAAACCAATGAAAATCAGAGGCAAGTGAAAAAATATAAGAGTTATACGTAAAAATATGGATTTAAAACAATTCTCTCAATTCTTTTTTTTTTTTTTGCCATTTAAAACAAATTTTTAAAAGTTATAGCAAAAATCCTCATCAGATAATAAATAATACAGATTTTAGCCAGAGTTTTAGATAAAACCAAATAAAGGAATAAACATCAGGAGCATTTAATCTCAGAAAGTGTTACAGTATATTCCTGTGGAAAGATGAAAACAAAACAAAAATGAAAATAAATAAACCAAAAAGAAAAATTAAGGGTAAAACTTATGGTTAACATTCTGCTAGAGAAAGAACAGAGCCTATCTGAGATTAAGTTAATGATAGAAAAAGAGATAAAATACTATATTGCCCATGGTAGCTTCTGGAAAGAGACTTGTTCACATCAATTGTGAATATAGCAGTAAGGCACAATAGACTATATTTTATTGTTCCATTAATACATGCCTAAGGTGTATTCTGAGACAGCAGGCTGCAGGCTATTACCTGGAATATTTTTAAATGGAATCATTTCATAGTGCCAAAGAAATAATGTGATTAGTCACATATATTCTGAGCCAAATTACTCCTTTAGAAAATTAAAATTAATTTTAATTACCTCATAGAAAAACTCTCCAATTGGTTGAAGTAAAATTTCTGTAGGTATACAAATTAATTCCTGAAGAGTAAATACAGTCTCATTTAAAAATAAGGTGCACTGGCCCAGCCTCAGTAACATACTGAGCAGCAGTACTGGCAGCCACGTGGCAGATGATGAGCTTGAATCCCTGGCCTAGTTAACCTGAAACATATCAGGTATGTATGTGAATGCCCAAGATTCTCATGAGCTGGTGTGCTGAGGGAAGGGGCTCACAGCATGACAAAACCCTGTTAAGTAGTCTTCTTTTCTCTTTTTTTTTTTTTCCTCATACATAAACACACATTGCTAATATGAATGAAATAAAGATATTGCACTGACAATTGGTAGGGACTTTTAGTCTATTGTAATTATATTAAATGACAAGTTTATAGAAATGTTATCACTAAGGGTCTAATTATACTCAGTTAATAATACTTTTGTTTTTTAAATCACATAGGATATTTAAGTAAAGACCAGAAAAAAATAGTAAGGAAAAATAAAGAAACATAGTTAGATTAATGGATGTGGAGAGTGGCAATCTGAGAAAACTTGGTGTGATCTTTGGAAGCCTACAGAAACGTGCTTCCACGAGCTACTTTAGCAATGGCTATTGAGAACATTTACATACTGGAGGGCAGTATGAGGCTAAAGGAAGTCACATGTGTTTATCAGATTTTGCCCCAAAAAGATCAGAGAAATTACATGGCACCAGTTTTCACATCTTCAGATGATTTACATGCAAAAACAACGTTTTTCATTCCATTTCCTCTTCCCTCATTCTCTTTGCATTCCATTTCCTCTTACCCCATTTTCTGGCCTTTAAAAGAATAAACCTGAGGCCTGTTCGAAGTCACAACCTCTCTCTCAGAGACATTGGGCCCACTGATCCTTGCTTTTCTATACTTGTGTGTCTGTGTGTTTGTTATCGTATTTGTTTCTAATCCACAGCTTTCCCCACTCAGAAAAATGTGTTTAGCAGAGCAAATGGAGATGGAAATAAAAAAAATGGAGATGGAAAAAGTGGTAGCTATAAGAACTGTGTGTCAGCATAAAATAAATGATACCTTAAAACACTTCATGAAATATGATTAATGTTTATACCATCACCTAATCCGTCTAAATACATTTGAAAGTATTTGTGATTATAGAATAATCAATGTATTTGTTGGGTTATCCAGTAGATAAAGGAAAGGACAGTTTTGAAACCCAATAATATTCTGCTTTAAAAACTGACCTTGATTAAATTCTGTAGTTATTTGTCTAATATTCTAGGTATTTCTTCAGTCCTGAGAGCAGTGTAAGCACTCAGAAAAAAACTTTCTTGAGGTGGCAGCTGAGAAGAGGTGTGAGAGACATACATAATAAATGTAAATCACTGTATGACTTAGAGTCTCTCTCTCATTTTTATGTGCCAGAGTTCATTAGCATATAACTCCAATCAGCACGTTGAGTGCTTTATCTGTAGATTTGTTTTTGTTGATGAGAGTTCTAATTCCAGTAACTTTTCCTAAATGAAATACTTGGCAGAGACTTTATCAATTGTTTTTAGCCTATTATCATTATCCTCAAGTATTTTAAGGTAAGAATTGTGGAGTTTTAAAAAGTTTTTAAGGGACCAGCAGATGGCATAATGGTTATGTTGCTAGACTCCCACATAGTTGACCGCAGTTCAAGTCCAAGATCAAGTGACTTAAAACTCACACGAGGTGTGTATGTGCATGTGTATGTGTGTGCCCAATATTCCAAGAGAAGGGATTGTGGTGTGACTATCCCCCTCATGGGTGATTTCTCACTTTCTGTCTTTCTGTCTGTCTCTGTCTCTCCAGTGAGTACATATGCCCTATAGTAAAAATCTCTCAAAAAAATTTTTTAAAAATATTTCTTCCAGATAGGTACCCCTAACAATGACATGATCCATTCACAGTTTTTTACCAGTCTGAATCTTGGGCACAGGAGCACACATCTGCTGTGCTGAGAGAGGTCTCAGGCACAATCTAGGACCTTATCTATGTGGGTCCAGGTGCGTTGCCACTGTGCCACTAGCTGGCCCCAAGAAGTAGGGAGTTTTAAATGAGCTCTAGCCCATTCTCTACCTCAATATTACAACCTACCAAGACAAAAATTCTTGCTTATCTTGTTGCAAGTTCCCTTAGATCTGTCTAGAAACACAGTGAATGGAGATTGAGGGGCAGAGAAATGAGATAAAAGAAAAAGGAAAGGAAACAGAGAGAGAGCAAAAAGCAAAAAATAAAAGCAAAAAATAGAAAACCTCTGCTGCCTCTGGAGCCATTCCTATTGCTGGTGGCTTCACTCCTAGAACCTTTAGTAACCACATCCAAGCAGCCTTCCAGGAGCCATGTCTTCTGTGACTACTTGTCCCAGGGCCAACTACAGCCTCTCACAGAGGATCTTATGTTAATCTACCTACCATTGCTCCATGCAACACATATTCTCCTCTGTGCTGTGTGGGCATTGCCATCTTATGCAACAACAAGGGAGTTCGCTCAGTGGGTCTGATGTGGTGGATGCTGGCTAGGGAAGTTCTGCACATGCGTGGCACATTTCTCGTGAACATCCATGGGAGGTCATGCCTGATCTCTATTTCTGCAGAGGTCCTGAAGAGATTGAAAAGGAGGAATAGGCAGCTGCTGAAAAGGTGGCCAAGGAGGAATTTCAGGGTGAATGGACTGCCCCAGCTCCTGAGTATACTGCTCCTCAGCCAGAGGTTGCAGACTGGTTGGAAAGCCTGAAGGTGTCCTCTGTGCCCACCCAGTAGTTCCCTACCGAAGACTAGCCTGCAGCCCCCTTGCTCAGGCCACTGAATGGGTGGGAACAACCACTGAGCGGGCCTAAGCCTGCTTGTCCACAGACTCATATACAAAGTGGAAAAAGATTGATAGGAAAATAAACAGCAGTTTAGTTAACAACAACAAAAAAACTTCTCAAAATAAATAAAATGAAACTCCTTATTTCTAAAATCAACCTGCAACCTTCGTGTGTGTTTGGCTCTCATCCTGACCCTTATTTGACTTAGATCTAAGAGATCATTTCTCACCCCACATACTATTCCCAGAAACCCAAACCTCTTTCTGATCTTTTGATACCCCCACAAAGATATCAGAAGGCAGGGGTAATTTGGATTGAAGTTCAGGGTGCTATCAACTATGAGCGTCAAGGAAGTAAACGGTGTGCTGGTGTCATTCCCCTCAGCTCTACTGAAAAGCCCAACATTCCCTCTCCATCCCACAAGTAGATAATAGCCACCAAAACTCGAATCTGACCAACTTGAACTGGTGATGAGGAACATGCCTTTTGAATGTAAATCACATAAAAACTACTGCCACCTATTCAGATATAGGGACTTAGTTTAAATTCATTTTTATATCAGAAACCAAAAAGTTGAAGTATACTATATAAAGCCATATTTATTGAATTGTTTGTATTGATACACAACAGTGATAGAAATTTAATCAATACACTCAAAATATGTACTCTACATTAGTTTTCATAGTTTTTTTTTTTTATTGTCACTGTGGAAAAACTGGGAACATTCTTTATTTTGTAATGTAGCTTTGAAGCATGTCTTTGGCTACATATGATGATCTAAATTGCACGCTTATCCAAATAGCTTATGTCATTCATGGTCTTAAATTACAAGAAAATCTTTGCACTTTGAGAAAATAAATGCAAGCTATTAGGTCCATATTTGATATAATAATGAACTAAACAATTGTTAGTCAACATGTTAGTCAACATGTTGGTTTCTGTGATACATGTTAGTATTAGAAATGGTAAAACAAACAAAAAATTCTGGGTAAGGAATGATTAATATGGTGAAAGCATAATGCATACTTGTTTTCTATAGCTCAAAATTATATTTACTATAATCTACAAAATTATAGTTTCCAGTGCTGTCAACTGCCTGTGATATCTGAGAAATTTATTAAACAAGGAGAAAATTTAATCCTAGGAAATAATTCTCATCACTTCATATTCTAGGAACACAAATGAGACATAAGAAAGGATTTAAGCCATAAGCCCAGATTTAAACTTTTTTTTTTTTTTTTTTTTTTTGCTATTTAAGAATATTTATGTATAAATAAAAGGCAAGAAAAACTTTTAACCATAATAGCCTTTCTTTCTCATGAACAACTAAACCCTAAGGGATCATTTCATTATAGAATACTTTCTTTTCTTGAGATCTTTTTAACACTGTAAGAGTAAAAAGTCTGAGTTCCTGATTTAAATATTTTGATAAAATATGGACTTTAAAACCTACCTATAGGGCCAGTCCATAGCCAGGTAGTTAATGGAGTTGGATCCCACATGACCAAACATGCACTTTGAGTCCTGCATCCAGCAGTTTGGGAAATTCACAGGGATTGTATATGAGCAACCCCCCCAAATCCTGAAAAGATGGAAAAATGGAGGAGAAGGTATTGCAGTATGACTATGCCCGTTGGAAAGTACTTCGTCCCTCTTTCTCTTTCTCTCTCCGACTATCTCTGGCAAGCACACATGTCCTCTGGCAAAAAAAAAAAAAAAAAAAAGAAAACAACCAACCTATCTGCATAGCTATGTATATATTTTTTCTTTTTAAAAAAATTCCAATTTTTTAAATTGGATCCTTTTATATTTTGGATATAGCTCAGTGTGGTTCTGCCTTTCTGTTTATGTAGTTAAATACATATCATTTATCTTACTAATACTTGGTTAGTATGGTTTACTTACAGGTGTTAATTAGTTCTAGTCACTAGTTAACTATTTTTATATGTGGGAGCCTAGAAAAGAATGAGAGGGGGAAAATTCATTTTCTGTTAAAACAAAACAAAAAAAAACCCCGAGTACTACATCATACTGTAATTTGTTTCTCATCTTTCTTTCTCCTCAGGCTGTAAGATTCTCAATAACAACATTTGTTTTTCAGCCTTCCCTCCAGTGCAGAGCACACAGTATGGCATATAACGGTTGCATATTAAATGCTGTTTGAACAAGACTCTAGCAACCACAAATCATAGAAAAATCATTTGGAAGTAGTAGACAAATATAAAGGTTTAAGTTTAAGGGTTTCATAATTTTCTTTAAATGTTGAACACTCAGTAATCAAATATTTTAATAATATCATCATCATTAATGCCTATGGAAATGATAGTACTGAATTTCTATTTCACAGATGAAAAAACTAAGGTTAGAAGAGATTATATACTATTCCCAAGTTTACGATGCTAGTAATTAAGTGCTGATGAACCCTGGATATTTTGGACATGACATAGAAAAACATAAAAAAAAGTGACATGACTTTTCTGATGACCCAATATACCGAGGAGTACTCACAAAGTGCATACCCTCAACTCCTACTATACTGCCACTGCTGCCATGTGGATGAGTGACTAGACCAGGGTTGACCTTGTTCTAATGTATTGATGGGAACATCCAGTGGTTCTGTCTGTACTAGCAAACAGTCAACTTTTTTCTACTAGATCTCTAGGCAAGCTTGTTTAGCTGTTTAAGGTGTATTATTCCCAAGTACAATGTAAACTCAGAAGTAAGAACTTGTCTTTTTTTCATTGTATGTTGTGCCTAGAAGTGGACTAAATTTTAGTATTGTACTACATTTGTACCTAGTAAAAGCTTTATTAAATAAATAAATGCATGGTGATACCAAAAAAATACTGTATAATAATTAATCTAAACTCATTTTTAGCTGCAACAGAGGTATTAAGGAATTGCTTCTCCGCTGTTGGCCTAAGATGGAGTGTAATATTACATTGTAATTATAATAAAAGACCAATATAAACATCTTTTCAAAATACCCTTAACATTGCTATTATGTTAAAGGCCAAATTCTAGTGTTTAGTTCTGGGGCATCTCTCAATAGTTTAATGGAGTCAGAGTTAAGAAGTCAAATAACCTAGCTTCAAAACAGAACTCAAACATATATTTGTTGTGTGACTTTTGATAAATCATTTAATCCCATATGTAAATGGCAATAATAATAGTATCTGACTCTTAGATTTGTTGTGAGACTAATATATTATTAGAAAATAAAGTCCTTAGCTTAGTGTTTAGCATATAATAAGCATTTTTATACTTATTGAGAGTGAACACTAGCTTTTAATTATTCCAGTTGTTTAATAAATTCTGCTTCAAAAACAAAAGATAATTTACGTATTCAGTAACACGTTTTTGACCTCTCTTATCACTTTAAGGTTTTATTATGTTATTTCTGAGTGGGTGATTTGCAATTTGATCTATTCTTTTTGGGCAATGCTGGAAAACTAGACATAAACTCCAATTATATCTTCAAATTTTAATAGTAGTAATATGCGTGAATAAATGTATTAAGCTGCTCATCTAAGTGACAGGAAACAATATTAATGTTGTTAGTTTGAATATGTATAATATACCTTGTTTTGTTAAGACTCCTTCACACACCTTATCTAGACAATATAGCTATATAAAGTTATCTAGTATGCCAAGGAAACTTTGAAAGTGAGAAAGCAAATAAAACTTTCTCTTTTTAAAACATTTATTTTTAAAAAAATGCCAGAGGTCTGTGTGCTTGCCAGAGAGAGACAGAGGGAGAGAGAGAGAAAGTGAAATAGTGCTCTCCAAGGGGAAATGATCAGGCCACAATCCCTTAATCTTCTTTCTCTATCCTTTGGGAATTTGGGCCATGCCCGCACATGTACTCTGTGTGTTTCTCAAGCCACAGATCCAGGACTCAAACCGTTCAGTTGGCCATATACAATCCAGCAGCTGTAACCATCATGCCATGAGCCAGCCACAAAATTATTCATTTAATGCATAAAACATACCAGGACCATCTGTCCAAGATAATTCTCACTAAATAACCTAAGATATTAACTTTGATTTGTTTCAAGGATCTACCAATGAATTATATTATGGGTTAAATATATACATTTACTGAATAATTGGTTAATGGAGAAAAAGAAAAACAATCAACTTTCTGTATCAGTATTGATTTACTAATTGTATCATACTAAAAGTTCAAATTTTGAAATAGTTATTGTTAATTTTAATAGCAAAATTTCTATTAACAATCTTATTTGTTTAATTATATAGTTTTCATTGTGTTCAAACTTAGCAACTAGGAAGAAAAAACAGATCTTATTAATTCATTGCCACTGTCATCATTGGTCGTTTACTAACATTCATGTTAAACCTGCCAGGGGTCCAATGATGCTTTAAAGGATTTAATAATTGTGAAAGTATAAATTGTTACATACTTCTGGAAAGATTGGCCTTGTCAAATACTTTTGGCAATTTTGTTTTCTCTATGGCCAAACTATCAGTTCACTTGAAGGTGCACAGGTCTTGATATTTCTTATCACAGCCTCTTCAATAGAAAAAAAAAAAAAAAAGTAAGCCACAGAAATCTTTGCTCCTATGTATTTCTGCCAATCAAAGTAATCCAGGAGATAAATGCAACAATAAGAAAAGACCCTATTCCTTTGTTCACCACTAATTCATCACACTTTTCACAGCTGGATCTCAACCGAAGCAACACAGATTTGACCTTTAAATCTCAGCCTGGCTGCATTTGATCCTATCTCCCCCAGGTATGACTTCATTGAATTCATTGCTTCCATTGCCCTTTTTCCATAATTTGACTTTGATTTATCTTTTAGCTATCAGCAGTCAACATTAACACTCTAAGCCATAGGTGTGGAAACCAAATGGTGAACATTATCAGGCCAATAATCACATAAATCTATTCAATATTATTCTATTAACTATGAGACAAAAATATCATTTAATTTTGTTGTTGTAACAATGAAATCTATCTGAACAATTAGTTATCTCTTGTTATAACTACTTTACCTGCCTTAGGATTTTGAGATTGAGGTTTGTTTACAGGCAGAAAACAAAGTCATTAATGAGGTCAAATTATAGCAATGGTTCAGGGACAATATTTGATTATTTCTGTTATTTCACATTAAATATTTTTATTGATGTATTTCTTAGTTTTTTCTTCCAACAGACACACGGATTCTGAAATTGCACTGAAAGTTAACTCAAGGAGGTTTACTGAACAATAAAAACTTAAATCCTTAAGGACCATTTTTTCCTAATAATTGTTTCTTTTAAACTGGTATAAACCTACCTGACCCTCCAGTAATTTTTTACTTCTAACCAACTGAAAGTTAATGAACCACAAATTACACTGGGGAAGAGAATTGGCTTTTTACAAGGAGCTGGAATGTGTTGAATGTGGTGAGAGAACATTAACAAATCTGTCAATTAGCCTGGAAGGTATTTTGATTTTTATGTGTTCTATTTGCTTGCTCAATACATCAGATGAATTTCCTTCATTTTGTTTAGTATTATTTCTTATGATAACAATACTCAGTCTTTTTCTCCATCTCTAATTTATCTTTTATGACTGTCTTCTCAGAAGTTTCAGAGACATAAGCACACAACTTTCCAGACCTACAATGTAATTTTTATGGTTGTGACCCTGCTTCACAACTTCTAATCAGGTAGTCTTTGAGGAGGAAATTTTCTTTTCTGTAATTTCCTTATCAGTTTATGCTACTAACTGACCTTAATTTGAATCAAGGCCCTACCATAGGATCTAAAACATCTCAAATGGAGAGCAGAATATCATAGCACTTCCACAAATTTTTAAAGACATTTTAATGATTACTCTGTTTTTTAAAATAGATTATCCATTCTTTTTGAGATAGTAGATCCTTAACACTTTGACTTTAGTAGTCATAGTAAAAGTTTCCTCACGTGAGAAGCAAAAAGATCCATCTACTGTTTAAGTGGATGTTTTTCAAACCTTGTTAACCTGAGAGCACAAATTTAGACCAGAAATAAATTTATTTTGACTAAGACCTTTATTAAGTGAAGAGGATCTTTATTTTCATGTTCACATTCCCATGGTTCATAAACTCAAAACAAAGCAAAGTCATTTCTAGAGTATTTTAAGCTTGCATGTAAAAATCAATTTCTCCATCTTTTTTTTTTTTAATTTTGGATTTTTATTTATTTATTTATTCCAATTTGACCAGAGAGGGACAGAGAGAGAGAGAGAGAGAGAGAGCGAGCAAGCTGCCAGGTCCAGGACTTGAACCATGGTCGGCCATGTGGGAATCCAGCACCCTTAACCACCACGCCACTCGCCGGCTCCCAATTTCTCCATCTTTCTAGAGATTATGAAAATCTGAATTATAACGATTCTTGTTATTTACCAAAAGTAAATAAAATTGTTAGGGAGCTTATGATTATTAATTTTATTCTAGAATTTTCTTATTTTCTTAATTGGTTTTCAACAAATTTTTAGGCCTCTATTAATATTGTCATATAAAAGAAGATCATATTAGATTGTCCGAAAAGTCATGACGCATTTTTGCATAGAAAAATATGTCATGACTTTTCTGACAACCCAATATTTAGGACTAAATTTAGATTGATTACATTTCACCATTAGATTGATTACATTTCACCTCATTAAATTGATTGCAAAGGAATTATGGTATACTTAGTTTTCTCAGTGCTCTGAGCCACCTCACCCCAGATTATACTTTATTATTATAACAGTGAGAGAATACTACTATAATACATTATAAATAAAATTAGAAAAATTGTGCAGAAAATATTTCATTGAACAAATGGTGACTTATGTTGATTGTTAAATTGCAGAGAGATGTATGCTATATGTAATGTGGATGTTTTAGAAAAGAAGGAATTTTTTTCCATAAAGTATTGTATGGAGAAATAGAAAAGAGAAAAATACAGTGAAACATAGCTACCAAGTAGTTCTGTTGTGCAAATAGGTCTTTAAATGGAATGATTTCTCATATTATTTTTAAGAACTTCATTTATTTGTAATATAGTAAATAAAAATGTGTTTTTTAAAAATTCTTCTCTTTACTGATTAGTTTAAAAAGAAGCCTGAGAGCAATGCTATTGTGCAGTTTGACACTTAATAATTAATATTTTTTGTATCTGAATTGGAAACATGGATTGGTAGAGTATTCTTTCTGACTTCAGCTACACAATCAGGTCATATGCCATTATAATGAATAAATAATTATTTTCAGAAATTCAAACTGGTTACATTTCCTTTCCCATACTGTTTTTTTTTCACCAGTAGATAATAAGTTATGAAACAGGAAATTATTCTAAAAAAAAAAGATGTTTAGAGATTCATAAATCACACAGTTAAATTAAATGAGCAAAATATAGGCTTTGGATATTCAGTAATGCAAAATTTTTGTATTTACATTCTAGAGATAATAAAAAGTGAATTTCCTTATTTGTTGGAAAATGCTATGAATGATAAGGAGATTGAAATTATAAGCAGTGAACAAATGTGAAAACCTTTCATTCATCTTTGACTCTCTCTTCTCTTCCACACCAAAATATGAAATAGTGCTTACAAACCAAAAACAAAAATTCCCAGAGGTATAAATCATCCATTTATTATTTCTTGGGAGCCATTGGGTCATCTGAATAGTTCTGTTACTCTGGGTCAGGTTTGACTGATCTTTCATGGGTTCACATGTGGATTAAAGTAGATGACAGTTCTGCTGGGGACTCACTGGCTTGTTACAGCTTCAATTTGGACTGATCAGCCTTCCTCCTTAGCATTGTTTACACTGCAGTAAGCTTGTTTTCAATTTAGTAGCATCATGAAAAGAGAAAACAAGGCATGTAGTGGTTATGCAGATGTGTAGTGGTTACATCACTAGACTCCCACGTGGCCAACTACAGTTCAAATCCCAGACCCAGTGGGGTGAAAAAAAATCACACCAGGCACACGTGCATGCATGCCCAGGATCCCAGGAGGAGAATAGAGGAGAAGGGGTTGTGGCATGGCCACCCCCCCGTGGGGTGATTTCTTACTTTCCCTCTAACCATCTGTGTCTCTCTCTCCTGTCCTGTAAGCACATGTGCCTTATGGCAAAAACCGCTTTAGAAAAAATGAGAACTTGAAAGTGAGAAAGACTTTCTCAAATCTTCTGTTAAGTTTGCTATAGTCATATTGGCCAAAGAAAATCATATGCCTGATATTAAGTTAGTTTGGAAAAATTATCACAATCTTTTAAAGGAAGTAATTTTACAAAATCAATTGGTATAGGTGGAGTTTTGCCAGAACTTGGGCCAAAAGATCATTACACAACCCATTTAGCTGGTCACCATTTTCCTTTGAATGTAACACCTTGTGATCTTTTCTAGTCCTGCTTCTGATATCACTACCCTCACATAAATTCTTCTCTTACCCAAATGGTCATATTGGTCTCATAACTAGACTTAATATCTCCTAAGTCTTGTTCCTCTTCAAAATTTCATATACACATTTCATTTTTTTCTTATCTCTTCTAAAATGTTTTATGACAGTTACTTGAGTGTAGAGTTATATTCTTCTTTACACCTTCCATAGGTTTTACACATATGAGACACAAAATATAATTACATATGTTCCATTAGTGAAATGGATGAATGTATACAAGAAAAAATGAATCACAAAATAAAACTAAAAAATGTAACCATAAACAGTCAGTTTAACTATTTCTTTGGAATTTCTATGTATTCAGGTCACTTTTCCAAAGCCCTGAAAAGTATAACAACTTTTCTCAATTCTTACTTACATGTTTTATTGACTGTTAGATATGAGTTGCCCATTTTGTGACATTCATAAACTTCTAAATATAATTATGTTCTTTCTTTTCTGCAGTTATCTCCTAGCTATGAGATGTTTTAAATAAGATCTTTCTGTGTTTCCTATTATATTTGAGCTTGTAAACAGGATAGTCCTGAAAAAAATGTTTTATATAAACAAAGGAGTAACCTTAAAATAAGTGCTCAATTCCCTCTTTGATAGATTGTTATCATAATTATTGTTGTAGATTCTCTCAGTATATACTTCATGATTAAGGAGTAAGTCCTTTGGGAAGTTTTATCAACTCCTTAAAGTATATCCGTCATGTAACTATTGTTTTAAGAAAAAAATTGATTAACAGTGTGACTTAAAACAGTTTTATATTTTCCAAAGGTTTACTTCAACTTATAACACATTCACTGTTTTTTAATGACTCGTTGCTGGTTTTGAATGCCTACTGTGCATCAGAGAACCCATAGAAGATGATTTTTTTTTCTCAAAATACCTATCTCATGATATATCAGACATGATTAGTGTTACTATACAAATTATCTCAACCAGGACACTATTGAGAGTGAAAGGAATGTTATCAGTACCTGTATTAATAAATTCAGGACTTTTCCAGGCAAGATGAGAAGTATGGTTACCACACGTATCAGCAACCCTGTAATAAAATTCCCAGATCAAGCTAGTGTATGCAAATGTGTGTTCTCAGTGCAAATATTTAAAAAGAGATCTTGAGGATACATTTTGACATTTTAATGCAACTTACTAATAGATCTTAAAGATAAGAATAGGGTATGGAGTGGAAGGAGTGATGTATTTAGTATGTCCGTGTAAGTAGCTAATAGCTGCAGCTCCCTCTCAGGTTTCTTCCTTTCTTTCAAAGTTATTATGCAGGCTCTGGGGGATATAATTATAATAAATGTATAATTAGTTTTTGTCCTCATGAAATTCACACACTAGTTGGTAAAACATGTGTTTAATAAT
Source organism: Tupaia tana (assembly GCA_026018925.1). NCBI lineage: Eukaryota > Metazoa > Chordata > Mammalia > Scandentia > Tupaiidae > Tupaia > Tupaia tana. The sequence continues at coordinate 50,145,230 of JAKSZU010000004.1, read as the reverse complement.
AATTACACAAATAAAATTTACTTATTTTTAAATCTTTCTTTGCGAAGAACTACAGCATGATCATAGGTCTGTTAGGAGCCTGAGACATCAGAGGGATAGGATCAGGAACCAGTCTTTTATGAGGAAGACGTTTATGCTGTGATCTATTAGATCATCTGAATTCAGATAGCCCCATCCTTTAGAAAAGGAAAAATTCTGCCCAAAGACTCAAACATAGCTACTGAAATAAAAACAAAAATAAGATTAAGCAAACAAAAAAGGCTCAAAGTGACTGGGAATAATAGCCAAGAGTATATTAAGGAATGAGGGACTAGGACAGATCATAGTAATGGAGGCCATAATAAGAATTTTAATGTGATTCAAAGAGTATGGTAACTTAAGGCAAGATAATACAAATACCGATATTTCATTGACATAACACTATTAAATATATTTTTTAATATCAGAATACTATATGTATATGTGATTGACAGGTGTTAGGGCACTGGGTTGGAGTGGGCAGCGGTAGAAATAGGAGTTGCCATTTCCTTCAAAAGCCCAAGCTCCTTCCAGTACAGTGCTCTGCCACTTGGACTCCCATCTCCAAACGTTACAGTAGGTGATGCCCTGCCATCAGATGAGGGACAGTGCAATGCCTAGAGATTTCTGTAAAATGTGTCATTGTACTTCTTAGTCTCATTTCTTTGGCCCAAATTTCATGACTCAGCTGTATCTGACTAGAAACGAAGTTGAGAACTGTAGTTTGGCTATATTTCCAGTGTGTTTTAGAAAAACAGAATGAGTTTGGTAGGCAAGTAACATTCCTTGTGAGGATTGAAATGATCTATTTATCCTTTCAGTCTGAACATTGGGTTGGAAATAATACCTACTATGAACATCAAATACAATGTTGCTATTTCACTGTGATTTTTAGCATTACTTTTCCAGAAGTGTCTTGCCTGCACGAATATTTGCTTTTGCATTATAGAATTTTCCTGGAAAACCTACCAACTCTCTAATAGAAAGTATTAAGAGACAATTGTGTCCTACGATTCTTAGAATTGCTCACCTCAAAATCCCCATTGCGCTCTTGTCACTATTCTTTACCATTTGGTAAACAGTCCTTTTTCAGTCCCTGAATTGAAAGATACACCTAAACCAAACTTCCAATCAAAAGAGGTGGTGTTCTCCTCTTAAGGAATAAAGTCGTGTTTTTGTTATTAACGGTTTCTGTTAGTTATATCTGGAGTAGTCAGCATTCAACATTTGTTGAATTAAAGCTTGTATTTATGTATGATATAGAGGGATGTCAGATTTGTGTTTATTGAAAAGCCCTTGTGGTATACTTTACTTTTTGGAATTTTCTTAAGATTTACACATGATTATGAAGCCTGTAGTAACTAGAAATAAATAAATGACCAAATCTCAGGGATTAGAACCAAGTCCCAAGGGGCTATATTCTGTATCCAGTTGAAAAGATTTATAGTGTTAAATAAGAGGCATTATAGAATCAAAATGTATCTAAGTTGAGGGGAAAAGGTAAAACATTTCTAAATTATGATAAATCTGGAAAATGTTCCTGTTTCATAAAAATTCAGTGTGGATAAGTGAAGCTATTTTATAACTCAAGTGAATTTTGTTACTGAGATAGAACAAAAAAATAAACAAAATAAACAAAAACCCAGAGTAATAGCACAAGTAGAGTGCATCTATTTCCTAGGAAATTTTCCTACAAATTGCCACTCCAAGTAGGAATTAGGCATGGTTCCTATTGAAGAAAAATAAACTACTTTATAATGCTGCATAGATTTTGTGGTAGTTGTAGACTAGTAATGCCTAAAACTGTAGAAACAGCACCGTTAATGACTCTAAGTCAAATTCTTAACTTTGAGCAAAGGTTGATGTAAAGGCTGAAATCTCATTTAATTTGGAAAGAAATGTCTGTTCTAGTCTAACCATTGAAAACAAACATAATTTGACATCATTTGGATCCAACTATATGCTGTCTACAGAGAGTTACTTTAGATCTAAGAACACACTAAAATGAAAGTGAAAGGATAAAAAAAAATAAATTTCATGCAAATAGTATTCATAAAGAGCAGTGGTGGCTATAATAATATGGCCAATGGACAGTTCAAGTCCTGCACAGTTCAAGTGTGTACCTACATGCCCAAAACCTGGAATAAAAAGGAGAGAGGAGAAGGGACTACAGTGTGACTATTCCCCAAAGGGGTTTGGGTGGTGGTGAGTACTTCCCTAATTTCTCTTTCTCTCCAGCAAGTGCATGCTCTGACAATTTTTTTTATAAAGTCAGAAAAGTTAAAGATATAATTATCTTAACAAGAGAGTTTACAAATGTACTTTAAATTAGAATAATTTTGTTAGTGAAAATTCAAATATGTAGCAGTGTAAAATAGCCTCAAAAATATATCTAAGATAAAAGTTTCACTATTTTATTAGAATATTATAAAAAGTGGCATATTTCTCTAATAAAAGCCCAGAAAGTGGCAATATATATTTGGCAATATTTTAACTGAAACTTCTAAAGTGATTTAGAAAATTGGCAGATTAAAAGGAGATAATTAATTTAATCGTTAAATGTGTTTGTTGTGTGAATAGAAAGAATTAAGATAAATTGTGATAACTTTAGTCAAAATATTTCACTTTCTCTTTTCTCATATCAAAAAAAAAAATCATGGTTAAGCTAAAACTAATGTAAAAATCCAAATGCATTACTTTAGAGGAATAGGTTTCATGGCACATTAATACAGTTTTCAAGGGTTTTTTTTAGCATGCATAAAATGTGTAAATTATTTAGTATCAGTTTTAAGAGTTTATTCATTTGTCATTTATATCTCACCTATATCCTAACTTATTGGAAGCTACTACTGAAATAAACAAGATTCAAGAATAAAAGAATTATTTTATTGATGTTTCAATTTTAGTATTGGACACCAATTGAAATAATGCCATCTTAGTTCAATATATCATATGAAGTGTTTTGTTAAATGTCCTTTTCTTTTCACTGTATATTGTAACTTTAAAAATTTCAAATACTGTGACCAGTGTTTGGTGTAATGGCTATGTTGCTGGACTCCCATGTAGTCGACCACAGTTCAAGTTCCAGACCTGGTGGCTTAAACTCACACCAGGCTCATGTGCATGTATACCCAAAATCCTAAGAGGGGAATGGAGGAGAAGGGATTTGCGGCGTGGCCATTCCCCCTGGGGAGGGGTGTGGTGATTTCTCATGTTAGAATTTCAAATAATACAATTCCAAATATTATCAATGAAAGGGACAAAATAAAAAATCTAATCACTGGAATTAAGCACTCTTAAAATTATTCTTTCTTCTTCCCTTTAGGGCGCCTGCATTTACCAGAGATAGACAGGGTGAGACATAGAAACAGAAAGCAAGAAATCAGCCCCCACAGGGATGGCTACACCATAATCCCTTCTCCTCCATTCTCCTCTAGGGACTTTAGGCACACATGCATACGTGCCCAGAGTGAGTTTCTAATGCTGGGTCCAGGACTGAAACTGTGGTCAACCACCTGGGAGTCCAGTGCCTTAACCACTCCACCACCTGCTGGTGCTACTCAGTTTTTCTTTAGCCAAAGAAAAATGAAAACAAGTGCACATATTTAAAAATAAATGAAACCAATATATTAGAGAAAAATTTATAGCATAAAATGTCTAGAAAAAAAGAAAAAATTAATAATTAAAAACATCTTGCAAGAAATGCACCCTAAAATAAAATAAGTAATAAAGATAAAATATAAAATAATAAATTACAAAAACACAAAATTTCTTTTTATGAAAACATAAGACATGGATTAGAAGAAACAAATGCAAAATGCATTTAGTACCAAAGGAAAATATAAATAAAAACTATGATCAATACTAAAAATGAGAATACAATAATTTGCATTAAACACATGACAGTTGGGCCAGCCTATGGCCTGCTGGTTACAGGAGCTGATTTACACTTGGCCAATCTTGTTTACAGTCACAATAGCTTGTAAAACACACAGTACCCATGCATCCATTCCTAGAATCCCAAAAGAGGGAGAGATACAGGATATGACCATTCTCCATGAGTGCTTTCTCACTTTCCATGTTTCTCTGGTAAGCACGCACACCCTCTAGCAAGTAACAACAACAAAAAGGCAACTAAATTTTTAAAATATGTAATTCTAGGGAATAGCAGATAGCATAATGGTTACATTGTTGGAATCTCACATGGTCGACTGTGGTTCGAGTCCTGGACCCAGCGGCTTAAAACTCATGCCGTCATGTGTGCATGTGTGCCTAAAATCCCAAGAGAAAAGAGAAGAGATTGTGGCACGGCCATACCACCTGGGGGGGGGGGGGTGATTTCTCACTTTCTGTTTCTGTCTTTCTCTGTCTCTCCAGTGAGCATATGGACCCTATACCAGAAATCTCTCTCTCTCTCTCTCTCTCTCTCTCTCTCTCTCTCTCTCTGAGTGTGTGTGTATACACATTATATATACATATACATAATACATATATACATGTGTATATATATATACATATAATTCTATAGCATAGAGAAGTTTTCAGTTTCCTCTTTTCTTCTAAAGGTTCAATAATTATTTTTTTTCCCCCTTGCTGGAGATACTTGAGCTTGATTGTGGGGAAGAACAGAATGCACCCCATCACCCATGGGGAATGGTCGCTCTGAAATCTCTTCTCCATCAATCCCGCCTTTTACAAGTTCGGGTGCACGTACACACAGTCAGTGCTTTTCTCAAGCTTCCATGTTTGGCCCAAGTGCCAGACCTCTAATCTGTTTCCCCCTGTGACAGTTTTCCTAGGTGGATAAGGGGCACTCAGAGAAAGCCTGCTTGCATTTCCTGCTTACTTTACTGATGTAACTAGATGCAAACTTCTTTTTACAAAAGGATAGCTTTTAGAGCTAATTCTGTATCAGCAATCCTTCTGAACAGTCATCGAAATATACAAAAGAAGTACATTTTGGGGTGATATATTATGGACTTACACAATAGTAATAAATTTTAAAATCTTGAAATAATTATTCTATTGGTCTTATTTACCAAAGGACACAATAATTGAATAACTTATCCAAAATTGGCAGATTTTTCAAAAAATTTACTCCTAAATGGATGGCAGGCAATTTTATAAACAAGTTTATCAAAAAATAGATTGCCATCTAGTAGCATCATCATAGTTAGACTTGAAATATTAGATTATTACTATAAGTAGCTGAAACAATAACACCCAATGTAAGTAATTTTATTTGATATTCCTTACTCATTACAAAAGAAAATTAAATATAAAATATTTTCATTGGACCAGCAGTTAGCGTAATGGCTATGTCGCTGGACTCCCATGTAGTCGACCGCGGTTCGAGTCCCGGACCCGGCGGCTTAAACTCACACCGGGCGAGTGTGCGTGCGTGCCCAAGATCCCGAGAGGAGAATGAAGGAGAAGGGATTGCGGCGTGGCCATCCCCCCTGGGGGGTGATTTCCTGCTTTCTATCTCTCTGTCTCTCTCTGTCTGTCTGGCGAGCGCACGCGCCCTATAGCAAAAACCTCTCCAAAAAAAAAAAAAAAAAAAAAAAAAAAAAAAATTTTTCATTTAAGACTTTATTGGGAAAAGACCTGCAAGTGGTGAACAAAGGCACCAGATCCCTCATGGCCAACTGCATAATTGAGTCTTGGACCTATCAGCTTAAAAATCATACCTGATCTGTGTGCCTGCATCCCCAAAATGCCAAGGAGACTAGAGGAGAAAGGATTGCTGCATGGCTGCTCCCCTAAGAGGGTGATTTCTCACTTTCCCTCTGTCTCTTTCTGGCAAGTACACATACCCTATAGCAAAAAAAAAAAAAAAAAAAAAAAAAAAAACAAAAAACAACAACAACAACAAAAAATTGAAAAAAACATTTGACTGGGAAAACCAAGAAAATTAAATGTAAAAGTTCTTACAATTAATGAAAGTATTCAGAACATCATCTCATTAGAAAAGAAAATGTTTCATTATAAAAGAAATGGCCAGAAGGATACATGGCCACACAGAGGAAAAATGTGTGTACAGTTTTGCAAACTAATTTTGTAATGTCTCAAAAGACTTAAATTTATTATCAGTCACTTGAATTCAGGTTTTGATAAATGTAGAAAATGAATATCAAGTTGTTGTTCTTTTTTGCATAACAAGTGGTATATATTAACCTAAAAGATGCATAATACACAAATTATGTTGTTTGGAAGCACAAACACTAAAATCTTAATTGTGATCATCTCTCATGGGATAATTTTTTTTTTAAAAAAGAATTATTTTTAAATTTTAACTGTATTTATTTAAATTATTTATTTCATTTTATTTTAATTTGACCAGAGAGGGACAGAGTAAGAGAGAGAGAGGAAGTGAAAAAGCAAGCCACCAGGTCCGAGACGCAAACTATGTCGGCCATGTGGACTTCAGCACCCCTTAACCTGTTGGCCCTGGGATAATTGTTTTTCTTCCCACATTGTTAGTGTTTCAAAATATTTTTAAGAGGTCCCCCAACTCCCCCAAATTGCTTAAAAAAAATGACAGGGAGGAAAGCTAAATCTTGTATAGATATAATGCAAGTAATGCAGCGTGGGAAGTCGAATAATGATACAAAGCTGAGGTCCACAGCTCCTGGACATGGATACCATTTATTGAATAAAGGCCACATCAGCCAGCATTTCCCATAGCACAATAAAATCAAACTGCTTATTTGAAAATACAGTTCTATTAATATGTAATATTTCAAAACTGCTAGCCAGCCAGAAATATTAAATATTCTCTGAATACTACTAACCAACAGTATATAACAAAGTTTTTATTATGATGCAATCATGAAACATAGACAAAAGTGATAAGAAATCCTGGGACCAGCAGTTAGCATAATGGCTATGTCGCTGGACTCCCACGTAGTTAATCGCGGTTCGAGTCCCGGACCTAGTGGCTTAAACTCATGCTGGGCGCGTGTGCGTGCGTGCCCAAGATCCCGAGAGGAGAATGGAGGAGAAGGGATTGCGGCATGGCCATCCCCCCTGGGGGGTGATTTCTCACTTTCTGTCTCTCTGTCTCTCTCTGTCTGTCTGGTGAGCGCATGCGCCCTATAGCTGAAACATCTCCAAAAAAAAAAAAAAAAGTGATAAGAAATCCTAAATAAGCTCAGGACGGAGACATTTCCTATACATACACTCATGTAAGAGATTTACTTATTGGTGAGAGGATTTGAAAACTAATGTTACAACAACAGCATAGCTTTTTTATATTACTGTAGTCATTCTTTTCTTAACTATTTCATTGTAAAAGGTTTTTATTCTGTATTAGGATTTGTGCTTTCCCAGTAGTTTTGCTTCTATTATCAAGTACAGAACAAGATCTTTGGTTGCAGCCAAAATGATTATCTCCAGTTCTTGACGCAGGCTGCTATATCCAGTTGACTTTTTGATATTCATTTAATAACAGCATTTTTTTAATTGATTTTATCATTATCATTTTTCTTTTTATTATTGAGTTATTACAGTTCTTTATAGTCTCATACTAACCCCATACCAGATTGATGATTCATAAGTACTTTATTTTACTCTATGAATTACTGTTCTTTGTTTTTTTCTTGGTAGTAATCTCCTGAAACATGAAAGTTTTAAATTTTGATCAAATTTAGTTTGTATTGTCTGTGTGTGTAATAACTAAGAAACAATTAATCTAAAGTTGCTGAGCTTTCTGCCTATTTCCTTCTAAGAATTTTTGTTAGCTATTTCATTTAGGTCTTTAGTTCATTTGGTTTACGATTTGTATATAGGGTGAGATATGGCTCCTTTTTTAGTCAGAATATCTGCATATAGATATTCTGTTGTCTCAGAACCATTTATTGTAAAGATTACTCTTTCAGGCCAGCAGGTGGTATGGTGGTTAAGGCACTGGACTCCCACATGGCCAACCACGGTTCAAGTCCTAGACCTGGCAGCTTGCTTTGCGTGCGCTTGTGCTCTCTCTCTCTCTTTCTCTGGTGAGTGCATGTGTGCTCTGGCAAATTAAAATACTAATAAGTAAAATAAAATATAATCCTTTAAAAAAAGGAAAGGATTATTCTTTCCCAATTGAATTGTCACGATACAATTGTTGAAAATCAATTGACCACAAGTGTAAAAATGTGTTTCTGGATTCTTAGTCTTATTCTATTTAATATATTTCAATTTCTTATGCCAGAAACACAATGTCTTGATTACTATTAATTTGTAATAACTTTTGAAATGGGGAAGTGTGAAATTTCCAACTTTGTTTTATTCTCAAGACTGTTTGGCTATTCTGGGTTCCTTGCATTTTCATATGAATGTTAGAATTAGATTGTCAGTACCTGCAGAATGGAAGGTGGGATCCTTATTAAGACTGCATTGTATCTGTAGGTTAACTTGGGAAGTAAAACCACCTTAGTAATAGTAAGACTTCCAGTCATGAACACAAGATGTCTTTCCATTCAGTTTGGTTTTAATTGCTTTCGATAATGCAGTTGATAATGTACAATGCTTGTGAGCCTTCAGTTTATTTCTTTTTTTTTTATTTCTAATTATTTTATAAAATTCACTTGTAAATGAAATAGTTTTCTTAGTATGGTTTTTATGCTAGCAATAGGTTAATATTTTTATAATTATATTTTACTCTACAGCATTACTGAACTGTTTATTAGCTTCCATAAATTTTTGTAAATTTCTTAGCACTTCAAAATGTATAGAATCTTGTCATCTGTTGTACAAATATCGATAGCTATATATTTTTTCTTTTTCAATTTGATGCCATTGATTCAATGTTATTACCTAACTGTCCTTGTTAGAACCTCTATCACAATGTTGAAATAAATGACAAGAATATATATTCTTAGCTCATTCCTTACCTTAGAGGTAAAATTTCAGTCTTTCATCATTAAGTATGATGTTAATTGTGGGATTTTTCATTGATAACCTTACTATATTGAGAAAGATCTCTTCCTTTTTCTAGTTTGTTGAATGTTTTTATATGTAGTTGCATGGACTTTTTCACAAATTACATATTTATAAATGATATATCCATCAGTTTAGATTTATATATATTGTTTTATAAGTTGTCTTTTAAATCAGATGTAAAAACTGAGTTACCAATGGAATACATTTATACTATCTTTAAATTTACCCATGTAGTTACTTTTGTTTGTGTTCTTTATTTATTTATGTGAATTAGAGTTATTGTCTAGTGGTCTTTTATTTCAGCCTGAAAGATTTCCTTTAATATTTTTGTAGGGTACGTCTGCTAGTGACAAATTACCTCGGTTTTTACTTATCTGGACTGTCTTAATTCCTTCTTCATTTGTGATGAATAGCCTCACTCACTATAGTTGTCTAGGCTGCTCGTGTACTTTGGTGCTTCAAATGTATCATCACACTGCCTTCTGGATTCTTTTTTTCAGATTAAAAAATAAATCAGCTCTGATTTTGATGAATCCTAGTACATGATGAGCTGCTTCTCTATTGCTTCTTTCAAGATTCATCCTTTGTCTTTTGTTTTCAACTGAGATTATGATGGCATCTAGGCTCCATTTGAATTTATTATACTGGGTCGTCGGAAAAGTCATGATGGACTTTCCTATGATTTTCTATGCAAAAATGTGTCAGGACTTTTCCAATGACCCAATAATTTATTAATCTGTTGGATTTGTAGATGAATGTTTCATCAAATTTAGGGAGTTTTTGTTCATTATTTCCTCATAGATATTTTGTGCTCTTTTCTCTTTCTCCTCAGCTTCTGAAACTTCTATTTCACGTATGTTGATATTCTTGATTTACCTCACATATCACTGACGTTTTTACTCATTTTTCCTCTTTTTCTTTGTATTGCAATGGCTGAATAATAATGACCAATCTACAACTTTGTGACTCTTTTTTATGTCTGCCTAAATTTGTTAAGTCTCTCTAGTAAGTTTTCATTTCAATCATTAAACTTCTTAATTCTAAAATTTGAACTTGACCCTTTTAAAACATTTTATTCCCTTTATTGGTATTCTCTATTTGGTGAGATATTGTTTCATATTTTTCTTATTTTTTTAAACATGATTTTCTTTAGTTTGGGGGCATATTTAAAAATAGCCCATTTCAAATCTTCATTTAATATGTCCAGTCCCTGAGTTTTCTCAGAGACACTTTCTTCTGACTGCTTGTTTTTCCTATGTGTGGATCATCCTTGTTGACTTCTATGTTTTGTATTTTTTTTTTAAATGAACATCTTAAATATTATTATTTGGCTTCTCTGAAAATCAGATCTTCCCTCTGAGCCAGAGCTTGCTGTTTTGCTGTTTGTCCTCGCTATTTGTTAGTGACTTTCCCAGGCTAATACTTTAAGGTCTCTATTGTTTTTAATGTGTGGCCAGTGGTTTCTATTTGATTAGCTAAGTGTCTAGTTACTTATTAGAAAGAGATTTCCTAAATGCCTGAAAGCTGCAAGTGTCCTAGCCTTTGTTAAGGAGTCCTTGTATTGGGCAGGCCTTCAGTCCTGAGGCAGGCAGTTTACCACACTGCTTTAACCTATGTTACCTGCTTTCACAAAGCCCCAAGGTCAGCCAGAGGTGAGAGCACAGAACTTTCTCAGGTCTTTCTTTGGCATGTACACAGCCACCTGAATGAACATGTCCTTCAAGGTATCCAGGAATATGTCAGAACTTTTCAAAACCCCTATGGATATCTCATTCTCAGCTTTTCCTTTTAAGTTATTGTTCAGCTTCTTGTTGGCCTCAAATGCTATCACTGCCCCAGGCATGTGTGATGTTAAACAATTGCTACTGATTGTTTTTGACAATTGCCCCTGGAGAAAAGGATGATTGCACTGGGAGAGCTCTGAGTCAGGTTAAATAAAGGCAAGTCCTGAGATTTAGGTTTTCCAGGGAATTTCCAGAGAGGTCAAAAATGACAATTATTTGAGAACCATGCTTTAGGAGAGTTCCAAACCTGTTGGGGTCACCTCCATGTGCTGCTCATTTTCACCATAGTTGTGTATGTTGGATTTCAAGGGCATAATGAAGCTGGAAGTACGTGACAAGTTAAAGTGCCAAAATCTCACTATTTTAAACAAGATTAAGCTGCTTTCCTAGAACAACTGCTCTCTGGATTATTGCCCATTTTAGGTTAACTTCTAGAGTTGGGAAAAATTGCTAATATTCTCTCTCACTCTCTCTCTTTTTTGGGGGTAGAGAAGAAGACTTTTGGAGATTTGAGGGCTCTTCTGTATTCCCCCTTGTATAACTTATAATAATGGTTTCTAATTATTATAATTATTGTTGACTCATCAAAAGTTTAGAAATCTAATAGATACTGTATCCCTGAAATGCCAAGTATTAATTTCCTTATAACAGTAAATCAATCACTTGTTAATAATGAGATGATGCTGAAAAAAAACTAATAAAAAGCATTTATGTGTCTGGACTTAATATGTACAGTTGTTTAAGCATTTTATGTTTGTTAAGTCACTTATTTTTCATCAATCCTGTAATTGTCAGGTTTATGTAACTGACACACAATGAGGTTAAGCAACTTAATGAAAGAGGTTAGCAACTCAGGTTGCAAATAAATACCAGTAAGTACTTTGTAAATTAATAAAACTCCACACAATTTACATAGAATATGTAAGATATTAGAGACCCCCTGAAGTCTGTTAAGGGGCCAAATATTAGAAGTACAAAGTTATGGAATGCTATTTACTGAAAATATCTATCAGCTTTGCTTTATATTAACCATTAATAGAGAGGATACATAATTTAAGGGACAACACTAAGTTATTGGGGCCAGCCGTTGGCATAATGGCTGTGTTGCTGGACTCCCACGTAGTTAACCATGGTTTGAGTCAGAACCGGTGGCTTAAACTCATGCCAGACGCATGTGTGTGTGTGCCCAAGATCCTGAGAGGAGAATGGAGGAGAAGGGATTACGGCATGGCCATCCCCCCAGGGGGAGATTTCTCGCTTTCTGTCTCTCTCTCTCTCTCTCTCTCAGGCAAGTGCATATGCCATGCCCTATAGCAAAAACCTCTCGGGAGGGGGGCTTGGGGGGGACAAAAAAACAAAAAAACTTTAAGTTATTCTGTGCCAGGACTAAGAGACCTAGCATGTGTCAGACACTGAGCTGTGTTGTAGGTATCACAAATAATGAATAAAATAGATATGTTGATGAAAAGATATTGTATATTATAGAACTTTTAATGCTATTCTATATACTAATTATAGAAAATCTGAACGAAAGTATATTTGATTCAACATGCTATTGGGTGTACACACTCACCAGAGAGAGACAAAAAAGCAAGAAATCACACTCCCCCAGGGGATGGGAGGATGGCCATACCACAACCCCTTTTCCTCCATTGTCTTCTTGGGATTTTGGGTGAGTGTGCAGGCACGCGCACACACACATGCTCAACATGCGTTTTAAGCCACCAGATCCAGGACTCAAACCACAGTCAGCTACATGGGAGTCCAGCAACGTAACCATTATGTAATCTGCTGGTCCCAATATATTCTTAATTTGTTTAAATAGAGATCAGTTCTGTACTTGCAATAAAGTTTGACTTGTTTTATTGTAAGTCTCAGTGAGAGGTCAGGAAAAACCTGGCTGCTTATATCAGCTTCACCACTTCACAAATCATTGCTCACTGTGCTGCTTCAAAGATATTCAAGAATGGGACCAGTAGTTAGCGTAATGGCTGTGTCACTGGACACTCATTTGGTCGACCACAGTTCGAGTCCTGGACCTGGTGACTTAAACTCACGTCAGGCACGTGTACGTGCATGCCCAAGATCCCGAGAGGAGAATGGAGGAGAAGGGATTGCGGCGTGGCCATCCCCCCTGGGGGGTGATTTCTTGCTTTCTGTCTCTCTGTCTCTCTCTGTCTTTCTGGTGAGCGCAAGCGCCCTATAGCAAAAACCTCTCCAAGAAAAAAAGATACTCAAGAATGTGGTTCCATGGGGCCAGTAGGTGGCATGCTGGTGGGGGCATTTGACTTTCACATAGTCAACTGCAGTTTGGATCCTGGGCCTGGCAGCTTTCTTTCTCACTCCTCTCTCCCCCTCTGTCCCTCTCTTGTCAAATTTAAAAACTAGAGACCAGCAGATGGCATAATGGTTATCAACTACATCAACCAAGGCTAAGTCCTGGACCCTGCAGCTTAAAACTCATGACAAGTGTATGTGCATGTGTGCCCAAGATCTCAAAAAGAGAATAGAGAAGAAGGGATTGTGATGCGGCCCGCCCCCAGGGGGCTGATTTCCTACTTTCTGTCTCTCTGTCTCTTTCTCCAGTGAGTGCACATGCTCTATAACAAAAAGAATTCCCCCAAATTCTTTTAAATAATAACAAATAAAATTGAATAAATAAATAATTCTATTTAAAAAGTGGTTCTAAAACCATACCATGTTTTTTGCACAAATTTAAGGTAGTTAATAACAAGTACATATCCTAATATGTTCTAATATGTTCAAAATTAAACATGAGGGGACCAGCAGTTAGCGTAATGGCTGTGTCGCTGGACTCCCACGTAGTCGACCGCAGTTTGAGTCTTGGACCCGGTGGCTTAAACTCACACCGGGTGCGTGTGCGTGCATGCCCAAGATCCCGAGAGGAGAATGGAGAAGGGATTGCGGCGTGGCTATCCCCTCTGGGGGGTGATTTCTCACTTTCTATCTCTCTGTCTCTCTCTGTCTGGCGAGCGCACACGCCCTATAGCAAAAACCTCTCCAAACAAACAAAATAATTAAACATGGGCAAAGTCAGGAAAAAAAAAATTTCCACTTTTGGAGGGGTGGGGTATTTGTGGGACAGAGAGATGGGTTATTGTCTGTTGAGGTTGATGTGTATAGTATTGCCAACTGGAGTGGCGAGAAATGTATACATGTTGAAATATTCACTTTGCAAGCTAAGTGGCATATGTGACTGTCTAAAAGAAATTGAAATAAAATATATTAAAAATGAATTTTTTCATTAAAAATAGCATTTAGTCCTTTATTTGTTTAGCTGACATATTTTAAAGTATAATTTGGTTGAACAATTCAGTTATGCACCACATAATGTTTCAGTCCACAGCACACTGAATGTACAGCAGTGGCCACATAGGGGCATACAGATTCTGCCACAGGGCCTTGGTGCATCCACAGTAGGCTATGTCATCTCAGTTCACACAGTATACTCTATGATGTCAGCCATGACATCGCCTAATGATGTATTTCTGAGAATGTACCCATCGTTACACAATGCATGGCTGAACTCATAACTTTGACTTTAAGTCCCTTGATTAGAAATCTTGGATTCATCACATTTTATTGAGCTACTCACAGTAATAATTATGTTGCAAGGTACTATCCTTGGACAAATCTCAACTTCAGAACTTATGACATTTACTTACAGGAAATACAGAGCCTATTATAGTTTAGAATTCTGTAACAGTCAGTCACCTGCTCGGGTTCCATAGTACATTAAGATTACATTTTATACATTATAGCCAGGGGCAATGTAATGTGTGATATTTATTTTTCAAATGCTAGGACATATTTCTTTGTCTTCACTGAGAATATAATTTATTTGCTAATTCTAAAAAATTCGCAGAAGGACTTACTTTAGGTTTTGATATTTTTAAAAATAATGTTTGGTCAGGGAATTCCTATTAGCTATTCCAGAGAATGAATTGGGGAAGTATGAGCTACTTGTGCATAGTGCTGTTAAACTTAAATTCCATTAGAAATGTATTAATAAATACATTTACGATTCTTTTTCATGAAAATAATTTTCCAATGCTTCATAACATAGTAAAGTTATTCATAGATTACATAGATGTACTTTGTGAGCAGTCCTTTGTTTAACTAAATCTTAAAGTCTACATTTTTACTAGCTATCAAGTATTAGGTCATTTTTGCATAGAATAATATGTCATGGCTTTCCTGATGACCAATATTTTTAGCTTACTATTGTAATGACTTGGGAAGGGTATTATGAAGATAATAACTGTATGAACTGAAGAATTAATATTTGGTTTCATTATAAAAAGAGTAGTATTGAACTCAAAACTACTTTTGTTTCATGTCATCCTTTCAACACAGCCTAATTATGTCACTACTGAATAAATTCGATCATGGACTGTTTATCACTATCTGTGGGTAGCAGAAAGATTTCATTGGGAAAATGTCACCATTTTCCTAGACTGTTACTGATTTAATAATCAAGTTAAACTGCTATACCATAATAATCATGCAACATATGAAAAGCTTTGCCACTGTAATAACTTAAATGTCTTAATAAATTAGTCTGCCTTCCATATCGCCTGTAGCATCATTATATTTCAATAACATTTCTAGTTGCATATTAGTAGTATATTTCACTGTAAGTAAATGTGGTCATAAAAACGTATGTTAGTGATTGAGACATTCAAGGTTTTTCATAGTTAGTTCTCTAATAGGAATTAATTGACTGATACTGTTGACTTCCTATAGGGTTAATGATGACCAATGACTAACACATTAATAAATCACAATTTAAATATCAAGAATGACTTCTAAGCTTTCACAGATATGATGCAGTAATAAGGATAGCATCTGTGACTTAATCCTTTATAATTTGCGAACTGACAAACTCAACACTTGACAAGGTAACCCTCTGGAGTTCCAGGATTGTTGGGTTGGCAGATTTTTGCCACCGATGCTCATTCCATTTGCACATAATTAATTAGTAATAAGTGTGGAAATTGTATTATGACCTAGTTTTATATCTCTGTGGACATCTGTGTATTAAGATAAAATGATAGAACTAGATATAATACATGAATCTAATTTCAAAAGCCATTTAAATTGTACTTTTTAGTTTATAAATGTATTTGTGGGTGAGATGTATCTCACTGGAATTTTTTAAACTGTTGTTCCTGAACACATTTTAAATATATGCAACACATTGACGTTTTGAACACGTGGCTCAGAAGTACTAATACTGATAAACATATTATTAATCTAAACATCAAAAATCACTTGGAGCTTTAGAAAAAGCCTAGTTCTTGTTTTGTTTTGAATGTAATACATATTAAGTCTATTAGTCTTTAAATCACATACCTCAAGTAAAATTCCAGACTTATGATATATGTACCTTCCAGTTAGGCTGACTGAATTTGTGAATATAGGAAAATATCCTTCCTCATCATTTGTGGAACATTTTGGGTAAATTTATCTGATGAAATCTCCTATGAGGAATAAAGAAGAAAATCAAGGCATTCATAAATGGAATTTTAAGAAAGCGTTTTCTAAAAGGTGTGTAAGAGATGGGATTTGAATATATATATATATGTGTGTGTGTGTGTGTGTGTGTGTGTGTGTGTATGCTTTAAAATTTACTATATGTAAATTAATAAAGTGCTGTGATTTCATTATAGATGATTGCACTGAGCTTCCTCCTATAGAGAAGTAGCTTATGCCACAATCCTGTGTAGGAGGAACTAATAAATTGCAAATAAACATAATTATATCCTCTGTTGAAGCAGTCAATGCCTTTGTTTCCAGGTACACAAAGGACCCATAAAATATATGAACTATATTCATTTTATTAAACAAATACATATGTGTTTCGAGTGGTGCTCAGTTTCTTTTCCTTATATTCATCTAAAAATGTGTCAGGAATTACATCCTGTGATGGCTGTGTAATCCTAACCCTATACTGTCCCAATTTCCCGAGTCACTGTATAAAAAATGCTGAGAGGGATCTAATTATTTTTGTTAAGTTTATTTTTCATTTTTTAAAATACAGTTTTAGTAAAGGTCAATATAAATAGCTTCTGAGGGAAAAAAATAGAAAATTCCCTTTAATGAAATGTACTGCTTAACTATAGTTACTAACCAAAAGATGATCAACAGATTATTTTAAATGGTACATTAAATTTAGGCATATATTCATTTGTCCATATGCTTAAAAGATATTTATTAAATGTCTATAAATGCTAGTTGTGTCTTGCTGGTATTATAGACGGAAATTCTCCGCAATCTTAGAACTCAGTCTATCAGGGTGTTAGTAATTAAATCATGATTCTGAAAAGTATTTAATTACAATTTCGACCTGTTCAGAATGGGAAGTAGAGGGTGATTTAAAACTTATAAAAGGGGAACTTGCCAGATCTATGAGGATATTTGTACAGTCACTTCCTCGAAGAAGTGACTTTAAGCAGATTTGACAAATCATAATAGTTTAGACCAGGAGAATGTATGTTTGTATTAGTCTGTTACAGTATTGCTAAATAGAAACTCATGAGACTGGGTGACTTATAAAAGATAGATTCTGGTGGCTGGAAATTCCAAAGACATGAGGCTAGCATCACAGTGTGGCCAGCAGAAGCAGTAAGGAAAGTAGGCATAAGAAGAGAGAAAGCAAGAGACAAAGGAAAAGGGAAAAAATCCTGCACCCGGCTTCCTCTGTTGGTCTCACCCACACTTTCAGCTGATTGGATGATGCCTTTCCATAGTGAAGGCAGGTCTTTTAGTCCACTGACTCACTGTGTCAATCTTGTCTGGCTAACTACCTGTTTACATTAAAGGACCTAGCTCTTGAATGTGTCACCACTACCCAGAGCCATTACACTGGGGACAAAGCTTCCAGAACATGAAACTTCGAGGACAAACCATTTTCCAAACTAGAGCAGTGTTTCAGGGAGATGAAGCAGAGACAGACAGCTTTTCAGCTCTTTGTATGTCAAGAAAAAGCATAGCATCTTAAAATTACAACAGTAACAACTACTACTTTTGTCTTCAACACAGAAAGATTTTATAACTATACATGCACATGAAGAGAATCATAATGGCATATGATCTATCTTTGAAATAACTGATTCAAAGAATATTTTCAGAGAAATATATTTCCATTGCAAACACACATTCAATTGAGAGATAATAAATGTATTGCTCAATATTCAAAATTTAGAACTTTTTGCACATTCTAAGCTCTATGACTCTGTATATATGTATTATTAAGAAAATATTACTCTCTGCTACATGGAATATCATTCAAGAAGGAACAGAATCGAGCCAGCTATGGTGGCACAGCAGTACACAACTCTTTGTGATGCTGAGGCCATATGGGAAAGTCCTGGGTTTCATGCCACTCACACAAGTGCACATCCCATATCCCTTGATGACTGAAGCTGGGCACAACTGACTCATGAAGACCTAGTGAGGATGTCTCTCCCTCCCTCTTGGAAGAAATTAATAAACTTTAAGGCAGAGTAGAATGAGTGCTTGCAAGCAAGTTAGAGACAGACTGTGGTTCAGTTTTACTCTGAACAGCCTAACACTTTCCTTTTCTATAAAATAATACTATCTTATAGTGACATTGTAAGTATAAGATTGGATGCTCTTTTTTTTTTTTTTTAAGTTTGTCATAGGTTGTGTGTGTTCACTAGAGAGATGTAGAGACAGAGAGAGTGAGAAAGCGGAGAAGTGAGAAGTCACCCCCCAGGGTAGATGGCCACATCACAATCCCTTCTCCATTCTCCTTTCAGGATTTTGGGCATGCATGCACACATACCTGGCTGGCCCAAGATTTGATACTCATTATTAAGAATTTCGGAACCTTAGGGGCCAAAAGATGGCATAATGACTACGTTACTGGACTTCATGTAGTGGACTGCTGTTCAAGTCTCAGACCTGGTGGTTTAAAACTCATGCTGGGGCACATGTGTGTGTATGTCAAGATCTTGAGAAGAGAATTGAGGAGAAGAGATTGCAGCATGGCCATCACCCCTGGGGGTGATTTTTTGCTTTTTGTCTCTCTGTCTCTCTCCGGTGAGTGCATGTGCCCTATAATGAAAAGCTCACACTGAAATAAAAAGAGAGAATTTTGGAACTTGGGTAACTATTTAAGTGGAATGCAACATCACTATTCTTTTCCTGAATACTCCATGTATATTTGGGTTTATTTTAATCAAATATCTTCTCTTTATTAGAATGTTTTCAACATGTTCTCTTCCTTTCCTCCTCTTAAGGATCATTTCTTTTTTTTAAATTTTTTTTTTGGGGGGGAGAGGTTTTTCTCTATAGGGCGCGTGCGCTCGCCAGACAGACAGAGAGAGACATAGAGACAGAAAGCGAGAAATCACCCCCCAGGGGGGATGGTCACGCCACAATCCCTTCTCCTCCATTCTCCTCTTGGGATCCTGGGCACGCACGCACACGCGCCCGGCGTGAGTTTTAAGCCACCGGGTCCGGGACGAGAACCGCAGTCGACTACGTGGGAGTCCAGCGACACGGCCATTACGCTAACTGCTGGTTCCCTTAAGGATCATTTCTGAGCCCATCATGAACCTATCATTTCTTTGAGGCTTTTTCCAACCATGAAAGAAGTTATTTATTTCTCCTACCTTTAATCTCCCTTAGCACTTTGAGTTATTCGGTGAGTGGCATTTATTGACTTAGATGGTTATTTTAATGTGCATTTCAAGAGCATTGTATTTTGATGTTGAAAGGGAAATTAAAGTTCATTTGGTTCACTAGATTTTAGAAGTTGAGCTTTCCTTTTAATCATTTCAACCCACTTGTCAAATAAATTTTACTTGAATAGTGCTTCTGACAGATAGCTTGGTATCTTTTGATTAAGGACATTCTATTTATTGATATCCAAAGAGAAAGTTATTCTTTAAATTCAGAAAAAAAATATGTCATATTGCTTTCACACATACAACTATTTCCTGATTTTCTCCACCATCATCTTCCTTTTTTCCTGGCAAAGCAACCTTTCAGACTTCCAAGTACCTTAGTCATATTGATTTCTCATTCCTAAAGATATTCCAGGAAATTCATCTATCCATCTATATGTCTTATGATAGAACTAACAGTATTATTTGACTATAATAAAATTAGTCTTTTGTTATAAAATATTGTAATATTATAAATATTTTAACTGTAAATATTGTAAATATTTTAATTCTGACATTGTAGCCTAAAACCTCATTACATTTTTTTTTTTTTTTTTTTGGAGAGGTTTTTGCTATAGGGCGTGTGCGCTCATCAAAAAGACAGAGACAGAGAGACAGAAAGCGAGAAATCACCCCCAGGGGATGGCCACGCCGCAATCCCTTCTCCTTCTCATCTCGGGATCTTGGGCACGCACGCACACACGCCGGCATGAGCTTAAGCCATTGTGTCCAGGACTCGAACCGTGCTCAGCTACATGGGAGTCCAGAGACTTAGCCATTACGCTAACTGCTGGTCCCAAACCTCATTACATTTTTGCTGGTTAAATCAAGTTGAGTTTATATCAAGTCCTCTTGTTATTTGCATATGATTCTGCTAAATTATATTTGCCTATCACATATAACAGCAATATCTATTTTACGTATAGTTTCCAGGATTTTAACAAAATTACATGTTGTTACTTCTAGTGATAGACAGTAGATAGTAAACCACTAAACCAGAAGAGAAGTATGTGCGCATATTTTCTTTTCCTAAGCATACTTTTAGCTGCATAAAATGAGAAGCCTATTTGCTTTCTTATCTTAATTGCATTACACAATGACCTTCAAAACAAACAGGTGCTCATTAAACTTCTAAGGAAGATATGTTGATTCTATGTATTTCTTGTCATTGCATAACCGTTGTTAAATATAAATAGAATCGGAGACCAAAGGCTGACTTACTCATGATCTCACATACATAAATGTAAAATACATTTAGCATACACATAATACTGAGAAATAGTAAAGCATGCTATTCCTTAAAAGTTATAGAAACATTAAATAGCTTAATTTTTTTATTCTGTAAATGGCAAGGAGCATGTGCCTATTTAAATTGCTACTAGGGACTGAAAGATTCTATCATATTGTGAAACCCTTCTTCTTTTAGTTTGTAGCATAATAGTGCATCATAATGTTGATTTAGTATAATTAACTAAGTATATTTGACACACCTCTACCTTTCTAATGTCATGTTTATTTTTCTCTGATTAGTAGCATTGAGCCCTACCTTTTTATCATGTATTTCTGTTAGCCCTTAGTTTTTCACTTTTCCCTCTCTCAAACAAGAAAAGAACTGAAGAGGTTATAAAATAGAATACCCCTTTACGTTACATAAACTGGAACCAATCAAATGCATTCCTGATCTTTTCGAAGCTCTCCTTCTGTCTTGGTAGAGGGCAAGTTAAATAACATGAGTAACAAGGTTGTTTTCTCTGCTGGCACACTCCCAAAGTTCTGTATCATGTTCAGAACATAAAGATTAAGCTGTGTTTTGACAAATAAACAATGCAATCTTCTGCACTTTAAGAAAAAAAAACTCAAAATTCACACCAACTGTTTTAGTCAGTGATGTTACAGAGAAAAAAATCCTGTTCTAGTTTAAAGAAAAAGGGTCTTAACACAGACTATGATACACAATGTCATACATTAACACTTGGCTAGCAAGGAAACTGTGGCCTCAGCCAGCAAAAACTGGCAAGATGTAGAAGCTAACTATAGCAGGGGAAAACTGCCACCATCTTTGTGACTCAAATGGTACACACTTCAGTGTCAATCTCCAGCAGCAAATGGGCATTTTTTTCACATGCCTCTTATTCATCGAAGCTCCAAATTAAAATCTTATTTCTCTAGCCTTAGCTATAATGGAAACTAAGCATTGTATTTAAAATAAACACACACACACAAACAAAAATACTTTCCAGCCTCTACAACAGAAGAAAATATACTGGAGAGTGTCTATTCAGCAGGATGACCTTAAGAAACAGGATGATGATGTTAAGAAACAAGGGTAAGTCATTGTGTCTGGACTTGTTAAAAACAAAAAACAAACAAACAAACAAACAAAAAACAGGTGTGGCAGGCAAGCCAATGGCCCTAGAAAAAAGATCAAGCTGTAGGAAATTAGAAAGCAAAGTCCAAGAAATATGAAATAATGACAATACTAAATTTGAAATGTGCACTGAAACCAGATCATTCACATATTGCTAGTGAGAATGCAAAATGGTAGAGTTCCTCTGGAAAGAGTTTGCCAGTTTTCCTTAAAATTAAACATGCAATTACCATATGACCTAGTAATTGCATTAATGGGCATTTATCCCAGAGAAATGAGAACTTGTGTTCATGTAAAAAATCTGTGCATGAATGTTCATAACAGCTTTTTCTGAAATAGCCCCAAACTAAAAGCAACCAGATGTCCTTTCATGGATGAATTCTTAACAAACTATGGAATATTCAAACCATGAACTACTGGTCAGCAATATAGAAGTGGGCCAGATCTGTGGCCTGGTGATTGAGGAAACCATTCCCACATGGCAAATCACATGGGTTGAATTCCAGCCTCGGAGGCCGAGGGATAAAGAAATGGAGAAGTGATTTTGCGTGACAGTGCCCTGTTTAAGGTGTACTTTCTCTTCCTCCCTCTCCCTCTGTCTCTCTGCTTTTCTGTGGCAAGTATATATGCCTTCTAGTAAAATTTTTTTAAAAATACAGAAAAAGAGACTAGTGATACAGAAAACTTGTATAAATCTCGAGGAAATTATATAGTGTGCAAAAAGCGAATCTCAAAAAATTGTATACTCTGTGATTCCATTTATCTAACATTACTGAAATAATAAACTTAATGAGAGAGAACAGGTAGGTAGTTATCAGGAGTTAGGAATGGCAAGAGTGGTAGTGAGGAAGGCAGATGGGTTTATCAAACTAAAGCGCAGAGAGGTCCTTGTGGTGATGGTAACCATTGTGCATCTCAACAATGGTGGTAGACACAAAAACCTACACATTTAACAAAATTACAAAGAAACAACACATTCAAACACAAAAATTGCTACTGCTAAGACAGGATATCTAAATAAGATCTGTGGATTGTGTCAATGTTAACATCCTGATAGGATATTACACTAGGATGTTGTTTGGCAAAATGTTACCAGTGGGGAAACTGAAATTCTTTTGTATTATTTCTTTCAATTGCAGGTGAATCTATACTTTTCACAATAAGTTGTTTATTTATTAAAAAGATAAAACAATATTCATATAGGATATCCTTGTGAGCATGGAAAAAAATTGTGTGAGTCAAGACATAGTTCAATGGTTGACTGGACTGCAAAAGAGTTTAAGTGCTAGATTTTCTGATAGCATTTTAGGGGTTTAGAATTAATGGTAGACATTTTAAATATGTTTTAGAATTCTATTTAAATTAGAATTCTATTATTTAAATTAGAATTCTATTTAAATGTTGGCACAAATATGTTAATATAGTGTGTTACTGTTTCATAAGATACATTGTAAATTTGTGCATAAGAAACATAATTTCAGGACCACCAGTTAGCATAATGGCTATGTCGCTGGACTCCCACATAGTCGACCACAGTTCGAGTCCCAGACCCCGTGGCTTAAACTCATGCCGGGCGCGTGTGCGTGTGTGCCCAAGATCCCGAGAGGAGAATGGAGGAGAAGGGATTGCGGCGTGGCCATCCCCCCTGGGGGGGTGATTTCTCGCTTTCTGTCTCTCTGTCTCTCTCTGTCTGTCTGGCGAGCGTACATGCCCTATAGCAAAAACCTCTCCAAAAAAAGAAACGTAATTTCACGGGACCAGCAGTTGGTGTAATGGCCATGTCTCTGGACTCCCATGTAATCGACCGCACTTTGAGTCTCAGACCCATTGACTTAAACTCATGCCAGATGCACGTGCATGTGTGCCCAGGATCCTGAGAGGAGAATGGAGGCGAAGGGATTGTGGCGTGCCCAACCCCCCGAGGAGTGATTTCTTGCTTTCTGTCTCCCTGTCTCTCTCTGACTTTCTGGCAAGTGTATGCGCCCTATAGCAAAAACCTCTCCAAAAAAAATTTTTTTTCACTCAAAATTACAAATTTATTATTGATCAAGTACAGAGAAAATATAATTTCTAATTTTTGAAATACTAACTCAAAGTAATTTAAAAAAATTTTTTTTTAGTTTTTTGCCATAGGACACATGCACCCACTGGAGTGAGAGACAGAGACAGACAGATGGAATGAGAGAAATCATCACTGGTTGGGGGAACATGGCCATGCCACAATATTTTCTCCTCATTTTCCTTTGGGATTTTGGACACACATGCACACATGACTGGCATAAATTTTCTTCTTTTTTAAGAGTTTTTTACCTTAGGGTGTATGTGTTTACCAGAGAGAGAGACAGAGACAGTGACAGTGAGAGGGAAAGTGAGAAATCAACCCCCTAAGGGGGATGGCCATGCCACAGCTCCTCCTTCTTCATTCTCCTCCCAAAATCTTGAACACACACACACACACATACACATGCACCTGTCATGAGTTTCAAGGTTTGGGACTTGAACCATGGCCAGCTATGTGGGAGTCCAATGATATAACCACTATGCCATCTGCTGATCCCATGAGCATGATTTTTAAGCTGCTGGTTTGGGACACTAACCACGGTTGGACATGTCAAAGTTCAGTGCCTTAACCACGACACCATCTACTGGCCCCAAATTAAGTAATTTATACCATTTTAAAGGAAAACATAAATCGTCAATGTCTCAAATAGGAGACTTGAATATTGGGAAGACAGTTTGTATTAATATCAGTAATGTGTACATAGATTTCAAAGCTTCCCAAGTATTATTGACTTCTAAGTGACACTGGAAAACAATGAATTACCTCAATCAGTCCTATTCCATTGATGTTTCATAGATAACATTACACACTTTATTATTTTATATTACAAGTAATTTAACGAAAGGTAGATTTATAAGAACGTTTCAATTCTTGGAGGAGAAAAAAAATGATAGAACATATATACATATTCGTAAATACCAGCATCATTTATTTAATATTTGTTCCATAGAGAAACTATTTCTATGGAGTGTAACATGCAACTCAGGCTACCAGTTTCTGAAAGAGTAAAACTAATTAAAAAGTAGAAAAAATAAATATGTGTGCTACATGAACCACGTTTTACTGAAATTTGGCACTGTAAGAAATAGGATCAAAGTACATAAGATTACAAGTGAGTTAGATGCCGGGAAAGCAAGTTATTTATAATCAGAAGTAATGTGAGGTAGAAATTCTATTAGTGAAGAAGACAGGTATAGCCTAGGATAATCCTACTAATTAAAGCATAACAGATTACATTTTCTCTAAAAAAAGGGGGATTTGAAGATCAAATAACTTTGTGAAGAGCTGCTCAGTAACTGGAGGTAACTGAAAGTCAGCAGTAGAAAGAAGATCTGTAGACGGAACCAATTAAGAACAGGCAGCTAAAGTTTGCAAGGACAAGTCTGAAGGTGTCTAAAATAACCATGGGTTTATAATCTTAGCAGAAGAAATTCAATGAACTATGTGTGAAAATATGTGCTCTTATTGGTTTATCTTGCAAAAAAGAGCTCATCAAGAGAAATTAGTTGTCTAATGAATTAGGAAAGGCATACATTTTCTAATAAATTAAAAATGATTAACATAGTACTTTTGTATAAAGTTTACCTCCGAAAGAAAATTAAGAGGAGAAATAACAAATACTAAGGCATTATAAAGATTTTATAGAAATAGTATTAGAGGTAGCAGAAGAAATGTAAAGGAGGTTCAGTAACTTAGATAAAAGGCTGTTTTGTTTCAAATAAAATGTTAGGGCCTGAAAAGGGTTAATACATTGTCAATAAATACCACCTCTACCTCTTACTAGGTGTTTTACTTAAGGCAATGCACTTACATTTGTAGTGCTCAGTTGTTGGGTTTTTTTAATCTATAAAATGGAGATTAAAATAGTTTCTACCTTTTGAGATTCTTGCGATACTTAAATGAGTTAATCTATAAAAGTGTTGAGAATAGTCTGAGGCTCATAGGGAGGATTTGATAGTCTTAACTATCATCATCATTATTCCTATTTTAGATTATTACTTTATAACTGAGCAGAATCTCACACACTGGGGATTGATTGTGCTTTCTGTTTTATGTACAGTCAAATTACTCTTCGTTGTTTACCTACATTGTTTAAGATTTTACTAAATGCTGAGAGAACAACAGTGAACAAGATAAACACAGTCTCATTCTTTTCAGGGCACTGTGACTGAGGACATATGCAATTAAATGAGTTGAAGTGGAAAAAAACAAATGCCCCAAGAGATTCAGGTGTGGATAAAAGTACTTTAAAAATCAGATCTTTTCAAGCAGTAATTTCAGAGATTTGGCCGGGTATTTATAAAGCTAAGGAAGCTTTCATTAGGAGGTAGAAGCCTTAGTTACTGCCCTTTTCTTAATCCCATTAAGTCTAAGGGAACATAATTTGAAAAAGCAGCTGGAAGATAATGAATTATGATGGGAATTATAATAGGAAAGAGAAGGTTCTGTGGAAGAACCTAATAGAAACTAGGAAAGTGTTCAGGGAAGACAGAATAGGGTATAAAAGATCCCAGAGAAAGAGTAAGTAAACTATATCCTCTTATTTAAACATTTTGCAGACCTATAACAAGAATATTATACTACAGTACACCATTTAAAACCAATGCTCTACTAAGGAAATGGAAAAATTGATGAAAGGACTTGAAGTAAACAGTAAGGTTAGATCACTCTTATTCAGTCTGCCTTTGACAAAAAGGGCAAAATACATTTGGAAAATGTATTTAGAAATTGGAATAAAAGTTGTAAATTGGTATCAGGAATATTATGTTTTTCCTAATTTTTTTCCCCATAAACCCCAATAGTATTAGAATTACTGTATGGCTGCTATGGTTTGAATGTGTCCTGTAAAAGTTTATGTGTTGGAAACTTCACCCCCAATGCAACAGTATTTAGAGGTAGAACCAGTAGGAACCTTTAAGACTATGAGATCATAGGGCTCTGTCCTCATAAATATATTACTCCATTAGTTTATCAGTGGATTAATAGATGGATGGCTTATCATGGTAGTGAATTAATTACTGCAGAAATAGCTTTTTTATGAAGTGAGCTCTTTTTCTCTCCTGTGTTCCCTTGCCCTTCTTCCATGTTATGACCCAGTAAGAAGGCTCTCATCAGATGCAGAGTAGCAGCCCGTGCCATGCCTTTGGACTTACCCGGCTTCCAGATTATGAGTTAAATAAGATTGATACTGTTTATACTCATCAGTCTCAGGTATTCTGTGAGAGCAGCAGAATACAGAGGAAGCCAGAAAATTGGTACTGAGAAATGGGGTGGTTGCTGTAAGAGATACATGAAAATGTGAAAGTAACTTTTGAAGTGGTTAACTAGCGTAAGCCAGAAAAGTTCGGAGAAGCAGGAAAGAAAACGGCTGTATTGCTATAAATGGAGTTCTGGGCAGGGTTATGGGCAGAATGCTATGGTATGGGTTAAATGTGTTCCCCCCAAATTCATGTGTTAGAAACTTGATCTCCAATGCCACAAAATTAAGAGGTGGGACAAGGTGGGAATTCTAAGAGATGATTAGGTTATGAGGACAGAACCATTCATTCATTCCTTTGTGAATTAGTGGATTGATGATTGAATGGGCTGTTATCGGAGTAATTTCTCTCAGAAGCGGATTAGTTCTCATGAGGATAATTGGTTATAAAAGCTAGCTCTACCAGTCCTTGCAGGCTTTCTCTCATGCACTCACTTGTCCTTCCACCTTTCTCCATGGGAGGATGCAGCATAAAGCCCTCATCAGATCCTGGCATCACAATCTTGGGCTTCCCACATTTCAGAACAATGAGCTAAATAAATGTATTTTCTTTACAAATTACCCCATCTATGGGAGTCTGTTATAGCAACAGCAGACAAAGACAATGACATTATTCTAAAAATGTCTTCTTACTTCACTCCACACTCCCATCACTTTATATAAGAAAATGTCCTATGTGGTGGTAGTCTGAATAAATGACAGAGAAACAATAAATCAACTGGTAAAACTCAAAAAATTAGAAATAAGGACAGTAGATGGGACCAGCAAATAGTGCAATGGCTATGTCGCTGGAGTCCCACATAGACAAACGTGGTTCGAGTCCCGGACCCAGTGACTTAAACTCATGCTGGGTGTGTGTGTGTGTGTGTGTGTGTGTGCATGTGTGCATGCGTGCCTAAGATCCCGAGAGGAGAATGGAGGAGAGGGGATTGTGTGCAGCATGGCCATCCCGCCTGGGGGGTGATTTCTTGCTTTCTGTCTCTCTGTCTTTCTGGAGAGCACACGCACCCTATAGCAAAAAGAAATAAGGATAGTATAAATTTAAAAGGAAATAAGTCCAATTTTGGAGAAAACATGTTTATCTTGACGAATACCATTAGTGAATACCACATTTATTTTAGATTTATTTTAGAGCAGAATTTTTTTCTATGTCTTCTCTTCCATTCTACCTTATGAGAATACTATACTACTAAATCTCAAAATCATTTGGAAAGTAATTTCAGTATTTAAAATATCTATAGTTGGTATATAGACTTTTTAGAACTCACCATCATGAAAAAAGAACAAAAAACTATTATGTGTCAATTTTAAGTGCACTTAAGACATTATTGTTGAAGTCCTTTCTGTTAACCTTTAACCTCTTGGTGTTTAGATAATAATTTATTCATTAAACCTTTAACTCTCTTTCCAGAAGGATTTGCCCATGAATTTTTAACTGGTGCCAGACCTCCAGATGTCTTTCTGCTCCAGCTAAATTTTTACCATTTCTTTTCCACATTGTTCACTTCTCGCTTTCCATAATCAATTAGTTAACATCTGAACGAGCCCAGTGTGTAGAGTTCCCTAACTGAAAATGATATCATTTTGAAATTATTCTCTCCACATACATTCAGTATGCCTTAGAATTATAAAAAAAAAATGTAAAATTCTGTACATAAGGGCTCAGATTTATTTATTTTTTTGCTTCCATTACAATCACCATGTTTTTCACAGTATTGAAGTTGAGTAAACTAGCCTCTTAACACCCATCTGCTATTCAATTTCCTTTTATGTTCAGATCCCCTAAATAGCTTCACAGGGCAATCATTCCCTTCCGTAACCTCCAAGAGAAGATCTAAGGAAGAACTCTGAAATCAAAGACCAATTACCTGGCTCTCATGTGAGTCACTCTGCCATCTACAGTGACGGTTTATGACTTCATTTTATGGCCTCATGTCAGGATCTGCCTTCAGTGTTCTGTGTAGTGTCTAGCACACTTAGTCTCTTTATAATGTGTGTGATTATCTTATTATTGTTAGCTTCCTATGTTTATGTGAAACAAGTTCTTGGCTTGATAATATGAAAACTATTTTACTGCGACTTTTATCTCTTGCACTTGTGTTAAAGGAGTATTTTAAACACTTGTTACCATTAATGAAGCCATGTGTGTGTGTGTGTGTGTGTGTGTGTGCGTGTGCATGCACGTGCGCATGAGGGAGCGCAGAGAGCAA
The DNA here is from genome assembly GCA_026018925.1 of Tupaia tana. NCBI lineage: Eukaryota > Metazoa > Chordata > Mammalia > Scandentia > Tupaiidae > Tupaia > Tupaia tana. The sequence continues at coordinate 50,115,887 of JAKSZU010000004.1, read as the reverse complement.
GAGCAAGAGTTTAATCTAGGTGTTAACCCTAGGGTCTTGGAAAAGTTCCCATTTGAGTAATTGAATTTTTATGAACTCACTTCCTCTGGCAGGTATTCTCCATTTAATGCAGTACACTGTTCTGTATTATTTCTAGATGTTAAGTTGTTGCTGTGTTTCTCCCTGCGGTGACTACATTCTATCAATGAATGAAGCCGTAATGGGTAAATGAAATCATTTTATTTTAATAAATGTGCTTTGGAATCTTCTCTTATTTTTAAACAGATGCCAGAATAGAAAAGAGAAGAACGATGATAGTAATATAGGTACAGGAAATTGAAATAGGCAGAGGACCCCTATTGTTTAATATAGGTCTCATTTTATTTTGGGATCATCCCCTAAATTCTGTAGATTTTTGTTCCAGAAAACAATGAAAGTAAATAGATTCACTCTTTTATAGGCAATCCATTTAGGAAGACTGTGAGAAACAATAGAGCAGATTTTTTTTAAAATGTAGTAGGATGTAGCTATGGCTATTTGTTTTTCATCCTCCGAATAATGGGTAGTGACAACACAGATGTTAAACACGAACTATTACAGAGATTAATTCATAGTGCTCTAGTTTGCATCCAAGGTCATGTGCAGTGCAAACAATAAGTTACAGCCAGGCAGTCTGTAGTGGCAATTACGGACCACCTAGGGTGGGGGGTGAAGCTGAAGGTGGCTCTGACCCTAGGAGGTCTGCAGTCACTTCAGTGGACCTCCTTGGAATGCCTTCTTGTTCATATAAATGAAGAGAAACGGAATTTTCTCTCCTTTAGGGAACAAGCAATCCATGCCTCAGATCCTGCAGCCTAAGCGTTTCCGCCTTTCGAATTGCAACTGAATCTCCACTAAACAGCAATTAGCATTTTAATAGTATTAATAACACTTGTGATTTTAACAATCTGAAGCTTTCTGCTCTTTATTGATGTCTTTTGTTGCAGTTTTGTCTAATAGCGTGCCCAGAGTAGCAAAACATAACCAATTAGAACATTTGCCAAACAGCAAGGAATCTGGAGAGTTTCAGTGCTGCTCAACTGAACATAAAAATAGTTGTGTGAAAATAACATTTGGGGCCAACAAGACAAGGGAGACCCTGGAAATGTAAGTTGGACAGTTCTTTACTATACTATTTTGCTTAAAAACTAAGGTGAATTGATCAGTGTCACATTTTAAGAAATCAACTCTGGGGATCTCATCTAGAATCCCATGAAACCTAAACTCCATACTGTTGCAGAAAACAAAAGTATTCAGAAAACCATGCAATTTTGGTTTCATGCCATGTTGCTGAATTGGTCTGCGATGCCCTGTTTTAACCTTCTCGTTTTAATTAAATTCCTTTTTTTTTTTATACTTGTAATACCTTGTATTTCTCTTTCAATTAACTCAGTATACCTATTACTATATAATAAAAAAAAAAGGAAGATGGAATGCTTACTATGTGCTAGGCAGTAAGTCTGGTCTGTGTGTGTGTGTGTGTGTGTGTGTGTGTGTGTGTAGAGGGGGGTGTTGTTTTAAACAGGGTCCTGTGTTGTGATTCTTCTGCTTCATTCTCCTGAATAGCTGCAGCCACAGGTATGTGTCACTACACGCAGCTCTTTTAGACAGGATCTTACTCTGTTGCCCATGGTGGCCATGCCTGTTCGCCTGCTGCCTTTGCCTCTAGTCCAGCTGGTTCTGTAAGTATAAACTGCTATGTCTGGCCTGGCTTTTAGGGGTGAAGCTGGAATGGAACCCAGGTTTGCCATGTGTCTCACTCTGCCAAATAACAACATCCAATGCACACTCCTGTGGCTGAGCCCACTTGCTTATTTTAATTATTTTTTAAAAGTTTATTTCTTCTGTGAGTGAGAGAGATGGAGACAAAGAGAGACAGACAGAGACACAGCCTCTCAATGGCTTCTTGCTCCATGATCTCTACTCCTAGCGTCAGCCAGCCTGGGATCATGGGCAAGTGCATGCCCTGCTTATTCAGGAAGGTCTCTGGCTATGAACCTGGACTGTCCCCTGTCTATCAGCCTTACAGAGCATCAGATTTTATCTCTTTGCTGCTGTCCTGATCCTCATCTCCTTTAATCTTTACATAATCCTTGTCGAATTAAAAGGAACAACTGCAGATCAAAGTTATTAAGAAAAGAGAATGAATTGGTCTTACAAAGCTAGCACAAAATAAGGGTCAGCCCCTGGAACATGCATTCAGACCCACCAGCATCCCGGTCAAATGAAAATGACAGATATGTCTGCCTGCCAGGAGGAAGCAAGCCTCTTCTAGACTGGAAAAGAAATATGTTTGGAAGGAGTTCTATCTGGTTAAAGGTGATAGAGGGCAGGTCTAGGGAAGACAGAGGGAAGGAACAGGATTGGTTCAAAGTCCATTAGCAGAAGTTATCTGGAGCTGTTTTTTGGCAGTAAGATATAAGTTCCTTCTTTATCAGCCAAGTATATGGTCAGCCCTAAGTCTGGTGCATACATGAGAAAGAAGGTCTTTGTGAAGTTCAAGTGCACAGATAACTGAAAGTAAACAAAAAGCAGATTGCCAGCAACTCTTGTGCTTTCTGTAATGTCTTTGTTCTTAATTTAGCACAGCTATTGCTTTTCTGAATATCTTCACACCATTATACTGGGGCCTGTCCAGTATAATGTAGGCAAATTAGAGAGGTTATTTGTCCAAGATCAAATGTTAGTACATACAAAGCAGGGATTTAATCCCAGGTCCTTCTGCCACAGAGTTCATGTCTGATGTTATATTACCTCCCTTACGTGCAGGGGTGAGGATTGGATAAGGTTGGTATTGGATTTATTTTGATTTTGTAAAATGTCTATCTCAATGACTAGACTTTATGATCTAAGTAAGGAAAAATTTCTACTATTTACTGCTTTCTCTCTGTACATTAGCGTGGTGCCTCATACCTAATAGGGATTGATATATCTTCTTTGAAAGAATCAATGTGTATGAGTAGATTGGCCTAAATTTACTAGATTGTAGCATGGCTTTTTTCTTCTGCTTAGCATGATTTATATCTTCAGTATTCTTGATTCCTAAAGGAGGCATACAGAACTTTGGGCATTAATTGGTACTTTAAGTTCTTGGTAATAATGTTCATTTCCTTCTTCATGAATAGTGTCACATTCTCTGTTGGGTACAAAAAGGAATTTAGGTGATTACATCCCTTTGTGGCTTTTGTTTTATTTTGTTTTATCATGTTTGTGCATGCATATGCACATGTGTTTGTTGGGAAGGAAATAGGAGTTACGAGGAATAGGTTTTGCAGCTGTTGCTGTTACCCAAATCTAACCTGCTCTTGCTGAGGATGTTACTTTAGGAAACATATTAAAAAGTAGTGATACACTATCATAAATATGGGAAACTATACTTTCTGTGTCTACACCTACACACATAGGTATGTTTCACATATACGTACATACTCTTTTGATGTAGTCAAAATAATTTATCCAAGAATAGGTAAAAAAAGAAAAAAATTCAGGAAATAGAGGAATAGATAATAACTGTGGAAAGCAAGGATTTTCCCAAATGGTAGAATAAATTCTTCAGACCTTATACCCTTTGATAGCCATGCTTGTCAAGTTTAAGTATGAGAACTACCTTGAGAGCTTGTTAAAATAGCAGTTCCATAGAGCAAAAATTCTGATTCATTCTCAGGTGGGACTTTATCATTTACATTTCTAATGAGTTCCCAAGTGATGCTGCAAGGTTACACTTTAAATTAGAGTAGCACCTCAGTGCCATTGTGGGGTCAGAAATCAGGTATCAAGAGAGGAGTCATAGTAATACTTCTAATTCTCTACCACCTGCGGCCCCAGCCTCAGTAGAGCTATTATCTAGTGCTAGAGAATTCCAGTTGGGTGGTATGCGGCATTCTGAAATGTACCTCCTAAAGGGAAATGACAACAGTGGTGGTGGTGATGGGGGGAAGAGAGGGAGGAGGGGGAGGAGGAATAGCAGCTCTGCATCCATCTTCCTTGAATTCTGACCTCTGATTCTGGATTCAAACACAAGGTCTTGTTTTTAATACACAATATGCAGGTAACAAGTTTGTTATTATCCTAGCAGATAGCTATTAAATCTCTTTATTCAGTTTTCTATTCATTGTCATTGCTCCTACCAAACCCTGATTTAGCCAGCCATCCACTCCCCCTCCCCATCTTTGATTAAGCAGGATTTTAATTTTTGTGTTTATAAATGTTAGCTGAAACTTCTGGCATTCAGACCATGGCTAAATATATATTTTGTACTTGAGTTGTGAAATTTTTAGCTGGATTCCTCACTAGACCTTAACTCTAAGTCGAAAGATACAAACTAAAACCAAAGCTTGGAGCTGGCAAGTGGCATGGTGGTTAAAGGCGCTGGACTCCCACATGGCCGACCACGGTTCAAGTCTCAGACCTGGTGGCTTGCTTTCTCACTTCCTCTCTCTCTGTCTCTCTCTGTCTCTCTCTGATCAAACTGGAAAATAATAATGATAATAATAAATAAAGTTAAAATAAAATAATTCTAAAAAAAAAACAAAGCTAACAAGAGTGTTTCACTCCAATTTGATTCAGTTTGTATAAGGTGAAAAAGTGAAGCTGGTTCCCATAATGCCCTTAGTATAACCAAGTCACAGCATTCACTTCTTTTCAATGATCTACTGATTCATTGAACCTTCTACTTGACAGGAACTCTTTGATGGAGAAAGATACCTATGATTTTTTTTTTTTTATATTTATTTATTTATTTATTTTTTATCAATATGTCCCTGGAGCATAGTACAGAATTTAAGAAGGTACTAAAGCTCTGTTTATTGATCAAGCCCAACCGCTTATTTGAAAGTCAATCAGTATTCTAATAATATTTATACATAGGATTTGAGCACCTCCAAATATCAACTGAAATTTTGATAGGTAAGTAATCATTCTCTTTTAGACTCAATATGACCTGTGGTTAATGTGAAAACTTAAATGACACATCACTTTAAAAACCACTGAGCTATTTGCAATAATACTCATGAATATGAAAAATCAAAACTTATTTCCCAATTCAGCTATTAACTTAGCCTTTTCTTTCTCTTTTGATATACTGAGATCCCCTTAATGAGCTTAGGACATACCTTTGGTCATTGCTGTAAGAAGCACTAGGTATTCTGAGTTTTACGTATTTTACATCTAGCTTTTGCTAGCCAGGGAGCTCATTAAGTTACTTTTTGTGAATAAACTGCCCCTTGAGAGTGTAAGAACTCCTCAATTCACTAATTCTCATTCTTCTGAGAGGTCACTTAAACTTCTAAGTCAGTTAACAATTCTCAACTTCCAGAGATTATTTCTCCAGGTTATAGATTGTAACCGTGTATGGCATGGCCAGATATTTAGGCTATAATTTTCAGTTCTGTCTGAAAAGACAGGGCTAAATCAATTTCAAATTTGAAGTATCATGAAAAATTCTTCAGAGTTATTTTGCCTTCTGTATTATCAATATTTAAAATGTTATATGGAAATGATGAAAAATAACAGTAATGAAATTATTCTTTTTTTATTAAATTAATGCAGTAGTTGTGAAAAGTACAAGATTATCAGTCTAAGAATTTAAAGTATTCTTTAAAAAAAAAAAACAGGTAACACATTCATAACAGATAGGTAAGTTTCCTCTCTACAATATGTCTCAGTTTTTTTCAGGAGTGAAGTGATAAGAAAGGGTCTGATCTTGGGGTACTGCTGTTGAATCTAAAAATGAGTAAGGGCCAGCTGTGTGGCCTACTGGTTAAGGGGGCTAGATTCCTTATGACAAACTCTGGGGTTTAAATCCTGGTGCCTGTGGCTTGGAAAATATACCAAATACATATGTGTGCATGCCCTAAATCCTGAAAGGAAGGAAAAATGGAGGAGAAGGGGTTGCAGAGGAACCATGCCTGGTGCCTGTGGCTTGGAAAATATACCAAATACATATGTGTGCATGCCCTAAATCCTGAAAGGAAGGAAAAATGGAGGAGAAGGGGTTGCAGAGGAACCATGCCTCATCGAGGTTTCTTGCCTCTGTTCAGCAAGCACATTATGTCCTCGGTCTTATAAACAGCAAACAAACAAATAGATTAATATGAGCGGTTATAAAAATGACTGATAAAAAAAGGTGGTATCATTAGAGAAGCAGACATAAGAATGCTTCAAACACATAAGCACCTGTATTCTGAATTAACCCCTCACCTTTCCAGAGGATCATAAATACGAGTCATTTCAAGGGAGACTTGAATAATATGGAGTAGGTTTCACATCTTTCTTAATCAAAAAGGAATTGAATGGAAACCTTGATTACATTTATCCAGTTATTTGGAAGATGAAATTCTTATGAAGTTACCAATACCTTAAGCCACCCAGGGTGTATATTTTGACCAGGGGAATTCTAAAACATCACAAAATGAGTGGAATAAATGTTAATATATAATAAATGTTCTTCTGTATTGAGGAGTGTGACTCATCTAATAAAATTTAATTTACAATGTAATTGAAATAATTACTTTTAAATTCGCCTTTAAAATTTATTTTATAATTTTTAGCTACATTTCATTGTTGTACATCTTGGTGGGGTACAGTATTTTTTTTTTAAAGTATACATTCAATGAAAACCAAACACATATAGGGAATAGTTATTATTTTTTAATATTATGCTTAGAAGTTAGAATAATACTTTAATAAAACCACTTAAATCCTACCAAAGCAAACCACCTGACACTGTGTTGTCAGCTCCATGTTCTTCAATTAGGTAGTGTCCCTCCTAAGCTCTTATTAACTTCCAGAATTGCTTTGTATTTATAACATTCACTAAGCAGTGATGAGCGACTTGGAAAGTGCTTGACATGTATTAATTATAAGGGGCAGCCCAAGAGCCTGGTGGTTAAGGGAGCTGGATATCATATGGCCAACCATGATTTTTTTTTGAGAAGTTTTGGCTATAGGACGTGTGTGCTCACCAGAAAGACAGAGAGAGGCAGAGAGACAGAAAGCGAGAAATCACTACCCAGGGGGGATGGCCATGCTGCAATCCCTTCTCCTCCATTCTCCTCTTTGGATCTTGGGCACGCATGCACACGTGCTCAGTGTGAGTTTAAGCTACCGGGTCTGGGACTATATGGGAGTCCAGTGACATAGCCATTACACCAGCTGCTGGTCCCTGGCCATCCATGATTTGAATACCATCCCTGATGCCAGAAATGCACGCAAAGTACATGGGCGTACCTACCCCAAATCTGGACAGGATGGGAAAACGGAGTGAAAGGGATTATGTTGTGACCACATGCTGTTTAGGGCTGCTTTCTCCCTCCCTATCCTTCTCTTCATCTCTCTCAGGCTAATGCATGTACCCTCTGGCAATTAAAAAAGGAAAAGGGGTACATTAGTTGTAAATTGATACCCTTCAGCCAAATTTGCTATTTTAACTAAAACTGACAGTTTTAAATTGTTCGTTTAGGTAGTTTTAATTTATATTCTTAAAAAATGATGGCTTCAAGGACGTGAAGATCAAGAATCTTACTATTTTAAAAATGTATCACAGAGGCAGAGACCTCAGTTGTAGTAACCAAGTCAGAGAACCTGGATCAAGTGCAGGTCTATGACTTCATGAGGGGAAAAAGAGTATTATACTTTATACTTGTAATAGCTCTGAATATTTATGCACTCTTTTACCTTTATGGATTATGTGATTGTAAAGTCAATCAAGAGAAAAGGCAATAATCTTGGGTTATTTCTTCCTGGTAAAAATATCATTTCCTGTTGTTGTTTTCAACAGTTTTCTTATAGTGAAACTATTTTAGACTTTTGATTTAAACAGACAGTTGAAGGATCCATGATTCATTTGTGAGTTTTCTACCTACAAGTCTTAGTTTCTAGTACAAAAAGGAACTGGCATAACTGTGACATTCCTCTAATTCTCTCCTGGCAAAACAGAAGTGTGGTAAAAAGTTTAATGTCTGTTTCTATTGGTTGATGTCAGGGCTGAACCCGTCATTTACTATTTAAAAAATAATTATGGTTGAATCACAATGAGAGTTTATAGCAGAACAGCAAGGCGACTGCACTGCTCTTACTAAGTAGTAGTATTATATTAAAAAATTAATACTAACAAAATAGTTGTCCGATAGTGATGCGGAAGTAGAATGTGATGTTCTGCAAGGCAGTCCCACTCGGGAAGGTTGCTAGTTCAAGTCCAAGTGTACAGGCACACATATGCATATAATCTGGGTTGGTTGAAAATTGAAGGTGGATTACAGTATTGAGATCTTTTGGGTGCTATCTCTTTCTCTGTGTCTGTATCTCTCATTCATGGAATAAATAAATAAAAACTTTAAAAAATTATAAAATTTAAAAGTTTGAACTTTTCCTAGAGCTGTGCACATTACAGGGTCCTAGAGCCAATGTGAAATACAGCAGTGGTTGCTGCTCCAGCAAGACCTGGACTCCTACCTTCATTAATCTGTATCATATACACATAACCTGTGGTGTGTCTCAGGTATAAACCAACTTGTAAGAAATCTAAGGAGTGAGAACATAGAGAACAGAAATGTCTTCAAGATTGTCTTCTTTTTTAATTGCCAGAAAAAAAGAAAGAGAAAAAGAGAAGGTACCCTTCATGAGGTATTCTCACACAGAAATCTCTTCTCCATCTCTCCATGATGTCAGAATTCTGGGCATGCACACAAACATACCTCGAGTGTTTTTCAAAGCCACTGGAGCTGGAATTCAAACCACATGGTCAGCCATATGGGATTTGGCTTCCACAGGGCTGGCCCTAGTTTGTCCTCTTTGTCAAGATGATTTCACTAGTGATAATTAATTTGGCTTGTTGACAGATCCTTCACAAATCTATAGCATTAAGTCATCTTTTTTTTTTGGTCATCAATAATGAGTCCAGAGAACTCACATGATTCAGATAACTCTTTTTTGTTGTTGTTAATCAATAATGAGTCCAGGAGGACTCACATGAATCAGTGGATTGAGGGTCATATATTTGATAGGAGCTTTATCGCACATTAAAATTTATAAAATATTGGGTTGTTTTTGCATAGAAACAATACAGCATGACTTTTCTGACAATCCAATAAAATGGTTATAGATTCTATTCAAAAACTCTTCTAATATGCAGTTTTAAACTTAAACAGACTCAGATGCTGTGCAGCTATTTAGCTTTTTGTAAAATATTTATACCTGTTTTTGCTTATTATAAATGTTTTAACATAGTGGATAAAGAAAACCATGACTCAACAGTGCTTAAATTTTAATATATTAAACCATGTATTATGTAAATTCATAAGTAAACATTTTTTCATTATTATAAGGAATATTTATATGACATAATATTGTTGGTGTGTTTGTCACTGAAAGAAAATGTTAATAAGAGGACCATCATACAAGTTTCTGTTAAGCACATATAAATACTACTTAGGCATTACCAAGTGAAGATAAAAACATTATTTCCCTTGTCTGATATTTTAAGATGTCCTATATATAGAAGTACAGTACCTATTGTTGTATATGTGATTAAAAAAGGGGTGGTTAAAAAACATTAAAATTCTAATAATTCTGTTTCTCTTAATGTTTTGATTTATTTGTTGATTTAGTGGAAATTTTAAAAATGCACATAATGATAAAATTTAAATATTTTTAAGAGAGCTTTGAATTATTATAAATCTTTTAGGTATTAGACTTATTATAAAATGTCATTCACTAAATAAATGCAAATAATAAACATTGTACCACAGTAGATGCAACCCTATTTCTTCAACATGAAAGAATGGTTCTCTATTATTTTGATCAAAGTATTGTTTTTAATAATGGTCTCTCTTATTTTTTCTTGTTTCATTTAGCTTTGAAATAAATGAATCTAAAAATCTTTCAACTCTTCAATTGGAATTACATTATTTCTCAAGTGAGAAAAAATGATGGTGGTATTCACATATAGACATAATCATTTTTAGGCAATCTTAGTACTTATTTTGCCAATATAACAGCGAAAAGTCAAAGTTCCTTAAATCCAAATGAGTCTTTCTAACCCATGTTCTCTTCTGGTGATTAAAAAGTATTAATAGAATGCTTAGAAGCAGGCAGATCACAGAAAGAAATATCAAAACCAAGGCTGATGCCAAATCAATGCCTAGATTTAAATTTTGCAATATTTGTATTCAGCATTGATCTAATCTAGAAAGTGCTGAGCTTACTATGCACTCCAAACAATGTGTTTTATGTAGAAGTATGTTTAATAAAATATAATCAGAGTGCTAAAATGTAAAATAAAATGGTATTAAAATAAATTTTAAAATATTTTGTATATTTATAAAGGGGATTGAAAGTTAATGTTTGGTTTTTTTCCCCTGTTGCCCAGTATACTACTTATCACTGAAGAGTTAAGCAGCAATTGTAGCTCTAGTAATAATGTTTGTGAAAACAAAAGTATAAATGATTAAGCTATTTAGTAAATGACTTTTATCTCCTTTCCCTCCAGTTAAGCAGTCAGCTTCTCTTAAAAAGTCATGTTTGCCTTGTTTTTTCTGTTCCCGTCTGTGTTTTATTATTATTTCTGTCACATTTTAAACACCTGAGATTTGTTGTATCTTTCAGTAGCAAACCTTTAGAAATGAGGAAACATGTTGATTTGTTCTAGATTTTCTTGTTAACTATCCTTATGCTATGGAAAATATCCCAGCCAGTCCTCCTCTCTCTTTTATACACAAATAGTGTATACTGATTGAATTGCAGTCTTTGCTACTTATACCTAATAGGTTATCAGAGTTAGCTCTTAGCCAATGAACAAGTATGAATGGTTCATTATTTGTGGATAATAGTACTGAGAATGCAAATGGATCACCTATTGTGTTAGCTATTTTTAAAGAAAAACATAACCTGGTTAGGTCTTTTACTTTTTTGAGGTAAAGATTGTGGGTGGTACCTATCTGTTTTGTTTTTACATATCTTAGTTATCTGAATATAATTTATTCTATAGCTACCAAAAGTAAAGTTAAAATAGAAAAAAATTGTATGGAATTGGAAAATCAGAGATTGTAACTCTAGTAATAATGTTTGTGAAAACAAATCTGAATGTATAACTTATTTAGTAAACGATCTTTATCTCCTTTCCCTCTAATTCAGTAGCATAAGAATTGGTTTTTAAGCAGTTGAATTTTTTGGGTAAGTCCCCTCATCATTAATATTTACATGCCATACCAAATTTAATAAATCCTATTTTGATATATTTTATACTTTCCTAAAAAAGGTCATTTATATGAATGAATTGTATATCTTGGTCAATTAAGATTTATAATTAGCCTCTCTTAAACTAGTATGAGCACTTGTTTCGGGTAAGTGCACAAAGAATGAGGATAGACAGATATATATGTCTGTCAATCACTCTCTCTATACTGTACCTTTATTATAGTTCCATTTAATATTAAAATCAGTTTTTCTTTAGGTTAGAATATCCTGCATTTCAGAGCTATAGAAGAAAATTTCTCTAATTTTAAAGATAGTTCTACCTCTTCTAAATAATTTAATTCATTCCAAAACAGAATTTTAGATTATGGGTAATAATAAGCATAAAACACTATTCACTCTTATTTTGGTTCATTGTTTGCAGAGCCCAAAAATCTTGTTACACTATACAGGTAACAACTTCTCAGGTGTAGTAAGTTCATCAAAGTTCATAGAAACGCAGCCCATGATATGCAAGGCCATTGTAAGATCTTCCGAAAGAAAACAGAAGGGCTAGTCTGTAGCTTGGTGGTTAAGGCAGCTAAATCCCAGAGGACCAACTGGCTGGTTTGAGTCCTGGACCCACTGGCTTGAGAAACACACTGGATACATGTGTGTTATGTGTGTGTACGTGCCTGCCCAAAATTCTGAGGGTAGAGAGAAATGCAAGAGAAGGGACTGTGGCTTGGCCATTCCCTTTGGGGATTGCTTTCTCACTTCCCTCTCTGTCTGTCTGTGAGTACACATGCACTCTGACAAATGAAAAATAAAATAAAATAATGGAAAACCAAAGTGCTACCAAGACAAGTCATGAATATGGGCCTTGAGATAAATCTACATTTCAAAAGACTGGGACCCCTGTGGATCTTACTATGTCTCTGGATGTCAGATCACCCTTCTGGGAATCCTCTTGCTTCTGTATGGAGTGCTTTTGACAAAAGAGACTTCATATTCACCTTAAAGAAGTGGTCTTTTCAAGGATTAAAATGGTCAGTGCAATGAATAGGTGAAAAAATCATATTCACAGAAAGAATGAGGATGAATCATCAGTGTACGTAATATTTGGAGAGTAGTTTATGAAAGTTAGAGGATTGCTGATTCAGGTAAATGATGAAGGAGGAATTAAGAAAAGAAAGTAAGCAGCCTTGTCCACAGTATTTTTACAGAATCTCTTAGTTGCATAGTGAATGTATGATTCATGGAATTGAAAAAAAAAAAAAACCAAAAGCATAGATTTCATGACAGACTCAACTTTGATGATGAAATTAAATCTCTAGATTCAATAAACTACAATATTTAAAATGCTCTTAATTTATCAAGTGTTCAGAAGTGTGCGAAGAAGTGATAATGAAAACGTCTTCATAAACTGAGTATTTCTTAATATTATGAAGTAAAATGAGGAAAAATAAATTGATTGAAAATTAACCAAAACAGTACTGTCTTTTTTCCCCTCTCATAATGGATACGATGATCATTTTGTTGCTGGATCACTCTGTGATGATGTATGCATACAAACTAACTGGTTTTCATGCATGTAAAATAAGACAATGTCAACTACAGAGGTAGTTAGAACTGTGGATGATTTTCTATTGTCATTTCATTGATTTTTTCAATGTGTGAAAAGGGAGGGTATTATCTCTTCCTGCTTTATCTCTGGTCAACATTTGTTTTCTTCATTTCAGAGACCCGTAACAAGATACATAAAAAATGAAGGTCATGTTTTTCCAAAGCACAACACTCATCTACTCTTTAGCCCAACATTGTTGCTGCCCATTTATGACTTATTGTTGCCCGGAGCTATGTACTGCTGTCTTCCAGTGCTATATTTCTTGAAAATTTGACATAGAAATCTATGACACAAACTGTCAGCTTGGTGTGGAAAAACCTCAAGTTCTCTCATTAATATTAAACTTCGGGGGGGGGAAATGTGTTGCTGAAACAAGCATTTCTTTTAGGGATGAAGGAATTCATATATTACTATTGACATGATAATTGAAATCATATTCAGCAAAATGAATGATGAAGAAATTATACACATGTATTCTAAAAGAAGGGACAAAGATGGATCAGAGGAAGGAAAAATACATTAGCACAAAATATGCAAGGACTGAGACATCCTTACCAAAGTGATGAAACAATGAAAAGGAAAGTTATTGTGACCATCTATTATTATTTCTAATGAGCATCAGAGGGATTGTGATAAAGAAAAATTATTGTCAGTCATTGCAACAGAATATAGCTGAATTGCTACATCTTTTTATGACAATGCAGGCAAGTATAATTCGGATGTAAATCATGTCTCTTCCCCCCCACTTTATAATGGACTTTCATTATACTGTACACAAAATTTGGAATAGGAAGTGATGAAAAGTCAGATACTTGTCTCTGCCTTCCCCTCTGAGAACCCCTTATGCAGAACTCCTGGTGACTTGGGGACACTAAAAATTGTGGACAGAATAAGATCTGCTCTTGGGAGCCAAAGAGAAATGGCACTCCTCTTTCTGCCCATTTTTTTTTTTTTTTAATGTAGCATAAAAACTAGAAGAAATTCTCATTTCTCTCTATACCTCAACTCAGAGATATTCTTCCAAGTCAAATATTGGTGTACTTATTTAACTTGCTAGTTTCTTTTTTTCCCCCCTTTTCCATTTTGTTATATTCTGTTTACTTAAAGTAAGATAAATTTTATTTTGGAAAGAAATCATTTGGGTGCCGAAGATAATGAAAACTTAGTCTTACTAAACAACTTGCTAAAGGAATTTAATTCTATCATACTGTTGTATTATTATTCCATAATGATAAAATTGTGTATGTATCAAGGCAAACATCTTCAAAACCTATTCACTTAATAATAATTAACACCTTAAAGTCAGCAAAATGCATTGACCAACATTGCTTCTTAAAATTCTCATGATAAAAATGTGTTGAGAGTATGTTATTTTCACTTTATACAAGAAAATTGAATTTCAGAGATCTTCTTTAACCTGCTTAATGTTATGTACCTAGTGGGATGCAGAACTGTATGTTTTGAACACAAGGTTCCTAATTTAAATTCTGTTTTTTTTTTTTCCCACTACATCATATAATCTCAACCAATATTTTTTTATATAGTAGTGTATATAGTAGTGCTTTCTATATATGTATATATGTATATGTATATATATATATATATATATATATATACACCTTTTTGAGAGAGAGAGATTTTTGCTATAGGGCACATGCACTTGTTGGAGACACAGAGACAGAGACAGAAAGTGAAAAAAATCACCCCCTCAGGAGGGATGGCCATGCTGCTATCTCTTCTCCTTCATTCTTCTCTCAGGAGTTTGGGCATGCATGCATGTGTGCCCAGAGTGAGTTTAAGCCACTAGATCCAGGACTGAACCATAGTTGACGACTGGGCGTCCAGTGACATAACCATTGCGCCATCTGCTGGTCTCAATATAGTAGCAGTATTTTTTTTTTTTTAATTACCAAATTGGGGTGAGCAGATGCATAGTGGTTATGTCACTGGACTACCACATGGTTGACAACAGTTCTAGTCCCAGACCTGATGGCTTGAAAATCATGCTGGGTTCATGTGTGGATGTGCCCAAGATCCCAGGAGGAGAATAGAAGAGAAGTGCTTGAGGCATGACCATCTCTCCTGCAAAGTGATTGCTCACTTTCCTTCTCACTATCTGTTTCTCTGGCAAGTACACATGTTATATGGCAAAAAAACCTCTTAAAATATTACCTAATTAGTAAGTTAAAGTTTTGGACAGTCTTACAGTAACAGTTTCCCCTTGATAGGAAAGGGGATTGTTATTGTGATATATACTGGTATCCAAGAGTCAACAGTAAAAGAGGAACAATTGGTTACTTAAGAGAGTTGGGAAGTACTAGATGTGGAACACCTGGTTTTCCTAGAACAGAATGGAAGAAAGCCTAAACCTAGCATGGCTTACTTAGCCCCCTAAGTTCCCAGAGTCCTACTGAGACAGTCCTCTGGCCACAAAGTCAAGTCGAGACAAAGTAAGCAACTTGGCTAGGGTGAGCTGGGAATCCCTTAGGGCAAAGGAGGGGCAGCCTCTCATTACCAAATACCATTTTGGCCTGGGGCCTTTGCAACATGCAGTGTTCCTGCCCCGTGTGGCACTTTGTCCTTTTGATAAGGACCTTGTTGTCTTTTTGTTAGATTATTACTTGAAATGATAATATATAGCCTGTCCGTTTGCTGTTTCAAGGCTGTGATATATTTTCCTAGTGGTTTGTTTTTTTTTAAATAAAGTTTAATTCCCCCCCTCCCCCCCAAAAAAATTTTGGTGATTGTCAGTATTTTTCTAGGGCTTAGTATTATATAAAAATACGTGTTTTTTTTTTTTAAGAGATTTTTTTTTGCCATAGGGTGTGTTGTGTGCTTGCTGGAGAGACAGAGACAGAGACAGTGAGAGGGAAAGTGAGAACTCATCCCCCAGGGGAGATAGTCTTACCATGATCGCAATTCCTTTTCTCTATTCTCCTGGGATTTTGAGCATGCTCACACACATGCCTGGTGTGATTTTCAAGCTTCCAGGTCCAGGACTCGTTCCACAGTTGGCCATGTGGGCATCCTTAGCCATAACCATTATTGCCACCTGCTGGCCCCAGGAATATTATTTTTATAATGAATATAATTTGTTTTAAAGAATTGAGGGGGACCTGAATTGAGGATATAAAAACAATAGCTGGGATGCTTTCTAAAAATGTATAATCCTAATCTTAACCCCCAAAGATAATGATTCAATATATCTAAATAAGACTGTAATTAATCTGAGTATTTTGTATGTTGGTTTGTTTTTTTAAAGAATCAAATTTGAAAAACTCTGATGTAGAACAGTATTTAATAACTCTTTGTCACAATCCATTATTCTATATTTTGATTTATAGTCAACACAATTTCTTTCTTTTCTTTCCTTTTCCTTCTTTTCACTTTCTTTCTGTTTTTTTTTCTTTTAATTTATCAAATTGATGTTCCCAAACTCTATTATCTCTTTTAATTGCTAAATTTAAATTCTCCTACTACAAAGACATTTTAGGCTGCCTTTGGGTATATTTACAAAAAAAGTAAATAATATGGCCAAAATTCTTGTGCATGTTAGCTATTTCATGGATTAGTTGTTTTCTGATTGAAAATACATACACATGCAAGTTGGCCTCATGGCTTAATGGTTGAGGGAGTCAGATCCCACATGATTAACCATACAGTTTGAGGCCTGGCACTGGTGGTTTAAAAATGTGATGGGCACATGTGCATGTGTATCCAAAATCTCAGCAGGACAGAGAAATGGAAGAGAAAGGAGGACCATGTCCTAGTGGAAAGTGCTTTTTCTCCATTTTTCTCTACCTCTCTTTAGCAAGTACACTCACCATCTAGCAAAATTAAAAGGGAACAAAAAGAAAATAAGTACATATGTTCTGAAAATAGGTGTGTATGTGGCAGGATTTTAGGGTCAGGCAAACTGTATTCAATTATGCTCCATCTTTGCTACTTACTTGGCAAAATTTTTGATCTACTTTTAAAGATTTCATGTGTAAAATTGGAAGAATAGCATTTTATCTCATGAAAATTTAATAAAGATCAAATGAGATGATTATTCACCTTTATCTAATGCACACCACTTTCCTCAGACCATGGAGAGTGCTCAATGAAAGTGTCACTCACCTTATAGCTGGGCTTATGACATAACTCAGCCCCTCCCTAAATGGTTGGTATCTTTCTTTTAGTAACCCATGCATGTAGATAAGGTAATACTATCCCTCCAAGGACCAGCCTAAATTCTAAGATCCAAGATGGTTTCCATAATGGCCTTTGGAAGACCCAAAACTGATCATAATGTCATGACATGATAAATAACACAAGTATAAGCATATGACAGTTTGTAATTACCAACAAAATTGCCAGAGGATCCTTACAAGGAAAAAGAGGAAGTAGGTTTGGAATTCCAGGAAGTCCTTACCTTTTCCAAGAAAAATTTTGAATATCCCTTCTATTACCCTATCCTGTCTCCTCATCACCCCCATTTGCTATATCTTAAACACCCAGCTCAAGATGAGTGTTAAGCTGATTTGCAAGTACATCTTCCTTTTCTCCATTCCTTAGCCATTGACTAAAACTTGTGCCCTAACACTCAGTTTCAGTTTTGTAAGTTGGCTTTGTAACAAGGAACACCAAAAGATCCCATTTTGAGAATTCTATTAAAAATTGGTAGCAAAAGCAAATATTGTCGTATGGTTCTTACTGAAGTTGTTATTAATTAGCCAATTGTATCATTTGGAAAATAATAATGCTCCTACTGACCATCTGTTTTCGATTTTTGAAATGTCTCCCAGGAGCAATTAAGTGAATTAATTTTGGAACAGAGTTACTTGATATGATTATTGGTCATTGGAGAATGATGGCCAAAGGCACATTTTCTTTTCATACGTTTGTTATTGAAACATTCCTCCTGTTTAGCTTCAATGATTAGTTGTACATTGCACCATTCCTGCCACCATATGGGGTTTCTTCTGCTTGTTTATATGCCAAAAAGTTTGTGCATGCATGCAGGTGGGACAGAATTGGGGACGTGGAGATTGAGGTAGAGAGAAAGCACCCTCAGCAGGCCATCCTCAAGCGGTAATTCTCTTTCTCAACCCTCAGAGCCCTGAGGATCTTGGCTACCCACATGTATACCTGGCGTTTTTTCCAGGGTGACTCAGGATTTGAATCACAGATGCTATCTGGCTTCAACACTGTAGGGCACTGACATTATCCTTGCATAATGCTGACTAGGCACACCCTATGTTTTTATATTATCTGATAATTTAAAATTTTTTTGGTTATTTATTTTGTTTGGCAAGTTACAAAAACTCTTTGAGTTGTACACACTTTTATATTTTTAAAAACTGAAGCATAGTTAGTGCTTAATAATGTGGTCACAAAATCCCAAGAGGAGAATGGAGAAGGAGGGATAGCAGCGTGGCCATCATCCCGGGTGGGGGTGGGGGGTGATTTCTCACTTTCTCTCTCTGTCTCTGTGTCTCTGGTGACCACACACTCTCCCTATAGCAATGATCTCTCTCTTAATATATCTATATCTATATATATCATCCATTATTGTATAGATGTTAACATTTACAGATAACAGATGGGCAGACAGGTGAGAATTTTAGGAATTATGAGAAATTACTTTCTTAATCTTATTTTTTTCAGAGAGATTTTTTACTATAGGGTGCATACCCTCACTGGAGAGATAGAGAGAGACATTCAGAAAGTGAGAAATCATCCCCCAGGGGTATGACCATGCTGCAATCCCTTCTTCTCCATTCTCTTCTTGGGATTTTGGGCACACAGTCACATGCACCGGCATGAGTTTTAAGTTGCCAGGGACTTGAACCAGAGTTACCTATTTGAGAGTCCAGTGACATAATCATTATATCATTATGTCCATTGGTCCCATTACTTTCTTAATCTTTATTAAATTAACCCATAGTGTATGTTGTTAAACATGTACTACCTTTTTTGACCTAATGAGTGCATACAGTAAGAATTATAATTTCTTCTGCACATTTACTTACTAAGGCAATGGTTTTTAGGCATTTTAAGTATTTCTTCACCTAATTAAAGGTTTAAAAATTCAATGAAATATTTAACTAACTGAATCAATTGTAAAATGGTGGGAATCTTTAAGGAAAATACTAATGATACTTTAGGAAAAGAATGAAATGGAAAAAGATGTTGAAAAACAAGTTATAAATGGGAAACAATGAAATACCATAGGAAACAGTAAAGGAATAAGTATTAATATATTAGGTTGTATTTTTTTTGAGAGATTTTTTTCCAATGTGGAACAGAACTCACCAGAGAGAGACAGAAAGTGAGAAATCCCCCCCAGGTGGGATGGCCACGTCACAATCCTTTTTCCACCAGTCTCCTCTCAGGATTTAAGCCGCTGGGTCTGATACTTGAACTGTAGTCAACTATGTGGGAGTCTAGCTGTGTAACCATTATGCCGTTTGTTGGTCCCAGTATATTGCATTTTAAAATCAACTTATTTCAAGGCTGGCCCTATAGCACATTGATTAAGTGATAAACATACAAAGCCAGATCCCACATGGCCAACCAAATCTGAATCCTGCCCCTGGAAGCTTGAAAAACATACCAGGTGTACATGAATACGGCCCCAAATCTTGATGGGATGGGAAACAGATGGGAAAAAAAGAATTTCAGTATGACCACAACCCATTCGGGGATACTATCTTTTTCCCTCTCTGTGTCTCTCTCTGGCAAGTACACAGGCCCTTTGGTAATAAAAAAAATAAATATAAACAACATAGTTCAGTCTTGGGGTATTTTATTTGCCGTTGCAATCCCCCTAATTGTTCATCATCTAGATACATTTGTGACTTGTTTCTCTTTTTTATTATTTTGACTCAGATACTTTCTGTTGCATGAAGCCGCCCTCACTTATGCCACTAGTATCCATACAAAATCTCAGTCAATAGGTACATCATTATTTTTCCCTTATATGCTGAAATAACTTCTCTATATCTCTCCCATTAAGTATAAGCAATATGAGAACTGATTAGTTTACCCCAGTCTACATGAAGGAGCACAGCATTTATGAAGGTGTCTTTAAAAAAATGGAAAATGCATATAATGGAAAAAAATATAAATTTAACTATTGTTTTACTGAAATAAACTGGTGCTTCAGTGCCATCTCTCCACGAATTTTTTGGATGCACACAAGCATGCTGCTTATCACTGCAATGCATGAAATTGGGAGTAGTATAAAATATCAAATAAATATACTGTATATTGTCACAGTATACTGATGGAACAATGTGACTTCATTTTCTGAAATACCTGTATTTTGAAAACTTACTATTTACAGGGAGCACAGTAAGTTGAAGGGATACACATAGAGATGTGTTTGATTCAACGTTTGATTCTTGGGTCATTAAATGTTTTCAATAAAAATATTACTGCTTGTTGTAATTAAAACTGTATATGTTTATAATACGTAATATAGTTACAAAAATATAATTTGATACCAGTCAGTAATTTTTTTACTAGCCTTAGCAGTTTCCATGAGTTTCTCATTTATTTTCAAACCATTCTGTAACAGGTTAAAAGACAGAGATCCAATACCTTAAGAATGAGGGGGCAATGAGATAAGTAATTTATATTATTCAGCACTCTTCTGAACTTTTAATAATAACTTAGATTTAGATATGATTGTGATGAAAATATTTGTTAAATAACATTTAAAATTAAATTTATTAAATTCATGCAAGTATAAACAATACATTAAAATGATTACTTTTGGATGGCATAGAGGACTAAAGCCTTGTCCACTAAAAGAAGAAAATTATTTTTACCCTCGTTCTCCCACTCATATATTATTTATATCAATGCATATTGTAAATTATAAAAAATTTAAAACTATGTAAGGCATGTCACAAATTATATATGAATTTGCATATATACTCAAAATGCAAAATTATTTCATCTGTATGTTATTAATATGTTACTGAAATTGTCTTTTTTATACTTTTTTGTTACCTAGAATATTTTAGAGTTCTGTTCCTAAATATTTACCAAATATTTTATAAAATTTATTGACTTTTCCTGATTATGAAGTATTGACATAAAAATATATCCTTTGCAATCACTCAAGGCTAAACAAAGAGACCTCAAAAACCTGTCAGCATTTCTAGGAAAATTTAATATATGTGTAAATAATACTACTATTCAGCATTTGTCAATTTATACATATAATATTTCATAACTTATAACATGACATGCAGATTGTTTCAAGTACATAATAACCTTGAAAAATTACAGGAGCTTGCAAAAAATTACTTGACTTAATGAAGATCAAGCCTTGCCTGACTAAATTACTCTTTTTTTTTTTTTTTGGAGAGGTTTTTTTGCTATAGGACGCGTGCGCTCGCCAGACAGACAGAGAGAGACAGAGAGATAGAAAGCGAGAAATCACCCCCCAGGGGGGATGGCCACGCCGCAATCCCTTCTCCTCCATTCTCCTCTCGGGATCTTGGGCACGCAAGCACACGTGCCTAGCGTGAGTTTAAGCCACCGGTCCAGGACTTGAATCGCGGTCGACTACATGGGAGTCCAGCGACATAGCCATTACGCTAACTGCTGGTCCCCTAAATTACTCTTTTACGAGAAAAGGACCCATTCAATTGAGTATTGAGTAAATTAAAGAGAAATAACAGGCATAATCCATTTTGGCCTTAATTTTTGTTTGTGTAACTTAATTTTCTTAGAACTAAATAGAGAAATATGGGTTTGATAATGTAAATATTGAGTGATCACCCTAAGTGATCTATTACATCCGTTATAGTAACTAACATATTATGTTTAACCTAAAGGGTCATAATTCACATATTTATTCCTGTTATAAATATGTATTAAATACCTATGTAATGGAATAGTTTTCAAGAGAGAGATTTTTGCTATGAGGTGGATGTGCTCACTAGAGAAAAAGAGAGACAGAAACAAAAGCAAGAAATCACCCCCCTGGGGGAGAGGTGGTGAGCCCCACCACAATCCTTTCTCCACCATTCTTCTCTTGGGATTTTGGGCAGGCATGCACATGTACCGAGAGTGAGTTTTAAGCCACTGGGTCTAAGACTTGAACTGCAGTCAACTACATGGTAGGCCAGCGACATAACCATTATACCATCTGCTGGTCCCAACAGCTTTCCTTTTTTAAAAGAGTACTCCAAGATATGAATGAAGAATTGTTTCTGAAAGATAGCATCAAGCCCAGTAATTTAGAAGATAATGATTCACTTAACCCTGAGCCATTTGTTGGCCTTGATGTTCTCTCATACTGATTGCCACCATAACTGAGGGTAAACTTCCTCTTTAATGTCTAGCCATGAACTTAAAAAAGTTATTCTTTTCCTTTGAGGGTGAGGTATTTTCTTGGTTTCACATATTTCTTGTGTCCCTGTGGTGATTTCTAGCCATCTGAAGGGTTATTTGTTTCTTCCTAATTTCTAGAAGCTCAATCTGAGCGACCAGAGGGGCACAGGAGGAGGTGGTCTGCAAACTCTTTGGCATTGCGTTTTTTTCTCCCAGGGCTCTCCCAGAGTAAATTCTCAACAGACCATCTTCATTGCCTTATCGCTGAAATCACTATATCTCAGCTCTCACGGTAGACCCAGTCTTCTGAGAATGGGTTAATTCTATTTGAGGATCATAGAATTGTCAAAAGATGGACAAAGGAAAGAGACTTTTGGATGAGGTGGTTTTGATTTGTGCTTAAAATATGGGTGGGATTTACAAAGATAGCCACAGAATGGTAGTCATACCAGAGTGGAAATATCTTGACCAAGTACACAGAGATGGGAATGTATGGGCCATTTATGGAGAATTTTAGAAAGTTTCATTTTGAGTAGTGTGGGGGGTATATGAAGGGGTGTAGTGGGAGGTGAGGCAGCAAAAAGAATGTGTCAATCTTGAGTATCATTTAAGGTAAAAGGCAAGTTACTTTATGAAAGAAGGGAGTAGGCTTGGTATTTTTCACATTAAGAAGAGTTACAAAGAGTAGATATATCATCAGAGGAAGAAAGAAGATATGTCAGGCCTTTCCTATGGAAAGAAAATGTATTTATTGAATACTGTGTACCCTAAGTTTAACATGTGATATCTTATTTAATCCTCACACTATTTTATGAGACAGGAGAAATAGAGTTCATTTTATACGTGAAAACAATGACCTATAAAATATATTACAGAATTTTCTGTAGGTAACACAGTATCAATGCTGGTACTTAAACCTAGTTCCTAACTCTGGCTGCTCCTTAGGATCATCTAGAGAACTGCTTAATCAGTATTTAAAAAACGGATTCCTTACCCTATTCTGAGAAATTGTAATTTAATTGACCAGTAGTCTAGACCATAGTTTCTCACAAAGATAAGGTTAAAATTCATTGATTTTCTTAATTGAAGGAATGGTCATGAATAAAAATTGACTTACTTAATAAAGTTGAGTAAAGAGTAATAGAGCTTAGAATTAAGAAGAAAAAAGTAAAATTGTGACAAAATAATTAGAAGACTGTTACTCAAGGTCCTTCCTGAATATAGATTATGTAGAAAAATAAAATTTATAACAGGAAATATTTGTATTGGAATATATATATATATATATATATATATATATACACACACACACATACACACACACACACACACGCACGCACACACATACATGTACATGCATGTGTTTATATGCCCATAGAGTTGGTCATTTTTATTCACAGATTCCATATTCAGAAATTTGCCTACTTGCTAAAATTTTTCTGTAATAAAGAAATCAGTACTCATGATGCTTCTGCAATCATTTGTGGATATATGCAGAGTGGGTGCATAAACTTGAGTCATGCAACAGACACATTTTTAGCTTACATCTAGTCCCAGCTTAAAGCAAACAAAGTGACACTTTTTTCCACTCTTATACTGTAAACAAGTGTCCTTTCACCATCTGTTTAGTCCCATGTTCTCATTTTTGTGCTTTTCTGTTGATGAATTCACTGCCTAAAGTGCTATTGGTCATAATTTTAATGTTAACGAGTCAAGAATATATATCAAATAAAGCTCTCCTTCCCCTCCACTAATCAATACACGAAATTGTTTGGTTAGCAAAATGTGATCAACATTCCTAGGAACTTAACCCTACATTTCATTTAGGAACAATGATTTGGCATTCTCTAATTCTGTGCTCTCAATGACTTTATAGGACATTATTAAAGTGAATAAGAACCAGCTGTGCATATGGTAAGTGACATAAATTTATCAAAACATTTCTATGAGTGAGTGTGATCATTATTTTTATGTGTCAACTTGATGGGGCCAGGGAGTGCCCAGACATTTGGTCAAACACCAGTTTGAATATGTCTATGAGAGAGTTTCTGGATAAAATTAACGCTTGAATTGGTAGACTGAATAAAACAAATTGCCGTCCCTCATGTGGTGGGCCTCGTTCAATCAGTTGAAGGTCTCAAAACAACAAAAAGACTGACTCTTCTATAAGCAAGAAGGAATTTCTTCTTGACTGCCTTTGAACTGTGGCATAACTGTTTATCTATTTTCAGACCGGGATTACTCCATTAGTGCTCCTGGTTTACAAGCCTTCAGATTCATATTAGTGGACTCTTCATAGGTGCTCCCAAGTTCTCAGCATGCTGTGTATCTTGAAAGTTATCCTCTATAATCACATGAGTCAATTCCATAAGCTAAATCTTTCTATATATCTATATATAGATATGTATAGATATATATTGGGTATAAATATATATTTGTGTGTTTCTCTGGATAACCCTGATGAATAATGCTGATGAATGCAATTATATTAATTTACTCATGTGTTAATTCAATGAATATTTGTTGAATACACACTATGTGCTATTACTGTACTTGGCTGGTGATTCAGTACTGCGTGAGACATAATTGATTTCTGCATTCACACTTTATTAACTTACTCAATTCTAATTAGCAGCTACCACAAGCAACTCAATTGTTTATCCATGAACTCCAATACACAGTATGAAAATGATTCTGCCTACTTAAAATCACCCCTACTCTGTTTATGTACCTTGCTAGAATCAGTCTACCACACTCACCCAGCCCCTTACTCAGAGAAGAACCCTGGGCCTTGTTGTCATGAATTCACCCAGTAGCTCAGCATTCCCCAAGAAAAGAGCTGGCCTTCTTTGCATCCACATTGATGATCCAAGTCCAGCCTGACCCTCAGAAGCTCTGCCTTCTCTTCCACTGATTTTATACTTGGAATGTGCCAGTGGAAAGAGGTCATGGTGACAACAAAGTGACATCTGGAAGATAGGCCAGTAAAACCTATGGAGTCAAAGCAAACTGACCAATAAGAGCTGGGAGACAAAGAGGAAAGTGAATACATTCCTTTCCTTCCATCCTGATTCTCCACAGAATTGACTTCAGATACAGTTTTCATGCAAGGCCTTTTTCAAAGACCATGTGCAGGACTGTGGGGCCAATTATGTTTTCTTGGGAAACTGTAGCAAGCTCAGCAACTACTGTTTTGTATTTGTCTCTTTCCATCTCTTCTCATTTCCCCTTCCTTTCACTCATATTTGTTCCTGGGGATGCTCTTCCTTATACAACCAAAGCATGTAAGTTCTGTTTTCTAGAGAACCTAGGCCAAGACTTGGATTATTTTAGATTAGAACTTGATTCAGTTCATCCTGTATATAACGAATTTTTACATTTATTCATTCCTCTCTAACTGCTTGCTAAAAGTAAAACAAACTTTAAAATTAAATTGAACAGAGTTTACTTGAGCAAAGAACAATCTGTGACAGGCTGCACTCAGAACCAGAAGAGATTCAGAGAGCTCCATCTGGCAGTGGAAGCAATATGCTTTCTCTGTCTCTCTTTTCTTTTTCCTTTTTTTTTTTTTTTTAGTTCTTCTTTCTTTTTTTTTTTTTCTTTTTTTTTTTTTTTTTTCTCATAGGGTGTGTGCACTCCCGAGAGAGAGAGAGAGAGAGAGAGAGAGAGAGGAAAAGTGAAAAAATCATCCCCATGGGAGATGGCCACACTGCAATCCCTTCTCTTCCATTATCGTCTCAGGATTTTGGGCATGCAGACATTAAGTGCTAAACCTGATTTTCAAATCACTGTGTCTGGGATTGTGATTGGCCATGTAGGAGGCCAGCACCTTAATCGCTATGCCATCTACTGGTCCCATAATAAGCTTTTTTTTTTTTTTCAATTTCCTTTATACATTTAATCACATATGTCACCTAGCTTGCAAAGTAAATATTCCAACATGTATACATTTCTCACAATGCAATTGGGAATACTATACATGTTATCTTCAACAGATGATATTAATAACCCATTTCTTTGTCCCATAAATGCCTTACCTCTCTATTTTTCTCCTTAATATCTTTCCTCAGACTCTCCTCCTTCACTCACCCTCTTCCCACACTATATCTGATATTTATAACCATTTTTTATGTTTTTATATCCTCTAGTCATTCAGTTTCAGCTATAGAGTGTGGGTGCTCGGTATATATTAAATGGAGACATACAATGTTTCTCCTTCATAGCCTGGCTTGATTCACTCAGCAGTAAATCTTCCATATTCATCCACTTTCTGTCAAAAACCAGGGTCTTGTTGTATTTTATGTTTGAGAAGTATTCCATAGAGTATATGTGCCACACTTTTTCAATCCATTCATCTGTTCGTGGGCATTTGGGTTGGTTCTATGTCTTAGCAATTGTGAATAATGCCACAATAAACATCGATGTACAAACACTTTTCCAACTAAGGATTCTTCTGTCCTTTGGGTAGATACCAAGGAGTGAAATTGCTGGATCATATGGTAGTTCTATTTGTAGATCTTTGAGGAATTGTTCTCCATAGTGGCTGGACCAATATACATTCTCACCCTCAGTACAGGAGAGTTCCCCTTTCACCTCAATAAGCTTTTATAGACTGAAAACAGAAGAAAAGTAAAAAATAAAATTAAATTAAAATCACTCTTTGGAAACTGATAGGCATTTGCCTTATTTGGGCATGGTCTGATCAGTTGGCTGCCTGTGATGGCTTGTGATTGGCTGTTATTCAGCTCTTTGTTACCAAAACTATGCTCCTAAATTAATTTTAGTTTGTTTACATAGTAGATTAGGCTGCATTTTATTATATGGAAAGTCTAAGTACAGAGACAACCTCAGGCCAATGGTCTTCTGCTTATTTAACATACTTAATTCAGTAAGTATTTATAGGAAACACTGGGAATAATACAGAGAGGAGAAACATACTTGCCCATGCTTACAAGAAGTTATTTCTTCTGACTCTTTTTTTCTCACACTTTAAATAACAATAGTAGAACCAATATAATTATTGTTGTTAGGATTACATATAAGGACATGTGTATAATAATTGGTATAATGACGGTATGTGTTAAAATAGAGGTAGTGTTTATTATTATTATTGTTATTATTATCTCTACTAAAATGTACTTGATATGTTGACTAGTAATCAGGTAGGATAGTTTTCTTTGTGTTAATGCTGAGTACCAGACTGAAAATGTACCTATGCAAATGATAAGAAGAAGAAATTATAATCACTCCCTTTGAAAGAAAAGTGTAGACTACTTTAAAACATTCTATAATTATTATATAGAAGCTAGTAATTATGTAGCAACTATAGTTTCTATTTGTACTAAGTTCATAATAATGTAGGCAATGAAGTTTAAACAAAAGCATTTGTGACTAACTAGAAAAAAACCCAAATGTTAAAATCATAACAATTTTTAATTTAAATAGTCACCTTAGCATGTCTTTTAGACATTCATTTGAGGACTTCTTTTTAAAATAACTGCCCACTGGGCTGGACAGTAACACAGTCCTAAAATGCAATGCCCAGTGAGGCTGACACACATGGGAAGGTTCTAGGTTTGCATCCTGAGGCTTCCCTGAGTAGGACAAGTACATATGTGCAACAATCTGGAGCCGACCAAAACTGGGAGTGCATGGTGATGTCAAGACCCTGTTACAGGTGATGTCTCTCTGTCTCTCTTAGTCATGGAAAAACTAACTAAAACAAACTTCAAAAATATAAAATAATGGGACCAACAGTTAGCATAATGGCTATGTCGCTGGACTCCCATGTAGTCGACCATGGCTCGAGGACTCCCATGTAGTCGACTGTGGTTCGAGTCTGGACCTGGTGGCTTAAACTCACGCCAGGCGCGTGTGCCTGTGTGCCCAAGATCCCAAGAGGAGAATGGAGGAGAATGGATTGCGGCATGGCCATCCCCCCGGGGGGTGTTTTTTTGCTTTCTGTCTCTTTGTCTCTCTCTTTCTGGCGAACGCACATGCCCTATAGCAAAAAACTCTTTTATATATATATATATATATATATATATATATATATATATATATATTTGCCTTCCATTGTTGATAAGTGTACTAACTAGTTAAAGACACAACAATGGGATAGTTCTTGGTGGTTCTCCTCCAAGTGTCTACATTTAGAGACTCTGAAGTTTGTATTTGAGTATTTGTCATATGTAGACATTAGATAAATGATGAAGAAAATGAGTAGTTGTGGGTTTATCACATTATATGTATCCTGTGTGCTTGAGAGCAAAATTCTCAACATAGAAGAAAGGAAACATATGTCATATATAACAGACTCAGTACTTGAGGTCCAGAATTTTAAGTGAGGATCAGTGTGAATTTTATCTTTATATGTATAATCTAAATGACTTTGAGACGATGACCAACTCAGTGGCAATGGCTGTACTTAGAACCTTGATTGTGATTTTGAAATGTCATGTTTTATTAAAAGGAAAAAAGATCAGAGCTTCTCAGAAAATTGTTAGAACCCGGTCCGGGTCAGAAGACGTAGAAGATAAGCATGGAACAAATTTCGTTATTGTGGTTACCAAGACTGTCAAAGACTGAATCACGTACAAAGGCTCTCATTTTCTACAAATGGGGCAGTTTGAGCTTTAAAGTAAGGAACTTGAATGGATTAAAACTGTTAACCATTTTAAGTTTATTCATTTATTTCTTTTTTTTTTTTTTTTTTGAGAGAGAAAGAGACCCTCAAGAGGGTCTTCATGTTTCCATCCACCCCCAGCATCTACCAGCCAGGATCATGGGCACATACATAAACACAAGGACCTTTTTTTTTTTTTTTTTTTTTTTAAGTTTTTTGCTTTAGGACACAAGTATCTTCTGGAGAGAGAAACAGACACAGTGAGAGGGAAAGTGAGAAATCACCCCTCAGGAGGTATGGTCAAGCCACAATGTCTTCTCTTCCATTCTCCTCCCAGCATCTTGGACATGCACGCACACGCACCTGGCGTGAGTTTCAAGCCATCAGGTCTGGGACTTGAAATGTGGTCAGCAATATGGGAGTCCAGAGACATAACCGCTATGTCATCTGCTGCCCTTGAGAACCTGGGACCTTTCCACATGTCTTCAGCATCACAGAGCACTGTGTTACTACTGCACCACTATGATGGACTCTACCATCAATCATTTTAAATTCATGAGTTGAGAATTTATTATACTGTTTACTATGTAACAAATCACCACCAAATTTAGAGCTTAAAACAACAATATTTTTTATAGGCCAGCAGGTAGTGTGGTAGTTAAGGGTGCTGGACTCCCACATAGATGACCACAGTTCAAGTCCTGGACCTAGCAGCTTGCTTTCTCGCGTTCCTTTTCTCTCTTTTTCTCTCACTTACTCTGTCTAGTCAAAAAATTAAATAAATATATAAATAAATATAGTTAAATAAAATAATTCTTTTAAAAACATTTTTTACAGTTTAAAGTTTATTTTTTGATAGCATGTGCACTAGCACAAGAGGGAGGGAGGAAAAGAGGGGGAGAGAGAGAGAGAGGAAGAGAGAGAGAGAGAGAGAAGCATCACCATTGATGGGGTCTCTTCACCCGGCAGTCTTTTCCCAAGAGCTCCAGTTCCTTAGGACCTTGGGCTTTTATGCATGCACCTAAAGTTTTCAAGCCTATGGATCTGAACCTCAGTTGGAAACATGGATTTTAGTGCTGCAGTTAAATGTGCTACAATTACTCCACTAGGCTGGGCCACTAACATTTTTTAAATCTCAGTTTCAAGGCTCTGTTGAGGCAGTATCTACTCTGAATTTCACTCACCAACAAGCCTTAAGAACTCCATGATTGCTTCCTGAAGACATCGACTCATTGCCACATGGGTAGCTGTATAGGGCTGCTCACAACATGGCAGCTGACTTCTGTCACAGCTAGGGAAGGAAGGAGTAAGACAATGGGAGAAAGACAGAAGATAGTCTTTTTTCAACCTAATCTCAACTATATTACCCATATTGTCTGTATTCTCTTTATTTTAAGTGAATCACTAAGTCTAACCCTCATTTAATGGGAAAAGGATTAAACAAAAAAAATCACTGGAGTCATTTCAGATCTGCCTTCCATGAACAGAGATCAATTTATTATTTATTTATTGTAAAAGCTGGGTAAAGAAATAAAACCTTAGGAGAAAGAATTAAGTCTTACTTTTGTTTTAACTGCTAAATTTAGAAGATGAGATAAAGTATATCTTCATAAAATTACTATATTAACTGAAAAAAATTACAGAATTAAAATATATCAACATTTTGAAATTCCTGTTGAATGTATGAATGTAAGTATTGAATATCAATGTATCTTAATTTTTAGAAAGAGTGTTTAGGCAATTAGCAAAGAACTCAGTTTCTTTACCAGATGAAAAAGGAATGGAAGGAGAGCCTGCAGATGAAAAAAACTAAATTCTTTAAAAAAATACAGACAAAATTAAACTGTAGTATCTAGGAATGTATACTGTGTGATAAAAACATAATGAAATTATAACATTATTACTACAAAGGCAGGGTAGTAGTCAATTTTGAAGGAGGAAAAGACTATGATAGGTTGGGATGAATGAAGGGATTTCTGGGGAAGTTTTCATCTAAAAATAATTGATTAAACTATCCATCTGTTTTGAATAGGATTCTTTATATTATTATACAATAAAAAGTATAAAATCTTCCTAAAAAATTTACTTCAAAGCAAATCTTGTATTTCAGTACAGAAAAGGGCATGTTA
Source organism: Tupaia tana (assembly GCA_026018925.1). Lineage (NCBI taxonomy): Eukaryota > Metazoa > Chordata > Mammalia > Scandentia > Tupaiidae > Tupaia > Tupaia tana. Next base: position 50,084,986 of record JAKSZU010000004.1, on the reverse strand, counting down.
GTACCACTCATTCAATTAAGAAGAAATATTAATAATTGGGTCAGAGTAAAAAAAAAGTCTTTTTTTTTTTTTTTTTTTTTTTTTTTTTAGGTTTTTGCCATAGGGCACATGTGTTCACTGGAGAAAAACAGAGACAGGTAAAATGAGAAATAACCCCCTAAGGGGGATGGCCATATCACAATACCTTCTCCTGCATTTTCTTCTGGGATTTAGGGTTTTGGGTGGGCATGCACACATGCCCAGCATGATTTTCAAGCTACTGGCTCTGTGACTTGAACTACCATTGATCATGTGGGAATCTAGCATCCCAACCATCATGCCACCTGCTGGCCCCCAAATCCAGTCTTTCTTAAGAAAAATTAGTTAGCAACATTGTGACATTGCCATCTCCAGTATCCTCAGAGGTGTTCCTTTTATTCCTGGAGTATGAAGGGACTTCAAACAATTCATGAAGAAACAGATTTAAAGTGTAAGTTTATTTTGCTGCAAAAAGCTTTTTGAACCTTGTGCGTAGATTTTTCATAATGTGTTTTCATGAACTTTTCAAAGTGTGTGTGAAATATCTTAACATTCCAGGATTATTCTTCAAGAACCATGGCAGGTTATAGTGTCCAAAAATGTCCTCAATGATAATTTCTAACCCACACATACTTCTGCAATGAGATCTTGTTACTCTTTCATCAACAGGTGGAATATAATCTGGGTAACCTATTGGTTACCCAGAAGACTTAATTTCTTTCTCCTAAGTCATGATCATATTTTTGTTTTTCTATGCAAAAGTGAATCATGACTTTTCTGACAACCCATTAGTAACTCAGCCAGTAGAATGGTGCACAAGTGACACTGCACACTGTAAATTCAAATTTTCAGAGAAGGGCAGCTTTTGACTTTATCTTTTGGAATACTCACTGTTGGAACACTTCTGATGTAGAAGCCCAAGCTACACTGAGAAGTCAAATGTAGGCACTTGGCTAAGTCCCAGCTGAGTGCTCAGTCAACAGCCAGCATCATCTGCCATTCATACGAGTAAGTCATCTTGACATTTCTGACTAATTGAGCTCTGAGATGACTGTAGCTTCATGCAATATGACACAAAAAAGAATCACCATTTTGAGCACAGCCAACATAAGAACAGCAATAGACATAAATAGTTGTGTCAGCCACTATGTTTTGGAATAGTTCTTTATACTACAATAGATACTGAGCACAGACATCACTGAAGCCAGATTACAAGAGTCTCAAGATTATCTTTGTACTGTATTACAGAGTTCAATTCAAATAAATCTGATTATTGTGTTGATTTATTTTTAGCAGTCTACATTATGTAAAATAACATTTAAAAATGTATTATACTTGTGTTACATCTACTTCAACTATAAGCAGAGTCATAATATTGTTTTGATATGATAAGCCTATATATCCTTTTCTGGGGATGATCTAATTCATAATAAGGAAATTAGTAGTCTTCTCTCTCTCTCTCGCTCTCTCGCTCTCCTATTTTGGAAGAAACTTCCAATGCTCCCTAAACATTTATAATCTTTATCATCTTTTCTGATTGAGAGATAGATAGATAGATAGATCAAATATATAGACAATGGATGGATGGATAAATAGATAAAAAGATAGAAGCATAAATAGAAGCATTTATTGCATCCTTTTCCTGAAAGATCGTTTTGGTGTTGTTCCTGAACTTCACTGATGTTGCCATGGTGCTACAGGCTACCTAGTGCGTGCTTTATGCATATACTCTCTTTTACCTTCGTTAAGAATAGGACTCGAATCAAAATTTAGCTAGTTATCCACTTAAATTATAGTTAAGATTTTTCTTTGTTTTGAATGGTTGTTACCACACAGTACCAAGTCTAACTGAAATGTTTTCTAATGCCACAAAATTTAAAGATTTGATGAATTTGCAATGAAAAGTTTATATAAAAAAAACTTTTCTCTGTTTACTTTGTCTACTTCATTCTCAAACTTTATTCTTTTAAATATATAACAAGCCAGTCAAAAACCAGTATCTAAGTCAAATGTGTTTATGATCAGTATAAACAAATATATAGCCTAGTCTGTATCTGGGAAAGTCTTCAAATGTTAACCTCAGCATTTTAACAAAACACATTTTGTTTTTTTTTATTGTTGTTGCTATATTTGCTATAGAGATGGACTAAGGTTATGCCCTCTCCTTTTCTTATAATCTTTGACTCAAGAAAGAGGAAGGATAATTAATGCTTGGTATAGTCTAGGAAATGCTATCAGCTTTTAGCAGACTTATTAAAGCATGTTTGGTTTTTTAAAACATACTGTGTGTTTTAACTGGCTGTCTATTGAAACTATGGGTTCATGAGGTCATATAAACATAAGAGGATATAAATACTCTGTGAGAATCAAAGTGAAGAAAATGAAGATCAAAGTGATTTAGTTTTCAGCTTTTAAGGAATGTGAGGCCAGATTTTTACTTCTTTCCCTGATGATGCTAACCATATCCTTCTGTAGACTGACACACGGCTAGTAGTACATTCCTGAAAATACTATTTAACTTAAGAAGGTATGGGCCTACTTCCTTTTTCCTAAACTGAAATACAAAGACTTACAGCTAGAACAAGTTGAAGATACTGGGGTAAATTGGAAAATTCAAATAGAGTCCATAAGTCTTTCAGAGAAGTGAGTGGAGATGTAATAGAACAGTCTTTCAACATCTCCTTCTCCACTGAACACAGAAATATATAAATTTTCTTCACAAAAGTTATAGAATATAATAATTATATTGGTATTAACTATGGAAACTGAAAATGGACAGGACATTAAAAAGATTATAGATAGATTTCATTAGAGTTTTAAGAATGTTTCTAGAAAAAATCCAAATGATTCCAAAGTCAAGATACTGCTTTTCAATGAAAAAAAGATTTTAGTCTGAAAACAGGGACTTTTGAGTGCAACACAATTATAGTATAAAATTAGGGACATGTGATTCTCTGGAATGTTCACTTACTGTCCCGCCATTATATTTTTCATCACTTCCTCAGCTTGAGACCTTACCATATTTCCAGAAGATTTTAGAGTATTAAGAGTAGCTCCTTTGATTTTAAATTCCTACTTGTGAACTCGGCTAGCATGCCCACTGTACTACTTTCTTACAATTTGTTCTCAAAGTTAAGAAAGAAACAACGAGCACTTTATAATGAAAGGGATCATTTCAAGTGGAAGAATGCATTTTATTCCATCAGTTGGTGATCCTCCAATAACTCTCGTCCTCCAATACTTGTTCTGCCTCCTTCCATCACAATTTTTTTTTCTTTTTAAATCTTTGGCAGTTTGTAGCTAGATATGGTGAAGTGACTAACTTCTTAAATGGGATGTTTAAGAGAAGATGTTCTGGGACCACTTCTAGAAAGCTTTCTTAAGACTCAGCTAGCCTCTGCACTTTGGTCTCATTTTTGAAAGTCTATTTTTCTATGTGTAGTTTGTGTGGATACCAGTTTGGGCCATAAGGAGAAAGAACACAACCTAGAGATGATGAATGTATGAGTTTAAAGGAACCCTAAGTTTCTGAGGACTTGATAGAATAGAGTCACTATACTTTTTCTAGATAACCAAGCTACTGAACTTAATGAAGGAGACAAATAAATTACATCTTGTTTAGGTCAATGTCTTTTTTTTTTTTTTTTTAATTTAGTAGAAGTATGTATTTCTCCCAGTCAAACATAATCTAAATGAATATAGCCATAATCATATCTTTTTCTGCCAGCCTTTAGATCCATGACTTTACTTAGCATTGGGTATAGAATTAACATTTTGGACTACATGTACCAAGAAACCATGGAACACTTACCAAATACCATGTTATTTGGTGTACAGGGTGGTGATTCTCTCTCTATGAAAATAAAGAAGACTGTATAGCAGCTTTCCATAAGCTGCATACTGAGACAGCACCCCGAGGAAAGTGACTTTGGGACTTTATAAGAAAACATTAACTTGAGCCAGCAGATGGCATAGTGGTTACATTGCTATACTCCCACAAGGCCGACAACAGTTTGAGTCCCGAACCTAGTAGCTTGAAACTCACACCAGGCATGTATGCTTGCATGCCCAAGATCCCAGGAGGAGAATGGAAGAGAAGGAATTGCAGCGTGGCCATCCCCCCTTAGGAGGTGATTTTTTACTTTTCCTCTTGCTGTCTCTGTCTCTGTCTCTCTCGCACACTTCCCTAGGCAAATCCAAAACAAAAAACAAAACTGCATCTGTGATACCCATCCTCTCTCTCCTTCATGGTTGATCTCAACTAAAAAAGACAGAAAAAGCATATTATCTTGTTAATAAGTATGGCATTTACTGGAATGGTTTTGCCCTCCGTTTTAACTACATTTACCTTGTCTAAAAAAGACTACAAATATTAAAATCAACAATCAGAACTTCTCACCTGGCACAAACTTTACTTGCCTTAGGCATGTGGGTAGAATTGCTTTTGGCAAAAACTAGAGTATGTTTTATTATATAAGTTATATACATCTGTCCAAGTAAATAATATCATTTACAATCCACTGACCTTTAGTCATTCTCTTTCTATGCTAAATTTCAAAGACTAGTCAGTATCTTTTAGAAAGCAAAAGTAGAATAAATATCAAATGTGAGACAACTTTAGCATGTTACCCGTTTTGGTTTGCTTGTTTGTTTGGACGGGTTCAATTTAGGTCTCAGAAATGAGGTTTCCCTGGAAAACTTTTTCACCTTCAAGATGGCTGCCAGGTAGGACATTTTATAGAGAGCTGGTGTCAGCTTCTCTACAGAGTTTGATTTTTGAACCAGAGCAAACTAGCCCCCACCAGGCTAGCAAACACCCCACCGTTTCCCCTTAGGCGTATCTGGCTGAGAGGCAGCTGCTGCTGACACTGTGTGCGGGGTCTGGTCCCGCAGCTCCTGGGATAAAACAAGCAGGTGAGATCGATGTGAAAGAGCAACCGTCAGGTGGAAACACAGGGCGAGATTGTCTTTTTCATATTTTTATATGAAAGATTTCTGTGAACTAGGAAAAAAAAAACATAGATTGAGTAGGATTTTACAGCAGGGAGTATTGATGATGTTAGAGTTGATTTTTCCCTTTCATCTTTTATTTTAAATTTGACAGTGTCTGCTTATGTATGTGTAAAATGACTCTCTCTGAACAAACCTGAGTAGATGCCTGAAAGGTTAAGGGAAATATGGATGAAATAATTTCCCAGTTTTTATTACTATGTTTAAGTAGTTTTCTACAGGGAAATGAATCTGTCATTAAAATACATCTTCCTCTATCCTGTTTCCTTTTCTGAGTAAAACATGTAATTTATAGAAAGTTTTAATGACTGTATTTTAAGTGATCTATTTTTCAAAAAGATTATAGCTCAGGTAAAGGGAAAGGATTGTATTTTCCTTTCTCAAATGTATCTTGTACTCTCTTGAGGTATTTTTGCAACATCTGAAATAAAATTTGATTCATTTTCCTAACAGACTGAAGAACTATTTCTCCTTTGCCAATGTATTCTATCACATCTGAGAAAGACTTCTTAGAGAATAGAAATTATTTCTCTATTTATTCCCAATTTGATGACCCTATTTATGGAAAAAAAAAGTTATTTTGAGGGAAAACTAAGGGAGAATCTCAAGGAAAATTAAGGAACAGTGTGCACAGATTGAGCATGAGATGGATAAGGCTAAGCTGTAGGCTTTTCTGAAAAGAAAAAGATGCACGGCAGTTTTCCTTTCCTAACTTCTCCCAGTTCTCCTCTAATTTTCCTTCAGATATCTTACCTTTTAGTTCTGCCACACACACACACACACACACACACACACACACACACACACACACAGGTTCCTTCAGGCCAGTGCTCAATTCCCTTACCTGTTTTGTCAAGAAATGCATACCGCAGTCACACGCCAGAGGCCATGGTTATACAAAAGTCACAGGTCAATAAAGATCACGGACATTTCTTATGAGCCTTTTCATCTTCCTTTCCTCCTATGGGGGAAGGGCCAGGAGAAAGGGAAAAAGATAAATGTCAAGGGTTCTGGCTGTCAAATTGTTAAAGAACCCCCACCCTTCCAAATAATTTGATGGCCCTTAAACTTTTGTTACTTTGCCTTAGGAAAAATGACCTTTTCTCTTCTACTCCTCAGCACAAGGAGTTCTCTCTTTCAAAATGAAGTTAAAGGCTTGACCCTCCTCCTTGGTGATATACAATAAAGTAGGAAAAGATGAGTAGGTTTCCTTTAAAATTGTCCTTTTTAAGGAAACAAGGGGAATGATCAACATTGTGCGTTAGTTTAACATATTTGACATATGTTCTGTGAATTCATACCTGTTCCTTGAAGATCATAAACAGAGGCTTTGCACAATTGAATTGATCTTAGACTGGGAAATCAGGGTATCTTTTCTAATGTGTTACATATTACTGGTATTTACATTTTTTTTCCCCACAAGTGACTATCTTCAAGATTGGTGGTGATGACTAGAAATAATATTAGTCATTATCAAATTGAAGACAAAATTTAAAAGGTAGTTAACAGTTCAATCATTCCTTTATTTCCATTTTGGACATTTGGTAATATTGTAAAAATATTGAATTTTTCTATCATAATCTGCTTAAACAATATACTAAATAAAGCACTTTCTTAAAAAAATTCTGTGGTTAACAGTGGTTCAGGGACCTCAGTCATTCTCAGGAAATATTCTAAGGTTGATCCCATGATTCATGTAGTACATTCTTATTATCATAAAAATCAATGTCATAATATCATATTAAAAAGTTGTAATTGTTATCAGAAATAGAACCCAAATCCTGATTTCCATTTAAGTATTTAGAGTCAGATTATATTAAATGTTTGCTTATAAATACTTGTGAGTATTTATGTTTTTGCCTTTAAATTATATATAAGAGATAGCTGGTTTTCAATGTTCGGTCAGAAATGGAAACTTTAGATAACTTACTAACTATATATAATAAAAGTGATTGGGACCAGTCAATGGCATGGTGCTTAAGGAGTCTTAATGACATAGGGCTGAATCCACGGTTTGAGTCCCAGAACTAGTGGCTTGAGAAACTTGTTGAATGCATGTGCATGCATGTCCCAAATCTTGAGAAGAACATGAAAGAGAAGGGACTGTAGTGTGACTCTCTCCTTCTGCCCCTGTGGGGTATTTTCTCACTACTTCCCCCACCTTCCCCTCACTCCACAACCACACTTACCCTATAGCAAAAAAAAAAAAAAAAAAAAAAAAAAAAAGAATTAGACTATATGACTCTTCTCCCTTTTATTGATTGAGAGATGAGAGCTTTGCCTAAATTAGATAGAGGGTAAAGGTCATTATCTAATACATTGTGAAAAGGAAGTAGATTACTTAAGATATTCTTGCCGGGACCAGCAGTTAGCATAATGGCTATGTCGCTGGACTCCCATGTAGCCGACCGCGGTTCGAGTCCTGGACCCGGTGGCTTAAACTCACTCCGGGCGTGTGTGCATGCGTGCCCAAGATCCTGAGAGGAGAATGGAGGAGAAGGGATTGCGGTGTGGCCATCCCCCCTGGGGGGTGATTTCTCGCTTTCTATCTCTCTGTCTCTCTCTGTCTATCTGGCGAGCGCATGCGCCCTATAGCAAAAACCTCTCAAAAAAAAAAAAAAAAGATATTCTTGCCAAGGGCAATGAGGACATATTAAATGAGATAAGAAATGTAATCATCTTTAATAAATGAAACTATTACAATGATTTAAAAGATACAGGTTTGATTTTTCATTTGTGAGATAAATATGGATATGTACAATAGTTAAATACAAATAAAATCCATTATGGATTGAGACTTTGACCTACTTGCCTACAAGTGAAGCTTGTCTTAACAAATTTAATGAACAAAAAATTAAGAGAGGCTAGGATCTGTGCTCATGCCCCCATAATTATAAGATTATAAGCAGTAGGATAGGGATTAGGGTTTTGTTCTCCTGAAAACCAACATTTATTCATTCAGTCTTAATTGAAGAGCTACTATGAGTTTAGATTGCTTGTTGGATTAGAGATCCAATTTACACAATTTAAATAAAATTATAAAAGAATAAAATATATTAATCAGATGTTGTTTGTATGCGTGGTAAGACTTTTTGAGAACTTCAATCATTGCTTACGTTATTTGCTTAATTTTATGAGAATTTTACCTCAGTAACTCATTATGCTTCAATAGTAGTCTTTAAATTAAAAAAAAAGACAGAACCTATATTATTGTACTGATTACTTATTTGTAGTAACTCTCCTAGCTTGTCAGTTTGAACTCACCTAATGAAATATGCTGCATTGTATCAGAAAACAGAAAAATTCCGAGTTGGAATTTTTGTTTAGTTTCTGTAAAGAAATATACCTGTCTCTGATCATATCATGGGGATTTTACAATAAAATGTTCACATTAAGTCTTGTGGGACAATGCCTCAGGAACAGGTCTAGTCATAATTTAATGCCATAAAAGACCATTCTTTCTCATAGCAAAGTGTTTTTGAACAGGGTAACAATTTATTTTCAAAACCTAAAACCCTTGACCCATTAGTTAAAGAATAATAGGCAGCTTTATGATTAGCATGTTCATGGAAGTAATGAAATACATAGTCATCTAGTCAAGGAATATGTCCAGAAAATGAATTAGCAAGTTATTTCAAACTATTGCCACTTGATTCATCTTTAGACTCTTCCTGTAGCAGGGCTTTAAAAATCATGAGAGAAAAGTCAATTTATTCATGACTTATTTCAAGGTATTTTTTGCAGTGTAGGAATCTTTAAATTGATTTTTACAATTATATTAGTAATTGCCCTCACTTTCCATACTTAGCATTGGCTGCTTCCCATTAGAATCAAGGCAGATAAAAAATAGACAAATACTGTTTAGAAGTACAAAGGGTCATGCTCAATTTCAAACCACAAGCTGTCAAACCCCTGGTACTCTCCTGGCCCAGTCATTTTATACTTGATAAGTAAACCCACTTGAGGAATGTTTATATGCCCTGATGCTTTTGGACACGTTCACTGACAGAACACATTCTTTGAAGAAATGTATCAAAATTGTTTATCTCCCTGAGTGTTAGCCTAAACCCTGTCAGTGCTAATGATATCAGGACATGGATTAAATAAATCCTTCTGAGAGTGACTATGGTATTTCTGCATTCAAATCACAAATATAGGAATTTTGACTGCAAAAGAGGGCAGCAGATATTTCTACATGCACAGCATTCTGCTCATACGAGAAGCTTAACTAGAGAACTGCTCCAGAGAACTACTGCTGTCAGTCCTGCATTTACATACAACTGCTGCCTTTCCCAAGCAAGATAAAAAATACACTTATACACAAATTGCATACGTGAGGGTCATTATATTGTAGGAAAGCAGGGAAAAAAGTTATTTTTAAAGTGATGAATAGGTAATCTGATTCTCTAAGTGATAACTGTGAGTACAAATTGTGTGTCCTTCCCATGGTTTCTCACACCATAAATGAAGATAGACTATTATCTACCCTTTTATTAATAGAATCAAGCCATTAATGTGTATAAATGATACTGTGAATTCTGAGACTAAATCTATTATCTTTATTTTCAGCATAATGATATCCTTTACCTGTCTTTTGGTGAAAATGGATTTTTCAAGGAATTGATATTTTTCAATGTTTTTTTTTTCTGTATATGTGCAATCATTTATCTTGAAACAAACCCAAATATTTTACAACAAAAGGTGACATTTGAAATATGATTTATGTTTATGTTCAGAATCTTTTTATTTAGTTATATATAGTGTATGCTTAGTTTACTTTTTTAGTTTTGAAAATTATTATTGTACAATTATAGGTGAAAAAATAGTATCAAAACATATTTAATGTGAGGGTTGAATTTAAGAAGTAATTAAAAGTACCTGAGTGCTAAATAACTAAACTTTTTCATATTTCTAATGCCTTTTTTTTTTTTTTTTTTTAGGATTTTTGCCATAGGGTGTGTGTATTTGCCGAAGAGAAACAAAGAGGCAGAGAGAGAGAGAGGGACCCCTGCCCCCCAGAGGGTCTGGCCATGCTGCAATTCCTTCACCTCATTCTCCTCTTAGGATTTTGGGCAGGCACGTACACACATACACGCACCCAACATGAGTTTTCAAGCCACTGGTCCAGGAATAGAACTACAATTGGCCATGTGGGAATCCAGCACCTTAACTATCATGCCCCCTGGTGACCCTTCTAAAGACTTTTAATATAAAGGAATCTTTTAACGTTTGCTTCTCATTTTTATTTTTCAATGAAATATTATACAAATAATAAACTCTTACCACTATTGTTACTCTGGAATAAGTTCCTTAACTTTTTCAGAAACTCTTCTTAGAAATTCTTAGAAAATATGTATTTCAGGACCAGCAGATGGTGTAATGCTATGTTGCTGGACTCCTAGGTGATCGACTGTGGTTCGAGTCCTGGACCCAGTAGCTTAAACTCACGCTGGGCACATGTGCGTGCGTGCCCAAGATCCCGAGAGGAGAATGGAGGAGAAGGGATTGTGATGTGGCCATCCCACCTGGGGGGGGGGTGATTTCTCACTTTCTGTCTCTCTCTCTCTGTCTTTCTGGCAAGCGCACATGTCCTATAGCAAAAACCTCTCTAAAAAAAAGAAAGAAAATACATATTTCATCTATTATCAAGTTCACCATACATTTATTTGGGTTACCCAAGAATAATCTTTTATTCTTACTAAAAAGTCAGCTGTCCTATTGTTTATTTATTATTGGTGTTATTTCTTCATTATTTTTGTATTGTCTGTTATTATCAAAATTATATTTATTAAACACCAACAAATTATATAACATCCTATTAATTTGAAAGCTAATGTCCCCATTGAGTTTTACTATAAAACTTGAAATTATTCATCTGCTCATAAAAATTGATTAGCAGTTTATAAAATTTTATTAAGAAAATGACTGAATGAAGAAATTATTCAAATAATGAAAATAATGAATTCTTTTTAAATTTTTATATTTCCTTTATGTACTTTCTTAAATGTGAGTACATCTCTTCCTTGTGAACTCTTTACAATTGTTGCTCATTGATACAACCAGATAATTTTTGAAATTACTTGATCCCATTACATTTCTTATTATATATTATCTTTAAGGAAGAATTAATTCTGCAGAAAAGTTGAAGTGTGCTTTGTATGTTTGGATACAAGCATATCAGAATGCATGTAAAATATTTTGAAAGGTACATTTTAGGTATATAAATAAAACAAGTACTTGACATTGGAATTGCAACTGTAAAGTACTATTTTCAATCTCTTCCCAACAGTTTCTACCAGTATGTACAAAATGACCAAGAAAAACCCACTCTAGGTAGCTGCATAACAGCCCATTAAACCAGAGCTGTTCCATTGCTGTAACTGACTCTTTGAAACTGATGTAGCACAGAATGTGGCAGTTTCAGTGACAAAAAAAGGAGTTCAGAAACAAATAGTATTTTTTATTTAGCTTGTTTTTATTTTTTTGGTATTTATGCTATTCAGAACTCAGTTGTAAACAGAAGGGTAGAAACATTAACAAAAAGCAGATTTCTTTTTGATTACCACCTTCAGCCCAAACCATGTTAGTTTTAAAGAGGCAGTGGCATTGACAAGCTACAGTGTATAAGGATGGGGGATAGTTACCCCAGGTGATGTTTCTTTATCCTGTAGATTATCCAGCCACAACTAGATGCAGGAAATACTATTTGTTGTTAGATTGAAACTAAATGAATAGAACCAACTATGGAAACAAAGAACTGAAAGTTTTCATAACTAAATAGTATGCATTTCTTTTACTTGTATAGTATAGAAATTGACATCTTTGTGTTCACATACCTGAACAGACACCTGTAATATGCATTCTATTCTAGTGCCCAGTATACTTGTCACATTATTGTCTACTTATTTTTGTAATATATGTGGATATTCTAAACTACGTTAGGCATATATACAATAATAACAATGTGTTTATATATACACTCACACATATATCAGTTTATATCTTTATGTAACTGGTTTGAAACTTACAAGTTATGGTCACAATTTGTTCATATTTCTGTTCTCAGTGTGCTTAATACTCTTCTTAGGAAGAAACTTTAAAGTCTATTTAAAATATTTTTTGTCTTAATTCATTTCTTGGAGTATAGCATGATAAAAGAGGGAGAGAAAGAATCTCCCAGCCCTCCTGGGGAGGTGATTATATTGCCATCCCATCTCTTTCATCTCTCTATCCTGTTGGGGTACATACTCTTTTTGTTTTTCAAACGGCTGAGACAGGGATTCAAAGGACTGCCAGTTCCCTTAGCCACTACTCTGCAGGGTCAGGACAGAATATAAGTTTTTAAAAGTAACCGCCACTGAATTTTTCAAATAAGAATTTGGTTTTCAGGTATTAAGTCCATGTATGTTCATACCCAAGTTATTAGAAATATCTTAAAATTAGATGAGCAATAAAAATTAGTTGGCTAAAGTAAATCTGAGTTATTCCAGATATACTATCAAAAATAGCTGTAAGTAACAGGTCTAAAATATTCTAAGAGAATGATTCATCCAAAACAGGGGAAACTGGTTATTCTTTGCCAGATCTGCTCAATGGATTCAAAATCCCTCCATGTGGCCTCTTACCTTTTCCGTTCAACCTCCTGAAGAGAGCCTCCAGCAAGCTCTAGCAGGGATGATGTAGTAGATGAGTTCAAGGGCAGTTGTCTGTACTGAAGACATTTTCAAAAGTATAGAATAAAGGAAACTATATATTTTAGCTTACTACCCTGAGGCACAAGAGCTATTAAAGGTATTTGAGAGACTGCCATCAGAGGTAGCATAATGTCTTACTTTAAAATTTAGGCAAAATGCCTCATTGTAAAAAACAAATATTATTTTAACATGAAATATGGTCTTTTACAACCTTGAAGGTTCAATATAACACATAAGTTGCTTGGAATTTGGAACTTGTAAGTGGGAAGCTTTTTCTATTTTATATACACATCTTAAAACCACTGTAGTAGCCAACATTTAAGATTAATTTACTCTGAAATCCTACATTCATAATATTATTTACAAACAAATCAAACAAAAATGCTCTCATTACATCCTTGATAGTTCCCATTTATCACTAAATAAGGTTTGGTGTCTTCTAATACTTGTAATTTAGCCCAGGATAAACCTATGAAATTTAAGGACTTTATTCATAAATGTGATAACTTAATGAACAGATAATCAATCTTAAAAAATTCTGAAATGATGATATGTTTGCAGTACCTAGAACATAAATATAATAATAAGTAATTTTTCACTTTCTTTCAAAAATAATAAGCATTGGTTATAGATTTATCAGTGAATGTTCCTAATCACAGAAGAACTGGTTAATTATAACCAGTTTCGTCCATGTCTGATATATTAGTGTAGTTTCAAGGTGACGAATACAGGCACTATACTACCAAGATACTTAAACCAAAAATATTTTATGCTCCTAATTTATTTTACTCTTGATATTTGGATATTGTTTTCCATGTAACATCCACCCACTAGTAGACTAACTTGTGCTCGCTAGTTTTCTTTGCGATTAGACATATTTTAAACTGCCCAAATACAAATATTCTAGATCAAATGGGACTGAACTTCTCCCCATTAATTGTGAATTGGTACCATGGTTAAACAAGAGAACTTAAGATTTCCCATTCTTAATTTAAAGTTCTGTCCTTTTGCTATCTCTGCAATTTATAATCATTGTTTTCTATGTCAATATTAGTATATGATGAACTATTCTGAAAGTAATTATAAACTCATGAATTACTTTTTTGGAAATGTGTTGAAAATACATATCAAGCAAACTCAAGCTCATGATGTTTTTAAGATTTTACGTCTTGAATTTATCAGAACTCTGACTTAAATTCTTTCTTAACAAGTGCTATAGGTTATACATAACCTAAAACTCTATGAGATGGGCATGAATGCAAAAACTTCTTGGCATAAAGCATATTTCTGCATTTACTTTAATGATTACTCATGGAAATCATATGAGAATATTTAAATAAATGCAGTCAGTGCATTTGAGTTCCATATCATCCATTCTAATGAATATGCATTGATTCAAAGGTTTGAACAATCACATCATTCCCTTCCCCTCATTTTTCACGTGAAAAGCAAGGACATTCTATTTGAAAATAACATTAACACAATGTCATGACTGAGTATTAAAATGAACAAAAGTCAGTAAAATCATTTTCTCATTTGTCTAAGGCTGTAGCTTGGCAACATATTTTTTAATATATATATATACATATATATATATGCATATATATATATCTTGAAGAATAAAGTCAGTAAAAATCAGGAGATATTTCTAAATAAAACAGCTATTAATTTCATTTTCTTTGCTAAACATTATTAGAGAAAATAAGATAATCTCAGTTCATTGACAAGCTAATATTAACAATGCAGCAAACCAAATGAGAAAATCCTTAAATTCTTCCAGTCAGTTCAATAAAGCTTTGCCCAAGGCATGTAAAAATATGGATGGTTGTAAACTGAAATAAATAAGCCACATGGGTATGGGGAAAAAATATAATCTGATGACCCACCTGGTCTCTCAAAGTGAATTATTTGTATTCGATATTTAGCAAAGACTACCTCATGTTTTCCCATGAACATTCAATATTTATAAAATGAACCCATATTTAAAATTAACACAATGCTTGAAGGGTCAAAATTCTTTAAGTTTTTCTCTTCACCTAAGTTTCCCTTTGACTTTCGTAAACCTTCTATAACATAATTTGAAGTGACACCAAAAAAAAAAAAAAAAAGCACTCCTTTAGACCTAGACATTTCTTATTGTAACCTGGATTTCTTCAGGAGAGACAAAAAGGGAGGAATTTCAATTCTAACTAAGTGAATTTTTATCTCAAAGCACATGTGAGTATTATATTTTTTCATGGAAGAATTTAATGCTCCTGAAAATATTGGATGAGAAATATTAAAATCAGAACCTGAACCGCTTTGCTTCTAGTAACACTGTATTAATGATGTACCATGAAATGTGGTAGTATACCAAACTGCTACCCTGAGCTTAACCTAAGAAGACAATTTTGCTGTAATGTTACAGCTAAGTTTTTCTACATTCATGTAGTCACATCAAGAGTGCATACATTTTAGAGATAAAAACAATTTTTCAGAGTACTTTGAGAAAAACAGAAAAGGAGTTATTGAAGATTTGGAATAAGGAAAGATTGGTGAAATGGAAGAAATATGGTCAAGTCAATCAATACCTGTACTGTGTGGGTTCCATGATCAAATAATCTCTGTGTTGTATGTACTATTTCTCTTCAAGATTAATAGTATGCTGTATATTTAGACCCTGAGAAATTTTATGGTAATGCAATGTATTTAGCTTTATTTATCATATTTCAGGTTGTTTGACCTTAGACATCTCTGTGTCAGATATTACTATATCAGGATAGTTGTGTTGTCCAGGACACTTTGGGAAAAAGTCATAAAGTTAGGAGAGCAAATACCATTGTTGTCAAACTACTTAAGTCAAGATGTCTAAATTATAAAATGATTATACTGTACATTGTGGGAGAAGAAATTAGAATAATAATAAATGATTTCAAATATCATTGCTAACAAATTTATACCTTTTGTCCACATTCTGTGAGACTATGAGGAATTGTCAAAGACTTTTTAACAGCTATCTGATATAATCAGATTTACTTTTTAGAAATATCTCTGAAAATAGTATTTAAATTGTATTGGGGGAAACAAGAGTTGGGTCAGATAAAACTTAAGTCAGAGAGCCAAATCAAAACCGATTCCAAAAAAAAAGAGAAATATAGGCCTAAAATACTATTGTGAAGGTGAAGATGAAATGAAGCAAGTAGAATTAATAGGCTTAGGTGCTTGGAGAAAATGAGTGAGTTTAGAAATCTAGGTGAATCCCAAGTTAAGGAAAGGGCAGGTGGAATGATATCCTACACAACCAGGGGAGAGCAGCACCAAGGTTTTTGAACTGTTTTTGTAATGACTTCTTAGCCTTCAACATCTTGACTAAAGACATTGAAAAGTTCGACTGCCCCACAGAGATCTGTACTGCGTGATTTAATAGAGATTATAATAGAAGAGCAGGCTCCATTCCTGTTGTGGAAAAAAATTCAAACTCCTCTGTCTTGTACTATTACTGAAACAAATGAGAAATTTTTCTTGCATTAGCCATGAGCCCAACTCTCTATCTCAATTTGTGAAACTGAGGGCCCTGAGAGATTGCCCAAATGGGAGATGGATAGAGTTGAGCAGTATGGTGAAAACTCTGGGTATGGATGAGTATTACACATTAGGAGGTCAGAGGATCACAAGTTGGACTTCACAGATTGGAGATTCTCACTAGATGTGAAGGAGTAGAAAACTTGGGCACTGACTCAAATTCCATGAGTTCACCAGCACTGAGAGCACTTTCTCTTGGCATCTTAATCTCATCCTTCCCTGCTTAATGATACTCAAACCTCCACATTTTTCTCTTGATTAGAATCTGGTTTTAAGAGACCATTGAACAACAGCATAGACCCAGAAAATAAGGGTGATAAAGAAGTTTATATATGTCGCATGGTCAACTTTTGTCCATTTGGCTTCAGAGAAAAAGGCTGGCTTTCCCTCTTTTGTGCATTTGCCTCTCAACACTGCTTGCATTGCTGATGAACATGGTCCTGAATCCTCTTATTTTTCTCAGTCTACATATTTCAAATCTTCACTACCCCAACTTAAAGTCTATCCTTTTGCAAGCTCATCGGCTGTCTGTATCCTCACAGGATGGACAAAAATGTAATGCTCTTCTGTGTCACTCTTAGAAACCCTGAGACCCCAAAGGACAGTGTTAGGTCCTCTCTTGTTCTAAACCAGGGCACGGCAGGCTATAGCTTGTGGACCAATTTTGGCTCGTGCCATCCTTTTCCTGGTTCATGAGATGAGAATGTTTTTCATTTTATTTTTTTTCTTTTTCTAGAGGGTGTGTGCACTTGCCAAAAAAGAGAGTGAGAGAGAACAAGTGCATGCATGTCCCTTTGTGGGGGTACGGTCACACTGCAACTCTTTTTCTCGACTTCTCCATCCCTTCAGGATCCTAAGAACACGTGCATGTGTGCCCAACGTGTCTTTCAAGCCCCTGGAGGTGAGATTTGAACTGAGGCTGGCCATGTAGGAAACGGTTCCCTAGTGTACACTTAACCTATGTGTGCTACAGCACCAGCCCAGTTTTTACAATTTTAAATTGTTGAAAAATATCAAGAATATTTTATGATGTGTTAAAGCTATGTGAAATTCAAATTCCTGAGCTTATAAAGAAAGTTTTCTTCATTCTCATATTATCTGGGGTGGTCTCACTATAAGGGCACCATTAAAATGTTGTGATTTGTAACATATGACCCTTTATCAAAAGTTTGCCAATGTCTGGTCTAGACCATTTTTACCTTCATTAATACTTAGCTATTCTAGCAGCATTTTGGATCTAAAGCCTCTCTGAAGCAGACCTGCAAGTGAAACAATAGTAATCTTTATTTTCAGATTTGTTAGAATTTATATGAAGTTTCTGTCACTTCCGAGTCATCTTGAGAAAAGGCCGAGTGTAGCAACTAAACCGCCAACCATGGTTTAGCCCTGAGCCCTCTCCCCCTTTCTTCAGTTCTCTTCCACCCATGTTCAAAGACTTCTATGTGCTCTATCTGTTCTTCTGCCCCAAGTGCTCCTGCCTCTTAGGCCTTTGCTGAAAACAAAGCACGTTTTCTGTCACCAAGAAGTCTGGCTCGTAAACTCGAAGCCCTGTATTTCAGTGCTATTATCTCTGCTATGGATTTACAAATTTAGTTTCAAAGCTTGAAATTTACCTCTATGTAAATGTTATCCCGAGGATAAATAGTTTTAGAAACCAATTGATTATGTGTAAATTGTGAGATAAGAATAATGGCTACATAGAAGCCAAGTCAGAAATCCTCAAATTTCTACTCGCTACCATTATAGTGAACACTTTTTGTTTATTACTCAGGGACTGTAATAAATTGTTAAATTTTAACAACAACCCTATCATTTATGTTACATTGTTATGTCATTTCATAAATGCGGGGACTCAGACACAGAGGTAATAGTCAAAACTTAGTTATAAATGATAGTGACAAAATTTGAAGCCTTCTCTATACAACTCCAAATTTATGTGCTCTGCATATGTGTATATGTGTGTGTGTGTATATGTGAGTGAGAGAGAGAGAGAGAGAGAGAGAGAGAGAGATAGATAGATAGATAGATATTCAGGAAACCTAGTTTAAAATCAGTAAAAGCAGGTCACTACATTAATCCTGAATAAGGTTTGTGCAGATTGTTATTCTAAGATGTACTGAGTGTATAAAACAAAAATACCTATCTGGCACTTTGCACCATAGTTTTTAGTACCTCCCTAGTTAGTATAATAGTGAAATGATTGAGGATAGTTTCATAAAAGTCCTTATTATTCTGAAGTTATTACCATTCTGTGTGATACTAAATTGAAAGCTTGACTATTTCAGTAGAGTATATTCTGTGAAGCAATGGTGTGCTGGTGGGAGTTGTCTGGGCAGAAATGGCAGAAGCAAAGGATAGAGTAACATAGAGCCAGGAAGAGTTTTTGTTAATTCTCTTTATTGAAAATACATTTATGTTCCTTCTGTAAATCTATGTAACATTTTTCCTTTATGTTGCTGGTCTTTCAAAAATGTTTATCTTTCATGCATGAAGCTAATTTTTAAGTAGTATTTTCATATTCAAGATATTTTGGCAAGGGAGTATTTTAGAAATGTTTGAATATTGGGACCAGCAGATGGTGTAATGTTCACATTGTTGGACTTCCACATTGGCCAACCATGGTTCGAGTCCTGGACCCCAAGGATCGAAACTTATACTGAGCACATGTGCATATGTGCCCAAGAATCCCAAGAGGAGAATAGAGGAGAAAGAATTGCAGAATGGCCATCCCCCTGCACCAGGGGGTGATATCTCACTTTCTGTCTCTCCATCTCTCTGTCGAGCACTTGCACCCTATAGCAAAAGGCTCTCTCTTTCAAAAAAAAAAAGAAAAAAAGTTTGACTATTAAATGACATCAATGATTCAGCTTTCTAGGCTGAATCCAGTCAAACATAAAAGTATTAGGACCAGCAGATGGTGTGTAGGTTATGTCACTGGACTACCACATGGCCAACCACAGTTCAAGTCCTAGACTCAGTGACATGAAATTCACACTGGGCAAATGTGCTTCATGCCCAAGATCCTGGGATGAGATGAAGGAGAAGGGCTTGTGGCATGGCCATCCACCCTGAGGAGTGATTTCTCACTTTCTCTCTCTCTCTCCGGTGAGTGCACATGCCCTAAAGCAAAAACTTCTTAAAAAAAAGTATTTACATAACATGATTTTCTTGAATCTGTAGTTTACAGTTTACATACATTCAGAGAAAATATGAATAAAGATTTTTTTCTATTTTTTTGTAATTTCTTATTTACATTTAATTGTTGTGTGTCTTTGTAGGGGCACAACATGGATTTTCAAAGCAGGCATGCAATTTGCAACAATCGAGTCGTGGATAATACCATATTCATTGTTTAAAACACCATATTTGAGAACACTAATTGTGTGTGTGTGTGTGTGTGTGTTCTGTTGTTTTCTCTCAGACGTTATATGCATCCCATTTGCCCTGTCTATCTGCATTCTTGTCTGTTAAATGCTTTTTTTCTGAATCCTCCTATTCCCCCACTTCCCACCCCCTATACAGTCTCTGGTGTCTACAGTTGTCCTCTCTACTTCTATGTCTTCCATTATTTCCATTTTTTGCCATAGAATGCAGACATTTGGTATATATTGAGTGAGAACAGTGTTTATCCTTCATTGTCTGGCTTTTTTCACTTAGCATTACATCATCTAGATTCCACCACTTTGTATCAAATGGCAGGATCTCATTGTTCTTTATGATTGAGTAGTATGATTAAAGCATTATTAAACTTTAAAGAAATAAATATCTATATATGTATACCCATAAATCCTGGTGAAAACATGATCTATGTTATAGGTGATGCAAATTACTCTTGTACAGATATGGCATCCAAAAATACATACACAGAAGAACAGGAAAAAAAATAAATACACTGATTAAAAAAAGAAGAAAAAAGTTGTTTGTTTGGGTCTTTTTTTCTCTCTATCAAGTAGTTTTTGGCATCGCCAAGAATTGAAGCCTGGATTATAATTTAGAAATGAATAAGCTTTCATGTTATAAATAGGAAGTAAGTGAAGAATTCATAGTGAATTACTATTGTGGTTAAGTTTGTTTTATCATACTGGCATGAAAGAGTTGCAGCACACTGAAGACCAAAAGAATAGCATCGTGTTCATTTCTCAGGGTTATTTTACTAAAGTACCACAAACTTAGTGACTTAAAAGAACAAAATTTGGGAGCCAGGCACTGGCACGGTGGTATTGGATGGACATGAGCAAGGTCCTAGGTTAGTGTATGGGACCTTCTTGAACATTCTGGGAACATGCCCATAGTTCAAGTTGGATAAGACTGGGCGAAGGGTGGCATGAAGATCCTGTTGGGGTAACTGTCTCTCTCTTCCTGTTACTCTCTACTTTTTTGTGGAGTAAGTAATTAAGTAAGCCTTTGAAAAAAAAATTTTTTTCTGTTATAGTTCTGGAATCTAGAGGTCCCAAATAAAGATATTGGCAAAGCCCTACCCTCTCTGAAGGCATTTAGTACAAATCTTTCTTTCATTACTTCTGGCTTCTGAATGTTCCTTTGCCTTCAGGTCGTGTAACTCCATTTCTGCCCAGTCATCACCTGAATATCCTCCTGCGTGTCACCACGTCCAGATGTCCCTCTTGTAAGGACACCAATCACTGGAATAGGCCCCACAGTCATCTTGTATAGCCTCATGTTATCTTGATTACATCTGCCAAAACCCTATTGCCAAATAAGATCACAGATTTAACGGGGCTTTGACCTATCTCTCTGGATGACACAGCAAAATTAAATCTACAGCAAACAAGATACTTTTTAAAAAGAATTATTTATTTAACTTTATTTATTATTATTATCATTATTATTTTTCAGTTTGGTCAGAGAGAGACAGAGAGAGAGAGGAAGTGAGAAAGCAAGCCACCAGGTCTGAGACTTGAACCGTGGTCGGCCATGTGGGAGTCCAGCACCTTTAACCACCATGCCACTTGCCAGCCCCGCAAACAAAATACTTTAAAAGTAAGGTTTTCAAGCTAACTTGTGGAGTTGTTAGGAGAGTTGGATCCCACATGACCTATTATGTAGTTCATGTCCCAGAAGTGATGGCTTGAAAATCAAGTAGAGTCTATGTGCGTTTGTGCCCAAAATCCTGACAGGTGGGAGATATGGAAGAGAAGGAACTGATTTCTGTAAGACTAGTCCCCATGGGGGGGGGGGGGCATGTTCTTTCTCTCTGTCCCTCTCTCTTTGTCTCTCTGGCAAGCAAATATGCCCTCTGGCAAAATTTTAACAAAAATAAATAACATTTTCAGTCATCTTTAAAGCAATGCCATGTAGACAAGTAGTTTAATATGGTATTGCAACAGTAAATCTAGTTCAAATGCATTTGTAGTATGCATTTATAATTCAGTCCATTGAACACTTAATTGTCTTTTGTAAAATTAAAATCCTTCTGAGACAATTTTAGATTAATATTTTTAGAAATATTTTTTAATTTTTTTTAATAATTATTTATTAAATTTTATTTATTCATTCATTCATTCATTTTATTTTGACCAGAGAGAGACAGAGTAAGTGAGAAAGCAAGCCACCAGGTCTGGGACTCGAACCATGGTCGGCCATGTGGGAGTGTCCAGCGTCTTAGCCACCATACCACCTGCTGGTCCCCAATATTTTTAGAAATATTTTTTGAGAATTATTTTATTTAACTTTATTATTATTATCCAGTTTGATCAGAAAGAGACAGAGAGAGAGGGAAAGTGAGAAAGCAAGCCAGGACTTGAACCTCAGTCAGCCATGTGGGAATCCAGCGCCTTTAACTACCACACCACCTGCCAGCCCCTAGAAATAATTTTTAAAAATTATTTGATATTACTTTTTAAATTTTATTTTATTTATAATATATATCCACGCAGAAGTGAGACAGAGAGAAAGAGAATCAATCTCGACAGGGTTGTCTCATCAGGCAAAGATTCCCTTTCTCCAGGCCTTTTAAAAAGTGAGAGATGGGGGCCTGCAGATGGTGTAGCAGTTACATTGTTGAACTCCCATATGGCTGACTGCAGTTTGAGTCCCAGACTCTGTGGCTTGAAACTTATGCCAGGCGCATGGGCATGCATGCCCAAGATCCCAGGAGGAAAATGGAGGAAAGGGATTGCAGTGTGGCCATCCCCGCTGGGGAGTAATTTCTCACTTTCTCTCCCAGTATCTTGTCTGTCTCCCTCTTCAGCTACTGCACATGCCCTAACCACCCCCCCCCCCCAAAACAAAAGAGAGAGAGAGAGAGATGACATGTGCTGTGTAAACTATATTTCTATTGTTTTAAGCATGAGTAAAAGGTATGTTATCTATTAGTATTATATAAAGGCACGACTTCATTTTGTCAAACTTAAAAAAAAAAAAAAAAAAGGATCAGCAGATGGTATAATGGTTATGTCACTGGACTCCCAGATAGTCAACTGCTGTTTGAGTCCTGGACCCAGCAGCTTAAAACTCACACCGGGCACGAGTGCGTGTGTGCACAAAATCCTGAGAGGAGAATGGAGGAGAAGGAATTGCGGTGTGGCCATCTCCTCTGGGGGTGGGGGGAGGCGATTTCTCGCTTTCTCTCTCTCTGTCTCTCTGGTGAGCACACATGCCCTAGAGTAAAAACTCTCTTTCTAAAAAAAATAATAATAATAATAAAATAACAGAAACAAAATGGTAGTAATCTTAATATTTTCACATATGAAAAAAAGAGCATGTATAGTTAAAACTAGAGAAGTAACGAAGACATTTTGTCAAAAATAACTATACAAGATGTATGGCATCTTCCTTTTCTCTCTTTTACATTACTTTGGCACCCAATGTAATTTTTTATTTAAGGGACCATAAAAGGAAAATTAGAGTTCTTTGAATCAATTATATGGTAGAGACTTTATTATCATTGTTATCTCATTTTGTATTCACAAACTCACTATGAGAAAGTAATTTTATGCTTATTTTTATATTTATTTAAAGTTAATATTAGAACAATAGTAAAACACAAGTACAATTAAGAGAACAGATTTTTTTTTCCTTTGGAGAGATTTTCTCTATAGGGCGCGTATGCTCGCCAGACAGAGAGAGACATAGAGACAGAAAGTGAGAAATCACCCCCCAGGGGGGATGGTCACGCCACAATCCCTTCTCCTCCATTCTCCTCTCGGGATCTTGGGCACGCACGCACACGTGCCCGGCGTGAGTTTTAAGCCACTGGGTCCGGACACGAACCACGGTCGGCTACGTGGGAGTCCAGTGACATAGCCATTGTGCTAACTGCTGGTTCCCAAGAGAACAGATTTTTGAAGTTGAATATATCTGAATTATTTCCTTATTATTGGAATACAGGCATGTTATATAAAAATTCTTGAACTCCAATTACCTCATTCATATAATATGGCTAACAATACCTACCAAGTTTTCCATAAATCAGTTAATCAATGTGTGAAGAGCATTCAAGGTTTTGTATGGAATAGACTCATGTATTAGAATTTAAAATAATTATTTAAAAACAATAGTATTGGGGGACCAGCAGTTAGCGTAATGGCTATGTCTCTGGACTCCCATGTAGTCAACCGCGGTTCGAGTCCTGGACCCGGTGGCTTAAAACTCACGCCGGGCGCATGTGCGTGCGTGCCCAAGATCCCGAGAGGAGAATGGAGGAGAAGGGATGGTGGCATGGCCATCCCCTCTGGGGGGGTGATTTCTCGCTTTCTGTCTCTCTGTCTCTCTCTGCCTGGCGAGTACACACGCCCTATAGCAAAAACCTCTCAAAAAAAAAAAAAAAAAAAGACAAAAAAACCCCCAGTAGTATTGGGACCAGCAGTGAGCGTAATGGCTATGTTGTTAGACTCCCATGTAGTTGACGGCAGTTCTAGTCCCGGACCTGGTGGTTTAAACTCACGCCAGGCATGTGTGCGTGCGTGCGTGCCCAAGATCCCGAGAGTAGAATGGAGGAGAAGGGATTGCAGCGTGGCCATCCCCCCTGGGGGTGATTTCTCGCTTTCTATCTCTCTGTCTCTCTCTGTCTTTCTGGCGAGTGCACGTGCCCTATAGCAAAAATCTCTCCAATAAATAAATAAATAAATAAATAAATAAATAAATAAATAAAGTAGTATTTAAAATTAAAGTAAATACTATGAGAATAAAAACATGATAGAGAAAGTTAAATGTAATTTTAAGTATAGATCAGTTAGGTTGGGCTAGTTGTGCTGCAGTAACACATTACTCTATATCTCAGTGACTAAAAATAACAAATAATTGAGTTCCATATTTTTTTTATGTCTATTTTGGGTCAGTAGATGGTTTCTCCTCATTTAAGTTCCTTAGAGGAGACTCTTGTTTAATAACACTCACAACATTTTGAATTTTTCCAGTTACTATACCAAGGAAAATCATATTCATAAATGGCCTGTTGTCTCAAGACTATCTACAAATAATGTGTTTCACTTCTGTTCACATTTCAGTGATCAAAGCAAATTTTGAAATCAAGGAGTAGAAATTACCATCTTACTTCAGACCTAACATTGGAAAGAGAACTGGTATTTTCATTGGCCATCCTAGTAACCTTCCCGTTAGACTGTAATAACTCTTAATATATTATTTTCAACCTACTGACAGAAGAAAGATGCAAAAAACTATGAATTTTCATATGGAACATTTTGAAGACAGTAAAAAATGATTTTTGAGGACACTAAGAAATGGCATTTAATTTTTATTAACAGGAATAGAGTGTCATTTTCCTTCTTCACCTCCATGTAGGCCTATAAAACATATAAAAATAAATTTTAAAATATCTTAATTTATTCAAATCAATAGTATTTGATCTAATATGTATTGGACATTTTCTAGATCATTTCTCATTCTCATAAGTTCATACAGATAATATTCATCATACCATTTAGGTAGAAACTAAGTGACAAAAGCTGCTATTTAATTTTTAGTGAAGCATTTGACAGGAAAATAAACAAGAAAAACAAAACACAACATTAAAAAAAAAACAAAAACAAATTGGTTATGCTTAGCCATCCCAAACGATGTGAACTGAAAAAAAGAAAATTGTTCACTGATGTTTAACTTGTTTGGCATTTAAAAACCATATATCCTTGTCAGGCCACCTGACAATAAAACATAGAGGTGGTAAGTGGAATCTCTCTAAAAACTCTGCAGCTGAGAGCTAATTAGTGTGTTGGCAAAACTGTCAGCTAAGACTTTTTTTTTTTAATCAGTGGAAAATAAATGAAGGTGGATTTTAGAGATATATGAATACAATTTGCTGTCACAGATACACATATAAATATCCTTTATCTCACACCTTTGAGAAACTAATAAAAGTTGTTGCTTTAATTTGCCACTTCTACTTGATAAACGGAGATAAAAGTGCTCATAAAGGAAGTTATTCTTTTACTTTAATATATAATATATACCTAGTTATAGCAACTAGCATAACTATACATCACATATTATATCTGCTTGGCACACAGACTGTTCTTGATTGCTCTCCCTAAAAGGACTTAAATAAGAGATTAAAATTTCTCAATGGATAAAGATATTAAACATGAAGAAGAGAAGGGCCAGGGGTATCAAAGCAAGGAACTTCTCTTGCTAATTTAGTCTTCAGTTCTGGCGCACAGTCAGGAACAAGTACAAAAAGTCTCTGAGCATGCAACTAAAGCCACTTTAAACTGATCTTAAAATCACAAGTATTTATCCAATAATTACTGCAGGTCAGACATTTTAGATATGTTTAAATCATTCCAAAGACTTCTTGAAATACTGCTATTCCAGTGTAAGGAAGAACATATTTAGAGAAGTAAAGCAACTTATTCAAGGCCTATAGTGAATACTGCCTTGAATTCAAGTTTTCACACAACTTTAGTCATATTGATCTTTGTTAGTTTTGGAGATGTTTCAAGTCTTTTGCTCCCTCAGGTCTCATAACTCTTATACATGCAGTACTGTCTTTTCACTCTAACTTGATATTTTTTTCAATTTCTTCCTAAACTGTAACCCTAATTATGTCCATGGATATCTTGATAGTGGTTAAGCTACCAGAGTACAATAGACAAAATAATGCCCTCCCCATACACATCCATGTCATACTCCTCCAAAACTGTAAATATGTTACCTTTCATGGTTAAAAATAATTTTGCAGATGTGATTTGGTTAAGGGTCTTGAGATGGAAGATTATAGGCTCACTGTAACGCACAAAGGTTCTCATAAGAGGAAGGTGGGAATATAGAGAAAAAAGAGATGTCACAATGGAGACTGTCATTATAATGATAAGCCTTGAACGTGGAGGGAAGGAACATGAGCCAAGAAATACAAATGCCTTTCATAACCTAGAAATGGATTCTCTTCTATGTTCTACAGAAGAAAGTCAACTCTGTGGACACTGGATTTTAGCCCATAAATTTCATTTTTAAATTTGACCTCCACAGCTATAACATAATAAATGTGTGCTATTTTAAGCCATTAGACTTTTGGTAATTTGTTAAATCTGCAATAGGAAACAGAATACTTAACATTCATCAAAATCTCAACCAAACCCTCCAACTATGTCTAGTATGTGATGAAAATAAACTTTAAATTTCAGATTGCCTGATTCCGAAATCCTTATTCTTTACCAGTAGACGAAAAAGAGCCAGGACATTTAACTGTAATGTTTATGTACAAATGTCTCTTCAGTGTTTGGCAACAAAAATGCTCACTGTTCCGCACTGCTACAAAAGAAAACCATGAAATGAGGAACCTGATATTCAAAGGAAGGTTTCAGGCCAGGGCTTCTCACACTCTCTTTTGGGAACAATTAATGTTTTTTGTTTTTTTTTTTGTTTGTTTGTTTGTTTTTTTTCCCAAGCTGTTGCAAGAGTGATGCTTTGTAAAATTCCATACAAATAAATTATCTTCAAATTCTTCACTGTATCAGGGATCAGTAAGAGTAGCTTGGAGGCTAATACAAGTCTGTGGACAACATCTATACAGCACTGTTTTTGGTAACAGTGATTGATTCATTGCATTTTTCATAGTGTGTACAGATGAACAAACAACAACAAAGTTTTGCTCTTTAAATTCACCCTTAAAATCTGTCTTTGGGGCACTTGAACTACTGATTTTTAATATAATTATGGATATGGCTGAGTTTATAAAAGCCATCTTGTTCCTTGTTTTCTAATCATCTCAATACTATTTATTGCTTTTTTTCCTCTTATTCTGCCTTTTTTTGGATTATTTTTCTGACTCTGTTTCATCTCCTATGTTGGCTTATTAACTAAAAATTTCTTCTGTGATATTTTGGTGGTTGCTGTAGGGTTTGTGGTGTACATATTTAATTACCACAGTTCACTTTCAAGTGGTATTATTCCATTTAATGTGCACTATGAGAAACTTATAATGGTATATTTCCATTTTCCACTTCCAATCTTCAAGTTATTATTGCCCTGAATTTTACTTTTGCTTATGTCAAAAACACCACACAATATATTATAATTATTTTTGTTTTAAATAATCAATCATTTTTAAGAGATTATAAGTACTAAGATAAAAACTTTTATGTTTACCTTCACAGTTACAATTCTGGTGATTTGTCAGTCCAGACTTCCCTGTGGTATAATTTTTCTTCTGCTTAATGGACTGCATTTAGCATTTCTTATAGTACCAGTCTGCCAGTGATAAATTATTTTAGCCTTTGTATGTCTAAAAGTCTTTATTTTGCTTTGCTTCTGAAAGATATTATTGCTGGGTATTGAACAGTAGATTGACAGTAATTTTATTTCAGTACTTTAAAGATGCTGAAACACTGTCTTTTGGCTTGCATTTTCTGAAATAAATCTGCCATCATCTTTATATTTGTTCTCTTTTCCAAAATGGGTCTTTTATTACAGATGCTTTTATGATTTTCTCTTTGTCACTGGCAATTTGATTATTCTATTCCTTGATAAAGTTTTCTTCATGTTTGTTTTACTTGGGTTTGTTGAAATTCTTGGCTTTATGGTTAATAATGTTCATTAAGTTTGGAAAATTCAGGCTTTATTCTTTTAAAAATTTATTGGGCTTTGTTTTATAATGCAGTTAAGTTGCTTGGAAATATTTTGATCCTTCAGGAGCTTGGCTTTAATCTTTGTTATAAAGAGACAGAGTAGCATTGACTGTAGTTATAATTTGTCTCTCCACTGAGGCAAAACCATTCTGAATATTTGACGTGATGCTCTGTGAATTAGGAAATTTCCCACTTTGGCTGGTATAAACAGACATCTCTAATCTTGTATGAATTCAGGTTGTTCCTTCTAATTCTTTCAGTTGTTTCCCTCCCTGACTTTGAGAGGTATTTTTCCTCCCTCTCATGAGCTGATCAGTAGTCAAAGCTGAAAATATAAGGGGCCCACCACAATCTCTGGAGTTTTTCTCAGAATAGTTCTCTCCCTCTGGAACTTCATCTGCAAACTCTAACCGCTTTGCCTTTCCCAGAAATATTGTAACTCGTGTCAGGGGGAATGCTGGGTTCTCTGCACCACAGACTAAACCCTCTCTCTAGACAGTATGTTGGGTATTTGTAAGACTCACATCATTTGTTTCTCATCTCCCATGGATTACTATCCTTTATTACCTGATATCAAGTATCTTCAGAATGTTTTTCTCAATATATTCTGTACATGTTGTTAGATGCTTCAGGAAAAAGGATAAATCTGACCGCTGTTAATCTATCTTGGCCAGAAGCAAAAGTTCTATTAAATATAAATCTTAACTTATTGATCTTCTGGGAATTTCTTAATATAAGACACTCTGTTACTTTACATAGATGAAGGTAAAATGTTGACATTTCTACTTTATATTCAGAGATACAGCGAAAATACACAGCCTATTTAAATAATCAGACTTTGACAAAGTGTAATTTTTTCAAAAATTCACCCATAACTTTAAGTTATTGTATATATTGTAGTGGTTGCATTTTAGTGACCAAGGTCTTTAGTAAACACTAAATAATACCTCAATTAGGATAAAAAATTATTCCTTACTTTAAAAAAAAATTATCAGGGCACAGTAGCTTGCCAGGGAGAGATAGAGAGACAGGTAGACATAAAGAAGAGAGGGAGAGAAATCAATCCCCCAGTTGAGCAATTGTAATGAATTAGTATGATGGTAAACTAGTGTATTTTTAAAATTATTTAATTTTAATTAGGTTTAAATTTTATAATCAAAATAATGATTAATATGATTGATATCACTTGGTTTTGTGAATTTTATTTTTTATGTGGGACTTTTATAAAATCTAAATACATGAAGTATTTCTGATGAAAATTTAGGGTCCAAATTTGCAAACTGAAAAAGTTACTGTGTTGGGACCAGCAGTTAGCGTAATGGCTATGTCGCTGGACTCCCATGTAGTCGACCGCGGTTCGAGTCCCGGACCCGGCGGCTTAAACTCACGCCGGGCGTGTGTGCGTGCATGCCCAAGATCCCGAGAGGAGAATGGAGAAGAAGGGATTGCGGCGTGGCCATCCCCCCTGGGGGGTGATTTCCTGCTTTCTATCTCTCTGTCTCTCTCTGTCTGTCTGGCGAGCGCACGCGCCCTATAGCAAAAAACCTCTCCAAAAAAAGAAAAAAAAAAAAAAAAAAAGTTACTGTGTATAAAATATATGACATATTTTGCACTTAGAAAAAAAATCTAAAGTGTCTCCTTAATAATTGTTTATATTGATCACATACCTGACATTTTTATTATAGTTAGCTAAAATATATCATTAAAATTATCTTTTACTGGACCAGCAGGTGGCATAATGGCTAAGTCACTGGACTCCCATGTAGTCGACCGTGGTTCGAGTCCTGGACCCAGAGGCTTAAACTCACACCAGGCGTATGTCCATGTGTGCCCAAGATCCCAAGAGGAGACTGGAGAAGAAGGAATTACAGCATGGCTATCCACCCTGGGGTGGGTGGTAGTGATTTCTCGCTTTCTGTCTCTTTGTCTCTCTCTATCTGGCGAGCGCATGCGCCCAATAGCAAAAAGCCTCTCCAAAAAAAAAAAAAAAAAAAAGAAAATCTTTTGCTCATTTCTTTTTATTCCTTTTATTGTGGCTATGGAAAATTTTAAATCATATATGTAGCTTTTATTTTATTTCTATTGGACTAGTGCTGATATAAATGATTATGTTTGATATTTATATCCAGTATTCATTTATTAAGAATTGCTTTGAGGAGCCAGCAGATGACATACTGGTTATTTTGCTCTACATTCACATGACTAACTGTGGCTTGAGTCCCAGACCCAGTAGCTTAAAACTTACCCCAGGAGTGTGTGCATGCATACCCAAGATCCCAGGAGGAGAATAGAGGAGAAGAGATTGCAGCGTGGCCATCCCTGTGGTGGGGGGCGGGGGGATTTCTTGCTTTCTGTCTCTCTGGTGAGTACACATGCCCTATAGCAAAAATCTTTCCAAAAAAAAAAAAAAAAAGAGTTGTGTTGAAAAGTGAGTTTAATTCTATAATTGGCAAATTAGCTAAGCTAAAATAAAAGTGGGACTACCATAGTTTATCTAGTATGAGAGAAGCCTTACATACTCTGAATTGTACTGGACTTGTACATCTGACTGTTAGTGAATTTTTCTATGTTGACATTCATTTTTACATGATGTGCTAATCACCACACATCAAAGATTTTAGAAAATGAGACAACCCATCTCTCTTTTGGAAAACAGAAAAAAAGTAGAGCCAGTCATGTCCACAAGGTTCTATATATTACCAACTAGTAGTTTAATGCTCAACAGTTCTTTCAGACCTATAGTCCTTAGAGAATATGACTAGGTGAGAGTCAAACTCTCTTCCACATTAATTTCACTTATATGAGAACAAGTGAGTAAATACAGATTGAGTACCAGTATATGAAGACTATATTTTAAAATGTATGCCGAGAAAAGTAAGATTCTAGCAAAACAATTTGCAGACTGATACATTCATATGATAAAGGCTCCTTCAGACATAGTGAGATAGTCTTTAATCTGACTTTGGGAAATACTAAGGCAACGACTACATTGCTTTTTTTTTCAGAGAGGTTTTTGCTATAGGGCGCATGCGCTCGCCAGAAAGACAGAGAGAGACAGAGAGACAGGAAGTGAGAAATCACCCCCTCACCCCCCTAGAGGGGATAGCCACACCACAATCCCTTCTCCTTCATTCTCCTCTAAGGATCTTGGGCACACACACATACGCGCCCGGTGTGAGTTTTAAGCCACCGGGTCCAGGACTTGAACTGTGGTCGGCTACATGGGAGTCCAGCGACATAGCCATGACGCTAACTGCTGGTCCCAACAACTACATTGCTTTAACAAAGTCAATGAGATAGAGGTTTATTTCTCTTCCATGTAATGCTTGGCCTATCCAGGTTTGCAGAAAAGTAGTACTTAACACTGTCATTTAGTAGCCTAGGTTAATTCTATAGTTATTTTTTATTTTGTCTATGTGCTAATCTCTAGATTTATCTAGTTGTTTTATCCATATGCTGATTTATTGGAAGACAGGGAAATAAATCCATGGCAATTTATATGAAAGTTGCACATATGACTTCCTGAGTGAGAATTTAGTGACATGGCCAAAAACACTACAAGGAAAGTTGGAAATATATTCCCAATTCAATGGCAGAATGCCCAGCTAAAATTCCTTTATCATGAGGACCAGTAGTTAGTATAATGGCTACGTTGCTGGACTCCCACGTAGTCGACCGTGGTTCACATCCCGAACCTGGTGGCTTAAAACTCACGCCGGGTGTGTGTGCGTGTGTTCCCAAGATCCTTAGAGGAGAAGGGATTGTGGCGTGGCCATCCCCCTTGGGGGGTGATTTCTTGCTTTGTGTCTCTCTGTTTCTCTGTGTGTCTGGCAAGCGCAAGCGCCCTATAGCAAAAAACTTCTCCCAAAAACAAAACAAAACAAAACAAAACAAAACAAAACAAAACAAAAAAATTCTTTATCATGCAATGGTGGAGCATAATGAGGCCCACTAGAAGTAGAGCTGTTTGGTCATGATTGATGGCTACCCACATCTACCTATGCTCTAGCAAATATGCACAGTCACACAATGACAACAATATTGTATAAAAATGTCAAATGCCCATCGAAAGTGAATTGTCAAATATATGCATACAACATAACAATATTTTCATAGCAAGTGCAGATTTGCTAGTTGCGCAGTATCTGCTTGAAATGCGTAAGGCAGGAATAATTTCTTGTGGAGAAGATAATCTTAAGGGGAACTGCAGCAAAGTGAAAATCCTGATCCTCTTCAAAATGTCTGGATCACATAAGCTATAGATAGAGAGAGATATCTTTTGGAGAAAGGAAAAAATGGGTGTTGTAGAACAATTTGCAAATTTTAGTTCTGCATCTGTTGTTCCATAGTTGTTTGACTTTAAGAAAGTTACTTATTCTGAGTCTTACTTTTCATGTTTGTAAAGATTTTAAAAGAGAACTATTTCCAATAGTATTCATGGAGATTAAATGAGAAAATGTATGTGAGATTACATAGAATATGGTAAGTACTTAGTATGGTTATGAGGATGAATAAATCAAGATATTGAAGTCTTATAGTTGAGTTGTATCTTGTGTCCTATAATATAAACAATATATTTTCTGTAAAGAACTTTAACAAGAGCTTCTTGAAAGAAGTCAGATCATGTGCCTGCAGGCCATGATAGGAATTTTGGACTTTAGCTTTGGAGTAATGAGAAACTATTAAAGCATGTTAAGGCAATTATAGGATTAAAATTTCTTATTTAACCAAGATTTCTGTAACTGCTATGGGTAGAATGAATTGGTAGGTATAAGAGTAGATTTGAACATTCCAGTTAGCTCTTCTGGTAATCAAAGAAACAATTTTAGCCTGTAGTAGAAGCAATGGCAGATAAGATGAAGAAAACTACATTAGATTGAGGTTATAATGGAAAGGAACCAATGATAGTTTTGTTGACAGATTGTATATGGGATATGAAACAAAAAGAATTTTAAAATATGAACTATTTCCATTTAAAAACCACCTACTTTGTCTGTTATACAATTGCATGGATTTTGGTATTACCTGCTGAAATAATAGACACTGAAATAGGCCATGATTTGGAAAGGACAAATCACTGGAAAACATTGGGCACACTGAGTTTATGGTATCTTTTACATATGTAAGTAGAAGCAGGAAGATGGGAGTTAAATATACGTTTGCAAGCCCTCAGAGGGATCTAGGATGGAGATATTAATTTGGCTTTCACTGAGTGTGTTCAGGTTATATATTACTTAATGGTTTAAAACAATGTGGTTTTATTGTTTCTCATGATTCTGTGGGTCAACCAATCTCAGTTGGGTGCTTATTTGCTTTCCAAATGACACATTCACATGGTTGGCAGTTGATGTTGGCTGCTGGCTCTGAGATCAGGCAGGACTTTTGATCAAAAGGCATATAAATGTGTTCTGAACATGGTTAGATTGTTCAGAGTGTGGTGATAGGTTTTTTAGATGAAGCATTGTAAGATAATGGGAGCAAAGAAGTAGACTATCTACTTTTTTCCTTTTTTTTTAAGAGAGAGCGAGTTTTGCTGTTGAGCATGTGTGCTCTTCACTGGAGATACAGAAACAGACAGACAGAAAGCAAGAAATCATCCTCAAGGGGGATAGCCATGACATATCCCTTCTTCTCCATTCTTCTCTTGGAATTTTTTAGCATGCATGCACATGCACCCAGTGTGAGTTTTAAGCCCCCTGGGTCTAGGACTCAAACTGCAGTTGACTATGTGGGAGTCCAGCAATGCAAACATTACGCCATCTGCTGGTCTCATAGACTATTAACCTTTTAAAGTTCAGTGCTAGACCTAGAATAGCATCATTTCTGCCTTAATCATTTGGTTAAATTGTCACAAAGTCAGCTCAGAGTCAAGGGACAAAAAATTAAACTCCATCAACTTGAATATATTACATAATTACATGAAAAAGGACATGAATGAGATAGCCTAGAGAGTGAGGAAAAAAATGGTTCTAGGTCAAACTAGGAGTTATTAAGGAATAGAAAAAAAAGAAAATTGAAATGATAACAAATGCCTAGAAATGTTTGAATTAACTTATAGGTCATATGAAATTTTACGACGTGATCAAAAATAGTGGAAAAGACCTGTTACAAGAATAATTAACAAAAGAAATCTGATGTTGCCCTATTAATATCAGACAAAGTGGACTTCAGTGCAATGAGCTTTACTAGACACAAAAAGAATATATCATGATGACTACATACATATTCATCTCCAATCTCAAATTTTCAACAAATGTGCTGGGTCAGTTGTTTCATAATATAGAAAAACATGAATTGACCATGGCCTTTTATCATATAGAAAAATCAATCACAGCTATGTTATAGATATAATATGAAAGGTAAAACAATAAAGATTTTAATAGAAAATATAGCAGAAAAACTCTATTACCTTGAAGTAGGAAATTGCTTCTTAAATAGAACATTTTAAAAACTCATCTAAAAGGAAAATCAGGGGGCCAACAGGTGACATGGTGGGTAAAGCACTGGACTCCTAGGTGGTCAATCATGGGTCAAGTCCTGGACCCAATGGCTTGAAAGTTGCACTGGATATGTATGCATGTTTGCTCAAAATTCAGAGAAGAGAATGGATGAGGAGGGATTGTGGCATGACCAACCCACCCCCCACCCCCCACCCCCCCAATAGGGGATGATTTTTTACTTTCTCTCTAGCAACCACAGGTACCCTATGGGGGGGGGGGGAAGGAAAATTGGAATAGGTTCAGATACAATAAAATCAAGAACTTTTGTTTAAGAAATGACATCATAGATATAAACATAAGCTGATGTGTGAAGATATTTATAATGCAAATGTTTATATCTAGAATACATAAAAACTGCCATAAAACAACAAAAAGACAGACACAAAATAGGAAGTTTATTTAGTTAGTTATTACTAGACGTAGGAAATGCAATCATCATTAATCAACAGGTTAATAAAAATTAAAATGAGAAGATACTGTTACAATTCACCTGAGTATCTACTGTTATAAAACTAATATTGTTGATTGGAGTGGATATAGAGCAGCTAAAACCCTTGTGAACTTCAGATTGTGATGTAAATGAGTACAACCACTTTGGAATCCTGTTTAAAAACATGTTCTAAAGGTGAACACATAGTTGAGAATCTCATTCCTTAACATTTATTCAATAGAAATACACGGACATGTGTATCTTGCATAAAACAGTTTATGGTGGGAACCATCAGTTAGCGTAATGGCTATGTCGCTGGACTCCTATGTAGTCGACCACGGTTTGAGTCCTGGACCTGGTGGCTTAAACTCACGCTGGGTGTGTGTGCATGCATGCCCAAAATCCCAAGAGGAGAAAGGAGGAGAAGGGATTGCAGCATGGCCATCCCCCCTGGGGGGTGATTTCTCGCTTTCTGTCTTTATGTCTCTCTCTGTCTGGTGAGTGCATGCGCCCTATAGCGAAAACCTCTCAAAAAAACAAAAACAAAAACAAAAACAAACAGTTTATGGCAGTATTAATAATAACCCTAACTGGAAATTGCCTAAGTGGCCATCAATAGTTGACTGAATAGATTATGACAGATGTGTAAAATGTACTCCCAAACTACATCAAGTATGAACAACTTTAATTAATTAATAATTAATTTCACAAATAGAACATTCAGCGAAAGAAGCCATACTTAAAAGAGACCATTCAGTACAATACCATTTTATATAAAGTTCAAAACTCATCACTGTAATTACAATTAAGAACATTGCTTCACTTTTGTGTGGTGGACTGGAATGAAGATTCTGGAATACAGGTTATATTGTATTTCCTGACTTTGCTGGCAGTTTCCTAAGGTTGCTTGTCCTGTGGTAACTCATGGAACATCTCTCTTAAAATATTTTAACTACAATAGAAAAGGGAGGAAGAGTGAAGAAGAGAGAGAGAGAGGGAGGGAGGGAAAAAGGGAAATAATTTTTTTATAAGAAGACTTTTATATTTTATAATTATTTTATTTAATTTTATTTATTTATTTTAATTTGACCAGAAAGGCACAAAATGAGGGAGAGTGAGAGAGATGGAAAGTGAAAAAGCAAACCACTAGGTCCAGGACTCGAATCGTGGTCAGCCATGTGGGAGTCCAGCACCATTCGCCACCACTCCACCTACCGGCCCCTGAAAGAGAAATATTTTTAACCCAGTCTCAGTTATTACTTTACCCTCTATAAGTACAAAATATTGTTTAACTTCTATCTGTGATTATAACCTAAGAATTCATCCTTTAAATTTAGGGCATGGGGTAAAAACCTGTGAGAGCTCCATAATGAAGTCAAGGTCACAGGATATGAAAGAAATATAAATGAACTAAGCGTTGTTATCTTGGGCTCAAAATCAATGCACGCAGACTTGTTTTTAGTCTCTAGGGAACCTGGAAAATGTGGCATCCCAGGCACTTTAAGGTATACAGGATATTACTTACCACAGTCACATTCCTACTAAATAATTTTTATTGGGGAACATGAGTTTATACAATTTCTTTTGGGAAAAAAAAGTATAATTATAATGAGAAAATAATATTAGAATTCAGTGAATGTGTGAACATTTAATATTGACTATACAGAATTTTCAATGGGGATTTAAAATGAAATATTTGAAGAAATTTTAAGTGTAGTAAATTTAATAAAATAATCATGCCCTGTTTTACTAGCAAGAGCTAAGTTTTCCTCATCTACACAATGTACTCAGCAGTGCTAAAATTCCTTCCTTATGGCTACAAGTAATCTTCAGAAAACTTGATAAAATGTCTAATCATATTTAATCCGAGGTTGATACATATAGTTAAGTATAGCTCTGTGCATTTTATTGAATTGTTTTATGAGAAAAATAATCATTCTATGAAACTTCATGGAGAAAGCACAAATTCTCTTCTGTAATGGGAGAGAAATCTATGTAAGGCTTATTATACGAGAAAGGAGGGAATAAAAAGAAACTTGACAATTTTCACCTGTGAAGATGTCTATTTATTGTTCGGCATTTTCTTGACAGTAGGTTATGGAAGCATAATGTGGAAACTTGGCAGAAGATACATAGATTTTTTTGCCCCAAATTGTTTTTATTGGACTTCACACTTTTTGTCAAATAGCTGGAGGCTGGAGAAAGGATATGCAGCCTTAAAGAAGGCTGGGTCAGATGAGAACTCAGATTTTAGGTTCTATATAATAGTAAAATAACAAAACTTTATGGGGAATAGAAGAGAATGATGATTATTAAAAGAAGGAAGATTCTTTTTTATCTGGACCAAAACAGTTCTTTATTCGTGGAAGGAAGCTTTTATTTTAAGATTTAGCTTTAGCAAAAAAGTTGTTTTTACTGTAACTCACAATTTCCACTGTAACTGAAGGGAATTTTTTAATTTATTATGAATTTACTTAATCAGAAAATCATTTTTCTATGTATAACAAGATGTCTTATGGAGAATCAAATCATAGAACCTGTCGTACTTGTTAAGGTATAATTCTTAGACATGTCTGTAGGGTCAAGAATAAGTGTACATTCTAAATTTTTATTTAATAATCTCTCATTTTACCACAATTTGCCCTTGTTTATGAAATGACTAAAATGCCCTCAGAGCTCCCATCAGGAGCCAGTAGCAATTAGTTACTGTGATCAATAGCCTATCTATGTGTAGAAACTGTGTAGCAGGAAATCAAAAGCATTTGTTCTTACCTATGTTCCTTTTCCAACCTTTATCATTGCTTTAATTGTCCAACTTCTTTCACTGTTATGACTTTAACCTAATGCAGTATAATTTAGCAGCCATCATATTAAATAATATTTAGGCAGTGCAAAGCATATGCAAGCGAGTTTTAACTTAAAGATAAGGAAGTTAAAAATTATAACTTATGGGGGACCAGCAGATGATACAATGGTTACATCGCTGGACTCCCACATAGTCACTGCACTTTGAGTCCTGGACCCAGTGGCTTAAAATCAAGCCGGGTGCATGTGCATGCATGTACAAGATACCAAGAAGAGAATGAAGAAGAAGGAAATTGAAGTGTGGCCGTCCTCCCTGGGGGTGACTTATCACTTTCTGCCTCTCTGCCTTTCTCTGTCTTTCTGGTGAGAACAAGCGCCCTATAGCAAAAATCTCTCAAAATAATGATAACTTACGGGTCCAGCAGGTGGTGTGGTGGTTAATGCACTAGACTCCCATGTGACTGACAATGGTTCAAGTCCCAGACCTGGCAAATTGAAACTCACAGGCAGTTGTGCATGTGTGCCCAATATCCCAGGAGGAGAATGGAAGAGAAGGGATTGTGGCATGGCCATCCCTCTGGGGGATGATTCCTTACTTTCTGAATATACCACCTTAAAATAGAACACTGATACAAAATAGAATGCTGGTATAAATATACAGAAACACACTTTTCCCCCTGCAAGATTTATAACAGTACTAGGAATGGAGTTAGTTTTAATGGAGTGTGGACCTGTGAGCTGTATCAGTGCTCACAAAATGGCAGAATGCCTATAATGTCAAAGTTGACTTGCAAGAGTATTGGCACCTAATGATGTCTGGAGAAATTATAAAACTTCCTCATCCACCTGAAGGACAATATTACAATTACCGAAAAAGAAAAAACATAGGCCCTCTCCTCCATTTGATTTAAGTAGTATTCATTTTCCACAGAAGTAAACCTAGGCATGTTTGACTTAAAGTACTAGAAAGAAAACCCTCATTTAAAGGCAGTTTATCTTTCGATCCAGTAAATGATATAACTTTTTGTGCACTTAAAATATATAAAATATATAATTTGTGTTATAACAAATTATCCTGTTAAGCATTACTACTGTCCATGTAGTTGAACTTCTAGGATCAAGAAAGTATATTTAAATTGATTACATCATAACCACAGGGCAAATCTACCTCAACTATGAAGAGACACATCACACTCTCACCTTGCTGGCTAACGGCCTGGTCTGGAGCCTCTGCCTTCCCGCCCCTCTCCTTCCCCTGCCTCCCTACACCTCTTGCTCGCTGCGACAGTCTTCTGCTGAGGGTGGTTCTTTAGAGCAGATGTAGATGTTTCAGTTGGCAGCCTAGAGGCTATTCCTGAGTATATATGGGTGCTTCTTCTGTACCCCTGGTTTCTTCACGTTAAGTCTTACATGCTGCGTCCTCCCCACAGGGGCGTTCTTACTTACTCCCATCCACTACCACCCTTGGTTGAAGCAGATTGTAACCCTTGTGCTCCCCTCTGAAATTCCGCAGCAAGAAATTCAAGGCTTTCCCCATGTCTTCTTCCCTTGGCTTTGTCCTTCGTCCTAGAGTGCTGCTCCTTCTGTCCTCCTCCTCGTTTCTTTTTTTTTTACAGAGTCCACCACCCAACAGTTCCATTGTTGTTCCCTGTTTTGCCAGAAACTCTCAAGGAAGCTTGGAAGGAGTCCATGTTCTCCCATATTTAGATTTAGAGCCACATTTATTCGTTCTCTATCAGCTTGGGAGGTAACTGCTTCTTCCTTACCCATGCCATGCCTCATTAGCTGATGTGGTTATTCAGCTCAGGTTTTTGATGTGGTGAGAAGAAGTATCGTCAGTGTTTCTCAGACCTGCCAGCTCTCCAAGTCATTGGTGGTTAAACTTGGAGAAAGGCCACATGAAGATGCTTGTAAGCATGCACAATCCCTTTGAATATTGTCTTTTTCGTTTTTTTCTTTTCCTATAATTGCTTATAAAGGTTGAAGGAGTTGTTTTTTTTGTTTGTTTTTGGAGAGATTTCTGCTATAGTGTGTGGGTGCTCACCAGAAAGTGAGAGGCAGAGAGACCAAAAGTGAGAAATCACCACCACCCCCAAGCAGGGATGGCCACACCACAATCCCTTCTCCTCCATTCTCCTCTTGGGATCTTGGGCACGCACACACACGTGTCCAGCGTGAGTTTAAGCCACCGGGTCCAGGACTCAAACCGCGGTCGACTACATAGGAGTCCAGCGACATAGCCATTACGCTAACTGCTGGTCCCAAATGTTGACGAAGTTTTAAACAAAGGGGGCTCTCCTTTGGTTATCCGTGAAATCTGCATCTAAGTAGAATCTAACTGCTTGAACAAAATGAACCCTGAATTTGTGCATACTCATCGCTGCTATTGCTTCTGATAATCCTCAGCGGGCACGAAGACAGAACTGATATACATAGAAGATCCCTAATATTGGTGGACTCGACTTTCTGTGTTTCTGTCATTCTTCTGTCTGGGACCACTAAATACTATAAATGTTCATGCATAACAAATTTAAAGCAATTTCTTGTGTTTTGATACACACATATATGCAAAAGATATCATTTCAGGCATATGGAAAGACTATTTGAGAACTCAATCTTTAAATATTTATTTGCTAAAAGATACCTTTCATTTTTAACTCTTGATTTGTAAACTTGACATAAAATTCTACATAATTTAACATTTTGTTTAATAACAAATACATAAATTAGCAGTCAATTCATTTAACACTTTAATGGGGCCTGATTATTTGCAGAATCTACGATTCTGCCCTTTTAGTGATTATAGTTTATTGGGTAGGCTACATTTCAGCAGGCAATTATAGTATCAAATAATGAAATTATATGAGAAAGGAACTACAAAGTGAAATAGGAACAAGTAATATAGGCAACTAACTCAATTCTAGCGGATTAGGTAAACACCTGGTGATAGACAAAAATAATTTATCTTTCACAATGAATAAATGATATGCAGGGTAAGAGGGTGATGCCTGCTTTGGGAGAAAAGGAAATAGTCTAGGGAATGGTTACAGTTTTATATCTTATGTTTATCAAGATGTTCTTTGAGCAAAGACCAGAAGGAAAAACAAAGGTTATTCAGAAAGTTATTTAAATGAAAAAGGTTCCAGAAGATACAACAGTGCAAATGCCTTAAGACCAGAGCATACGAAAGACTTTGAAAGAAGAGAAAGGGCCAGTGTGGCTAGTACAGAGCAAACAAGGATGAGAACAAAAGAAGATGAAGTCGGTATTCATGGAGAACCAGACGTAGGTCATGATGAGAATTAGGCTTTTACCATGATTAGCTGGAAGGTTCTTTCAGAGTGATGAACAGAGGAATATGCTCTGGGGCTGCTTCATTGAAGATGAAGAGGGCGGTGAAGCATCAAACAGAAAGGCCAGAGTCTTAGTCCCCTCTCTCAGTATTATTTTCTTAGTCCATTTTGTACTGCTGTAACAGAATACCACAGATTGGTATTCTGTGTTACCAGACTTGGGTAATTGTTAAAAAAAAAAAAAAAAAAAAGTAATTTATCTCTCACATTTATGGAGGTTGGAGATTCCAAGACTGAAGTGGCCTGGGACCTGGCAAAGGCCTTCTTGAAAACAGTTCCTAGAGTATATTACAAAGGGGTGAGACAAAAATAGAAGAATGTGGCCATTGATTACAAAAAGAAATTGTAAGCCATTTCTTGAGGACTTTCAGAAGTGACTAGCATGGGAGATAGTTTGAAGTGTAGAAGTACTTTAGTAGCTAACACAGGATTACTTTTGTAACCCTATTCTCTAACAAGATATAGTAGATACATGTTGGTCAAATAAATTAATGAGTGAATGAAGCAATCTCATAATCTTTCAATCAACCATACCAACTACTATATTAATATCCTAGTGATCGAGTCTTTTTTTTTTTTTTTTAATTTGTAATAGAGTGTACATGTGTGAGTGAGAGAGAGGCATCCTGGAGAAGTCCCGTTGTAGTGTGATCCTCTCTCCTCAGTGCTCCTATCCTAAGC
Source organism: Tupaia tana (assembly GCA_026018925.1). NCBI lineage: Eukaryota > Metazoa > Chordata > Mammalia > Scandentia > Tupaiidae > Tupaia > Tupaia tana. Next base: position 50,042,896 of record JAKSZU010000004.1, on the reverse strand, counting down.
ACACCCAGCACATATTCAGGCCAACCCAAGGATCCAAACCCACTGTCAACCCTGTGGCTTCCAGCACTGCAATTCAGTTTGCTCTAACTGCACCACCAGGTTGAGCCTTGTCACCTTGATTATGAAAACTTACCCTGAAAACAGGAATACTTTAGGAATTCTATGCATATTTAAATTGAGATGTTACAAAGTATTCATTTTACTTTGTGTGTGTGTGTGTATGTGCGTGTGTGTGTGTGTGTGTGTGTGTGTGTGTTTTCTTTCACACAGGGTCTCGTTATGTCAGGATTCTCCTGCCTTAGCCTCCCAGTAAGCATATGCCACCATGCCTGGCTCTCTAAGACAGGGTCTCCTATGTTGGTTGTTCTGGCTTTGAGCTCTAGATTCAGGCACCTGAACACCTGGGATCACCACTGTGTGAAACCACACCTGGCTTTTTAGGGTGGGCTGAGAAATAAACCTTCAATGTGGGCTTCAGTGTGGCCCCAACCTGCCAAGCAACAGCATCCAGCCTCTAGCATGCATTACTGGGCCTTATATAATTTTTAAATCATAGCTTTTATTTTTCTAGTTGTTTTTATTGGAATTGTAATATATTAAGACTACTTTTTTTTTTCTTTTTTTAATTTGCCAGAGGATACATATACTTGACAAAGAGACACAGTAAGAGACAGTAAAGAGAAAATGAGAAAGTACTCCCTCCCCTTGGGGGTTGGTCATGCTGCAATCCCTTCTCTCCCATTTCTTCCTACTTTTGGGATTTGGGGCACACCCGTGCACCCAGCTTGTTTCTCAAGCTGCTGATTTCAGGACTCAAAGAGAGTCAGCTGTGTAGGAGCCAGTCAACTGAGCCACTATGCCACCACTGGCCCTATCAGATTCTTAAAATTAGAAATCTTCTACTTGGGACCAGCAGTTAGCATAGTGGCCATGTCACTGGACTCCCATATAGTCGACCGTGGTTCAAGTCCTGGACCCAGTGGCTTAAAACTCATGCTGGGCGCGTGTGCGTGTGTGCCCAAGATCCCGAGAGGAGAATGGAGGAGAAGGGATTGCGGCATGGCCATCCCCCCTGGGGGGTGATTTCTCGCTTTCTGTCTCTCTGTCTGTCTGTCTGGCAAGCGCACGCGCCCTATAGCAAAAACCTCTCAAAAAAAAAAAAAAAAAAATCCTCTACTTAAGTTTTATTTTATGTGTTCTTGAGAACTAATTTTTCAAACCTAGGACTTATGATTTCTGAAATTATACACACTAGTTAAATAATTTGATATGCAACAATAGTTTTTTTTATATTTGGCATTCTAATTACACCAAAATAAATAACTCATTAAGATTCAATGCTATTAAATTATATGACAACTTTTAGGGAACCTAGTACATGCCAATACATATTGAAAATGCTAAGAAATGTGTGCTGTTATGGTGCCAATTTTTTTTTTTTTAAGTTTCTTTCTTTTTTAATGAGAGAGAAGTGCCCCAACAGGTTCTCACACCCCAACCTCCCCCTGCTTTTCCCAGCAGTCGAGGCCGAGGTACATGTACACAGTTCTAGCATTTACAGGTCGGCCACCTAACTCACCATCTCCTGTGATTTCCAGTCCCGCGGAGCTCTGGATCACCGCTGTGCAATTAGGCTGGGCCATGCACTGCCAATTTTAACACCAAGGGATCTCCGGAATCCTAATATGATGGGCATGTAAAACTTTTCCACGAGAGGATATGAGAGAAATACAAGTATTCTAAAGTGCTTCTTGGAATCTTTTCTCCCACCTTTCATCCACATCCTTGTGTAATGATACAGCCAAAAGAGACGATTTGTTCATTTGACTTGCTAAGGTAAAGGCAAATTTGTCAATGATTAGACTTGTTGATATCAAATTATTCAGATGTTATATTGGAAGATGTGCTGTAGAAAGGAAATAAAGACATAAAGAGAGTCAAAAAGGTTTTCAAGTTTCAAGGTGTAGAATGGTCAGCATTACATATTGAATTTGAAGGAAAAAGAAAGCAGGGAATAGTCTTAAGGAACTGACAAACTCATGGAAATAATGAATATAAAATCTACTTTTAACCAAATTTTAAATAAATAATTACAACAAGCCTTAGCACACACATTATTAATGTCGATTTATTATTTAAACAGTTTCCTATTACAAAACAAAATACTGTGTTTTGCAATAAGACTTGCAGTGTCTTCAAACACCAACCAAGTTTTAAATGAGCGTGCAAAACCAATATTTAATTTTTCTCAACTTCTGTGGAAATTCTTGGTACTTTAAAACAAATATAAGAATTGCTTTAAGTCTTGAGCACAACTGCAATGTAAGAAAATGGTTGGTTTGGTGGTGGTGTTTCAAAACGTCCCTGAAGTTGTAGAAAACAGAAACAAAACGAGTTGTGGGAATACACCTGGCAAGCCATAAATAAGTAATTGTATTTTTCACATTCTGATCTACAAAAGTTTTGTCGTCTCCTTTCTCAGTCAGAGCACACTTTACGGCTTATTGTATTTTATACTGACTTTGAGTAGTTTGTTCTAGTGAATTTACACTTGAAAAAATACATATGCTTTACAGCTGGTGTTTCCAGACCAATTAATCAAAAAAATTCAACCCAGAGAGAGAGGCTATTGGTCATCTAAATAAGGAGATAAATTTTATGACTTTGAAATAATGTAACATGCCTGAAAGAATCCTCCTTCAGACATCTATCATTTCATAAATTCATTCCGCTAGGAGTGTACTAAGACATTTGACAACACCAACAATCAGTCCCTCACATATAGAGGTTTGTAGGGCTTTACTTTCTTGTCAGAACCAATCAATGGTCTTCAGAACAAAAGCTCAGCAGTAGTAAAACCTAGGGGACGGAAAAGGGCCATTTTGTGGCCCAGGATGATTTTCCATAAGCCCAGACTCTAAGTGACAGATGAAGAATTTAAGCTGTTCAGTATAATTCTACAAATGAGGTGTGTGAGAGAGGTTTTCATTAAAATGAGGCTCACTTTACATAGGCTTGTGAGTCTTCCTGATGGTTTTCTCTGTCTCATTAAAGGATGTGTGAAGTGTAAAACTTCCCCAACATAGTTTTTCACACTCATTCCCTATATGTTTATGTATATGTGATATATGAATTTTACCAGGAAAACATCTTGAAAGAGTATTTGAACTGAAAAGGATATTCATAACATGAATTAAACAAGAGTTCTGTTTGATCTTTCCTTGAGAGAAGTGCATTTACATTTTCAAATGTGATCATTTATTAAAGGGCTGTAGTTTGTGTTAGACATTGCAGTAAAGATCACGCTTGCTTCCAGGAACAGACTTTGGCTACGAGTGAAAAGATTCATCACTGGGTCTTAGGGAACATTTTTATTATTCAATGAATCTTTTAATTCCTTGTATATGCTATAATTATTAAAACATGCTTTTGATGACTATCTCCAGGGCTTATAATAAAGTGAAAATCAGTGTTTAGAAAGTCTAGATTAATACTGTGATAAAATTGCTTGAATTATTTTGAATGGCTATTCATAATCAGATTCCTCAGTGTGACTTTTTTTATTCCTGTGATGTTCAACACATTTGCATTACTCTTGTTAAGAGGTACACATGTGTACATAAGCTATTTTTCAAACAGGAAAATATTTCTAATGACAAGTATTTACATTTCAAGAAAGTTAAGAAGACTTATTAAGAGGACAACTGAAACCTAAAGCCTCAATAGTAGTGTTTAAAAAATGGTTTTTATTATGGTAAATTAATAGGCTTTATTGTTCCATGTTTGCATAATGAAATAATTATCTACTCTTGTCTAACTATTTTTATGTGAATGAACTCTACCTATCTTTTTAAAAATTCAGTTTATATAATAGAAAAATAAATGACACTGAGATTTCCCTGACTTACCTTGGTGACTTTTACAAGCTGAAAGTTTTGTCCTGTGATTTATGTTTAATAATTTAACACATTAATAATATTTTAGATGTGGATTGTTGAACATAAGCATGGAGATTATTTAAATGAATATTTAATTTTTATTCACCTTGCCAGAAGACAGAACATGAGTTTAATTGCCTGATATGAAAAAATGAAAAGATCAGTAAAAATGGTAATGTAATAAAAAGGTTTAAAATAAGAGATATATCTAACTTTTTGGGCCACAAAATAAATAATTTTAGCAATAGATATTATTTTATAAAAGTTATAATACAATTTCCCTTACTTTTCAATGAAAAGAAATTGGGTCTGTATGAGGTTCATATTCTCAAAATGTACATTTTAAAGTTAGTCCTGTTTTTTTATTGCAAATATCTAAACTAACGGTATGAATATTTTATGTAACGAGTCTAGCACTGTACTTAAAATGATACCTGATGAATAATACTTCTTTTGTATTTTTATTCTGTGTTGATTGCCCCCCAAAAAATCTCTAGAGAAAGCTACCATTAAGATAGGGTGGGATAATGACCCTCTGATAGACCGTCAGGGTGTTGCTGTGAGCTGCATCCTTTGAAAATGGCAGAAATGAATATTTTAATACTAATATGGAAAGAAAGATGAAATTTATGGTGGCACTAGAGTCTAAAATACACAATCCAGATTTTATATACTAGATATTTTCCTATGTTCTTTGGAGTAAATCAGCAATTCAGAGAACGAAGTATTTCATACACACACACACACACACACACACACGTGCGCGCATGCACCAGGATACATGTGTACCAAAAGCTTTGCTATCTCTGTATTCTAGTGACTCAAATCAGGTGAATTATAATGGTGTCCTTTTACAAACTAAAATTATGTGACTATGATTCATGTGCCAAATTCTTTCCTATGGCGAATATTGTTTAAGGACCATAGAGTATACTTAGAGTTCCTACTGAGGCAGAGTAATTGCTGGGAGTAGACATGAGAGCATCTCGTCTTCAGAATGTGCAAATCAGACTGAACATTCCTCTTAATGTCCATTTTCATCTACCTTCTCCTTTGACTGTTTTTCTTTTCTTTTACATTTATGCTCTTTTTATATTTTCTTATTTTTTAACCTTTAAAAGCCACAACTGTGGATGAAGGCATAATCCAAACTGAAGAATAGTACTGCCATTTCTTTTACTTCCATTCCTGGTCTATACCGACTCACCATACCATTCTCGTCCTGCCTCCATCTCCAAGAGTCATTCTTTTATGCCTATGACTTGACTTAAATTGTTCCAGTTTTGAAGACACACTATAAATAAAGAAAAGTCTGTCCATCTACAGAAGGCTGGAATTTTAAAGAGTAGAACCTTCAAGATAAAACCTTTTGTGTGTGTATGGAAATAATGGTAAATACTTTCAAATTATCAAGCTGAAATTATCCTTGTGACTTTATCTGCCATTTTCTCTGATTGGGCAGACTTAATGCTTTCTTTTTCAGTCTAGTTATACATAAATTTAGTTTCAGGAAGTGAACTGTGAACATTGGAAAATCAAGGTACTAATATCTACAGTTCAGTGTCTTAAGGATGAATGGTATATTTAATGAAGGTGAATAGAAGTGACTATGTCCATGAAACAGGAGTAAATGAATATTATTTAGGTAGTTTAATTAATGCATTCAAGGCATCCAGTATCTCCCCTACCCCTTTTATTGATTGATTTATTGACTGATTGACATTAGTGTTTTATTTTTTATATGTTCAATCACTGTATATTATCACAGCATGCAAAATGAATTTTTGCAAAATGAATACATTGTATATTAGTCCAAAGATATTACTATACATGCTATCAACAGATAATTTTCCATTTTTGTGTCCACTAAATGATTTGCTTCTTTTTCCCCTTTTTCTTGTCTCTTTTTTTTAAAAAAAAAAAAGCACCGCATATCTCCATGAAAGAAACATTGAAGAAAAACTCCACATCCAATGTCTGTAACCAGATGAACTGTTAGAGACTTTCCCCCAGTCCAATCCAAGTCTCAAAACTCCCCTGAGTTTTTCTCAGCAATGTATCATGTACCGTTTGCATTAGCTCTTCAAGGCACTTGCTGTTTGAAAATTTTTTTCTTAGGATTTGCACACAAGTAAAACAGACCTGTTTTTGACTTCTGGAGCTCCATGAACATAAAAATAGAAGTGTTTGGTTGTTACTGTTCTTTTTTTGTTTCTAAGTTATAAAAAAAAGTCATTGCCATGAAAAAAGGCCCTGTTGAATGTTACAGTCAGATCACTGGCTAACATTTTAATTTTAAACAAATATGTAAAGTACCAGAAAGTGAGCCAGGAGCCTCTAAATTGAAGCCCAAAGCTGTCATCAAATCTTTCTGTTGTGAGGAATATGTCATCCATGCCTTGTCTGCCTCTGTCTTCTTATCTATAGTACCAGAATAAGACTATAGTACTTGCTGACCTCAAAGGGGTAGAAGAGAAAGTATTTTAATGTAAGAAATATATGCTTCAAATGCCTGTGAAGATTGCTTCGTCTTTGTTTAATATACTAGAAAATATGTTAAGTATATTCATATTTTTTTTAAAAAAAAGCTTTTGTAGTTATCACAAAAAAAAAAGCAAGGCATGCATTTGTAGAATCAAAGGAACTAAATGTTTTCTATCAGCATTCCTCAGCTTTCAACACAGACTTTTGGTTGAAATCTCACTTCCACACTTTTGGACAATCCCTTGTATTTGTAAGATTTTCACCCCAGAAAATAAATTGCTACTATCACTCTCAAATGATTCCTTAAAATTGGAAAGAGTTTGTGTATGAATTGAGGAGTAGAAGCTCTAGTGGTTAAAATTCTATTTAAATGCAAAGCAAATAAATAATTCTAACAAAGTTAATATAAAAAAATAAGATAACGGGAGACAACACTTGAAGCTATTAATTGCATAAGGGGCCTCAAAATTCATTAGACTATAGCACTCTTTCTTTTTAAATGGTATTGGTCCTTTTGAAATGTATCTTATCCAATATCTTCTACAATAACTCCTCTAAGGGATTATAAGAATTCAAGCCTTTCCTCCTGTGACATTCACTCTTTATAGCTTAAAGCCAAAGTGAATTAATTCTTCCCACACAAAGAAAATATCAAATTTCAAGAATACAAGTTTAGTGTTTATATATAGTCATATAAAACACTTTTGAGTTAAAGATATTTTCTATGTTTAAATAATCTCTTGCTTAAATCAAAAACTTAACCCTCAGAGCATCTTGCTTGAAACATTAGGTCTATATTTGGTAAAGTAATATTTTAATACACTTTTTTTCAGAATAACTAATGTTACTATGGATGAACCAAATGTCTTCATAATTTGAAATTGATTTATTAGCTACAGTGAACTAAACTTTGAAAGCCTTTTTACATATAAAGGAGAATAAACATAACATATTGATTGAATTGGATGGGCTTTAAAGATTATCTGAATTTTCTGGTTGTATAAATTCATTATCTTAAAAATGACATTATTTATACATAAAATACACATATTTTATTACTATTTATGTTACTAAACATAAAGTGTTTATCACAAAAAATTATAGACGGTAGAGACCTTGGCTTATTGACTCTATATACTTAGCGCCAGCTATTTTATGGCATTATTAAGTATCTATAATACCTTTGTTGAATGAATAAATTATTATTTTTGGATTATGTGTGTCAGTTAATATTGGAAGCTTTAAACTACATATGAATACAATATGGGTTCCATAAAATAGAAGAGCCGCACTGATAATTCAGAAGCCTGAAATGTATTTAAAAGTTCATATTCAGGAATAATTTTGGCTTCAACAGAATTTAAACTTCTTCCAGAACAGAAGGTAGTTGCTTTTTAAAAAACAGAGAAGAGTCAGAAATCTTTAAATCCTAATTTCTAATTAGCTACCTGCTAACAATTAATATGTGGCCTTAGACAAAGCACTGAAACTCATTTAGGTCAACTACAGGATACTGCTACTTACCGCCTTTTCATGGTTTTTCTGTGTACTAGCTAGATGGTGATTACAAAGCTCTCTGAAGGCTAGAGAATATGTTATAAATTCTGAGTCTAATTCTTCCACTCAGTATCTTCCACTGTATTAAAGATGCAGATAATTCTATAAATATTAGAAAAGTGTGTGGGTAGAAACTATTGTAATAATGAGACTTCGTGAGAATTTCTGGTGGACAGAATGTTACTATTCGATTTAAAAAGTGCTGTGTGGCCTTTGTATCAGTGCTAATCTTTCTCACTTGCAGATATATCTGGAATCTCTACTAATAAACAAATGGTTCATGAATCTAAATGAAATATTATAAAGTAAAAAAATTGATATATATGTACATAACAAATTTAAAACATATTTAATAATTATTTTCATCAGATGACTGATAATTTAGGATTAAATTCTGTTGTGAGTTGCAAATAACCCCAAATTAGAGTATCATAAATAAAAAAAAAAAACTCATTCTTTTGAATGTCATGTGTCCCCCTAAAAGTTCTGTTACTCTAAGAGACTAGATATTGTGATATAACCCACTGAGAGTGATTTTGGCTATAGGACATGTGTACTCAAGAGAGACACAGAGAGAGAGAGAGAGAGAGAGAGAGAGGGAGAGAGAGACACGAAGCAAGAAATCACCCCTCCAGTGTGTATGGCCACACAGCAATCCCTTCTCCTCTACTCTCCTCTTAAGGTTTTGGGCACACATGCAGACATTCCTGGCTTGAGTTTCAAGCCACCAGGTCTGGGACTTGAACTGTGCTCAACTATGTGGAAGTCCACAACGTCAAACACTATGCCACCTAAGAGTATTTCCCAATAGGTCATGTGCACTCTCTAGAGAGGGAGAGGAAAAGTGATCCCCCAGGGCAGCGGGAGCCACACCACAATCCCTCTACACCTCTCCTCTCACATGCCTGGTATGATCTCCAAGATACTGGTCAGGAATTGAGCCATAGTGGGCCATGTGCGAGTCCAGTGCCCCAATCAACCAACTTCCTGCTGACCTTTTATTTTATAAAGTGTACTTATTTCACTTCTTTCATCAGACAAAGAGAGAGAGAAAATAGGCTCTCTTGAAAGCATCTTGTTACATTGTGACCCCTTTTCTAAGACTTTCAGCCAGCCAAGATCATGGGCAAGTGAGAACAGCATGGCACAGCATGTTTTAGGCTGTCTGGAGGTATTAACAGGCTCTTGTAGTTTGGTAAAATATGTAGCTGTATCTTCAGAGGTAAAAGTAACAGAATATCTACAAAAGAAATTAGGAATGGAGTATTTAAGGATAGTGCTAAATATTTGTCATGTGATAAACAAAATATCAACAATGCATTATATAATAAAACTGGTTTGTTTATTCTTATTAAGTTACTTTTAGATCAAAAAATTGCTTAAAGTAGTCATAATTTATTTTTTTGAGAGGTTTATGCTATCGGGCGTGTGCACTCGCCAGAAAGAGAGAGACAGAGAGAGAGAAAGCAAGAAATTAAAAAAAAAAATTAAAAAAAAGGGAAAGTGAGAAATCACCCCCCCTCCCCCCAAGGGGGATGGCCACACCACAATCCCTTCTCCTCCATTCTCCTCTTGGGATCTTGGGCATGCATGCACACGCGCCTGGCATGAGTTTAAGTCACCTGGTCCGGGACTTGAACCATGGTCAACTACATGGAAGTCCAGCAGCATAGCCATTACGCTAACTGCTGGTCCCAGAAGAATCATAATTTAAATCCACTAGAGTGATTATAGTCAGACAGTTTAGTTGGTTAGGGTATGACGTTCTTGAAGTTAAGGTGGATGTGTAATTCTGGCATTAGAGAACTAACTTTCGTAGGTGCCATGGATCTAGATTTAGCAGCTTATCTTAGAAATACTTTGCTTATTGGGATCAGCAGTTAGGGTAATGGCTATGTCGCTGGACTCCCATGTAGTCGACCGCGGTTCGAGTCCCGGACCCAGTGGCTTAAAGCTCACACCAGGCACGTGTTTGTGCATGCCCAAGATCCCAAGAGGAGAACGGAGGAGTAGGGATTGCGACGTGGCCATCCCCCCGGGGGGTGATTTCTCGCTTTCTGTCTCTCTGTCTCTCTCTCTCTCTGTCTGGCGAGCGCATGCGCCCTATAGCAAAATCCTCTCCAAAAAAAAAAAAAAAAAAAGAAATACTTTTGCTTATTGTGTTGAGATGAACCAATTGGAGATATTTGATAGGGAAATAAAAAATGTATTACCTCTATTGAGAAAAGAGATCAAACCTTATTAAAATTAAGTAAATCCAGGACAAGAGGAAAAAGTCTAATGTTTATTGAGCAGCTACTATGGGCAATACATACTATGTACTGTACCTCTCCATGTTCACTCATTTACTCATAATAGCACATTTATAAAATAGATATTATAATATTTATTTCCTAGCTAATATTTGGAAGTGCAGATTTCCTTATTATCTAATTAGAATATGACAATGTATGGAATCACAAACCCATAATTTACAGCTAGAAACATTGGATGTTTGGGACCAGCAGTTGGCATAATAGCTATGTCACTGGACTCCGATTTAGTCAACCGTGGTTTGAGTCCTGGACCTGGTGGCTTAAACTCACGCCGAGCGCGTGTGCATGCGTGCCCAAGATCCTGAGAGGAGAATGGAGGAGAAGGGATTGTGGTGTGGCAGTCACCCCCTGGGGGGGTGATTTCTTGCTTTCTGTCTCTCTGTCTCTCTCTGTCTTTCTAGCAAGAGCACGCACCCTATAGCAAAAACCTCTCTTAAAAAAAAAAATTTGGATGCTCAAGAGTTTCTTTTATTACCATAGTCCAGCCCTAAGGAAGGCCAGTAATGTTATGTAAAACTGAAGACACCTCACAGTAAGCATATTTTGCAAATGAAAACAAAAAAGTTATAAGTTCATTGTCATAATTATTTATATATCATTAGCTAACACGATGATTTGTTAATAATCCATTTCTCTTACTAGAAGTATATAATTATGCCAGTATTTGCCTTTCCTTAGAATTGCTTATTTAATTTTATTTATCTATTCATTTATTTTAATAATAAATATTATTAGAGAGAGGTACACAGAGAGAGAGAGAGGGAAAGTGAGAAAGCAAGCCATCAGGTCTAGGACTTGAACCACAACCACAGTCAGCCATGTGGGTTCCGGCACCTCAACCACCACACCATCTGCCAGCACTACCAGCATTTACTTTAAACTTGTTTTAGAGTGATTTTCTAAAGCTGAAATAAAAAGAAGCATTAAACATCTGTTAAAATAGTCATACTCAATGACACACGAGTCCATGATATATAAATGTTTATTTTTAAAATTGTGAAATATTTATACTCACATTTAAGAAAAGTACCTCAAATGGCCCTCTCATGCAGTTAATGGGAGCAAAAGCTGATACAATCTTTTTATTCTTTTTGCCAGTGGGCATGTACACTTGGGAGAGAGAGAGAGAGGAAGCATTCTCTAACGGGGCATAGTACACCACAATCCCTTTATTCCATTTTTCCATCCCATCAGGGTTTAGAACACACATGCACAGGCACTCATCATGTTTTCAAGCTGGGGCCAGGATTTGAACCATTGTCAGTCATGTGGTACATGTAGCTCTCTATGTACCTCACCTAAGTGTTGTGCTATGGGGTCAGCCCATCATCATTTAAAAAAAAAAATAGTTCATTTAGGGGCCAGCAGGTGGCATGGTGGTTAAAGCACTGGACTCCCACATGGCCCACCATGGTTAGGGTCCTTGACCTTGTGGCTTGAAATGTCGGTGTCAGGACACCCGGTTCTTCCTCACGGAGTCTTTATTCACAGGTTTCCTTTACTTTTTCTTTCTTTTCTTTTCTTTCTCCCCTCTCCCTCCCTTTACTCCCGTATATATAGGATCCTCCCGAACGGCCCCGCCCCCAAGTTCCTTTGCCTGTAGGAGGCAAGTACTGGAGACACGCCTCCCTATGCAGCCAGCAGCGTTATCTTGGCTCGGTGGCCAAAGGCGGCAGCCAACAGTTCCTCCTTTTTGTTTTTGTCAGGAGAAGGTAGAGGTCACGGGCCCCAGATGTGGTGGACTTGCTTACTGACCTGTGGAAGAGCCCAGGGGCATTCCCCAGGTCAGCCTGTCCGATGCCTTTTTATGGGGATGGATGTGTTGTCGGCATCAACCTATATGCACCCGGACTTGCCTTCCTCCAGGTCCCATCAAGGGCCCCTGGAGTGCAGTGCTTTGCCTCGCACCCTGAGCTGATAGGGGTTTACTGCATCTGGGCCAGCCAAGCCGCGGGGGAGTATTCTTCTTCAATAGCTGCAAATGCTTGTACGAGGAGGGCGCGGTTGCGATTGCGTTGGGCCCTCAATTTGCACAGACAGAGAAGGCAACCCCCACAACGCAGCTATCCCGCTGGCGAAGGTGGCATCAACTCGCGTTGGGTTAATGTGGATGATGCTCCACGGAGCTCCTCAGGGAGGGTATCAAAGCTCTGATTCCAGGGACCTGTGAGCTACTGGGAAAGTCCATCGTTGTTCAGACTGAGCCCCCTGGGGGAGCGTCAGTGTCCCCAGGAGGAGAAGGCATCCCCAGGCCATCATCAGGGCTCGGTATATCAGCAGGCAGTTTCTCCTGGGATGGAAGGCGTCGTACCAACCTCTCTGGGACCCACACCGGGTCTGGTTCGTCCTGTGGGAAAACACAAACAGATCCTCTCGACCAAACCAACACAGGGTCTGGTCCCCTCTAGCGCCCCGTGAGGACATCCTTCCATTTTACTTTTCCCTGCTTGCTCGGCCCCGGTGCATGGTGCCTGTCGGCAGCCAAGCGCCCTTGGGAATCGAGCTGAAAAAAATTGAGTGTTAAGAGTGCTATTGCGATGCGGTCTTTCGGGGAGTGACCTTTGCTGACTCCCCCTTTTTGTTTTTGTAGGAGCTCCTTGAGGGTGCGATGAGCCCTCTCTACTACACCTTGACCTTGAGGGTTATATGGTAGGCCATGTGTGAGCATGATTCCCATGTGGTTGCAGAATTGTGAAAATGACCAGGCTGTATAACTGGGGCCATTATCCGTTTTAAGCTGTTGAGGCTGCTCCCAGGCTGCCCAGGCATTGAGACAGTGACTTATGACATCTTTTACCTTTTCCCCTGTATGGGCAGTAGCATGAATGACGCCTGAACAGGTATCCACCGAAACATGGACATACTTAAGTGTCCCAAATTTTGGGACATGTGTGACATCCATTTGCCAGAGGTGGAGTGGTTTGAGGCCCTTGTTTTTATAGGGGAGGATTGCATTGCGACATTCTTTTGTACACTGTTCAAATATAAGCTGTTTGACCAAAGGCATGGTTGCATCCGCATCACTAAACATCCTGCCCGCCGTGTCCATTATTCTGACCACGAAAACAGAGAAGGGCTCTGTGGGGCCCTGAGTGATTTTTGTAAGGTTGGCCTGCGGTTCCCCTTTGTTGGGAAGCATTTTCCAGGCCTTGATGGCTACTGTATTGATGTGATCGGAAACTGCCTGAGGGTATCCTGTTTGTTGATTAGCGAACCTGCCCTGTCCCATATACATATCCACATCCCACGCTGCCTGCCCTGCGGCCCTGTTCCGGGTGGCTTGAGCTTGCGCCCCCTCAAGGTAAATGGCTTTCCAGTCAAGATACTGACCCAGGGACAGGCAAGTCCTCGCGAGCGTTCCCCAATCACTGGGTGTCATACAGTACCGCTGCAAAGTCTCAACGAGGCCGAGAGTAAAAGCTGCACCATTCCCGTATGTCTTTACGGCCTCTGCTAAAGCCTTGATGGTCTGATAATCTAGGGGCTCATGATATCTATTCCCAGCATTATCTGCAAAAACAGGAAATGCCTGAATAGGCCCAAGCTGTCTGGCCTCCCGCCAAGCCCCTGGGCAGAAAGAAGCTCCGCCCTCTGGGTTCTCCTTTTGTGTGGTGGAGGGATTATGAGGGGGAGGAGCCGTGGGTAGAGGCCGGTCTGCCTCCTCCTCCTCGGCAACCTCCCAACCTTTAACTTCCTCAACTAATTGTCTTACTTCACCATTGTCATCTTCCCCGCAGGCTTCCACTATCTTGGCGGCCCCATTCTCTCCCTGAGAGCGCTGCTCCCGGAGGGACTCCAACGCCTCCTGCCCCTCCCTCACCTTCCACACACATCTTTGATCCTCAAGGCTTGCTCGGACAAGCCTCCAGAGCGGCCTAACCCCTCCAGAAAGCCTATCGTCCTCCGCAGCCAGGTCTAGGTCCCTGCCTAGTTTATCCCAGTATGTGGGCGTGAGCTGCCCTGAATGGAGGAACCAGGGGGCCACATCATCCACCTGATCTATAAAGTGCTGAAGTGTTTTATCCCTCAATTTAAGCCCTTTCAACTTTAGGAGCTCTCTGAGCACCTTGACGATCGGCTGGGATGGCCCAGCCCCCATCGTCCTTGTTCTCTTTATTCCTTACTTTTAGCTAAATGCTTCAGTCTGCCTCTTTACCGAGGTTTTTTTTTTGTTGTTGTTGTTGTTTTTTAATCCGCCTCTTTACCGAGGTCTTCCTTCCGGGACCCCCGCCCGGTACTTACCAGCTAGCTGCCCTGTAGACTCGGAGGTTCTGAACCTTCTCCGGTCCTTCCTCACGCAGTCTTTATCCACAGGTTTCCTTTATCCGCCTCTTTGCCGAGGTCTTCTTTCCGGGACCCCCGCCCGGTACCAGCTAGCTGCCCTGTAGACTCGGAGGTTCTGAACCTTTTCCTCTTTCCGCCTCTTTACCGAGGTCTTTTACCTTTTTCCCCGTACGGGCCACCACTTGTCAGCGTCACTTCTGAAGAGACGACACGACACCCGGTTCTTCCTCACGGAGTCTTTATTCACAGGTTTCCTTTACTTTTTCTTTCTTTTCTTTTCTTTCTCCCCTCTCCCTCCCTTTACTCCCGTATATATAGGATCCTCCCGAACGGCCCCGCCCACAAGTTCCTTTGCCTGTAGGAGGCAAGTACTGGAGACACACCTCCCTATGCAGCCAGCAGCGTTATCTTGGCTCGGTGGCCAAAGGCGGCGGCCAACATTGAAAATCATGCTGGGTGTATGTGCACACTTTCCCTTTCACTGTTTCTCTCTGGAGCACACACGTGCCCTTTGACAAAAATCGGAAAAAAAAAAAAAAAAAAAAAAGCTTATTTGTTTCTTCCTTGAGCAAGAGAAACAGAGAGAGAAAGAAAGCACCCCCAGCAGGGCCTTGATTCTGTAATTCCCCAATCCCAGCCCTTCCCAGTCTCAGATTATGGGTATTTGGGGAGGTTTTAGTTAGCAAACTTGAAACTTTCCCATGTGGATCAGCCTCAGAGCATCACATTTTACCACTAAAGCAACCTACTGCCCTGATACTACCTTTGAAGAGAGAAATTTAGATATCCCAAGACTTAATACTTTCCTACCTGTATTAGTTAAGGTTCTCTAGGGGAGCAGAACCAATATGCTGGTATAGATAGATATATGAGGGGATTGATTAAGGGGATCAGGTCACAACGATATGGCAGCTGAGCAGTGCTGCAACAGATACCTAGCAAGCCGCAGACCCTGGCATTCTGGTAACACCAGGAAGTTGAGTCCAGAGGTCCTGAGTCAGGGAAGCTGATATAACAAAGGCCAAAAGCCTGAGAAATGGGGCACGGTTGTAAATCCTGACATTCCGAAGCAGAGGAGCCTTGATTTCTTCACCTCAGAATGGTTTGGTTACTGTCATATTTTATTCTGTGTATACCTAATATTTTAATCAAGATCATGTCAAGTGTTTGGAATTTGAAAAATAGAAGGTTTTACTCTTTTGTGGTTGACATGTTTTTAGATGAACTTACTGAAGTAATTTCGTTTTTCCCTGTGCCTCGGTTTCCACCGTGCAAGACAAAGATATCAATGATAAACTACCTCCCAGGGAGGTAGTTTTCGAGCATCAGTTAATGTTTGTAAAGCTCTCCATAGAGAGCAGGGGATGAATAATGAAATAGAATTGCAATGTAGTATTATCACTCTCGCCTTTCTCATTAGTCTCTAAGAGGCTTCATGCCAACTGTTAGCACTTCAGCTGCCAGAATGAGGGGTTTCTATTTTAATTTTGCCTAGAAAAGTGAGCATTCCTTGAACATCTGGGGTTCACCTCGGCATAATTCCAATAATGCTTCTATGGAATCAGGTATGTGAAATGTGATGGCCAACACCACAGAGGAATTCATACCTAATTTTAGGCCTGCTGTTTCAATTTATAATTTAGCTTACATTTTAAACCTATTAGGAAAAGCAGGATCTAAGTAACACATTTGAGATTTATTTGAAGTTTTTATGTGAGAAAATTTTGCTTGAAATTAAATTACATTAAAACTACGTCCATGGGGAGTGGGCAAACAGAATGGGATTAGGATTTTAGCCAGCTTCTTCCACCTGATTTTCGTATATATGTCGTGTCCTGCCAAGACATGCAGAAATGTATAAAATTGGGGAAAATCACATTAATTCATTCACTTATTGAAAAATATCTCTTAGCAGTGTTTATTATGTGCCAAGTGATGTGAGGAAGACAGGGTACAAAGCAGTGATAATCTTGCCCTTATGAAGTGCACATTTTAGCAACATCTGTAAGAGCCAAGATGACTTGATCACCTTTTCATATATTCCCTGTGCCTATCTCACTGTCACGGAGAGCCACTCAGTGCAAGTTTGATATCAAAGTTGTATAGATACAGCTAGGCTTCCATTTGCACTAGCTACGTTTCTGATTGCTTATTGGTACTGGACCATTATGGGGCCATCAGAATCAAATAAATATTTAATTAATTTTAGATTAGAGAGGTTTTTTTTTAATATTAGAGCACCCCCAATAATGAAGTATGTACTAGACACATAACATAACTGTAGGTTGATGAAAGTAGTGAACATTTTCTCAGAATTCAGGAAGTTTTCATGAGTATTAATTTATAAAGCTGAAAGGGAATAAAATAGAATCAAATCCTTTAAATTCATTCAAAGATAGTAAATGATCAAAGTAAATCTTCAGAACGATCCTCTAGAGACATTCTGCAGTAATGGAAATACATATGTCTGCTGCCCAATATGGTATTCACAAGCCACAAGTGGTTACTGAGTACTTGAGAGGTAGCTGCTGTGCTGGCTTGTGGTCTGCTGGTTAAGGCAGCTGATCTCACATGGCCAGCTGTGCAATTCAAGTCCCAGATCTAGTAACTTGGAAAACACATCAAGTGTGGGCATGCATGCCCTAAATCCTGAAAAGAGGCAAGATGGAGGAGAAAATGGTGATGTGACCATTCTGCCTGGGAGGTGCTTTCTCTCTCTCCCTCTCCCCCTCCCTCTCCCCCTCCCTCTCCCTCTCCCTCTCCCTCTCCCTCTCCCTCTCCCTCTCCCTCTCCTTCCCTCCTGCCTTCCTTCCCTCCCTCTTTTTCTGTCTTTCTTTCTCCAACAAGCTCATGTGCCCTCTGGCAAGTTTAAAAATAATAAATGTAGCTAGTGAAAATAAAGAACTGAATTAATCATTTTACTTCATTTTAGTTTAAGTAGACATGGATATCATACTGAACAGTACATCGCTAAAAAAAAAAAAAAAAAAAAAAGAGTAACACTAATGGGACTGTCTTGCAAAAATATCTGTGTGACAATTGAGCAGATCTTACTGATTATGCTACCAAAAAGTTTGAAGGTGATTGACTGGGTCTATTGTGGTGGTTAGGGTGCTGAACTCCCACATGGCGACCACGGTTCAAGTCCTGGACCTGGTGGCTTGCTTTTTCATCTTCTCTCTCTGTCTCTCTCTGGTGAGGGCACATGCCCTGTAGTAAATTGAAAAATAATAAATTAATTAAAATAATATATTTTTTAAAAAGTGATTGATTGTAACTTTGGTCCTGGGAGTTGGGAAGGTAGAGACAGGGAGCAGTACGGCCTGTGATTAACAATCCATCTAAGGGGGCCTGTGTGCTGTGTACAGGCAGTTGGGGCAGAGTGTGCCATGCTGGAGACCATTCGAGAAGGCTCTGAGTTTGTCCCAGTCCACGCCAGGCATACATGCCAGGCACACCTATGTTCCTGGCTGGCTTCAGCTGGAGGTTGGATCATGATTTCAAAGACCCTGTCAAGGGTGTCTCTCTCTCTTTTTTAAAAATTAATAAATAAACCTTAAAAAAATCCATCTACAGAACTAGGTTTAAATACTAATTTTACAACTTCTTGCAAAGTCACCTTGAGCAAATTAGCATGCTCTAATTAAACCACGAGACAGAGATAAAAACACCCATACTCACACCATAAAGTTGTCATGAGAATTAAATGAAATAAAGCAGATGTAGTGCCTGGCATTGTTGGTGTGTAGTGTATGACTGCCATTATTGTTATATGGTTGTCATGCTCTCTGAAGTTTTACCAGAGGATGTATGTATAAAAGGAAAAATAGGGGACCAGCAATTAGTGTAATGGCTATGTCGCTGAACTCCCATGTAGTCGACTGCGGTTCGTGTCCCGAACCCGGTGGCTTAAACTCACTCTGGGCGCGTGTGTGTGCATGCCCAAGATCCCAAGAGGAGGGTGGAGGAGAAGGGATTGTGGCGTGGCCATCTCCCCTGGGGGGTGATTTCTTGCTTTCTATCTCTCTGTCTCTCTCTGTCTTTCTGGCGAGTTCACATGCCCTATAGCAAAAACCTCTCAAAAAGAAAAAAAATAAAAAAATAAAAAGAAAGAAAAAAGAGGATAAGAGGACCTGACCTGCTACTTGCTCTTATACTCATTCTGCCTGAAATTCCCACTGCCCTTAGCCTCCTCTCTTCTTGGAGAAATCTTGGTATTTCATCAAGTCCTTACTAAATAACCTACACTAAAAGTTTACTTAAAAACAGTAAACGAAAGGATAACCACTCATATGTTGAGGTTGTGGGGTATACACACTCTTTGTGATACTTTGTTCATATTATTGCCATATTGCTAAGGATATATTATTTCCGATTTTCAGATATTGCTCCATTGGAAAAGGATCCTGTATCATTTTTTACTTCTATTTTGTAAGCTAGGAAGGAAGGTCAGGCCCAGAGAGCTCTTTATTCCAGAGTTGTTAATACTTTCACTATAATCACCAACTCTTTTGGGTAGAATATAATCTAGAAATTTGACATTCTAATTTCTGAAGGTGGAATAGTCTGGTTTTTCTTAGAATTGGTGACAACATAGTCACTCTATGATGTCCAAGAGGAGTGGGTTAGGTGCTACATCTGCACGTTTAGCAGGTAGCCAGTGGGGCCAATAGACAGCCTTGGTCAGTATACAACATGCAATTATATGCTAGGAGGTTAAATAGCCAAAGAGAATTAACTTAAAGAATTATGAAATAAGTTCAATTGTATGTGATCAGCCTTTACAAATGAAATACAACAGAGTAAATATGAGTGCATTATGCAAATTAAGATAAGCATTTTTTTACAAAATTTTGTTTCTATTATGTGTTGGTATACACAAAAATATAGTACACACACACGTGTGTGTGTGTGTGTGTGTGTGTGTGTGTGTCTGTACTAAGTCATGATGTATATAATACTTTTTATTTGGTCACAATAAAAAAAGTTTGGATATCAGAAACTGCGTGGGAGAGAGTAGATAGCAGAGGGTGTATGGGAGGGACTCAGGGAAGAAATGCTTAACAGACATAAGAATATAAAGGTCTCCACTGAAAATGATGTATATTTTAACATATTTGATTTGATTATCACATACTGCATGCATACTTTGAAGAATCATATCATGTGCTATAGAGATATGTACAATGATTAAATGAGAATAAGAAATCATAAAATTTAAAAAAAAAATAGAAGTTTGACGGCCTATCCTTAGGATATATTTTTAAGGACAATATGGCCAAGGAGAGTAAAGAAAAGTAGGTATATGTGGAGGGCACTGCATTACGTGAAGGACAGGGGAGCCATCTTTTTTTTTTTTTTTTTTTTTTTTTTTTTTTTTTCCTTTTCATGCACGTCCTATGCCGGGCACCCCCCAGAGATTGCTCTCTGGGGAGTGACAACTGCTAGGAATCATCGTGCCTTTTTATTGAAAATGTGTTACATGCAAGTAAAGGGAGAGGGGCTACGTGTTTCAATTATCAGCTCATAAAGTTTTTAACAATAGGGAACATAGATTCTATTCAGGGTTGGATTAAGGGTGGGTCTCGTGCAGTTCCGCAATTGTAGGTGGGTCCCCATGGAATTGTAGGTGGGTCTCCATAGAATGCAGTTTCGGGAAAGTGGTTCCGGTAAGCAGAGATGATTATCAGCTGATGCGGCGCAGCAGCCATCTTGTGATTACCGGGAATGGTGCTGAGAAAAAATTCTTAGGCACAGAGGAGAAGCCAAGTTTCTAGTCACAGGAATCTAGGAGTTTATGATGGAGGTGCTTCTTTAAGATGGAGTCGCTCCTGCTTTATTTTCCACTTGTTTTGGAGGTGTTCATCCATGATGGGTTGTGCCCGGTGTACTTGGGCTCTAGGTCTAGAAGCAACAACGCCTTCTCACCTCCCTGTTCGAGCAATCCACGTTGTGGCGCCAATCTGCTGGACACCCCCGAGAGATCGCTCTCTGAGGAGTGACCCAGTGGAGCCATCTTAAGAGCTATCCGCCATCTTAAGAAACCTTTGGGTTTCACTTCCCCGTTGAACAAACAATAACAGTGACAGTTCTAACGGCCCTGGGAAGCCATATGAGACTCCTGATTGACTCCCTCTGAATCCTCATACTGATTGGTCACCATGCAGGACATTCACCAATTGGTTGAGCCAGAATCCCTCATTTGCATTTAGGGCAATTTTCAGGGCACCAATGATTGGTCCATCTGCGATACCTCATTTGCATTTCAGGCAACCAATCAATGCCCACCAGCCTGTATATAAGCTCGCCATTCTTCCTCAATAAACGAGAATTGATTAGCACCTCATCTTGTCTCCACTCTGTGTGTCTGTGTGTGTCTGTCCCTTCTCTTATTCCCTCCCTCAGGTAACTGTTCGACTGTCCTGTGGACCGGGACAGGTATATATTATGATAGAAGAGATGAAGGAAAGAAGGATGAAGGAAACAAAGTCATCCAGTCAGTCTAGGAGCAAACAGGCTTCCTATACGATGTGCAGATCTTTGCAGGATGCCTCTCAGCACCAGTTCTTGTTTATGGACGCATCTCTGCAAACTTATTATTCCCTCCCTCCCCACTTCTTTTGGAACCAGTTTCAGATTTTCTCCAAGTATCTCATTCCCCACAAAGTTGCCATTGTCTTTTGTGACCTTCCTTAGAAACCCTGTATTGATCTAGAGTTGGGCATATGACTAAATCAAGTGAAGTGGAATTTTTAAAATTGAAACTGTGAAAGGGTTACTCTTCAACAGATTTCTCCAAATGTAAAAACAATGTTTACTGACATATTTAGGCAGCTTCTCTGTAGACACACAGTGAATCTGACACTCAGAAGAAAAGATGAGCGTTAGAGACAGAGTTCTGGTGGATTTAGAGTCCTGGGCTCC
Source organism: Tupaia tana (assembly GCA_026018925.1). Taxonomy (NCBI): domain Eukaryota; kingdom Metazoa; phylum Chordata; class Mammalia; order Scandentia; family Tupaiidae; genus Tupaia; species Tupaia tana. The sequence goes on along the minus strand of JAKSZU010000004.1, from coordinate 50,021,394 downwards.
ACCTGTTTCAGAGAGCAGCTGTACCTCTACCCTTGCCAGGGTTTAGGTGTCTCACTTTTTCTTTCTTTTTTGATCTAACATCAATGAAATACCTTTTTAAAATTTAAAGTGTAATATGAGTACTATTAATTGACTTACAGTAATATGAAAAGTACTACTATCAAGGACACTCAGAAAAAGGAAAATGTGAGACAGGGAAAGGGAGCAAAGATCACAGTGTGTGATACACAGAGACAGGACAGGCACACAGAAACAACCGGACTCCACTAATATCAACACGCGAGTGGGACAGGTGGATGGTCACAACGAGAAATAAATAGGAAAAGAAACTTTTAAGTACATCGGTTCATGTATGTACAAAAACAGGTGTGTATATTGATACATAGATCCAAGTATTTTATAAACCCGTTACTCATAACACTGTGGCTGAGGAAACTGTGTGTTTACCAACCTCCATTTCCTTTTCTTTCCAGTCTCAGAACTAAACTACATTTTCAAAGGCAGTTTTGAAATGCCATGCAATGGGCCCCTGACACATCATGATTTTTGCGACTTGGAATCACGAACCGTAGAAAGCTCCCTCAAGTGATTCTAAATCTCCTTTGCCAAGCACTAACTGAGCATAGAGGATTTGAAATGTAGAAGAGGGGAGACTGCAATATAAAAAGGATATTGGGATGGAGCTGGCAGGTGGCATGGTGGTTAAAAGCGCTGGATTCCCAAATGGCTGAATACAGTTCGAGCCCCAGAACTTGCTTTCTCCCTTCCCCTTTCTCTTTCTCTGTCCAAATTATAGTAATAATAATAATGATAAATAGAATTAAATAAATAAATAATTCTTGAAAAAATAAAAAGGGTATTGGGGAGGCTGGCCGGTGATGTGGTGGTTGAGTCTCTAGGTTTCCGCATGACTTACCAAGGTTTGACTCCTGGACCTGGTGGCTTGCTTTCTCACTTTCTCTAATCAAATTAAAAATAATAATAATAATAAATACAATTAAATAAATATTTCCTTAAAAAAAAAGAAAAGAAAATGGTATCAGTTGCTAAATGACTACATGAAGACTGCCCAAACAGGAGTACCAGTTTGGACCAAGATATTGGCTAAAAACATACCTAGTGTCAACTGACTGATTTAGAGAGAAGGGCTTATCCATTCCAGATGCCAGTATTAGCTTAATGAGTGCACTGTTGTTCAATTATTTTCAAATACTTAATTTGTGTAATACATTACAGTTAATTAAAAGGATTACACATCAAGGCACTGGTAAGATAGTAATAGCTAAATAAGTAATCCTACCCATTAGTAAGAGTGTGACAACTAACAATGTACATGAATTTGAAACTATGTATATATCCCTGTCTTCGTTTGCCCCCCTCAGTAGACTGAAAAGGACAGCATGTACTCTCAAATGGCCACAGAAAAACTAAGGTTGGATATTTTTTTTCCAAACCTGCAAGGAACTTCTGAATATACTCCACATTTGTAACATGAGCCATTGATTCTCATAAATCATGTTATTGGCAAACAAAGATACCTAAGGGATGGGCACAGTTTGATTGTCCCAGCCATTTATGAATATCTGAGTGCTGCTGAGCATTTCAAGGTTATGCTTAGTCAGATACGAGCATGTTCTAAGAGCTGTGTGCTTCTTATTGAAATTATCTGCAGAGGTGGTCTTTGAAGAATATAAGAATCTTAATGAATTTATAAATGCATCTATAAAATGTTACTTGATGTCTTCTTGTTGAAAAAAGAACATGTCTTCTCTCAAATTTGTTTTATTCATTATAATTGCTGAGTTTTGTAATAGTCTGCTAAAAAAGAAAAAAAAAAAGACACCAACTAATTTAGAAAGTATATTTGAGAGCCCATACATTTTATTGCAGAAATAAAGTGCTGTAAAGATTTAATAGAAATGGGAAAGACAAAATTTTGTCTTATACTTAGACCACCAGTGTTTGCATAACACTTGATGTCATCCAAAAGAATAAAAGCTATTTGCTTTGCTTTGTGTGTTTTAAATAAAAGAGGCTTTTCTATAAATTCAAACAGTTTTCTCTTTCCAATTTTCTTCAAGTTTAATGACCAATCTTTTGCTTCTTTACTGTTCCTCATTATCCTTAAACCCTATATTCTACCAAATGCCAAAGAGTGGATTTCATTTACGATATCTCTGGAATTGTATCTACATCTATTGGGTCCACTACATTATATTAAGCTGGGTCTTTCTAGACTGTACATTACAATTTCATATTTTTATTAAAAGGAGTACCAAATCATCTTCTCACTGTATAAATTAATGATTTGACAATCTTAATTTTACAAGTATTAATGCATTTACTTGAAAGGTGAGTATTTTAAAAGTGGTTAAAATGTAGATCCAATTATAGGTTGGCTGAGTTCAAACCAACTACATCCTACATGTGTAAACTTGAACAAACGAATTGCTTAGTGTCTTTGGGCTTTCATTTTTTTAATCCATAAAATAAAAATAGTAATAGAGCATATCTCACAGTGAAAGTGTGAGGAGCATATGAGAGCACTTAGTATGTGCTTGCAATGTAAACATTGCTTGCTGGTGCTTTTTGTGGTTGTTACTATTGATGTCAGTAGGCATGACATACAATATTGGGCAGGGCGGGTGGCAGAAAATGGAGAAGACACATTCTAGCCCCTAAATACATTGCATTGCATTGGAGAAAATATATGTATACAAATACCTATTGTGAAATTTTATTTAGGTGTATGTATAAACTGTGTTAAGAGTAAAGAAAAAGAAGTAACATTAATTGGGGATAACAGAAATTTCACAAGGAGTTACATTTGTTTTAGGCTTAAAAAATAAGTATAATAGCTGGAGAAATACAAAACCATTGAGAGCCTTGAAAATACAATAGGTAAAGCACACAGAGGTGTGTATATTCAAGAAATGCAAGTAATAAAAGTAACTATTAGTTCAGAAGTTGTTCAGTAGCCCACTAAGGGTAGAGCAGTGCTTCTCAGGGAACATTTAAAAAGACTTACTATTAAAATTTAATACTGTTGTTAAATTTATTTGCGAGTGAGACAGAACCCCCAACAAGGTTCTGACGTGAGCTCTATGCCCAGCCTCAGTCAATCCTGGGTCGTGGGCACGTGCATGCCTGGCATACTCAGAGAGGTTTGTGGATTTTAATCTAGAACCTTCCATCTGATCAGCCTTGTAGAGTGTATGCCCTAGTGCATGCTATCATCCAGCCTGGAGACTTTTTTTCTGTGATGAAAGTGCTACTGGCCCTTAGAACACAGCACACAGGCATGTGGTTAAACATTCCCCATATACACGACAGCCCCTCCCCCCCCAAAATGAGATGGTTCAATACACTAGTATTGCTGAAGTTGAGACACCTTGGGCTAGAGAATACTGGAGGCTAGGAGATATGAATATACAAAGAGATATCTGTGTTGGAACCTATTTTAAAAAGTACCGGGAACCAGCAGTTAGCGTAATCGCTATGTCACTGAACTCCCACGTAGTCAACCGCAGTTCGCGTCCTGGACCCGGTGGCTTAAAACTCACGCCGGGCGCGTGTGCGTGTGTGCCCAAGATCCCGAGAGGAGAAGGAGGAGAAAGGATTGTGGTGCGACCATACCCCCTGGGGGGTGATTTCTCGCTTTCTGTCTCTATGTCTCTCTCTGCCTGTCTGGCGAGTGCACGCACCCTATAGTGAAAACCTCTCAAAAAAAAAAAAAAAAAAAAAAAAAGTACCACTATACAATTATAAAGATGACATATGGGGGCCAGCAGATAGCTTACTGGTTAGGAGGCCGGATTCCAACATGGTCAGCCAGAGTTCGAGTCCCAGATCTAATGGCTTGAAACTCAAGCCTGGCCCATGTGTATGAGTCCCCAGGATCCCAAGAAGAGAATGGAGAAGAAGGGAGTATGGCAAGGCCATTCTCCTCTGAGGGGTGATTTCTCACTTTCTTTCTCTGTCTATAGCAAAGTTTTGCCCTATAACAAAAATTTCTCAAAGAAAAAAATGTTCTATTATGATGTCTTTATGGAACTCTAATCTATTGAGTCATTGGAAAGGTCATAACACATTTTTGCATAGGAAGATATAGAAAATATGTTATGACTTTTCCAATGACCTAATATTAACTCTCTCATGTTCCAGGGCATTTATTATTTGATAACTGATATATTAGCAATCCACTATCAACCTCATTTAGCATTTTCACTTGTCAGGAAAACTGTATTTTCTTCAGAAATCTGCTATCCTTATGCATTAAAATCAGCCCTATCACCATTTAAAGTAAAAATTCTGTCCACAGAAGTGCCAATCAATGTCCCCTTCAGGCCTTCAGATAGACTTCAAAATTACTTTCTCCATTAAACGTTTCCCTTCCTTATAGTCATTTCTGTCTATATTTGTAATGGGCTCTTTCCTTACTCTTCTCCCTCCAGCAGCTGCTCCCTGGACTCTGGTATTTCCCTTCCTTCATCCCCCTTAGTCTTGGCAAAACAAAAGGAGCAGAGTCTTTTTCGTACACATTTGTTTGTCTTTTTAGGTAATCAAAGGCTCAAAGAGAAAAATAGAGAGGACAGAAGAGATGTGAAAAGCTCACAGCAAACAATCACTTTGAAGGCTTTGGCTTTTTAGTAAAAATGTTTCTTTAACAACACTGCTGTATGACTAAAGGAATTCAGGAGCATTTAGATAACAGCAACAACAAAACAACAGCGTTTGCTGCTTTTCCAGAAGAAAATCAAAGTGTTGCTGAGGGTCTTCTATTTCCTGCTGATTTTGTTTTTCTAAAAATGTGTATTGATTTCTTCCACCTCAGAGATTCATAAATGTTATTAAAAATGAATGGCAGGTCTGATTTAAATTAAATGTCAGGTGGTTGATAGGTTTCATAATACTTTTTTAAAATTTTAATGACATTCTTACTTGCTTTTGTATTAGAGGCATGCAAAACATAGAATATCAAAATCCACAATAGTATGTGCTAAATGAATGCCCGAATAATGAAGCTCTTGCTTTTTAAAAATAAGGAACAGTATATCTGTATTTTGTTATGGCTTACTCCAAAGCCACACTGGCTAAATAACCCCAAGTTTCTACTCATTAGACACGATAGAAACCCCACCTTTGACTCCTTTGCTCCTATTCCTGTCTTTTAAGCAAGATAATTATGCGAGTAATATCAAATTCCTTGCTGATTTAGAAAGCACTGCCTGATATCAGGATGTAAAAAGTAGGGCAAGGGGTTGCATTTTATTATAGTCTATTAAAATCTCTTTGGGGTGAATGTCAACCTTTCAAAATGCCATATTGTATTAGACTCTATGAAAAAGTCGTTTCTTTGCCCAAAATGGCTTGTCATATGTTTTAAAGGTCTGGAAGATTAAAATATGCTTTGTATGTATTTAAGGGTACTTTCTACCCTTTCTGTCCACCCACGTGAGTATTTACTGGCTATAACCAGGTGGACGTTATACATTCCAAGCGTTTTATCCCCAAGTGCTTGATGACTCTAAATACAATCACTGCACAGAATCACCACCACCTGAAAAGCATGCAATTGACCAGAAAGAAGAAGCAAGAAAGCTCTGAAACATAACTCCAGGGACTTGACTAGTTTATCACAGGTAGACAATCTGTGTTATTTTCTCTCTTTGTGGAGTCCACCCCATGCCGCTGCTTACAATCCAAAGTAGCACTTTCACTTTCTCTGATGGTGCTCCGGTGGATGCTGGAACACTCTGCCACCTCCACTCTACTGATGTGTGCTTTTGACCCCCTGTGAATTCCTTCTGTTGAATTTTCTTTTGCCTTTTTTTTTTTTTTTAAGGCTCCTGCTGACAAAACTTGCAGACAGCAGTGTAGGGCCTTAACAGACAGAGTACCCAGTTCCCCAGATCCCAGCAGGGCAACCCAGGCGTTCACAGCTCACACACGTTGTTGAGCCAGTGCTCTACTGAGGAAGCCGTCTGTGCACCACAGGCCGAGGGTGAAGAATCTTCGCTGATTCTCAGAGGATTCAGTGGCTCATCCCTGCCCATTCTTGTTCAAAATAGGGAAGAGAACATAAAGTCCACGCTACTGTCTGTACAAACAAACAAACAAACAAACAAAGAAAAAAGCATCACCTTTTTAGAGTCCTTGCTTCTCTGATCTGAAATAACTTCTATTGTAGGATCAGGCAGTCAGGGATGAAAAGGCTTAGTGGAGGGCAAGAGTGTTTGCACTTGGTGGCATTCCTACTTTGTCTAATTCATTCATTTAGCAGATGTATTTGAATCCTTACTCCCTCTCACCCACTGTCCTAGCTCTAATCTGTCTTAAACTTATCCTGCTACCTCTATTTTTTAAGCGTGTTGATTTATTTGCTATAGTAAACATTTCCAGAAAAACAAATGTAATCGATCACATGTGATATTGGTTGTGGCTCAGCACCTCTTAGCAGGAAGGTGTCTTAGTCTTTGTTGTTGTTGTTGTTTTAATTTTATGTACTCCTTTCTCTTGAGAGTGAGGGAGAGAGTGAAAACACCTGAACAGGATCCTGACCTTGTGATCCACCCCAGGCTTCTGTCAGCCTTGAATCATGGCATGTGTGTGCACAGGACATTCAGGGAGGTCTCTGGACTTAAACTGGGAACTTCCAATGTGGGATTGCCTCTCAGAGCAGCACTTTTTACCACCGTGCCACTGCTTAGCCTTCTTCACCAAGAATTTTGAAATCAAGAGCTGTACGTGGGATTGTAGTGCTCAGTAGACTCATTGTAAATATCTCTGTCATCTACTGTCTCATTTGAGTATCACCTTCACTCAAAAGTCTGTTTAAATAGTATAGAAATTACCTAGTGGACATTACAAAAACAGAAATAATTCATTGCGTCATGTCCAAAGATTATTTATACATATTTATTTTAAGATAATTGTATCTGAAAGCAAAATTATGGTTGCTGTATATTATCCTTTACTTGTTATCTTCTATGTAGTTCAACTGCTGGAATAGTTTTTCATTACTTTTTTGATATGGCTTGTATTTATTATAATGGTTCTACTTAGGTAACACCAAAACTTCCAATCAATTTATTGAGGAAAAGAAAAACAAAGAAAAAACCAACAAAAATTTTCCTATCATTTTTCTTTTAAAAAGAGTCATTTAAACCTTTAAGAAAAAATGAAATAGAACATGGGAGAGGAGAAATAGAGAGGGGGGTGTCCTTTTTGGAGGATCATGTCACGTGATGATTGTCCTGTAGCAGCCTCCCAGATAGCTGGGACTGTAGTATGTGACACTGTATCTGTTCAGGTAGGGCCAGGAACCAAACTGGCTCCAGCAACCTTGCACCAGTTCCCTTCCACTTGTTACAGGATCATTGCGCTGAGTTCAACCTTTTTATTTCAAATGGAAGTTTGAAAGATTTCCAAATAGTATAGCCAGAGAACCTGATTTATGACCTCATAAATCAATGCAGAATATTCTTCCAGTATGGCCGAAAGAACCCAGACTTCAACTTCAAAATCACACACAGCTGCTCAAGTACAAATTCTCGTTGTACAATTTATTATTGAGCTCTAGAAGTTATTATTAATCTAATGACTGATATATTTAGAAGTCAATGATAAGAGTATCAGTGTTCTTGTTTTCCATATATTTAATGTTTCCTACTAGGCTGACATGTGATTTCATAAGTGAAATAAACAAATCATAGGTCTGGTCACATTGTAGCAGCTAGAAAATGGTGCTTTCTATGATCTTATTTAAGAAACAGGAGTGTTATTTTCAATTATTCATTTTATTAAAAAAAACTATAACTAAAAAAGTTATTTGTTCCTCTTTTAATATACTGTTTTGTTTTATAATAGTGTCAATGTCTACAGTCTGTAACAATGATCCCTCAGTGCCCAGCAGACAGATTGGCATGGTTATTTTACAACTGGTAACAAAATGACAGATACTAATTGGTTAGAGTTAATATAGATAAAGTCTTTTTCCAGTCTCTGGTCGGATCTGTAAAGATACAAACTCCTTTGGTTTATCCATGGAAGAAGGATATATATGTCTTTTTCACAAAGTTCATGACTTTTCCTAACAATGAAAAGGACCTAACTTGTTTTGTCTGAAACCTAATTTAATCATCAGTGCCAATCACTAAGACTAAATTGAATTATAATCCACATTTGATAAGATGATATAAGTAAACGAAACAATTTAAACATATGTTCAATCTTCCTGAAATGAGCGGTTTCAAAATACTTAAAAGTAGCAAAATTTGGAGAATGATTAAAGGTACAAATAATTTAATTCAATTCAACTTCACAATAGTTAAAAAACAGTGAAAAAAAGTATTGAGCAACTTAAATTCGAGTCCAAATTCTGGCCACCTTGTCATGAACAGGCCACTATCTTATGTTTGTTTTTCTTTATTTATGAAAATCAGGATTATAATACATTCTGTTCCCAGTATACAAGACTGCTATGAGAAAGATAATGTCCTACTGCACTTTATAACCTTTATGTATTATTAAAGCGAACTGTATCATTGTCTCTATACCTGCCATTCTGCAAAACTTCACACAGGGCTCAATTATGAGTAAGACAATTTTTATCTATAGAGGATTTATAATCTAAGGAGTTACTGGACTCTGAAAAGTTTTAGCTACACTGTCTTGGGTTGACATTTACATAAATATAAATTTTCTTTGTCCATTCATTCTACATCTTTATCATTTAGAATATCTTCATTCAGTTTGAAATGTTTTTTATTTGAACATTAAATAAGCTTTCATGTAGTAAAATAACTGATAAATGTTTAATTCTTCAAGTTATTCTGTAACTTCTATCTGTGCCTTTATTCATTTTTCTCTTCATCTTTCTTTTATATTAAATATTTTTGATTATCCTATATTCCCTTTTAGTTAGAAAGTGTAATTTTTTAGTATTCTAATGGTAAGCACCTTTGCCTTACAAAAACAAAATACAAATTGCTACTTTTGCCATCTTCCCATTCAGCAGTGATACCTTGGGATACTGTTTCTTCATTTCCTTAATTCTTGAATTGTATGCTATTACTTTTTTTACATGTTTTAACTCTTCACATACATAGATATTTTAACTACTCCACAGAGTATTACAAATACTACTTTACACCGGCATATTCAATTTAATCTATTCAAACATTTTGTATATTCATGTCTTCCTTCTCTCTATATATGTAATGCTAATTATAGCTAGATTATGACTTTTACTGTGTTTTCTGTATATTATGTATTTAATTCTTTTTATCTTTTTCTATGTCTGCATTGATATCCTTTTTATCTTTTTCTATTTCTGCATTGGTATTTTTTTGGTGACCAATCCTGTCAGCAAATTCCTGCCCAATCTCATGTTAAACTTGCTTACTTTGTTCTTGATATTAGGTTATTGGTGATTTATAATGTTTATGTCTTTAAAATGACATTCCAGGAACCAGTAGATGGTGTAATGGTTACATCGCTGGACTTCCATGCAATCCACTGCAGTTCGAGTCCTGGACCTGGCAACTTAAAGCTCACGCTGGGCACATGTGCGTGCGTGCCCAAGATTCTGAGAGAATAGAGGAGGAGGGATTGTGGTGTAGTCACCCCACTGAGGGGGGTGATGTCTCGCTTTCTGTGTCTCTGCTTCTCTCTGTCTTTCTGGCAAATGCACACACCCTATAACAAAAATCTCTAAGAAAAAAAAAAGAATGTTAAATGGCATTCCATTGATTCCCAGCTTACATTGTTACTATGAATAATCATAAGAACCTCACACTTCATTCTGGTGAAAATTATCTACTACATGTATTAGGGTTACCAAAAGAAGAACCTATAATATGTATACTTAGAAGTAAAGGGAGAGAGAAGTAAGGAGAGAGAGATTTTAAGGAATTAACTTGTACAATTGTAGAGAGTCTGACAGGTCTAAAATCTGAAGGGCAGGCTGTCAGGCAGAAAATTCAGGTAAGAGTTGACATTATAGTCTTGAATCCATATATTCCAGGAAAGACCAGCAGTAAGAGAACTCAGGCAGTTTCTAAATTATAGTCTTGAAGAAGAGCTGCTTTGTCCTCAAGAAACATTAACTTAGAATCCTTTAACTGATTTGATGAATGCCTCAGGTTTATGGAAGATAATCTACCTTATTTAATGTCAACCAATTAATAGTTGTTAATTTCATCTGCAAGTAACTTCACAGCAACATCTAGGCTAGTAATCAAACACCTGGGTACCATAGCCTAGCCAAGCTGACACAATATCAATGGCTATCACACTAGACAAGCAAAACTATGGAAATTCTAATTTATTTAAGATATTAATAAATAATGGTGTATTTTATCATCTTCAGGTTTACTACAAAAAATAATGAAAAAATTGTATAACTATCAAGCTTGTGAGGGGAACGGGTAGTAAAAGGAATACTTAATCCAAAAGATAAAGAATGCTTACATAGAAATGCTGTGTCAATAATAAATACATAGCAACATAGCAGATGTATCAGTAATTACACTAAATGTAACAACATATAATCTATTCAAAAATTTTTGTCAGTATAGAAGCTATAATCTTCTTATAAGAGAAACTGTTTAAATCTAAACAACTGAGAAAGTTGAAAAGGAAAAGGGAAAAAAGACCATATAAAGAGTTTTCAGGGCCATCAGGTGGAATGGTGGTTAAGGTGTTGGATTACCACATGGTTGACAGCAGTTTGAGTCCCAGATCCAGTGACTTAAAATTCATGCTGGGTGCATGTGTGTGCGTATGCCCAAAATCTCGAGAGGAGAGTGGAAGAGAAGGGATTGCAACATCACCATAGCTCTTGGGGAGAGGTTTCTTGATTGCTGTCTCTCTATCTCCCTCTCTGTCTCTCCAGTGAATGCACATGCCCTATAACAAAAACCTCTTTAAAAAAATAGACTTCTGGAAGAAATAAAGGAGTGAAAGAAAGAAAAAGTGATAAAGCTATATTGATTTGAGATTAAACCAGAACATTCTATTCTCTTAAAAGAAAGAATCTATTGGGAAGATAGTACTTATGACAGATTCATAATAAGGTACAGAATACACTAAGAAAAAATACTCAAGGTATACATAATATTATTATCTTTAAGACAAAGTAGATTATAATACATTAAGGACTTTGCTTAGGAAATTGCAAGAGTCTTGCTTACCAAGTATTTCATTGACATAAAAATTATTATTTTTTTTTTTTTGGAGAGGTTTTTGCTTTTAGGTCACATGCGCTCACCAGACAGAGAGAGACAGAGAGACAGAAAGCGAGAAATCACCCCCCAGGGGGGATGGCCACCCCGCAATCCCTTCTCCTACATTCTCCTCTCGGGATCTTGGGCATGCACGCACACGCACCCGGCGGAGTTTTAAGCCACTAGGTCCAGGACTTGAACCACGGTCGACTACGTGGGAGTCCAGCGACCTAGCCATTACGCTAACTGCTGGTCCCATAAAAATTATTCTTTAAGGTATCTATTTTAGTGCAACTTTGAGTCATACCAAATATATAATTAGGAAAATGATGATTTAGCAATGAAGCTGGCAAAGTTAAAGTGAAGATTTCTCTTTTCATGAGGTATGAATTGTGACACATGTATTTCAGTCATCCTAACACTAGAACGTTCATATACACTTCTTGTCAAATGACAGCTGGCTAGAGTTTTTCCAAACTTTTGGGGGAGAGATGTGTTGGGGAAATATGGTCACTTTTTGGAAATAAAACAGGAATTTTCTAAAAGCTAAAATTTCAAAAGATTCTCAGTGGGAATATAATGAGAGACCTAAAATTTGAAAATTAGTAAGGGTAGAAGGATGAAATCCAGTAATTAAAAAATAATGAAGTATCAGAAATTGCTTTGCAACATATTGTAAATATATTTCAATGGAGTTTAATCAGGGCTATAAATATTGAGTCATCAGAAAAGTCATGACAAATGTTTTCTATGTAAAATTGAGTCATACAACTTTTTCCAATGACCCAATAAAACAAAGATATTATTTTACTAAACTAATATAGTTTAATCAAAATTATGTAACTAGTGTGTCCCCTAAGAAATATTTTTGTGTATTTTTGTCTTGTTTTGTTTTGTGTTTTTAGCATTTTATGAAGTTTTTTTTTCAGATGTAGGAAATTTTCCATATTGACCTTAATAATATTACAAATATAAGTTAGAAACCTAAAAGATTATAGAAAGTTATTGTGATTCTTATGTCTTGCCTCAGAATCTCTTCCTCCTAGAAATAAATTAGACAGAATCTGTATGAAACCCTGTTCAATTCAAAATCTGCAATATCAGTTCATAAAACACACTCAGTTAATTTCAACATCAATTTACCTAACTGGTAGTGACATTGATAACTAATACAAAGGCTTTAGTTTTCTTAAGGATTTAAATTTGGATGATAAGACACTGAATAAAATATATAATATATCAAAATACTTGGGGCATAATCTTTGCACAAACAAATTAACCAGGCCAAGATTATGTGATTTACTTTGTACTACTGCATAAATAATGAATGAAAGACACCTTATTTAAGCACAAAGCCTACACTTTTTTTGGACACTCTCACTTTTGGCCAGCTGTCTTTCTAAATTTAATTTAAATGAGAAGGTAGGACAAATGTATTTTTTAAATAAACATCCATTTGTATCTTGAATTCTGTTTAGTTACCACAGGAATAATTATAATTGTAAAGTGCATTATTCAGTCCTTAGACAATTGAATGATCTATTGTAGTTAAAATATGTTCTAGGCTAAACTAAATATGAGAAACAAAAAGAATATGAAATTTTAAATTATACTTATGAATTTATTACAGCTCCACTGTATTCTTTGGCTATGCTCATTATAAAATGAGAAAACCTTCTTTTAAGCTCACTCTTTATATTTTTTAAAATTTTTGCCAGAGGGTGTGTGTTCTCACTGGAGACAGATGGAGGGGGAGAGAGAAACAGAAAAAGTGAGAACACATCCCACATAGAGAATGGTCATTCTGTAATCTCTTCATTTCTCCTTCCTTTTGGGATTTTGGGCGCACATGCACACCCACCTGGTGTGTTTCCAAGCCAACAGGGCTGGGACTTGAACCACACAGTTAGCCATGTGGGATCCAACCGTCTTCACCACCTCTCCATAGGATAGCCCTAAACCTACTCTCAAGAAGTGAAATTGGCTAGCCTGACATTTATGTTCAAGAAGACCTTCAAGTGCTTAGACAGAAGCAGGGAAGTATGTTGCAGAAAGGTAGCTGTATTCAGCCAAAGGAGATGATCTACAGAGAGGATCTTTCTTCAAGGATCATTGAATAAATGTAAACAATAAAAAGCATAACACTAAAGCAATACTAAGTTACTAATATAAATTCTCAGGTATGACCGCACTCCCATTAACTATCTTTGGTGTTGACTTGGAATTACTTTGAGGAGAGATCATTACTGCCCGTTGTGTCATTGAGAGTGGCAGACAGATTGCATTAGAATGGAAAGTAGGAATGATTGTTGAGTTTTGTGTAGTTAATATCTTTTGCTTTGAGAAAGATCATGTAAAGCTAGAAAAATTCATAGAGATCATGAAAGTATGGGACATAAAGAATAATTGAGGGCCCAGAAATGATTGGGCTCTGAAAGAAAGAAAAAAAAAAAAAAAACACAAAGCCAACTTTGGTTAGAGATTACAGTTTAAGTCATAGGACTACCATGAGGATGAAATTAGAATTCTGAATACTGCCAAAGTACAATGGAAAAACCTTCCAAAGAAAGCAAATTGAGATAAAACCCACCTTTCAATTGAACAAATTTATATAATGTTGTGGGATTTTCTCTATGATTTTTTTTTTTTTTTGGAGAGGTTTTTGCTATAGGGCGCATGCGCTCACCAGACAGACAGAGAGAAACAGAGAGATAGAAAGCGAGAAATCACCCCCCAGGGTGGATGGCCACGCCGCAATCCCTTCTCCTCCATTCTCCTCTAGGGATCTTGGGCATGCACGCACACGCGCCCGGTGTGAGTTTAAGCCACTGGGTCCGTGACTCGAACCGCGTTCGACTACGTGGGAGTCCAGCGACATAGCCATTACGCTAACTGCCGGTCCCAGAAAGTGAGAAAGCAAGCCACCAGTTCAGGGACTTGAACCGTGGTCAGCCATGTGAGAGTGTCCAGAGCCTTAACCACCAGGCCACCTGCTTCTCTCTATGATTTTTTGAGAGATTTTTGCTATAGGGTACATATCTTGCAGGAGAGACAGAAAGTGAGAAATCACCTACCGGGGGAATGACCGAACCCCTTCTCCTCTACTCTCCAGGGATGTTGGGCACACACGCACATGTGCCGTGCATGACTTTCAAGCCACCAGGTCTGGGACTTGAACTGTGGTTGGCATATGGGAGTCCAGTGATGTAACCATTACACCATCTGCTGGTCCCAATCTGTGATAATCTTACCTAGAAAGAGTCATTACACAGCTAATGAAAGTTATACTGTACTCATCTTAACTTCACCAGGCTATTTAAAGGACGACCTGTAGTTAATTTTGTCCTCTGTTTTACATTTTTTCCCTAAATATGAATTCTCCAAATTAGTTTCAGAATCAATTAAAAACTAGGATCTTCTTCTACCTAGTTGGCAAGTGGAGATCTTTTTAATCTGTATCAGTTTTTCTAACTCCCAGTCTAAGATTTTTAAATTTTGATACTACTTTTTTTCATTGAATTATTTTATTCTCAATAGTTTATAATATATTGATTAACATTCGCTATTGTACATGGATTGGGGAGAGTAAATATTATAGTATAAATTGCTTCCTATATATCATAGTGCATGCGTATTAGCAGAGTATTGGCAAGAGAGGCCGAAAAGAAATATAAAAGTAAAATTTGACAGCTATTTCCCCATCTTTCTGAGCATACATTAATTATTAGGAGTATCACAATTAATTTAAGCATCTGGCTTAATAAAAAAATTTAAACAGCTATAAAAATAGCAAAGACTGAAACATGGGTTTTTTAATGCTTGTGTATGATCACACATGCATTTGCATAGTTTGTATATAAACACAAAAGGACAAAATAACATTCTGTTCATGTTTTCAAGAATTTTAGCACATTTGACAGGTTTCTTTTGTGTCACATTTTAAAAGAAAAATACTGAAATTATGCATATTATAAATATAAATGCTACTTTTCTAAATATCAAGTTTTCTTAGTGTTAACAAAAATAGAATAGAGGTAAGCTTGTTGAGGAAGTCCTAAAGACTGATTAATTTGATGCAGAGATGATTTAGGAATGGATAAAATGGCAGTTGAGTTCACCTTGGCATAGCATATGGAGTCAGTACAGGGAAGTAAAAAGGTGAAACATACAAGAAAGAAAAAAATTAGGGGCCAGCAGGTGGTGTGGTGGTTAAGGTGCTGAACACTCCTACATGGACAATCGCGGTTCAAGTCCTAGACCTGATGACTTACTTTCTCGTTTTCTCTCTCTTTCTCTGGTTAAAGTAAATTAAGAAAAAAGAAAAAAAAATGGTATTGAAAAAGAGTGGTAAAAATCAAAGAAATGGGGTCTGCCTGTGGCACGATGGTTACGGTGTTGGACTCCCACATGGCCAACTAGGGTTCAAGGTCCAGACCTGATGGCTTGGTTTTTCTCTTTCCTTCTCTCTCAATCTCTCTCTCTCTCCCTCTCTGTCTCTCTCTGGTGAGTGCACATGCTATTTTTAAATAGCAAATTAAAAAATAAGAATGATAAATAAAATTAAATAAATCATTTTAAAATTCTAGGAAATATTGTAAAGAATATGCATACAGTACTTCATAGTGGACAAAACAGTAATGAACATTAACATAGTTTTAGGATTAAACTGTAATTAAAGGATATTTGACTTATGAACCCAACTTTTAAAGCTTTACTTATAGTAAACCTCCATATAATAGACTAGTAATCTATGTATATGAATTATTTGGATATAAAATTTTAGTAACCAATAATCAATAGAATGCTGTGTCATATTGATTACGTTAGGCCAATGCAATAGTCAACACCAATAAGAAACCATGATGTTTGATCCTTAAATTTAGATTTTATAAACTCATAATTGGAAATGATAGATATGATTCTGCTAAATTATGTTTTGAACAAGTGGCAAAATACCTACAAAAAAGTTTTTAGTGAGAAAAAGTAATGTGATTGATTAGATAATGTAACTAATACCTGAATAGCATACCTGAATTTAAAGAATTAGTAATGTCCTTCCATAAAGAAGTTTTGAACATTTTTGAAAAACAAAAAGCAAGAACGGTAACTCTATTAGGGAAGGTACTTTTTAATTGATATTTAATGTCTATGAAATAGTCAGAGGAATCACTGCTGGAGAAGAAATTCCCATGAAAACTGTGAACTTCTAATGTTAAGAGCTCTTTTTGAAGGAATTCTTGCTAATTAAATCAATAATAAAAAGTTTTCAAGACAACTGACCCTAATTTTGAATACATTTTAAAAGTACTTAAATAGGGAACCAGCAGTTAGCGTAATGGCTATGTCGCTGGACTCCCATGTAGTCGACCACGGTTCGCATCCTGGACCCAGTGGCTTAAAACTCACACCGGGCGCATGTGCGTGCGTGCCCAAGATCCCGAGAGGAGAATGGAGGAGAAGGGATTGCGGCGTGACCATCCCCCCTGGGGGGTGATTTCTCGCTTTCTGTTTCTATGTCTCTGTCTGTCTGGCGAGCACATGCGCCCTATAGCGAAAAAACCTCTCAAAAAAAAAAAAAGTTAAAAAATAAGTACTTAAATATATTGAGTGTTGCTACAAAAGATTTACTAAGAAAAGAAATGTGATATATTTTGTCTTAAGGTTTTTTTTTTTTTTTAAAGGACTTAAAATATAGCCTTCATAGTAAATGTTTAGTTTCACAGATTTCAAAATGTTTGTGGAAGGCTATATTGTATTTGATTTACAAATTTTACTTAGCATTCTTACCAACTATAAGATAAAATTCCATCTAATCTCAAAGCATACAAGTCGGTCCTTATTTGGTAACATGGAAATTGTGGACTCCAGGCACTTAATAGCTAATACAATCTCAGCTTCCATCTTGTTCTCCAGTCTCGTATGTGGTTTTTTCCTTTCAAAATCTTGTTATAAGAAGTAACATTTGTGTAGTTTTTCCTGTTATATGCTGCTCTTTTTATGCCATATTATTCCCCTCCCCAGCCAAATCTTTTCAATTCATTGGAGATTTTGTGTATTCAGAATAAATTAAGGAAATTTTAAGGAAACATTCATTACTGAACTTCACCATATAGTCACATGGCCATAGTAGGCTGATGAAAATCTAATTAAGAATATACTACAGTGATATTCCCTTTATGAAAACAAAAACTTTTTTTAAGTTTTAGTTTTGTTAGAGGGTGCATCCCACTCACTAGAAATAGAGAGACAAAGTGAGCACACACTCTCCAGGGGGATGAACATGCCACAGTCCCCTCTCTTCTGCTCCCACGCACACCCACATACACTGTTTTCCAAGCCACTGAGTCCGGGACTCACACTGCACAGTCAGCCATATGGGATCCAGCTGCCCTAACCATCATGCCATCTGACTGGCCCAGAAAAAGAAACATTTTAATAATTTGCTTAATTTTCTTGTAAACATTACCTGTTTTTGTTTGTTTGTTTATTTGTTTGTTTTCTTTTTAAATTTTGCCAGAGGTCATGTACGAATGCCCGAAAAAGAGAGAGAGAAAGGGGAAGTGATAAATCAACTCTCCCCCAATACACACATGGGGATAGTCACACCACAATCCCTTCTTCAACTCCCCTTCCTCTTGGTTCTTGGGCATGCTGTGTACTCGCTGGCATGTCTTTCAAGCTGCCAGGTCAGGACTCCAATCATGCTGTCGACCATGTGGGATCCAGCTGTCTTAACTACCATGTCATAGGGTGGCCTAAATGGGAATTCGTAAACCTTGCTCATATTTGCTTTTGTTCTGTCCTCCTGGCATGATCACACAGAATTCAGTTCTGTGACCGTATACTGACTATTGAGTAGGCCCAGCAGATCATATCCTCCCTAAGCAGACCAGCATGTTCCTGCCTCTGCTACGTTGTTGTGGTTAGTTACTGACTTAGTAGTGAGTGGAGGAGTGGGACCAGTTACAAGGAGGGCTGCATGTGCATATGGTATAGTTGGTGGTGGAGGAGAGGCTTCTGAATCTTCTTCCAGGAAGGAGGTGCTAATCTTAGTAGAGAGGAGTGGATCATTTCTGCCATTTCTGAGAATTCCAGTTCATCTTGGATTAACTATTTGCAGGACTATGAATGTTTATGCCCATCTTGTGTGCCTCAGGAGTTCTTTCTTTCTTTCTCATTTAGAGACCTGTTCTCTGTATTAGCAGACCTGCTATATGACATTCTGTGTCACTTTTTGCTTCTTATAATTAAATTATTCCATCGGTCCTCTCTTTCTCTGACCTCTGGCTGCAGGATATGATACTCTTTAAGTGCTACGCAAGAGCCCTTGTGGCTTTCAGACTTGGCTCTTAATTTCTGAGTGATCACACTCGGCTTTACTTAGCTTTTTCTAAAGCTCAGACAAGTTTAGGAACACTGAGCCAGTTCAGCAGTTCTTTTAGTTAGTATTTGCCACATGTGTCTCAAACGCTTGATCTGTTATTGCATGAGCTAGTCCATTGCTCCCATTAGTATTCCATCCCAGGTTACCACATGTGAAGGTTTAAAATTGCACTGGCTCTTTGTGCCTGGGGCTCCCTGCATTAGCCCCGCCATCAATGATAGGATTTTTCATACCAGCCGGACGGCCAATAATGCAAGTCCTCTAATTCCATTTGATCATTTATATTCTCAGGCCCCTCCTGAAACCCACTATCATATGATAGGTGCCCAGGAATCAGCTAGAGGTTGGGAAGAAGAAGGTGCTGATCCCCAGAATCAGCATTTGTGAATGAGGAGGCCAGGAAATCTGACAGGGGAAGAATTTTGATGCACTATTAACAGAGGCCTCAGCCAACCTTTTGATTTTATGCTGGATTAGGAACATTTCCTACCTATACTTATATGTAGTCTGAGTGATAATTCTATTTTTATAAAGAATTATTTTATTTAACTTTATTTATTTATTTGTTTGTTTTAATTTGACCAGAGAGGGACAGAGCAAAAGAGATAGAGAGACAGATGGGAAATGAGAAAGCAAGCCAACAGGTCCAGGACCAGAACCACGGTCAGCCATGTTGGAGTCCAACACCCTTAACCATCATGCCACCTGCCAACCCCGATAATTTTATTTTTATCCATTACAACTAAATTCTGAGTCTCTGACTTGTTTCCAGTTTGTCTATTTTGGTGCATGGTAGGATTTTACCTTAATATGTTCTTAAATTAATAGAATTTCCTCTTTCGTTTGTGATTTTTGTCTTATTTAAGAACTTTTGACCTGCTTTGAAGGCATAAAGATGAACTAGTTTATGTTATAAAGTTTTTCTCATTTATATTTAGTTCCTTCCTATCCTTGGAATGAATAAAAGAAAGGCTGAGTTTCCTCTCTACAGCTAGCAGTGGTCATAGTAGCAGCCAATGGCTAGTCCATCTCTCCCACTTGTAATGCCATATTTGCAAAACTTAATATTCATATGCTATGACTGTTTTTTTCCGTTTCTTCCATTGTCATTTATTTATTTATTTAACCTTGAGTGTATTTCAGGTAATCATGCGTGTAATTATTACTTACTTTTCACTGCTTAATTTATTTACTAGAATTGTCCAGTGTATCCTTTTATCATTTTTAAATCCTCACTTGCATTATAATCTCTTTTTGGTTACTAATAGTGTTTATTGGAACCAGCAGTTAGCGTAATGGCTATGTCGCTGGACTCCCACGTAGTCGAACGCGGTTCGAGTCTCGGACCCGGTGGCTTAAACTCACGCCGGGTGCGTGTGCGTGCGTGCCCAAGATCCCGAGAGGACAATGGAGGAGAAGAGATTGCAGCGTGGCCATCCCCCCTGAGGGGTGATTTCTCGCTTTTTATCTCTCTGTCTCTCTCTGTCTGTCTGGCGAGCGCACGCGCCCTATAGCAAAAACCTCTCCAAAAAAAAAAAAAAAAGTGTTTATTTATTTATTTTTCTATTTTTTTCTTGATCAATACTAAAAATAAAAATCTTTGTTATTTCATTATTCACAAAGCACTACATGTAGGCTTTGTTAATCTTTCCTATTGTGCTTTTTTTAACCACTATTTTTATGTTATCTTTATTTATTATTTAGGTGTATTCTATATTTTATAACATCTTACACTGGATGCTAGAGCTAGAAAATTTAAACCATTTTCTTTTACCCTAAGCATCTAATGCTCAAAATGTCTATGTATATTCTCTGGTAAAATTCTTTCTGGAAAAATTTAATCCTTATCAACATGTAGTAACTGTACTTATCCCTAAAAATTCTCCTTTTCCTTAAAGAAAACGGCATCAGCTTTTTATTACTTGGTCATTACCTGACAGATTTTTTCCATACTTTCTTGCTTTTACTTACAGATGTTTCATCTCAGTTTATTATTATTATTGTTATTATTATTATTATTTTGGAGAGGTTTTTGCTATAGGGCGTGAGAGAGACATAGAGATAGAAAGCAAGAAATCACCCCCCAGTGAGGAGGGCCACGCCGCAATCCCTTCTCCATTCTCCTATCTAGATCTTGGGCACACACGCACACGCGCCTGGATTGAGTTTAAACCACCCGGTCTGGGACTTAACCCGTGGTCAGCTACATGGGAGTTCAGCAACATAACCATTACGCTAACTGCTGGTCCCAACAATGATTATTAATAGCACTTAAATGGACATCTTTTCTTTCATCTATTCTTATTTATTTATTAGTGCCAGAGGAGATATGTGTTTCCCAGACAGAGAGAGAGAGGGAAGGAGGAAACACCCTAACCCACAGTGGGGTATAGTCACACATAATAAGCCCCTTTTCTCCATTTATTCATCCCATCAGGATTTTGGACATGCATACACATGTGACCTACATGTTTTTAAAGCTACCAGTTCTGGGATTCAAACCACAGTCAGCCATGTAGCATCTGGCCCTATGCATAGTACTTAACAATTGTGCTACAAGACTGACCCTCTTTAATCCATTTTAATAGTATTTCATTGAAATAATAAATTAATTTGTATTTATGGGATTTACCAATATATGTGATTTATAGTTTCTTATTTCATGTTTCCCTTTTACCTCCCTTTTTCAATGCTTCCTAATTCTTTTCTTTTAAATTTCCTTTTGTTGTTTTAGGTTATTGGAGCTTTACTTAAAATTCTCTAATTCTCCATTTGCCCTCCTACTGATTATTTCTGAATTTTTATTGTTATTATATATATATATATATATATATATATATATATATATATATTCTATTTGATGTAATTATAAGGCAATTTCTGTACTCCTTTCTCAAATGTACAGGATTAAGGACAATATTAGACTATCAATGATAAAGGATAATTTTGTCAAATGTTTTTATTTTTTATGAACTGTAAATAGATCTATAAGATAAAATGGACATATATTACTAAAAAGGTAAGATAATGATACACACAGCCTTTTCCATTACTAAATATAAGCAACACAAAAATACTCTGTCAAAATACATTTAAAGTTTCTAGTTATTACTCTCAATTTCTATATATTTCTTGTCTCATGTCAGTAAAAGACAGTTTGTGAACTGTTAATAAGCATGGGATATAATTTGAATAACACTTGTTTAGAATACTTTAATAATAATTCATCTCTTCTCTCTACTCTATGATCATTCTCATGTATAGTAATCCACCTTGTGGTTTTTAACCCTAAATTATTATTTGAACCATTTTGTATAATTAGCATATATTTAAACTTATTCAGGTATTTCTCAGTTTCATTGCATGCGTTAGTTTTTTTGTTTTGCTTTGTTTCAGTTCAGACCTTCATTTTGTGATAGTTCTGAAATAATTCTTTATGACTTTCTTTGGTGAAGTTTAGTTGATGACAAATTCTTTTAGTTTTTGTTTATTTCAGATACCTTTATTTCTTCCACAATCTCTAGTGACAGTTTAGTTGGATGGACAAATCTAAATTGTCCAGGTGTTTTCCCATTTTCTCTGAACTTTGCAGATACTGTTTACATTCATTATGGGGTTACAAATTCTGGAAGTCATCTTTCTTTTCTCTTTGACTAATTTTAAGTTTTTATCTTGTGCTTGATATTCTTTATTATTATTATAATATGTCTTGGTGTGAATTTCCTTCTGTTCATTCTGTGTGTATTTCCTGAACCTAAGTATTCTTGTTTTGATCAATGATGTAAAATGGGCATTTGTTATATATTCTAACATTTCCTCTCTCGTATTCTTCTCTGTAAGGGTGTTCAAAAAGTTGATGAAAAATGGAATTAATGTGTAAGTTTATTTTTGTGCTAAAATTTTGGAAAATATGCATAACTTTTCATAAAATGCATTTTCCATGCATGTTTAAAACTTCTCATATTATCATCTACAAGTTAGTGAGATTTAGACATACCTACTTGTCCTCCCTGTCTATTGGTCTCTTGTGTTTTTCTCTTTTTCATTTAAATGATATATCTAGAGTAATTTTTTTCTGATATTTCTTTTAACTTCACAGTTTGCTCCACTGTTACGTTTATTTTTCTGTTTATCCATCCACTTAGTATTTTGTTTCAGTGTTTGCATACTTTCTTGCTTTGGTCTATTTGTTTGATTATTTTACGGATATTTGTCATTTTTTATATTATCTTTCATTTTGCATCTTTACTTCTGTAAACATTTTAAAGATTTATCTTTATTCTGTAGCTATTAATTTAAGTGTTAAAGAGCTTGAGGGCATAAATTTCCTGCCATGGTTTAGCTGAATAGCACTTACAGTGCCATTTTTATTTCATAGTTAGGTAATTTTGGATTGCGAGTTCAGGATTTTACTGTGAGAATCATGTAGGGCAGTATTTGGGCTGTATTTTGAAGGATAATATTTTAAAATATAGGTGCCCTAGAAGTGTCTTTAACTTGATTATTTATGTTAATTAAAGTGCTTGCTTTTCTGCAATATGCAGGGTATAAATCTGAACATCCAAACCCTGATGTGAAAGCTGGCTTGTATTTATGAGTTCTTGCTAACTTGTTTTCACCAAAGCCCATGCCAAGACTAGTTTTGTTTATTTATTGGTTTATGTTCTTTAACATAATTTCATAGGATATATTGTTCTTTCCTGATCTGGGAAATGGAGCTATAGAGATCTGAATTCTACCACTCCTCCTATCTCATATTCTGATTGTCCAAATTCATGCAGTTATGTTCTATTAAAATTTTATTTTTGATCTTGGCATAGATACAACTTTTAGCTTATAGTCTTTTTTATTTTTCTCTTTTTTAATATGTTTTCTTACTTGTGGTAAGAAAACATATTAACTAACATTTAAAATAACTAACTAACTTAACTAACTTAACTAACATTTAAAATAATATTTAGTACCTTGATTCAAAATAGTCATACTTGGCTGTATTTTAGAGGCGTATTTCTTGGGATATTATTTTGCTATAGTGCTAGATGTGCAAGCATACATTGGACCCAAATGGTAGTGTAGTGGTTAAGGTGGCTGGATCCCACATAGCTGACTAGGTAGTTTGAGTCCTGGACCCAGCAACCTGAAATATACTCTGGGCATGTGGGTCTTTGTGTCCATAATCCTGAGAAGAGAATGGAGGGTAAGGGATTGTGGTGTGGCCATCTGACCTGAGGGATGCTTTTCTCTCTCTCTAGCAAGTGCACATGCCCTATAGCAAAAATTTAAAAAGAGAGAGAGAGAAATGTAAGCATGCAATTCAATTGACTTTCTTTTAGTGCTCTTGCCACACTGTACATCTTTCAGTAACTCTAGAACTCTTTCCAGCCCATGCTGTTTCAGTCAACCTTAGCTATACTGCTTCTATACATACACAGTCTCAAATTTAAGTGGCTTAAAAATAATGTATATTTTTCAGGACCAGCAGTTAGCATAATGGCTATGTCGCTGGACTCCCATGTAGTCGACTGTGGATCAACTCCCTGACCCGGTGGCTTAAACTCACACTGGGCACATGTGTGTGTGTGCCCAAGATCCTGAGAGGAGAATGGAGGAAAAGGGATTGCAGTGTGGCCATACCCCCTGGGCGCTGATTTCTCGCTTTCTGTCTCTCTGTCTCTCTCTCCCCCTGGGGGCTGATTTCTTGCTTTCTGTCTCTCTGTCTCTCTCTGTCTTCCTGGTGAGTGCACGTGCCTTATAGCAAAAACCTCTCAAAATAATAATAATAATAAATATATTTTTAGGTTCATTTATTGTATTCATGAAAATGTGTTGTGTGTGCATGAGAAAGAGAGAGAGAGGCAGAGAAGTATCCTCACAGGGTCCCATTACTCCAGGATCCCATTTCCCTGGCCCTCCACCTTATCAGGACCTTGAGAAACTGTGCATATGCCAAGTATGTTTTCCAACTGACCTGGAAGATCCAAAGCCCTGATTGGTCATGTGGCCTCTAGCACTGTAATTCAGTTTGCTATTGACTAGGCCATCAGGTGGGGCCCAAAATAGTGGATACTTTATTCAGCTAGCAGTATGATCTGTTTCCTGTAGTCTAGTGACTTCTTTTCATGTAGTATCTTGGGTATCCAGGTTAGTTTTATCCTGAGGGTAATCATAGTAAAGATAGCACCTTAGGTAGAAATGACACATCAATTCCATGTTAAATCTTTGGATAAGCACTAGGGTATGTCCTGCTATGGATGCAAGAAGATGGAAAACAACCCTTGCCCCATCATGGCTATCTCCCGTGAAAATGGCATGCTGTGTTGGAGGACACTTCCATTGTTAGTGTGCAGATTCTTATTTTTGCCACAGAACTTTTAATACATGATTATCTCTCCACCTGGACGTCTTCTCGCACTTTCACCTTTCTAACTCACACACTTTTGTATCCAATCTCAACCTTAGAAGAACTTTCTCAGAGTAAGTCAGGGCCTGATTTCTTAAAAGAGGACCTAAAAAGTCCTGCACTTTTACTTAGCACTTAAAAAATTAACCTGTGTATGTTATTAACCTCTAATGTCCACCCCCAAAACATAAGTTCATGAAGGAAGAAATTCTGCTTCTTTTGTTTTTGTTGTTTTTAACATGCTATTCCTAGTTTCCTATGATTATCTCTGAGGTCATGAGATCCGCGCTGCTACAGTCACACTAGAAACTGATATGCTAAAAAATCTGCTCACCATCGTAAATATCGTGGTAGCTATTGTCATTATGCTTGGAACATATCTCCAACCTCAAGAATAAAACAGGCCATGCTGTCACTGGACATGGCTGACAGTAGTTCAGATCCCAGCCCAGCCAGGTACAAACACACATGTGCTTGCATGCCCAGAATCCTAACAAGATAACTAGATAGAGACGTTGAGGCGAAAGGACTGTGCCATACCTCACTGGGGGCGATGTTCTTTCTCCCACTCACTCAATCTTTCTCTGGCAAGTGCACATACCCTCTGGCAATTAAAAAATAAATAAATAAAGGCTTTTTTTCTTCAGATAATGTGACATTTTTAAAAAGCAAATAAAAAGTAAATGTCAAAGTATACCATTTCAGTAAAGATAATAATGTGCCAAACATATTTTGTATTTTATCTTCAGCTATGTTTAAAAAGCCTGGTATCCAGTATTTTTTCAGGCATCTTTCAGTTTTGGTTCCCTTTCTTAGGTCCTTCCTTCTTCTCTCACTCGCTCCCTCTTTTCCTGGCTTCTCTATGGTGTTTATTTCCTTAAAGCTGTTAGATTGTAGATCTAGGTACAAAGAAAGCACGAAACTCCTTTGGAACCTTTGTGTTAGAAACTGAATGTATGTATTTGTTGAAATATATGCATACGTTCTGTCTAGACACTTCACCATTTGTAGTCCACCAGTGTCGCGTCTGCTGTAACCTAGCCGTAGGTAGCGATTGCTCGCTTCTGTTCCTCACGCCCATGGTTTAGCGTCATAGGTAGGGATTATTGTCAGCACTACACATTACCTTTGCTTTCATTTTTCTCATTTGTTTTTCTTTTGCCATTCAGATTGGCCTTGAATAATATCGGAAAAGAATCCTTTCAGTAATACAGGTCGATATGAACCTATAGCCCTCGTAAGCTATATAAAGCCTTTGCTACGTGCTGTCACACAGGACAGGGTAGCTGTTTTATTGACCAGCTTTTCTTTAGGGGGCCCTGAAGTATTTGCAATGTTTGCCCTAGAGAGATGGTAGAGGAGACCTAAACTGCTCCTTTAATCAGCACCAGAATCAGCAATTAACCTATAACCGAGCTGGTGTCCTAGAAATGAGGCAATGTAATCTTTTCCTCATTATTTGTTATGAGAAAATTGTTTTTGACATATGTACATCAAGGTTGCTCACACTCTTCAAAGACTATCCCTTTAGTGTCTGTAAAGCAATACACATATAACCTCTTTCGTAGATGGTCACAGTTTGGCTTACCCAACCTAAACTGGTCTGCCTTCTGTTTCTCTTTTATGCTTCCAAGGAGGTCCTGTGCATATTTCATTGTAATACTTACCACAGTGTTTTATAATCGGTTTATTTCCTTGGTGGTAAGTCTCCTGAGAGTTGAGAGCTTTTATCTCGATCAGCTGAGTTCCTGTAAAGTAACTATGAAAGATAAAGACAAGTTTATTATTTGTATGCAATCTTATTTTTATTCAACAAAACTGTATTCTATTTTTCTAGCAAAGTTTTTGGATAAAATAAAATATGTCATGTTTTATATCTGGAATTAAAAGGCCAAGTGTATAATTAGAAATGATGAGTAGACAGTCAATTCCTAATGTGAACTATTTGGGATAGTATCTAGTTTGGGATAGTATCCAAATTAATATTATCATGATAATAAAATACTAGAGATTAAAGTGATACCTAGTCAAAATGTTCTCATTAATGAATAGTGTTTTAAGTTCTCATACTAATGAATTGGGATTTAGACTAAATACACATCAGTACATATTCAGTGAAGATACTCTTGATAATAAAATAGCTGTGTACCAGAAGACAGTGATACATTTTACAATGCATTTTAAAACCTTTTATTTTCACAAGGTCTTGAATACTTGATTCAACTATATTAGAAAATATATACAAAATTTCTTTTCAGATATGTTACTTGATAAAAGCACAATAATCTTGAAACACTTTAATAAAATATAAACAAAACCTATAGAAAGACTTAAAGATTGTGTTTGTAGAATAGACAATAAAGGTACTGCTGTCTGAAGCTGAGACCACGCTCCGGGAGGGGGGGGTTCAGGTTTGTATTCCTGCTCTACTTCAACATGGTGGATGGGCTCTTGTCAGCTGAAGGCCTGTGGAGGTGCCCCTTACTCAGAAAATTAAAAAAAAAGCAAACAAACAAACAAACAAACAAACAAAAACTAGGGCTTAACATACAGTGTACTAATCTGACATATGCATCTCCTATAAATGCATTCTTATTAAAAATGATTGGATAAACGTATTAACTGCATAGAATCCAAAGAAAAAAATCAATATTGAAATCTTATTGTAGTGATTATCACAAGAGGATTCATGTTGAAGTTAAATGAGTTCTTTGTTCTTCTGAAATTTGAGTTTTTAGAGGCCAAGGCAATAAATGAGTTTCTTAAATTTTGAAACTAAAGCTTCTTGAAATTGAAGCTAATTCTTACGTTTACGTATGATTTTTGGTTTGTTTTTGAATTTAACTGAAATTGGGTACTTACAGTACATTGTCTTATTTCATTGTAGATACATCTAAATAAAGACTGATATGAATTAAGGTGCTCCATCTAGACAGGTGTGACACAGTTCTTTAGCAGTCTTTCCTCTACATTAACTAGCTTCAAGTGACTTTTTTCTTTGGAGATTGTATTGTTTTTTTTTTTTTTTTTTCTTATTAGCTCTACAGTTCAGGTTTGTCTGCATCTCTGTTCAGGGTATCACAAGGTGAAATCAGTATGCAGGTCAAACTGCACTTTCTAGGGATTCTGGTGAGAATTCACTGAGCTGCACATTCTGGTTGTCTGACTTCAGTGCCAGTGATTGTAGGGCTGAGCTCCTGGTTTCCTCGTTGACTATTGGAGCCACTTTTATCTTCTAGAGTCTGCTTTCAGGCTTTTCATGTCAGTATCATCATGGATGTCACCATACCAACTGAGCAATAGAGCCCACCTTATAGCAAATATCTCTCGTTCCATGATATCTAATTTATTCTTCTACCATTTAATAAAAACTCCCAGCTTGAAAAAAAATAAAAAAAGAAAAAAAGAAAAGGAGAGAAAGAAAGAAAGAAAGAAAGAAAGAAAGAAAGAAAGAAAGAAAGAAAGAAGAAAGAAAGAAACAAAGAAAGAAAAGGGAAAGGGAAGGGAAAATGTACCTGGTTCCCTAACTAGGATAAGTCTACTCAGATATCTCCACATTTTAAGGTCAACTGAGTGAGGATTTGAATGATATATCAAAATCCCATCACAGTCGTATCTATAATAGGTTCATATATTTGGAGAATAGCCCAAACAAGTACATTTGGAAGGTGGAGTAGCTTTAGAATTCCGCCTACTGCTTTCCATCATCTGGCTCCAAAGTGGTTTCTATTCAGCTAAAATGTAAAATGCACTTATGCCATCCCACTGTCTTTAAAAGTCTAATCCCACTACAGCACTGGTTCAGATTCCAAAATTTGATTCTAAATCTTTTCATCTCAAAAGTCTAAAATCTTATCTAAACTTTATTATTGTGTCACTTGAGGCAGAATTCCACCCCATCTCTGTGCCAGAAAAACTAAGAGACAATTTATCAGATCTCAAAAAAAATTAAAAAATAATCAGTGTAGAAATAATTATTGAAATTTATATAACCTCAGATTTCTTTTTTTAAAGAATTATTTTATTTAATTTTATTTATTCATTCATTTATTTTAATTTGACCAGATAGAGATAGAGAGAGAGAGAGAGCGAGGGACAGTGAGAAAGAAAGTCACCAGGTGCAGGACTTGAATCGTGGTCAGCTATGTGGGAGTGTCCAGTGCCTTAACCACTATGCCACCTGCTGGTCCCCATGGATTTCAAAGTATAGAGTTAAGTACACCATAAATGTTTAGAAACTATGATTTCCAGAAAATGCAGAACTCTGTAATATATAGGCTTATATATTTTTTACATGAAAATAATAAATACTATCTACTTTATAGAATTTTTTTACAATTGAAATAGTTGTAAATTCTAAGTTAAATAATACAAGTCACTATGCACTAGCATTTGTTAAGGGATCAATAATAATTTGTTGTTATAATGATGTACATAAACATTAATAATTTATAAGCCATCTTTACATCATTGAAATTTTTTTAACCAGTGCATTAGTTAGTACAAATATTTCATTTATTTTGCAGCATAAGATACTGAACTTCAAAAAGTTAGGTTAATTGTACATCACATAATAGAAAGAACTGCATGTTGACACCATTATTTGAGAAGAATCATGCTGTGATCAAATAAATTAAGTAGTCATTTCAAAATGTATTCTGGGGCCAGTAGGTGGCGTGGTGGTTAAGGCACTGGTTGGCCACATGGTCAATCACTGTTTGAGTCCCAGACCTGGTAGCTTGTTTTCTCACTTTCTCTCTCTTTCTCTCTCTCTAGTGAGTGCACATGCCCTGTATTTTAATAACAATGATAAATAAAATTAAATAATTATTAAAAAAATAAAATGTATTCCAAAGAACATTTAGTTCACAAAATCATCTTTAAATGTAAAATCTCAATTTATGCTTTATTGAATGTTCACCTCATTAAGAATTATGCATAAAAATTATAAATTATCTTGACTAATAATTTCCAATTTATTCAACTCTTATTCTGTTGCCTGTACAAGTTCCTGAGTCTTTTGGTGGTGGTTTCAGGTCCTCACAGATCTGATTTGAATCCTAAATCTACTAAGTATAAGCTGTTATGTCTGGTTGAGATTTTTGGACAATGAGGAAAAGTAGAGTTGCTGAATCTCATGAATCTGCAGAGTAATTTAATTAAAAATGTATTCTTTTTCTCCAGGTTTCTAACATCAAAGTGAATTTTATTTTGACTGAATATATATTAAATGGTGTAAATACTTTATAATGTCTGAAGTATACTCTTTTCAGAATTACTTTTTTTTTTTTTTTTTTTGTAATCAGTAACAGATGGATGACTCCAAAACTCTGCTCTAGCACTTCAGTTTTTTTACATCTTGGGACTTGGAATTTTCCCTGTGACTTAGAGCACACTCATTGACTGCCAAGACTAATCAGAGCTGTCCTGTGCTTAGGACCAAATAAGTTCCCCTAATACTCTCATAGATTACCCATAAAGAATGCATCCAGTCTCTTTAACTTCCTCTTTCCAAGATAAATGTACTCAGCTTCTTCAGTTACAGACAGCCTCTATTTATGATGGCTCCACCTATGATTTTTCAATTTTACAATCGGTTTACAGGGCATTAAATACATTCCCAACCTACAATATTTTCAATTTATGATGAATTTATCAGCTGTAACCCCATTGTAAATGGAGCAATGTGTGTATTTTCTGTGTGACTTGTTTTGAGAACCAGGTCATGCTGCCTGGTCTAGAAGTGCTTCAGTTAACCTATAGGAGAGTTCTTCCAAATTTTGGGCATCTGTGGCATTGAAAATAGTTTCCTCATGTTTTCTTTTTCTTTTTATTTTAATACTGGGAAAAGCTTACACATGCAGAAGAAGTGGAGGGGGGAGGATACTCCGAGACAACCATTTAAACCACAATTATTTTTTCCTCTAATTCTCCAATTCTCAATTCTGCCATGATCCTGAGCATGTGCACAAACACCCAGAGTGTTTTTCATGCAGATGGGGATGGGATTTGAAATATGGTCAACCATGTGGATCTAGCTTCCTTTGCACAGTACCTTACTGCTTCCCTACAGGTTTGGTTCTATTTTCTGATTTATAAGTAGCAAAGATAAGATTTAGAGAAGCATAACTTAAGGGCTAGTGGCAGATTCTTCAACTTTTCCTTTTCCAGTCTGATCATTGCTTCAATAAACTTTTTTTTTTTTTTTTTTTTTGAGAGGTTTTCGCTATAGGGCACGTGCGCTCACCAGACAGACAAGAGAGAGACATAGAGACAGAAAGCGAGAAATCACCCGCTAGGGGAGATGGTCACACCACAATCCCTTCTCCTCCATTCTCCTCTCGGGATCTTGGACACGCACGCACACGCGCCTGGCATGAGTTTTAAGCCACCGGGTCCGGGACGTGAACCTCAGTCGACTACGTGGGAGTCCAGCGACATAGCCATTACGCTAACTGCTGGTCCCGCTTCAATAAGCTTTTAAATTCTTGTAATGTATCACTTCTTTGTTTTTGTTTTTTAACTTAATCCCGAATTATCAAGTTGTTAAATGTATATGGTGTCCAAACCATAGTGTTCAATATTTAGCACATTGTGAACTCTTTATTTTCACTTGATGTCATTTAACAAGCACCACTGAAAAAAACAATGAGAATGTATTTTTGAAAAGCTTTGTCAGAGAAAATAAGTTCAAGAATAACACCTTCTTATGTGTAAATTAAATTAACAAGTATTTATTGAAAACCTGTAATGTTTTTGAAACTGTTAACATGATGTTTAGTAACATAAATATATCATATCTTCATATATTTTATTTCATTGAAAAATTCATTCTACAGAAACAGATAAATGAATTGGGGAGAGATTTCTTTTTCTTTCTGATCAGGATTACATTACAACTTGTAAAATCTAATGAACCTTAGACAAGTGAGATTACATCAGATTAAAATGTTTCTGCATGGCAGAGTGAGAAAATATTTTTGTAAACTATGTGTCAGATAGTTTAACAAGAATATCAGAATATCAGACTGTTAACCAGAATACACAGGGAACTCAAGCAGCTTTCCCAAAAAAAGATTATCAACCCAATTAAAAGATGGGAAAATGAGTTGAAAAAAATCACTCTCTAAGGAAGACACACAAATAGCCAAAAAACATATGAAAAAATGCTCATCATCCCTCATTGTAAGGAAAATGCATATCAAAATCACAACAGGATACCACCTAACCCCAGTCAGAATGGGGTTAAATTAAAAAAAAAAAAAAAATGGTAAGTGCTGGCGGGTGTGGTGAAAGGGAAACTCTCCTACACTGCTGGTGGGAATGTAAACTGGTCCAGCCACTATGGAGAACAATATGGAGATTCCTCAAAGATCTACAAATAGAACTACCATGTAATCCTGCAGTCTCACTCCTTGGTATCTACCCAAAGGATAGGAGAATCCTTAGTCGGAAAAGTACTTGCAGGTCGATGTTTATTGCGGCATTATTCACAATTGCTAAGACATGGAACCAACCCAAATGTCCACGAACAGAGGAATGGTTTGAAAAAGTGTGGCACATATAGTCTATGGGATACTACTCAGACATAAAACACAACAAGACCCTGGTTTTTGACAGAAAGTGGATGAATATGGAAGATTTACTGCTGAGTGAAGCAAACCAGCTTTGAAGGAGAGACTTTGTATGTTTCCACCTAATATATACCGAGTGTCTACACTCTATAGCCGAAACTGAATGACTAGAGGATATAGAAACATAGAAAATGGTTATAGATACTAGATACAGTGTGGGAAGAGGGTGAAGGAGGAGAGTCTGCGAAAGAACATTAAGGAGAAAATTAGAGAGGTAAGGCACTTATAAGAAAAAGAAATGGTTTATTATCTGTTGAAGATAATGTTGGTGAGAAATATATACATGTTGTAATATTCACTTTGCAAGCTAAGTGACATATTTGATTGAATGTATAAAAGAAACTGAAATAAATATATAAAAATAATTAAAATAATAAAATAATAATAAATAAAATAAACTTAAAAAAAACAACACTGTAAAGTGGACCTTTTTGTATGTCTTATTCAGTCACTGCATATAGTCATAGGCACCGTTCCTATATTAGATGTGGCAAAACTCTACCACACAGGTACTTCTGGGTAACAGTTTCTTTCTGACAGTCCAACACCAAAAATTTCATGTTTACAAATATAAGATTATGACTTTATAGACCCTTTATATTTTCAGGATTTTCATCATCATTTTCACTTAGCACTATTAAAATTGCTCAGATTTCCTGACCACATTCACATTTTCATGGATTTCCTATCCTTTTTTATAATTTTGCCAGAGTGTGAGTGCTTTTGTAGGGGGGTGGGGTGGAGAGAAGGAAAGAGAAAGTGAGAAAGCACCCTCTGTATGGTTTTACCACAATCTCTTTCTTCCATCTCTCCTGCCTTTTGGGGTTTGGGGTATATGTGCACACATCTCTGGCATGGTTTTCAAGCCTCCACTTCCAGGTGTTGGCCCTATGGGATCCAACCACCTTAAGAACCATGCCGCCATAATTTTCCCATTCTAACGTTTCTTGGGAGCCAAGAAATCTGGTATCCATTCTCCTTCTCAATCTCTTGTCCTATTGGAGCAAAAAGATTTGTCTTGAGAGCTGTCCAATTGCTTATAGAGTCCCTTTTTAGCTTACCTTTAACCAAATACATGATTCCACTACACTTCCAGTTAAAACCAGCATTTTAGTTTGGAGTCAGAGAGAATATGTGTTCAGAGATGTCTGAGGCTGATGGTTCCGTTCCCATGCAGGCAAGAAGGAGTGTTTAGGGTCCAGGCCTACTCTATTTCAGCCATTAAAAATTAAATCAGTATTCATGGCCTGTTTTTAAGACCAATAATATTTTGCCTTTACTTTTATGTGGAAGTGTATTTGGTAATTAAAAAACAAATAAGCAAACAAAAAACTACTAATATGTGAAAATTTTTAGATTTGACTAATTGTTAAGTTGGATACTTGCGTTGGTTTAAAATAATAATTCAGTTTTACAGAGTTCAGTTTTGCACTTATTTGAATAGTCTACTACCCCAAGTAAGACTACCTTAGATTCAGCTAACAGGTTTAAACTGAGAAAGAGCAGTTACATGTGTAAAGAAAACTGTACTGGAACATTCAGTGGAAAGCAATAAAAATCAAGGAATTGATTATTTTTACAAACATACACAGCTGAGATGATTTAATCCAGTATATTTAATCTTGCTTCAGAGTATTTTTTTTTTCCAAACCTACCATATGAGCAGTTTATTTTCCCTCCTCCTCAGGACTCATTTTCTTACTTTTCCTACTTAGTCTAAGCCCAAGATTTGTGTATAAAACCCGACTGCGTAGGGAGTTGAATATCAGTGTACACGAGATGAATTGAGCCCATAATGGGTACTGAAATAAAGAGGATAATGAATTGAAACCTGTATACTTAAATGTGTGTTTCGCATATCTGGCTGAAAATGCTACTCAAATGAAAGCCAATTTTCTTTTTATGAACTGAACTTATAATTAGAAACTTGAATTATAATAGTCATAGAAATAGTAGTTATAATATAGACATATTACATTTGATTAGATTTTGCACAAGGGAAATTTCCCTTTGTATTAACTGGGCATCTCATTCCAACTCCACAGAAGGTAACTTGGAAATTGCAGGCTGTGGACTGCACCCGGCTTGGGCACGCAGGTTCCATAGCTGCGGCCCACGGAGCATCACAGCCAGCCACGGCCAGTTGTTCAACTCTAAAATTGTCTTTCCAATTTTTCTGGTTTTCATTTTAAATTCTCTCTTAATGGTGCAGATGCATTGTCCATGGCATAAATCTGGGAGCGAGATTTGCATTTAGAATGCTATAAAATACACAGTTCCTTCGGGTATACTATGGAGGGTACCGTATACCAATTCACATAAATCAAGATAAGAATACTAAAAGCAAAGCAATTTGATTAGGTACTAAATTTAAAACATTACAAGATTGTGGTCTAACAGCCACCAGGAACTTAAGTCATCCTGCATCTATAGCATTGTCTGGTGTGGAAAATTAAAATGACAGTTTTAAGAGATAAAGGCAATCTTGTTCCTATTGAGCTTTAGGGTTGTTGCCAGTTTATCTCGGTTATGAGGTGTAATGTAATATTATATACACATCTACTATAAACATTCAGACTTTTATAGACATGTCAAAAGGGTACCACTTGACATGAAGTAAAATGAATTACAACCTTGTAAAAAGTTCCATGATTTACTCTAACATGGGTACACTCTTTCTCCACCCTTTCTGCCATCTTAAATCCCTGAAGAGAAACAACTGTAAAGTTTACTTTAAGAGTTACCAGAGGAGTAATGTGTAGCTTTCCAATGTCAGTGATCCAAATCTACTTGTGCTTTTATTAAAAAATAATCTCATCAATTTTACACATTACAAATGAAAAAATCTCTGAAGATTTTCAAGCTTATATTTATGTACCTATATCATTTTCTTTTGAGAAGTCTTACGAAAGTTTTATATAGATTGAATTTGCCACAACAATATTTTTATTTCAAATGGTGTCTTGAATCCATAATTTCCTTACATTTATTAACAATACGTATAAAATAAAGCATATATCTAGAATATGCATTAGGAGGCTTCCTTTATCCAATGTGTCCTCTTTAAAGTTAACATCATTTTTTTCTCATCTTATATTCTGTCAATGACACTGCTGTGGGCATGATTTTTTTTTTTTTAATCTGTAGGAGATGTTGGCAAGTAATAGCATTCCTTTCCTATCAAGTTTTACAGCTTTTATATAGCCAGCACAACTCATTTAAACTCATATTCATTCTATACGTACTTGCTTTTAGTGATATTTCTTCTTTGTATGCCCTCTTATAATTAGGAAGAAGGCCCCGAAGGGCCCAATTAGCCCACATGTGAATGTAATTATAACTCCTGAATTTTTTTCTTTTTTCTCCTTGTATGTATGTCTGTGTAGTATATAGTATAACCTGCTCAGGAGAAAATTCCAGCCAGGAATAAATAACACACTGAGTTTTAGGCTAATTTATGGTAAACATTCATCATCGTTGCCTAAGAGACATAGTTCCCTTCACAAATATGAAGAGCAGTACACATAATGGAGACGCCTGATGTAGCAAACTCCCACTCCCGTTTGGAAGTTAATCTGAACAACTAAACTTCTCTAATCGTGTGCCTAGTGTCCAATCATCATGTGAGCCCAGGCTTATCTACCAGAGAGATTCTTAAGAGGTTTGCAGTTTGGGTTTGGACTCAGTGCAAGGTGTGTGATCAGCCAGCATTGTTTTTAAGAAGGCAGTTAATAGCTGCAGCAAATCAAAGCCTTGGGGCAAGAGGTAAGAAGACTTCATTATTGCTCCATGGTATTAATTCAAGAGCCAAGATTTCCCAACTGTGATCATCTTATGATGAAATCTCCAGGGCCTGTCCCAGGAATTAACACACACTACTTGGAGGATGTTGGGTGTCTAATGTAAGAGCTGCTTTCTCCTGCTGGGTCATTTCAGGTTGTTCTCAATCCCTGATGAATTTCCAGAGACCATACATTTTATTTTTTAACTAGGAAAAACATTTAAGAATTTGTAGACATTTTCAGTCTTGATTCATATTAAATATGCAAATGAACAACCAAATAGATGTTTTCTGTAAGTAAATTTAGTTCTATAACCTACGTGGAAATTTTACTGTATGTTAATGTTTCCGTTTTGTCCAGGACCCTAGCCATGCAGATGGTTCGCTGCGTTAGTCCAGGACGTGCTGTTCACCAAGACTGTTATGGATGCCCTCTTGAGATCTGAAATGTAATGATTTGTGCCTCTATTTTGCGAGCTCAGTTCTCTTTTATCCCATATTTGAATCCCTAAACTAATCTGTCACTCTGTAAACTCACTTGTTCACATTTTATTCTTATCTTGTCTGCCTTAGATGGATTATAATAATAACTAATAAGAACTTACATTATTTAACTGTATTATCACATGTAATCTTCATAATCACTCCCTGACCCAAATTTTATTACCACCCTTGCTTTACAAAGGAGAAAACAAAAGCTTTCAGGGATGTGGGTATTGAATCTTAGAGCAGGGATTTTTAACAAGGTCTTTTGGTTTCAGAACTAGAGACCTTCATCATTACTTCACTAGCAAATCACTATTGTGTATAACCAACTGCTGTGCGTAAATCTGGTATTTCCCTCTGCCACATTTACCTTGCTGGGCCTTGACCACCTGTTTACCCATTTTGTTGTCTGCTTTTAACTTCTTCCTACTATCTCTTACCACTTAATTTCTCGCCTATCTGCCTTATTCTATCAACTCTTAGTTGGGTGTATTCTAATAGGTAAAGCATTTATAGGCAATTCCAGCCCATTGTGCCAAGGTAAAGATCTTTATCTTAACTGTATCACCTTTTATTTTTTTTCTTCCTAGAATAATACCTGTTCATTTCAGGAAATAGAGACAAGTATTGATGTATTAATTCTACAGTGGATTCACATGTATCTGGAAAGGTTTCGTTTACATAACAATAGGCCAAGAGTGATCAGCTGAATCCTTCCTTGTCTCATTGCTGGGTAGCCTGGTAAGGCAGTTCCAAGAAATTTACAAGGATTTCACATGAGGCACCTACTTGTAATAAAGGATGTTAGCTTATGGGCCAAGGCTCCTCTGGAGCCCTTCAGCTGAATGTCTTTCAGGTGAGAATATGTCAAGAGAGAGAAGCACATGGGGAAGTTGCAGAGGTCCTAATCAGTGAGTTAAGGAGTAAAACAAGTACAGTAAGCAAAGAAAACATAGGAGCAATGGGAAGAAATAAATTAGTGATGTTTTGTGACAACCAACAATATATCCTAAGCCACCAACTACTTTAAAAACAAAATGACCTGTTTGTATACAAATACCTTAGGTCTGACTTTAGTTACTTGACACTAAATTGAATTTAATCAGTCTTCACTAGGCAATGGATGAATATTAAAAAAAAAAAATAGACAGCAGCCAGCAGGTGGCATGATGATTAAGGCACTGGACTCCCACGTAGCAGGCTGCACTTTAAGTCCCAGACCCCCGGTGGCTTGCTTTCTCACTCCATAAGACCTGCCCCTGCCCTGCCCCGTGAGTGCATGTGTCCATAGCAAATTTTAAAATAATAATAAATAAAATAATTCTCTTAAACAGTATGTTAGGCTATGCTACAAGTTAGCTGAAAATTTCAAATGGTTAAAAAGACATCTTGGGCTGGCTCCGTGGTGCAGTGGTAACATACTACTTAAGTGAAGCTGGGTGGATGTGGTTTGGTTCTCCAGTCTAACTGGACAGGTGGGTGTGTGCACCCCGATCCTGGATGACTAGTGGGTGGGAAGCACAGTGTGGAATCTCATTGGGGGTGCTTGTTTTCCTTTTTCTCTCTGTGCATCATCTCATTGAAGTCATATTTTTCTTAGCAAAAATGCCTTGTGACTTTTCCAATGACCCAATAAATACATAAATAAATAAATAAACAAAACAAACACATGTCAATTTTTTTATATATAAATTCAACTTCCTAATTAGTATAGTATTAAGAGGATTCATAGAAGAGGAAAATTTATGTAACCAGAATTGGGCTGATTATACCTTCTTTTTTCCTCTAAAAGTTTGTGCTTACTGTCAGGTAGAAAAATATGTATATGATTTCAAGAGCTGCTAGATACTGTTTTTCATAATGTTGCATTATATAATAACATGTTGTTCCAATATAAGTTAAATGAATTTTATTTTCTTATTTATGATTTGGGAGTAACTATATATTATCTCAGTTCTAGAGCAAGATAAATAGTTTCTCATTGTCAGACAATTTGAATCGTTACCCAGCATATTAGTCTGCAAGGGCTGCCAAAACAGAATACCAGCAACCAGGTGATTTAAACAGTAGAAATGAATTTTCATACAGTTTTGAAGACTAGAATTTTAAGATCAAGGTGTGGGCAAGGTCAGTGTCTAGTAGGGCCTGTCTTCCTGAGTGGCGACCTTCTTGTGTGTTTTCTCAGACTTTACTTAGAGATTGCTGGCTTCTCTTCCTCTTCCTAAAAGGCCACGTATGTCATCAGAGTCCCATCGTAATGACCTTAATTACCTTCTAGACTCTACTTTCAAATACAGTCACATTGAGGATTAGAGCTTTGATGTATGAGTAGGGGTACAAAATTCAGTCCATAACACTGAGGTTTGAAAGTAAAATTGGAATAAATCAATTAACTCCAACTAACATAGCCATCTGCTACATTATTATCTCATTTAAATGTATATTATTACCAGACCCAGCAGGTTATGTAGTGGTTAAGACACTAGATTCCCACATAGTTGACTCTGGTTCAAGTTCCAGAGTTGGCAGATTGAAACTCATGCTGGGTGCATGTGTGTGCATTTCCAAAATTCTGAGAGGAGAATGGAGGGCAAGGGATTGCAGTATGGCCATCCTCCTTTGGGGGTGGTTTCTCACTTTCTCTATCTCTCTCTGTGTCTCTGGCAAGTGCATATGCCCTATAGCAAAAATCTCTAATAAAAATATATATTGTTGCTTCTTATCAATGACTAAAAATTAGTATTTGAGAGTACATCAAATGTCTGACTACTCACACTCTAGAACCCTAGAAATCACATGTCAAATATGAATTTTAAAGTAGTAGTTTCATAGTAGTCTGTATGACAATAATAAATAGATTTAGCATACTTCTGATTTCAGGAATCAATGAGGACAAATAGTAAATTGAAATAAACACATGGATAAAAGCACATGCTGGTGAATTGGCAGGAGTCATTTCAGATAAAAGGAGGAAGAAGATGGTCCTTTTAGGGGAACTACATTGATAAAATTGGTACCAGTTTGCCCTCCTTACTTCAGTGTATATGCAGTAGTAGGCCACAGGATTATTCTACTAAGAGGCTGAACTCACAAGTGTAAATATTTGAGCAGGAAATGAAAAAGTATGGCCCAAGAGGGTAATGATATTCTAAAAGAGTAGGAAATACCTAAAAATCAAGCTGCCATTGCAGTCACCTTAGGACCTGTGGCATCGTAGTTAAGTGCGGTTCATGCATTGGGATTCAGTTCCTAAATGGCTGTCCAAGGTTTACCTTGTAACGGGGTATGAATCCTGGCCCTATCTGCGTGTGCAGATCTAAAATCCTAATGGGGTGGCATAATGGGGAGGAAAGATTGTGGCACAACCATGCCCCATTGAAGGTTGCTTTCTCTCTGTTCCTCACCAGTCCTCTGACAATTAAAGAAAAAAATACTCCTATAAGTATAGCAAGCATCCCCAGAAGTGCTTCAGTAGGTTTTGCAACGCAAAAAGGGACAATACATGCATGAATCACCAGAACGGATGTTACAAAAATTAATCATGGGAAAATGAAGGAAAAAAAAAAAAAAACCTGAGAAAGAAGAATGAATCTGAAGAGTCTTCAGAAAGTTCATGGAAAACACATATTATGAAAAAACTATGCATAGATTTTAAAATTATTTTAAACTGGGAACCAGCAGTTAGCATAATGGCTATGTCGCTGAACTCCCACGTAGTCGCCCGTGGTTCGCATCCCGGACCTGGTGGCTTAAAACTCACGCCGGGTGCGTGTGCATGAGTGCCCAAGATCCTGAGAGGAGAATGGAGGAGAAGGGATTGCGGCGTGACCATCCCCCCTGGGGGGTGATTTCTCGCTTTCTGTCTCGCTGTCTCTGTCTGTCTGGCGAGCGCACGTGCCCTATAGCGAAAAACCTCTCCAAAAAAAAAATATTTTAAACTAAAATTCATACTTTAATTCCATTTTCACATATTATTATATTTAATTGTATTTATTTTATGTTTAATTTGCTATAGGGCATGTATGCTCACCAGAGGAAGAAAAAGAGAAAGTGAGAAAGCACCCCCTAGGGGGATGGCCATGCCACAATTCCTTTTCCTCCATTTTCCTCTCTCGATTTTGGGCATGTGCGCACACATGCCTGGAGTGTTTTCCAAGGCTAGGGTCTGGTACTCAAACTGCACAGTTTACTACATGCAATCCAGCCACCATAACCACCATGCTAGCAGCTAGCCCCACAAGTTTTTGAACTCTACTCTTATTACCTAAAATTTTTTCTCTTTCAAAATTTCTTTTTCTTCTCTGGACATGGGTTGTGTTTCCCCTATTGCCTTGCCTTTCAATTAACTAATTTTGTGTTCTGCTGTTTTTTATCTTCTGTTAAAGCCTTTTCTTCATCTTTTGATTTAATTTATTGTATTTTTTTAGTTCTGTAAATCCCGTATTATTTTTTAAAGTTGCTATTCTTTCACTAAGTTTTTTATGCTTTCTTCAAGTTTCATGTACATAAACAAGCATACATATATCTCTAGTCGTCTCTTGATTATTCTAGTGATTTTTAAATTAGATTTTGTATATTATGTATAAAAAACTACAGAGAATCCACATGATACTGTCATGGTGTGACTGTGGTCCTTGGTTCTTGATGTCTGCCCACAAAGAATGGAAGACAGACATCAACAGATAAACAGA
Organism: Tupaia tana; assembly: GCA_026018925.1. Lineage (NCBI taxonomy): Eukaryota > Metazoa > Chordata > Mammalia > Scandentia > Tupaiidae > Tupaia > Tupaia tana. The sequence goes on along the minus strand of JAKSZU010000004.1, from coordinate 49,979,790 downwards.
CAGTGTAGAACCTGTATTTGGCTAAGCAAGCAAGGTACACTCTCGAGACGGTAGACTTCTCTGGCTGAAGTCAGACCAACCCTCCCCAGGGGACATCTGGATGGGTCACTTTTATGATGGCTCTGGTTCCCTCTCTTGGTCCCTCCTTTAAGTGGCCCCTTTCCTTTCCTCACAGGGTTGTCTTTGATTGACAGCAAAGTACTTCATAACAGGGACACTTCTGCATGTGTTTTTCCCAGAAGGCATCATGAAAGCCTACAGAGGGGTGCTGGGTTGAAGCTGCAATGCTAATACATGCTAAGTGAGCACAGGTAATTTAAGGACATGCTGTTAGCTTAAGGGCAGATGTTTGCCCTTGAGGCAAGCAGAGGTTTAATCATGAAGCAAGCAGAGTTTGGCCTTAATCAGAGAAGGTGGCTGATACCCTTTCTATCAGGAAGTGTTTACTATAGGCCAGATCTATCCATTTGGGGCTCTCTGGGGCATTGGCAGACCTCTCTCACCCTGCTTATGTCTAATTGCTTTCAGAACATTCTGTCCTCAAAAGAGGAGATCTGAATTATTTTAGAGATTTGGTCAGAGAAATCATCTGGTTTCTTTCATCTGGAAGTGGGTAAGGTGAGATTCAGCTCTTGCTAATTGCCAGGGGAACCTGCCCCAGACTTGCTCAGGTCTGGCCACAGTCCCATATTTCACAGACGAATTTCTGGCTAGAGATTGGTGATATCCTGGATCTAATACTATGTGTAATCTGAGGGACTATAACCTGAAAGATATAAGCAACAACTGAGTTGAACATGGGGTTCAGCCACTAGTAAGATGAGTATCAGCACTAGGGGCCCCACAAATGAGAGCAACCAGAAGAGTGTTAGCACAACCTTGCCATTCCTTTGTGGCCTGCTCACAAAGCTGCCCTATGTTGTGTAAAATGTATTGAATGTGTCTTTGTAATTGTCCTGTTTGATTTACCCAGAAACAGTTTTCTTCTCCAAGCATTGCATTAATTCTCTGCTGTAAGGATAATACTCTTCAGTTTTGAAAGACCATGGCTGCTTGGAGTTAATTTGTCCCTGGTCTATACCAAGAGATGCCACCATCTCTTCACTGAGATGGGCCAGAGCCAGGGGCCACTCAGTGGGAGTGTGGCCCAGTCATAGCTGCTGCCATTCCTACTAGAATGGAGATTCCTATGAGAATGGGAATGAGTACTGGTGCCTGCTTTTGTCCATGGTTACTGGAAGTGTGATTGAATCTGTCCTATCCAGGCAGGTAATCTAAAAACGGTTATAAGTGAGAGTGTAGATCCCCATCGGTTTATTAGAAGGCCTGAATATCACACAGTTCACATTCAAAAAGGATTTCAGAGGACAAGAGGAGACACCAAAAGTGAAAGAATAGTCTGCAAGGGGCCAGTAGGTGCCATGCTGGTTGGGGAGCTGGACTCTCTCATTGGCTGACTATGGTTCAAATCCTGGACCTTGTGACTTGCTTTCTCACTTTTCTCCCTCTCAGGTCAAATTAAATAATAATAATAATTAATAAAATAAATAACTCTTCATTTAAAAAAAAGAATAGTCTGAAAGTTTTGTTGTGGAGGTTGGTATATTGTCAATCAAAGTGATTGAGTGGTAGCAATACATATGGGGTTAAAACATGAGATTATGTTGTGGGTTGTGTTGGTTTGTTTACTTTCCCATAAAACTGTTTCTTACTTAATATCTTCAAAGAACTTCCCTTGAGTAGGATTGCTACATGTGGTACAACTTTTGTCCTAGGCTTTCATGTTGGACAAAATGGTGAAGCCAGAGAAGTGATAGGAGTCACCAGAATCTAATCAGAGACTGAGCTGAAGTGAAGAGGGGTTGAGGGTTGGGTTTTATATCTTTTTAACTTAATTTTTTTATTGGCTTTTTCCCTCCCATAGTGTACATTCACTTGCCAGAGACAGGGATAAAGTGAGAAATCACCTTCAAGGGGTAACGGCCACACTACAGTCCCTTTTCCTCCATTCTCCTCCTGGTATTTTGGGCATTCATGCACATGAACACGCACCTAGCATGATTTTTAAGCCACTAGGTCTGGGACTTCTACACTGTGGTCAGCCTTGTGGGACACCAGTGCCTTAACCACTATGCCACCTACTGGTCCTGTGGGTCAGGTTTTAAAAAGGTCTCATCCCTAATTACTATGGTTAATTACATACACTAACAGATTACAGTCATTTAAGGCTTGTAACTAAGAACCTCTGTGTGCACTGGAGCTCCTCTCTTGAAAATCTCCTTAGATTTAAATCTTCTTAGAACTGAAAAGTTTTCCTTAGCTTCTTGGTCTGTTGTCTCTCCAGTTTTAGATTTTGACAGATGTCTTGAGAAAAAGTTACCTTGTCAAGCTTAGTTTTCTGTCTCACCCTTCTCACTGGCATTTTGACATTTTAATTTCCAATTCTATATTAACAGCCCCAAAAAGTCACCATTATCTGCTAAAAGAGGACAAAAAGTCTCACTACTTTTCCTATTTCCCAAAATCTTTTCAAAAGGGACTGGGGAAGTCATGCCCACAAACATTAACAGACCATTTATTTTCTATTAACAGGATTCTTCCTACATCCTGTCCCTGGCATATTATCTTTGAGATGTATATTTCAACCAATTACAGTATATTCTTGTGCTTATCTCTTCCCAAAACATAGAACTTCCCTTTTCCTTGGGATGTAGATTAAGCCTTTAACTAATTTCTTCCCAAAACACAGACCTTCTCTTCCAATCACCAACCTAAGAATTGTGGAACCCACCTATAACCTACAAGCCTCCATTTCCACAGGTTCCACCTTTTTGGGCCAGACCAATGGGAAATCTCTTCACTAAATTTTGTCTGTCAATCTTGAAAACAAATAAAAGGAACCCCTGAACGTGATCACCCTGAGAAAGGCATGTATGCCTCTTCTCCGGGCCTAGGTCACTCATATTTGGCTTGGAAATAAAATGCACTAATGATTAATTATTAATTTTTACAGTTGATTATTTTTCCGTTGACAGCTTTTTGTCCAAATAAACCCATAGTCACAAAATTTTAACCTGTACTCAGAATTGTCAGTGTCCCAGAGGAAAATGCAGCTACAGAAACTGAGCTCAACTCTTAGAGTTCTCTACTTAGGATCCTGGTCCCTATAATCCTCCCTCTTTCAGCAACAGTGCCTTTAGCATTCTTACTGACTGATCTTCACTTTCTTCAGCTGGAATGTTCGTCTACCACAGGCTCCTTAATCCTTGCTAGAAGTAGATCTTCAGTTTTCTTAAAAGAAAAAAAAAATCATATACTTGTTTATTAAATACTTACTCTATTATATATTTTATTTATTCCTCCAATATTTTTAAGAGTATGTATTGTCTTTTTTGTTTTTAGTAGATTAATTGAAATTAAACTATCTAGTCTTCCAAGACTACATAGTCTTCCCAATCTATATAGCTCTAAGAAGCTGATTCTAAGATTACCTCCTTATTTTATAAAGAAAAGCCTGCGCTTTCACTAATATATGTTTTATTTCTGATGCTGATGAAAATGAGAGAAAGGCAGAACACCTTCAGAGGCCTCAAGTAGGAGAATTTTGTGACTCTCCAAGAAATTTGCAATTGCTTCATGAAAAAATCCTGTTGTACCACTGTCTGTACTCTATTGGTAAATGTGCTGGGGCTGTTATGGCCAAAAAGCAGCAGAAAATACATTTTGTGGAAAACAAATTAGCATAACTGATGAGGTGTAACACAGATTACAGATTATTTATGTGTCCAGCTCCTCACATGTTTTAACATTTTAAAACTCTAAGCAACCCTTTGGCCTAGATGTCCTTTTATTCACATTTTCCTAGTTGAAGCTAAGATTCAAAAAATAGCAACTTGAATCAGGTCTCACAAGATTGTAGGTGGTAAATTATTGGGCTTTAATACCCAAATGTTGTGCTTCATATGTACTCCCTCAAATTGAGAAGTCATTCCCTATTTTTAAATTTTTCTTCTTTTTTTCTTTTCTTTTTTTGAGAGGTTTTTGCTATAGGGCGCGTTGTGCTCCCCAGAAAGACAGAGACAGAAAGTGAGAAATCACCCCCCAGGGTGATGGCCACGCTGCAATTCCTTCTCCTCCATTCTCCTCTCTGGATCTTGGGCACGCACGCACATGCACCCGGTGTAAGTTCAAGCCACCGAGTCCAGGACACAAACTGCAGTCAACTTCATGGGAGTCCAACGATATTACCATTACACTAACTGCTGGTCCCTATTTTTTTATTTTTCTTAAGAAATTAAAATCCCCCAATGTAGAGAGGAGAACAAGGAAGACAAATTTGTTTGAATTTTGTAGTGACTAAATGTAAAAGAAAAAAATATAGAGAGAGGCCATCCCCCCTGGGATGTGATTTCTCTTTTCTTCTGTCTCTCTCTGGCATGCCAATGACAGAAAAAATAAAGTATATATGTCGAAAGATATATTGAAAAATAATTCATTAAGGTTTTATTCTCTCCTTTGTTGCACAGTATTAAATATTTAATTTTGAAATAAACATTTTTGAAATTAATAACTTTATAAATAAATTAAATATTTGCTTTGAAATAAGTATTTCAAAAATACAATGTACACAGTACATTTGAGGGTGAAAATATTGTTGGATACTATATATAACGATTTTATGTTAATTTATAAATGAGTAACACACGCTCTGTATTGTAGAATAAAACTTAAGGTGATATAAAAATGGCTTACATATTGAAAATTCCATTTTCTTTGATTTTTATTGTTACAAATAGTTTACAGTGAATTTATTATCTTATGAATGAAAATAATTCTATTCCAAAGATCTCCTCTGAGGTACAACCAATTAGAACTGCAGAGAAAGACCTACTGTATCAGAGACAGTTATGACTGCCCCTTTCTATTTTCATTAAAAATGAAGCTCTGCAGCAGATGGGCTTCAAAGATATTTTAAAGATTTAAGTGCTAATGCATGGGAGAATTCCAATGCAAACAGTTCCTTTAAAGTACTTCAGTGCATGCTGGGCTGTGGGAGGGAGCTGGAGAGGCCTCTTAATCTTGCTTAGATCTTTCCATTAATAGAGTGTTATAAAATTACCTTCAGCATGATGAGAAAAGTGGTCTTACTGGGAGAAGCTTGATTTTTTTTCCTGAATTAACCTCCCATTACCTAAAGTTTAGTAAACCATCTAAATAAAGAAACAACTCCAGCTGCAATGGATGAGTTTCAGTTGGGAATTATTTTATTAAATATTGAATATTTTATTCTTTGAAAGCATATGGCATACAAATGTTGAACATTTCCAAAAATGTCAATCTCTCATTGGAATAGAATTCTGACTTTTTTAGTGCATAAATGATTGTTTGGATTTATGTATTTAGAATGGGAATTGTTGTTTGAAGTTCAGAATTCAGTGGTGTCACCACAAAGTTTGAGTCTATGTACATGTCTGTAGTAAAGATAATGCAAGTGCACCATAGCCATTAATAACCATGGTGGTTCCAATTTTGAAGTCATTAAAGTCAGTAATCTGCATTACCTGTGACACATGCTTCTGGGCATCCTGAATGCTACATAAAGACAAAGGCTAGAAGAAGGAGAATTGAGGTAACCGGTTAGCTAATTTAGTATAGCCAAAGAAACTGCAAAGAAAAAATGAAAACTCTATTATCCTTAGAAATATACATTTGTTATGTAATCAAATTCCACTTTACTATTACCAGTAGGATTCAGTCTTACCATTACATTGCATTGTCAGAAAGTCATGATCCATTTTGGTATAGAAGACAAAAAAATATGTCATGGCTTTTCTGACAACCAATAGATAAAATATTTTAAAATATTTTCCCATATTAATTTCCTGTCTAAACATCTTTTATATGTAAGAATTGCTTTTCAAATTATTTTAGCTTTTTTTTTATAAGGAATTATTTTTTATTCAACTTGAATTGTTGTGCTTGACCATGTGAGAGTTCAGTGTCTTTAACCACCATGCCACCTGCCAGCCCAGCTTTTGTTTTTAAATGTTTTAACTCTACCCTAATCATCACACTGCTTGAGAAAAAAAATCAAATGATAAGAAGTGGAAATGAAAGCATGTGGCTTTCTATTTAAATGGGAATGGATTTCTCTTTCATTTTCATCACATCAAACTTTATGATAGAGAAAGGGGAGATTTTAGTTGTTACCTAGATGTCAGTAACTAAAGTGGTAGCTAGAAGAAGTAGATAAAAACAAACAAACAAACAAACAAACAAAAACAAAACCTCACTCTTCATAACATTCTTTTCATGCATATTGGGTATGATCAGCATGTGCAGTAAATTCCTACCCAGGCTCTGTTGCTAATAAGATGATCTTATATAAGTAAGCTAATTCAATAAACTACATCTGCACATCTATGTGTATGTATTCTGCAATATATTTCTTGAGGTGAAATTAGTAATATTCCAAAACAACCTTTTAGATGATAAAGTCCTCTACAGTTGTTTGTAACTATTACTACCTTGCTGCTAAATAGGCTCTGCTTATTTTGGGTCATGGGAAATTGTTATCCTTCCCTCCCTAGTTTATAGCTAGACAACTTTTCTCCCCTCCACTCTACTTTATAGAACAGGGAGTCCAACTGTGAAAGCTACACTAAATTAGATGGCTAGAAAAACAAAGATCAGGAATGACGTTCTCATTCCTTTGTTGCCACCCACCCAAGTGATCCCCACATTTATAACAAGAGTTTTACTTGATGAAGTGTCCTGTAAATCAAGTCAAGGATTTACAAGAAGTTCTTTTATGTCATAGATTTAAACATAAACTGTATGCTTGGATAAATATTGTACCACTTATACAAAATACTAGCTTAACTGAAATGCCATTAAATAGTAGAGACCAATAAATAAGCCAGCATTCCAATCCAGACATATTATTAAGGGAGGAGGCAATCAGATCTATAAAGCAGTCCTCCATTATAGGAGGTGAACTCTTAGGAACCCAGTATTGTACTTCTTGCTTGGCCTTTGCCTAGCACAATATGCTCTGTGGTACTTTGTAATCATTAATTAGAAAAGCCTCACTGAACCCACATACTTGTGGTTCCCAGTTCTGAATGATGTATGCAATTTAAAATGCTCTAGCATTTACCTTTAATGGCCTCAAATGAATAATATCCATCTGATTTTAATGATTTCTTTTTATTCCAACACGGTCCCCAAAGTAAAATATCAGCACATTTTGCTCTTATTTACTATTTCATGTACTAATCTTTGGTTCGTTTGATGTAAATTGAAATCTCAAAACCCTTTCAACATTTGATTATCTTTGAGATGTTACTATTCTTAACATGTTTGCAGGAGACCATTTTCAGACATTTGCTATAATATAGTTTTACCTTATGTTGGCATTCTTGTTAGACGGTTGAGAACAAGAAGTGAGTGAGTAAATAGAAAAGCACAGAGAACCCCAAAAGCACCCACATTATTCACTGAGCATCTCTTTGGAGAACTTATTAAATGGGAAGCGTACTGGCTCCTGCTATGGAAGTAGTGACAATCTGAAAGCACGCATGATCATGAATGAGCTTTAGCCAGTGTAATTTAGAGATGCATAAAGAAAACTGGCTTTAGAATCTATAAACCGAGTTTAGAATCCTCCTAGTAGTATTTAATGAGCTATCTTCCCCTGGTAAATTATGTGATCCACCAAACAAATAAAAGCTAGTGCTATTGAACAATTTTGAATAGAATTAAGTTTTTTTCTTAATCATATATATGTCTGTCTCATAGACGGTGGGTGTCTCCATCATCCTGTTACCCTATCAGTAAAATCCTATGTCTTCCCTCGAAGGAGCTATAAAGCTACAGGAAGGAAAGTGCTGCATGAATCTAATTATTGTATAGAAAATGGTAAGGGACAGTGATGTGAAAATTCAATTATAATTTAACAATAAGCATGTGCTTTCATAGAAACAGAAGATGGTTTAACTAATATCTTTTCCAGCTATGCGAACTAACAAGGCTCTAAGAGCATCTTCTGCTAAAAAAAGGGGGGTAGGGCGGTTCCCATAACAAAATACTACAAAGTGGGCGTAGAGACTGGAAAGTCCAAGATCATGGGTTTGGCTCCTTGAAGACTGTCTCTTAGGCTTACAGATGGCCATCTTCTGGCTGCCATCTTCATGATCCTGACGATGTCTCAGTCTGTGTGTTCTGGTGTCTTCTTCCCATAAGGATACCTGCAGTTATACTGAATTAGAGTTGCTATGGTTAAGGTAATGGTTTCTCCCCCAAAGAGTCATGTCCCAGAAGCTTCTTGTTCAGCACGACGGCTTTGGAAGGTGATGAGAATTTTAAGAAGTGAGGCATAATGGGGGGCTACCTTCCAATCAGCTGGGAGCATGACAGGGACAAGCAGAGGAAGTGGAAAAGTCTTGTTCCTCTCCCTCCAATCTCTGTTTCTCTTTGCATGTCCCTGCCTCCCTCTCTCTTTGGATGACCTTGCTTCCCTCCCTACTTCTGTTGACCATGTTGTGAAACAAGTTAGCCTGATGCCAGCTTATGCTTTTGCACTTCCCAGCTACCAGAATCATGAGCCAAATAAGTCTCTTTATAAATTATGCAGTCTCAGGTATTTCTGTTAGCCACACAATAATGGATTAATGCAACAGCCCACACTTATGACCTCATTTTTACCTTAATTAACTCTTAAAATGCTTATATCCTGTGGTAGGCTGCACACCAGTTAAGATTGGTTCCCCTTCAAAAGCCTCACCTTCAAAACCATGCTCTGACTGGCTACTTCCCATAGCAAATCGGTGAGCTTAGAATCCCTCAGATTTGCATATTTGGCCCCTCATGATTGGTCCACAAAAGCAACCAATCATAACCCACCTTTTACAATCCTTCATTCAACCAATCACTGCCCTCCAACATGTATATAACCACTATCCCTGGCCCACAATCTCCAGACGACCCAGACGACACTGAAGAGTTGTGACACCGCGTCGTCTCCGGAAGACCCTGAAGAGTTGAGACACTGCGTCGTCTCTGGACGACCCTGAAGAGTTGTAACCCTGAAGAGTTGTAACACTGTGTCGTCTCCTTGTTGTAACACTGCGTTGTTTGTCCGGTCTCTCACTCCTTCCCTCAGGAAACCTGTTCGACTGTCTCCTGGATCGGGACAATATCCAAATACAGTCACATTCTGAGGCACTTGGGTTTAGCTCTTCACTATAAATTTGAGGTAAATACAAACTAACTCATAATAAATTGCTTTTCACAAAATCCCAACACTTAGTGAAAATGGGGGCAAACTCCTATGGAAACCTCATTAGAATATGAATGTCTCTCTGAGTGCATGTGTGCACTTGTGGCATGCTGCAAGGAAGGGCAGCTGCTTGGTCAGGTAGGACCCTTTTGTAGGGCAGGGCATTTGCTTTTTTATGTTAATTCAGCCACTTAGTACTAGCCCATATTTATATTTATCAATTACAGTTTTATTGTGTTGGTCGTTTTTTTGCTCCGAGATAACTAATGTAAATACAATACTTGATATGTCTCAATTGAAAAAAAAAAGAGAGGTGATAATATATGCATAAGATGGAAAAGGGTCTAAAGGAAATACTGGCAGACCTATGCAGATTTCTACAATACAAAGATAAGGACGTTTTGTAAAGGTTGACAATAAGAACCATGGATAGATTTTAGTTCTTTGAATGTGAGAAGAACATGGGGATCATTGACTTAAAAACAAAATCAAAAGTCTTTAAAACTTACTTTTTTAACTTTGTCCACACTGATTTGGTCAAAACAGCTTTTCTGTCTTTATTCATAGGTGAGTTATATTGTATTTAGTCTTGGGTTTATGATTTTATACGAAATAATAATACGCTGACTGTATAGTGCAACATGGGGTAATGTTACCTCCTTTTACAGCTAAATTATCAGGAGGTGAGGTGGACAACTTATTCTGCTGAAGGAAGTAATTTTATTATTTACAACACTGCAGAGTGTCATGATTGTCGATATGTTTCAAGTCTTTGAAATCTAATTCAAAAGAAGCACTAAAATCATCGAGCAAAAAAATATGGAGGGATATGTGTATAAAGGACATATGAGTTGTACATATCCCTATGCCAAAACCAAACTTTAGAATATTATTAAGCACTTGTTTCATGGGATTAAATCATTAGGGATTTAAGGACTCTTTAGTTGGCTGGTTAAGTCAAATATTTCTACTTAATTTCATATGTGAGATTTGCATTTTTAATATTTTCCATACATCATTTTAATCAAAGGTCAGAATAAACTCAATTCAGTGTAGCTATTTGTAAAATGCAAGACAAGGACATTTGAACTATATAGATAATGATTCACAATTAGAAGTCTGATAAATTATTCTTTTGCATATTTTAAGATGCATCTTTGGAAAAGTTTTAGAAGATAATCTGTGTAATTTCCTTTTCATGAAAAATTAAGTTCACTATTACATCTCACAACGTACCATGATTTCTCTGAATTGCACTTTATGATACTGTGGCCATGAGCTATTGGTTCAACTGCGTGCTCCCAAAATTCTTATGATGAAGTCTTAATCCCCAATATCTCAGTATATGATCTTTTTTTGAAATAAAACAATTGTGGAGTAGTTAGTTAAAATGAGATCATAGTAGGGTAGAGTGAGTGTAATATGACTGGTATCTTTTTCAAAGGGAGAAATTTGAGCACTGATATACATCCATGGATAACACCGTGTGAACATGAATATGGGCAGCTATAAATCAAGAGAGTCCTGGAACAGCTCCATCCTTCACAGGTCTCAAGAGGAACCAAACCTGTGAACCTCTTAATTTTACATGTCTGTCCTCCAGAACAGCAAGACAACACATTTTGATTATAGAGAACCATGTAGTTTGTGGAACTGTTAATAGAAGCCCTAGAAAACTGATATGCTGGGACCAGCAGATGGCATAGTGGTTACAACACTAGACTCCGACATAATCAACTTCAGTTTGAGTCCTAGACCTGGCGGCTTAAAATTCACGCTGGGTACATGTGCATGCATGCCCAAGATGTTGAGAGGAAAATAGAGGAGAAGAGATTGCAGTCTGACCATCCCCCTGGGGATGATTTCTTGCTTTTTGGGCCTCTGGGCCTCTGTCTCTCCGGAGAGCGCACAGCCCTAACGAAAATCTTTCTAAAAAAAAAAGAAAAAGAAAAAGAAAACTGATCTAGTCATGTGATTTTGGTTTGGTTTTAAATAGAGAACAGAAAACTGAATATATTTATTTACCAATAATAGAGTCATTTGCTAAGTTTCTTTTCTTTCTTTTTTTTTTTTTTTTTTTTTTTTTTTTTTTTTTTTTTTTTTAGAGAAATTATTTTTGCTATATGGCACATGCATTGGCCAGAGAAAGACAGAAAGGGAGAAATCACCCCCAGGAGGATGCCCATGCTGTAATCCCTTCTCCTCCATTCTCCTCTTGGGATTTGGGGCACACGTACATGCATACCCAGTGTGAGTTTTAAGCACTGGGCCCAGGACTCAAACTGAGGTTGACTGTATGGGAATCCAGCGACATAACCATTATGCAATCTGCTGGTCCCTGCTAAGTTTCTTTACCATAATAAAAAATGTTTCACCAGTATGTCACAACATTTAAACACATAACTGTTTATAATCAACTCTGAGAAATAATCCCTAATTAAAATGCTGATTCTAATGACAAATTGAGCCATTGATATGAAAGATGTAAAAAAATTCATTCTGGAAAAAATCAATTATCAGTTATTAACAGCTACACTTAAAGATATACTTGCAAATAAAATGTCTTTAATTTCCTCTTGTCTATTTTTGTAAATGTTTTAGAAATCAAACATTATTGTCAAACAGAATTGCTTAGAACAGTGACTCCGATTATTAGTGCTGTGGTATTAGGTAACCCATTAATGCCTTTGAGCCTAAAGTTGAAAAAAGATATAAAAATACTTGAATGATCATTCTGAGGAGCAAATTAGATTATATAAGAAAGTACCTGCATTTTTAAATCAAAGTACTCTTTTTAAATGAGTTATAACTTATACATAGTGTACGAATCTTAAGTGTACAATTTGGCAAATATTTACATATATACACACATACCCAATCCCGAATAAATATAGAACATTTCCATCATTCAGTTTATATGGTTTCTCTTCCTATTCAATAGCCACTGTTTTGATTTTCACACTCTGTAGATTAAGTTTTCTCATTATTTAGTTTTATACTAGTGAAATTATACAACACATATATATAGAGAGAGAGTATATAGTCAGGTCATTTCTGTACTCCTTTGATCAATGTAATGTCTGTGAAATTTCCTCCATATATATAGTACTTCATTATGTAAATATGCCAAAATATGGTTATTCACTTGCATGTTGATTGTACAACTAAATGTGAGAAAAAAAAACAACAAAGCTTCAAGAAGGAAGAAAAGAACACCTTCATGACTTTATAGTAGGCAAGGATTTTTTAAAAGAATTATTTTATTTAACTTGACTTATTTTAATTTGACCAGAGAGGGACAGAGTTAGAGAGGTAGAGAGAGAGGGAAAGTGAGAAAATAAGTCATCAGGTCCAGAACTCGAATCGCAGTCAGCCATGTGGGAGTCCAGTGCCCTTAACCATCATGCCACCTGCTGGCCCTGGCAAAGATTTATTTTTTAAATGGACAGAAGAAAACACTGACAATTTAAAATGATAACTTGAACTTAATTAAATTAATTCATTCTATTTACCAAAAATATACAGATAAAAATGAATAAGTCACAGTGTGTTAGGAGATTTCCATAATACTAAATAACTGAAAAATTATCACAATGTATAAAAAAAACTCTTATAGATAATAAGAAAATGACAAATAACCCAATGTAAAAATTCACAGGATATTTGAGCAGACACTTTTCAAAAGACAATATTGGGACCAGCAGTTAGCGTAATGGCTATGTCACTGGACTCCCATGTAGTCGACCGCGGTTCGCGTCCCGGACCCGGTGGCTTAAACTCATGCCGGGCGCGTGTGCATGCTTGCCCAAGATCCCGAGAGGAGAATGGAGGAGAAGGTGTGGCCATCCCCCTTGGGGGGTGATTTCCTGCTTTCTGTCTCTATGTCTCTCTCTGTCTGTCTGGCGAGCGTACGCGCCCTATAGTGAAAACCTCTCAAAAAAAAAAAAAAAAAAAAAAAAAAAAAAAAAAAAAAAAAGACAATATCCAAATAGCCAATAGTCTTATAAAAGGACTTGACATGATTTTACAAAACTAAAAAATCTGACTTGAACTCATAATGCTATATCAGTACTTACTCATCAGAATTGATAAAAATTAAAAAAAAAAAGATGGCCAATATCAACTCTTATAGATTAAGTACAGTAACCACAACTTCCACATATTGCTGATGAGATGTTAACTTGGTTTAGAAAAATTTGGGTATTATATACTAAAGTTGACCATATGCTGACCTTATGACCCAATAATCACATTCTTAAGTATGTTTCCCAAGAATATTAGAATATACATTCACCAAAATATATGTACAAAAATGCTTGTAAAGCCATCCATGATAACCCCTATGTGGAAACAAATCAAATATCCATCTAGATAGAAAGGATAAATAAATTGCTCCACACACTCATTATTAGTAATAGCCACTAACATTATGCCTCTGTGGTTTCCTCCAAATGTATAGTGTCTGGTAGATGTCATGTTTTTGTTTCACATGTGTACTTTTTCATGTTTATTCTTTAGGAATGCAGAATTATAGGAGGCAGTGAGTTGTAGGACATATCATTGTATTAGGAGGAGGAAAAAAATCTTTTACAAATATTTGAACTTCAAAAATAACGGCTGATGTCTTTCTCCATACTTTTGCTTCTGAAATCTACTTTAGTCTGTTCCTTTCACAACTCATTAATTACATACTTCCCGGAGATTTATATTTTGTTTTCATGTACATATAAAATCTTTAGCCATTACAGTTATTCTGTTGATCCTGGCATGTAGTAGATGGGTGGGAATGAAATGAGGGCAAGAAAGAAGAAAAGCAGGATGAGAGAGAGAGAGAGAGGGGAAAATTCTTTTGCCCTGAGCAGTTTTTAACCATCTCATGGTCAGTTATTTTCTTCTTTCAAAGGAAGAAAACACTACACTAGTGACTATACCGGATGTCTGATGAGTTACCCTATTTTTCATTGTTTTAAGAATTCTTCCAATCAGTATTCTATGGGACAACTCATCATCTCCATTTCTACTTAGTTTTCAAATTCCTATTTCTTATTTCAAATTTTTGTTCCAGTAAACTTTGGATTTCCTCAGCACCTCATCTTTGGTTATTATCATCTTTTTTTGCTCATCATTTGCCCAGAAAATAATTCAAACACTTCTTGTTCTTATTCTTCTCCCATACGTTCCTCTCACGGATCTACACTAGGGATATAAGAGACTTTACTGAGAGTTTTGAAGCATGGAAAAGTTTTCAGTGGAGCCAGAGCCACTAACACAGATGTTAAAATTGGATACTCACAAATGAATGCCCTTCAGCCACCTCCCAACAGGCATTCTTCACTGGACAGTGCCATTTTTCCAGCTTCAGAATGTTGTGCGACAGGTCTTTTTCTCACTGCCTCTACCTTTTTTCTCTTCCTTCTCAATTCTCTCTTTTATCAAATATTGGGCTCTTGCTTTCTTTTCCTGCTTAGTATCCTGTTTTCACATTGTTAAACCTTTCTGTGTTCATTGTGTACCTTGTTAGATGCATACAGAATGAGAGACATAGCAGCAATCTCTTGCTAAGGCTTTGACATTACACGTTTCCCTCTACATTCTGGGTTTAAGGAAGACATTTAAAAAGCCTTTTTGAGGGAACAACTAATGGCATAATTGGTTATGTTGCTTGATTCTCACAATGGCCGACTGCAGTTCAAATCCTGGACTGGCAGCTTGAAACTCATGCCAGGCTCGTGTGCATGTGTACCCAAAATCCTGAGAGGAGAATGGAGGAGAAGAGATTGAGGTGTGGTCATCCTTTCTGGGTAGAATTCTCGCTTTCTGTCTCTTTGTCTCTGTCACTCTGACAAACGCATGGGCCCTATAGCAAAAATTGCTACCTAAACCAAAACCAAACAAACAAAGTATATAAAATCTTTCGAGTGGGACCAGTAGATGGCATAATGGATATGTTGATGGACTCCCACATGGCCGACCATGGAACAAGTCTCAGACCTGGTGGCTTGAAACTCATGCCAGGCACATGTGTGAGCATGCCCAAAATCCTGAAAGGGGAATGGAGGAGAAAGGGGGTAATTTCTTGCTCTCTGTCTCTTTGTTTCTCCAGCAAATGCTCACAACTTAAAGCAAAGAAATCTCTCTAAAAAAATCAAACAAACCATTTTGAGTTCTACAGGATGAAGGCTATTCTTTCAGTGTTGTGATGAACTGCCAAAGCATTGACATCTGATTATTTGAGCAGTAGGAAAATAAATGGTAAATAAATTTCAAATCTCTAATTTAATCTACAAAGTCAACCTCTGCGCTATCAATTTCATTTTTATCTAGAGAGATTAAATGATACAGGCCAACTTAAATTCAATCTGTTTGAATTGGTCCCATATTGGTTAAGGAAGCTGGATTCCACGGAGCTGTAATTCAAATCCCTGTCCTAGAGGCTTGAAAAACATGCTGTGTGTGTGTTGGAGAAATGAAGAGAAGGGTTTTATGGTATTGCCATACCACACTAGGGGGTGCTTTCTCTCTGTCTTGTCTTGACAAGTGCATGTGCCCTCTGGCAATTATTAGATAGAAAGATAGAAATAAATGAACTCTTTTGCTCTCCTGTGTTCTGATACAAAGACAATCTATGTATCCTGTAGGATTTCAGACACATTATAGGCTGAAGAAGGGAGACACAAAACCTGAATCAGCCACTGAGCGATTCAGTGATCCTTGTTTGGATGAAAACATATGGAATTCATAGGAATAAAGTTGAAACTAGCCTAAGGGTTAGCTCTGAGAAGTCCGTGACAAAGGAATTTGCCTAGCTGCTGCAGACACCGACTGATGCCCGGCGACATCCTTTCTTGCCATTTAACCTTCTACAGCAGTATATTTTTCCCTTCTGCACATTTTGAAGTTGGCATTAAAAAATCATGGCATAGTAAATGGTTTTAATGCAATATTAAGGAAGGTTAAGGTTATGATTGTTTAAAAAACACTAGAACTTTAGAAGTGTCAGAAGGGAGGGAGAACTCAAGATCGCTGGAGGCCACTACTTTTGTGCTGTTTACTTTGTTCTAACAGAGCCAGCCAGCCCTTGGCAAAATTCAAGAAGGTGTGTAAGTTCCTTCACTTTTCTGATCAGATCACCTTCTCTCCCAAACCGAGTGATGCTCCTCTGTGATCTAATAACTTTCTCTCAGTTTGATATTCTTTTAACTACCCAATTTGCTCCCCCCCAAAAAAATCAACATTTATTTTGCATTTACAGTCTTCTGGGGATTGCATTTAGCATTTTTTGAGTGCTAAATTGTGTGAGTCACACAATTTTATGATATAATATTACCATAATTATATTATAATTGAGGAAACTAAGATTTAGAGAGGTTAAGCCAATTGCCTAAGGTTATAGAGCTAGTTAGAACCAGTATTATGTTGAAGGAGTGGTCAGCCAACTTCCACAACTTGAATTTGGAGTATAACTTTCTCCGGTAGATGGTAACTGCAAAAGAACTACTTATTCAAGAGGTGTGTGTGTGTGTGTGTGTGTGTGTGTGTGTGTGTATGTATGAGAGAGAGTGATTATTGAGGACAAAACTATTAGTAACCCAGAAGAAAAATATCTGTAATAGAGTCACATGACACATGATAGTATTTGGGGAGGTTGCCAAGTGTAGGTGGTATAAAGAGCAGGTGAGGAGGTGACTGCTCTGGTCTTCTAAAATCCTGTGCCACTTTCCTGTATTTGAAGTAGACTGCTTTAACAGCTAAAACCTTCACTGACCAACAAGTGAAAATGGTTCACTATGAAAGAATGAGGCAAGTGTTATCCATTATCCTAAAAATAATTTGCTAAACAACTAAGCCAACAAACAACCATGGGGAGAAAATTCATTCAATAAATATTGATTTAGAGCCTAATATATGCTAGGCACTATTTTAGAGATAACACTGGTAAAGATTGACATTGTCCCTGATCTCTTAGGTTAGCAATATTTGGGGAAATATAAACAAGAAAATATAATGATAAGGAATGAGAAATAAAAAGAGGGGTGTGTGAAAGCTGGATAAAAATTTGAGGAGTGTCTTTCCTAATCTAGTGAGAATTAGACAGTCTTTTTATTTTTATTTTTTGGTAGAGATTGACAGTCTTCTTTTTAAAGCCTCTTTATTTCTTCCATCTGATAATGAGACAGAGAGCGAGAGAGAGGGGATAGTCCCAACAGGTTCTTCATGCTGCCATCCACCCAGCCTTAGCCAGCTTGGATCATGGGCACAAGTGCAGATCCCGGCTTGTACAGGAAGGCCTCGGGATGTGAACCCAGGAGCTTCTCCTGTGGGTCAAACATTGTAGAGTGTTGCATTACCACCACATCACTGGCTCTCAAGGAAGCTTTCTAAAAGAAATGAATGGACTGATGAGATTAAGTTCAATAACAAT